>CM075345.1:31599166-32273333 GCA_037693485.1 Kitagawia praeruptora | reverse complement strand
TTTTAAAAAAATAGTGGAGCTAGGCGGCTGATCAGGCTCGCACTAACCCCGGACAATGCACACAGCAAAGTCCCTCTAAGTGGATCCACGGCACACATTGGCCTCAACATCTGACCATTACTGGTCTCCCCGAAGGGACATCCGTTGACCATAATATGGTCTCCCCGAAGGGACATCCGAAAAAGTTCCAATTCTAAATCCAACATGCTAGGTGTCGGAACGATCGACAACCTCTATCAGTCAACAAGCTGGAACACTAACATTCCAGAACAACAACTCAACTAGTCAAAAAAGAATCAACAGTTCTATCTTGGATATCAACAAGATCGATATAGCAAATGGGGTGATAACTGAATAATCAACAATAAGAATAAATGTCGATGAGTTCGACAATAATTAGGGTGATAATTGAATGAACAGAAGAAAAAAAAAATATCGACGAGATCAACAATAAATGGGGTGACAATATAATCAGAATAATTAAAATAAATTTCACTTGAATGAGTAGTGAAGAGAAAATACTTGCTTGGAACTCAAAATCTTTTACAGGCTACTGGTCTGAAAACTACTCGACTTTAGCTTTGCCCCTCTCCCTCTGGCTCGACTCTATAATAATTAGGCCAAATTAATCACATATATGATATAACATAGACTCACTACAGTCAACATATATAACCCACATAGTATTTAAGCACGTAATTCTCACATAACAATCCATATGACTTGCTCTAATAATTAACTGAGCTCAAGAAATATTTTAAAAACCATTTAAATCATTTGAGACAAGAATAAATCGATTAAGAATTAAATAATTCTAGTTAAATTAATTAAAATCAACTAATAACTAATTAATAAAATTATTTGATAAATAATTAAATTTATCAAATGATTGAATTAATTAAATCATTATTTGAAATTAATTAAAGTAATTAAAAGTATTTAATTCATAATTATTTTGAATTTTTAAATAAATAAATAAATCAATCATTTTCGGAAATAAATAAATAAATGAATAATCCAGAAAAATTCTGGATTTAAATTATGATTTTTAAAAGTTCAGATTTTTTTTAATAAGATTTTTTAAAAAAACAATTTAGAAATAGAAGTAAAATAATGATTTACTATTAAAAGTAAATCAGTAAAGAATGGTAAAATCACTTGTTTCTACTACTGCTGGAAACCCAGACCGTTCCCTCAATTTCCCAGAAGCTGGCGACTCACAATAGCTAGTACACCATAACTTCACACAAGGTTCCAACCTATGGCTCTTTACTTAACTCCCACAAGTCCTGCACATCACACACCCAACCCCCAAACTTGAACTTCAGCAAATTCAACACCACCCGACCACATTTAAGCTACTGATATAGTACAACATATACAAGGTATAAAGTGAGTCCCATGTCATTCCCTAACATTCCTAATACCTCTGTTATCACCATTGTTGAAGGAACAATAAGAATACACAATCTCGGCAATGACAAGGAATCTGGTGAACTCCGTTTTGCTTAATTCTTAACTGTTGTGCCCAAAATTTGCCTTGGGCTTGATTTAAGGCCCATTAAGGTCACAAGTTTGAGTAATGTGGATATGGATGGATAGGCTGGACTAGGTATGGATGTTTTGGCCCAATATGCCTTGGAAATATACTGAAAGATTAAGATTCTGGCATCTGGTTCGGGTTCATTCATGCTGGGGTTCAGGTGTCTGAACCCTAGATGGAGGTACTGTTGTGTGGGAGGCCTGATAGGGGTTCATGCAGGTGAAGGGCTTCCAGGCAGGGGTTCACACTCGTACCCCGATAGTCCGCGGGAATTGGCCCAGCAGCCTCCTAAATTGTAGGAGAACGGATATATATCACTCTAATTGACTTTTGGATAACTCCTAAACATCAGGGACGACCCAATAACCTCTGGAATCGTGGATAATCATCATATATACATGGATTATGTATATATATGCGGATATATGATGGAAAATCATATAAATATGAAGATAACTATGGTTTTATGGAGGGATAACTACTGGATAAACATATCATCTGGGATAATTAGCTGGATCAGTTCAGTTGAGGAAGATAAATATAAAACATATATGATATATACACTACGTATATATATAGGCGGTTGTACAGTGGAAGGCCAGGGTTCAGGCAGTGTCCTAAGGGAGCTAGGACTCTTCTTCATCAACAAAATAACCAATGGATCATCATGGTTAGGAGGATAAGGTTTATCAAAACGTGGCTGGGCTATCAACAAGGAGTCCAAAACCCTAGAACTACATGGGACTTGATTCCTATAAATATAGGATATGTAGGCACTTTGCAAGGGTTGAATCTCACTTCACTCTACATGGATCATGTAGAAAACTTGAGCAATACACATCTTTGGCAGCTGGGATCGACTGAGTAGGAATTACTCCGTCCTTGCTGTCCGGTGACCTTGCAAACTCAGTCCCAAAATCATTACAAACAACCGCCCATCCTGACAGTTGAACGCCGGGCTGTAAACGCTTGAACGCCGATTCTGCAGCCGGAAATCAAGCGATTCATCCGTTATTCCAGCGATATTATCTCGAAGTGTTGTACCAAATTCCTCTCACAACATTTTTGGCGCTAGAAGGAGGGGATTGGATGATCTTTTGAGAGGAAAGATAATGAAAAGCTCCGGCGATGAACATACACCGAAGAACAACGGAGGTGACCACGAAATTGAGAAAGGAGGTCACCAATCGAGATATGGCGGATTATATCATGTATATGGACTGGGAAATAAAGTTTCTGGAAAAAGAGATACAAAAAGATGAAAAAACGGGGTAAAAATCATGGCTTATCGAAATAAAAGGATGAAGATGAAGGAAGGTTAGCCACGACCGCCTTTATTCTGGTCATTTGGTGGTAAAATGCATAAAAGAAGAGAAGTGGCTCTGAGGTCTTGGATAGAATGGCCGAAAAATAAGTGTTTTGGATACTAAATTTCGACAGGAAAGAATCAGCTTAGGGGTTCAGCGATGCGGGGTTCCGCGATCCAGAAACTTCTCCAATCAGGTGCATTAATACATATAATAGAACGTACGAGGAACTGAATGTCCACTTGTTGATGAAGATAAAGGCCATTTGGAAAGGTACTAGTTGAGAGGTTCAAGCGGTAAAGGCTGGAGAAGCCTCAATCTGGTGGTCGCACCCATGACAGAAGGTTCCACACAGATGAACCCCCAGTTTCTCAGCCAGAAGGTTCCTCGCAGATGAACACCCAAATACTTGGTTTTTGCATCTGACCAAGAAAATTTTTATAGCCAGAAAGTGGAGAATATCAATCTTGGGGTTCAACTAGTTGGAGGTTAAGGTCTATCAACGCTCCCCTTCAACAATTTTGGGGTTAAACAAGTCCAGGGTTTCCGTTAAAAATTGTGGAGCACAACACTAGTTCACACCACAACTAATCCATGAAGGAAGTAAATAGCTGAACTCGAATGATAAAAGGGGTACGAACATCATGATTTATGAGCTGTAGGTGAACCCCGGTGTAGATAAGGGTGCGAACCTCCTGATCGAGAGTAACAGGCGAACCCCAATGCAGACAAGGGTGTGACCCTCCTAACTTAAGGGGTACGGGTGAACCCAAATTGAAGCAGGGGTGCGAACCCCATGATTAAGGATCAGTAGGTAAACCTGGATGATGGCAAAGATATGTACTCCCTCATTGGTATTCGGTACGAGGGTTTCCCATCAACATTGATCATGAGAACGCGAATGAGCTGGAAGACTAAGCTTCCAGGTAAAAGAGGTTTATTGGTGGGAGGAACCAGGACAAGGGGTTCGATGATGACATGTTCAAGGAGATAAATCCTAGAACCCTGAGGCTTCACTTAACAGAAGGTCGAGTATGTTCAATAAACTGGGCAGGAAGCTTATTAGGAAGCTTGTCAAACTAAAATGTGGAAAAGATTGGTAAATTGGACTCCCTCGGAAAAGAGCTTCCCAGAAATGGGGTTTGTATACGATAGGTTCGATGATGGAAGGCCCCTTGCTCATAAGCAAGAAGCTGAATAATGAGAAGGCCCGTAATAAGTAAGAAGAACCCGGTAAGCAACCTGGAAAGGGGTTTAAGCATGGAAAATCCCATTCAAAGGCTTTAAGCCAAAATGGAAAATATTGGAACTCAATGTAGGGGTTCCACCATGGTAGTTGTGTCACTCGACATGAGGACCCCAAAAGAATTAATTTGTGCCTAAAGGGGATTCATTAAGAAAAACAATCTTGGCCATGTTTGGCCTCTTATGCAACAAATGGGCGTTACACAACTGGTATGGGATACTCAAATGGTTAGATCAAGGAAATGGTTAGAAGTGGACACCTCACTGTACGGATACGATGGAAGCTCCGTTCAGGATACTTGGGGAATCATGTTACCAGCAGCCCTGCTGATGGAACCCCATAAAGTGGTTCCAGTTTTTTGGGGGGTAGCACCACCCATTACGTTGATGTAAATGGCTGCTCTAATGGAGGATTATGAAGGCAGAATGCAACATGTAGAAGCAACAGTTGAGAAGCTTTTCAAAAAAAAATGAATCAATGAAGCCCAGAGAAATGAGGTTGCCCCACTAAAGGCAAAAGCAGCTTATAAAGGTTCTCACGGTGAAAAATTCATTAACAGTGGAAGGGGGAAATTTGAAATATATATCCAGCTAAGAGCGTTGGGTCCCAAGCAATGACCTAAATGAAGCTCTAGCAAAAAGCTTATCGTGGAAGTTAAAGGTGGACTCGAATCTCTCACGAACTGAAAATATCACTGGTAGTATTGAAGGATGAACCTCTCTTATCCACCCCCTTGGAAGGAGTTATGGTTGAGAGCGTATTCTACAACACTATGGTAGGATGACCCGTTCTGAAGGAGATGCAAATGGTGGACTTAATTTATATTATGGTTATGAAGGTTCTCATATTGTAAACCCCTCAAGCACCAGAAGCTAGAAGGTTTCCCACATTGGGGTTCCTCTGCTATAAGCCCCATAGACATCAGAAGTCGGAACACAGAGATACCTCAAGAAAGGAATTACGAAAGGAACTGAGGATTATAATCTCGATGGAATTATGGAAAAGATGCTACTAGGCAGGGAATGAGGTATGAATGACCTCTCGATCAATAAAAAGATGGTTGCGAGGTTCATACGCGAACCCCTTAAAGGAAAAACTAGAAGCTGCAAAAGCTTAAGGAAACAACAAAGCTAACAACGGAACCTCAATTGGAATGGACTTGGGTTTACATACACCAAGGAGATGGAAAAGAATCAGGGATAGCTTCCACCAAGACACTGTTGCTAGCGGCTTCCCCACCTAAGGATGGAAGAAATCTGAATATAGGTGAAAGACATACTGGGGGGTACTGGTTGAAGCACCTAAGTGGAGGCCAAAGAAAAAATGGTTACGTACCATCTAGACAAAGAAAATGGTTACATACCTCGCATTTATAAGGAGGAGCATGGCTTCCCACACGGATTAAAAAAAAAAGTTGAAACTACGGTGAGACATGTATACCCAGCTTCACGAATGTCCATTTAATTAGACTTCTCCTCAAAGAGGATAAGAAGTTGAATATGATCCAATATTGGCCATGGACAAACTACGTTGAGGAATCGGGGGGTAGTGGATACTAGGCTACATGGAGGATTTCTAAGATGCACCCTATTTTTAAATCAAGCCATGTACAAAGGAGGTTCAGGTTCGTGAACCCTTGGTGGCCTTCAGCCTCAAAACCCCTTACTGGGTTACAGCGATAACACTCGGCATAAAACACAATTTTTCAGTAATCAACATGGTTGGATTTATAGGTGGTCACAACTATATTCACGGCATACACCTGGAGTAAGATCTTAAAGGTTGGCGTAGCTGAATCCTATGACGGGAGGTTTAATAAATTGAACTCAGGGAAGCTTGATTTATATGAATTTTTGGTACCAAGAAGGAGGTTTGTGAAATAAGGTTTCAAACTTGGAACCTGAAAGAGATCTTTGGAATACCATATGAGGTGATATGGATACAATCATCAAGATTCAAAGGCGTGTGAGGATGACAAGCATGTGTGGGCGTACGTGCATCGAGCATAAAAGGCTGGAAGGTTTATTGATGGAACCACGACGTAGGGGTACGACAACCGAACCCTGGAGGTTCAAGAATAGAATTTATGGAGTCATCATCAAGAAAAAATAACATGGTCTTTCTTGGAAGGAATTTACGAGCAGTAGTCGTTTCACCTTTGAAACCCCTTGTTTCTTACAATGAGTACGCTCACGTAAGCTTAGAGGTTCAGGGTGAAGGTTGATTGAGCCTGAGTAAGGATTACATTAAGTTCCTCTTGCATTAATGGCTGCAAGGAACCGGGGGGTAGTGGATGGTATACTACCATTGATGATATCTTGAAAGTGGCAGATTTTTAAGCAAAAGGAATTCTCGCACAATAAATGGGGAAAGGTTAAGAGATTCTGGAGGTTTTTGGTGCGCGAACCCCCTTATATTGAAGGTTCATCCGTTTGAAACCCCTTGTTTCTTACAATGAGTACGCTCACGTAAGTTTAGAGGTTCAGGGTGAAGGTTGATTGAACCTAATTGTGGATTACATAAGGTTCCTCTTGCATGTAATGGCTACAAGGAACCAGGGGGTAGTGGATGGTATATTGCCGTGATGGTATCTTGAAAATGGTAAATTTTTAAGCAAACGGAACTTTTATACAATGAATGGGCCAGGGCTCAAGACCATGAGATTCTTGAGGTTCTGGTATGCGAACCCCTAATGGAATCTAATTCGAGGTACCCCTAGAAGCTAGATCAAGGAGCATATGCAGATTGGATTTCGTGAATTGATTTGGAAAGGATTTCTCATGTATGGATTATGCATGAGCTGGATTTATAGCATATGGATTATATGTTAAAGGAACATGTATGGATTATACATGAATCGCATGTGGATTACGTGTGCAAGGCAGGATTGGAAGCACATGGATTATGTGCTAATTGATTACACGGACTATATGGAACATGTATGGATTATACATGAATCAAGGCAGGCACATGTATGGATTATACATGAATCAAGGCAGGCACATGTATGGATTATACATGAATCAAGGCAGGAACATGTATGGATTATACATGCATCACATGTGGATTACATGTGAATGGATGGGAACCCCAAGGCAGGCTGGACCTAGGGACGCTAGGGCCATAAAGTTCCCCTATATGGAGGTTCACTCGTTTGAACCCTGAAAAGGCGTAGCGCCGATAAGCTTCCGTGTAATCACGTTGGTGGACAACCAACCCCGTTATGGGACTTATGTACAGCTGTGGAAGCTACGTACAATTTGGCAAACGGCTTCGCCACGACCCCAGGGAAACTGGGTGAGTGAGGTCTAACTCTTGGAAACTGGAACGCTAAGGATTTTAGCGGTGTGAGGAAATCACATTGGATGGCAGACGGCTTCGCCACGACCCCAGGGAAACTGGGTGAGTGAAGTTTAACTCTTGGGAATTAACATCGTAAGAAAATTAGCATTGTGAGGAAATCACATGGAACCTCATTGAGGGAATCTTCGAGGATGGAACCTGGTCGAGGGAAACTCTTATGATGGAACCTCGTTAATGGGAATTCTTCATGCACTCTAGGTCTGATCTCGAAGACCGGTCTAGGATTAGGGGTTCAGTCGGTAAGAGGTTCTATCTTATATTAGTGGAAGCCCGGGGGTAAGGTATGAGCGCTTATCTGTGAAATAATTTTTATAACTTGATTAAAACTATGATCACTTTATCTTTGCCTTTATTTGCTTAACTGCTGTGAATGACTATGTGTACTTATATGCTTTGTGTGCTATGTGTACTTATGTGCTTCATGTCTTATGTTCACATGCCTTCTTTATATGTTCATGTGTTATTGTTTACGTGAACCTAGTTCTTTACTATAAAGATAGGTTATGCCGACGAACTTTAGGGGGCTGTACGTGTATGGACCTATTAGGTAGGAACCTTTTAGGTATGAACCTCTTAGGTACGGGCTTCCTCTAGGAGTATGGATTGGATTTGGATCTGGATGGGATTTGGATTGGATTTGGATTTGGATCTGGATTGGATTTGGATTTGGATCTGGATGGGATTTGGATTGGATTTGGATTTGGATTGGATTTGGATTTGGATCTGGATGGGATTTGGATTGGATTTGGATTTGGATTGGACTTGGATTTGGGTTGGATTGGATTTCTCATGTATTGATTATGCAGGTTTTAACATGTATGGATTATGCATGTCATGGGTTCGCGTCAATCCTAGGGACACTAGGCTAGCGAAACTCCCATCAACTTAAAGCCCACATAAGCCCTCGGCAGGTAGCGTGGCTAGGTCCACGTGAACCCTCAATAGGCAGTGGAACCTTCCGGGTTCGCATTGACCCTGGGTATCCTAGGTGAGCAAAGCTCCTATCAATCTTACGCCCATGTAAACCCTTCATAGGTAGTGTGGCCAGGCCCACGTGAATCCTTGACAGGTAGTGGTGTCCCCTTATCATACACAGCATGTGAACAAATATATACAAGTTAAGGCTATTGCGTGAAGCCTCGATATTTATAAAACATTTAAGGGTACAACTGGGTGAACCCCTAGGGCTTGAACGTACCCTTAAGCAGCCTACTTTACATATGGAATATGCACAAACCAAGGTTCAAGGATTCAAGTGGAGGAAGGCTTACATATCATGCAGGAAGGATCTCTGATACTTGGGGGGTATTCAACATCTCACAATGGAAGGACTTACATAATGGAAAGAGGTCTTCATCTTATGCTCAAAGGGAGCCAGCCCCAACCTGAAGGGTTCTCTGGTTGAACTCTAATTTGGATTGACGTGCTAAAAGAAAAGATAAGTTCTACTTTCATTCTTTTATATATTCTCTATCACACATGTTTTCTATGCATACAAGGAAATTTATATAGTATCTAGCCAAAAACTTCATTGCGAAGTCTATCTTTTCAAATGGGTCATTATCTTCTATTATGCATTAATTCATGTTCATCTGAATGCGCGTATCACATGGTTTAACACTTGCATGGATTTACACACAAAGGGTCATCATGACATATATTTACTTACATTATGCATGAGTTTCAAAATTATTTTCAAACTTGCTGGCTGATAGGCACTTAGGCATGCTATATGCCTCATAACATAACCACTTGGAAAGACATAGTTACAATTGAGGAGGTTTCTATAACCTTATATTGGTCCCTCCTGGGGTACGTATATAAGATCATCTGCATCATATGGATTATAGGTTCACTCGGGGAAAGCCCCATAGTTTATGGGCATGGATTGGCAAAGTCCCATGGTTTATGGGAACAGTTTGGAGAAGTCCCACAACACTGGGCATCATTGGAGAAGTCCTCAAAATACTTAGCAATATCTTGGGAGGTCCATTGTGATGGTTTCATGAAAATCTCTAAATATTGTGGCATATGTCTTGAGGAGTACGTTCGCCAAGGTTCTACTTAAGTGTGAAGGCAGTAATGGGTTTATTTATACAAAATCATATGCACCCGCATAATCATATTTGCATCTATGCATTATATATCTATGCGCTATTTGCATTATATATGTGAGCTACTTAGCTCATGTTACTAATCACTTTTCTAGTTGTCCTGGTAGCACAGGGTTCTGGAAGATTGAAGCCTATATGCAACAACGGAAGCTTCATGGCTTCACCCACAAGGATTGACACATGGAGGCCAACCTCACAAGGAAAAGAAATATATCGAAAAGTCAAGCTATGGTTTTCAAGGAGGAAGGCTGGAAGTTGGTAGGTTCAGGTGATAAGGATAAAAAGCTCATGATTGGAACTGGTATGCTATGCATAGTCTAAGGTATGTGGAAGGAGTTCATTTAAGGATTCAGATGGGGTACATATGTGGAAGCATTATGTTTCCTGTTTCTTACGCCGAGTTAGCTCATGTAAGCTTGGAAGCATGATGTGGAAGCTATGTATTTTTCTGAGGAAGATAAGGAAGGATTGGGCCTCGATTTATCTTGGTTCCTTTTGCATTTAATAGCTACAAGGAACCGGGGGGTAGTTGTTGTGCCCAAAATTTGCCTTGGGCTTGATTTAAGGCCCATTAAGGTCTCGAGTTTGAGTAATGTGGATATGGATGGATAGGCTGGACTAGGTATGGATGTTTTGGCCCAATATGCCTTGGAAATATACTGAAAGATTAAGATTCTGGCATCTGGTTCGGGTTCATTCATGCTGGGGTTCAGGTGTCTGAACCCTAGATGGAGGTACTGTTGTGTGGGAGGCCTGATAGGGGTTCATGCAGGTGAAGGGCTTCCAGGCAGGGGTTCACACTCGTACCCCGATAGTCCGCGGGAATTGGCCCAGCAGCCTCCTAAATTGTAGGAGAACGGATATATATCACTCTAATTAACTTTTGGATAACTCCTAAACATCAGGGACGACCCAATAACCTCTGGAATCGTGGATAATCATCATATATACATGGATTATGTATATATATGCGGATATATGATGGAAAATCATATAAATATGAAGATAACTATGGTTTTATGGAGGGATAACTACTGGATAAACATATCATCTGGGATAATTAGCTGGATCAGTTCAGTTGAGGAAGATAAATATAAAACATATATGATATATACACTACGTATATATATAGGCGGTTGTACAGTGGAAGGCCAGGGTTCAGGCAGTGTCCTAAGGGAGCTAGGACTCTTCTTCATCAACAAAATAACCAATGGATCATCATGGTTAGGAGGATAAGGTTTATCAAAACGTGGCTGGGCTATCAACAAGGAGTCCAAAACCCTAGAACTACATGGGACTTGATTCCTATAAATATAGGATATGTAGGCACTTTGCAAGGGTTGAATCTCACTTCACTCTACATGGATCATGTAGAAAACTTGAGCAATACACATCTTTGGCAGCTGGGATCGACTGAGTAGGAATTACTCCGTCCTTGCTGTCCGGTGACCATGCAAACTCAGTCCCAAAATCATTACAAACAACCGCCCATCCTGACAGTTGAACGCCGGGCTGTAAACGCTTGAACGCCGATTCTGCAGCCGGAAATCAAGCGATTCATCCGTTATTCCAGCGATATTATCTCGAAGTGTTGTACCAAATTCCTCTCACAACATTAACCAAATCATGAGTTATATGACTCAAATCAAAACTAACATTATGTGAAAGCTAACCACAAAATCGCTACTAACAACCCCTAGACAAATTCTAGGAACGGTCTATTCGAACTTGTACAAACACATACACTCGACTTGGCTCTAATGTCAACCAATGCTTGCGTTTAAAACACCAACTTAAAGCTACAGAGATGCACATTCTACCCGTAACCCAGACTTTGCAATATACCTCACATAACACGAACATAGCAATCAAAATTCAGGGAAAAAAAACAATAATTCATTCTTTTTTTTTCTCTTTTGCATCAAGACACAGCCACACACCTGTTTCTTGATCTAAAATAAACTTCAAGTTGTCTCTAACTCAACCATACATCAGTTGGCACGAGACTCACCAAGCTTAACCAAGAATCAGCTAAGTTACCAGCATTATTTCGACGAACTACAACCTGACCCACTCCTAAGTTAGATGGTGTGCTTTATATATATCAAACCGAAGCTAGGAATGCTTATAATCCTACCATAATTTCAGTTTATGTTAACATACAACTAGCTTTAAGAACGGACAAATTGAAAGTCTAACAAAACTATGACTCAAATTCCACCAAACTAAAGCAAGCACAGCAGTTTGTTACACCAATCTGTTCTAAATGTCTTCAGAAGCTCAAAGAACATCATATTGACTGATCAATTCAAAAATTAAAGATATCAAATTTTGTTCAGGAATGAATTCTAATTTCTGCAGCTTTAAGAAAGAAATGTCATAGAATATAGAAAATTACCCGACCTTGATGTGGCTTGCAGATTCAGAGACTAGGATTCAAGAGCTTCGATTTGAGTATTGGTACGTTGAAATCTGACTCCAAAATCACCCTCAACAATGCTATCGATCTCCAAGAACAAATAAGAGTATAAATTTTTTTTTCCAGAAAAGAAATGATTTCCTTGGCTATTTTACCGTGGATAGCTGGAATGCTCTAGATTGGTCGGGAGATAAAAATGCGGATTGGTTTAGGATAAGGTCACGTGCATAAGCTATTATTTAGTCTCGAAAGTATAATTTACGGGTCCGACACGAATAAAATATTTTCGGATAAAATAACGAATTAAATACTGAAAATTTACAGAACTTATAAAATAATTACTAATACAAGTTTTGAAGGTTTTGAAATTTAAGGGATGAATATTAATACGGATTGATTTTAAAATCGAAGCCCCATGAATTTTGAAAACGGAATTTAGCAAATAAAATGAAATGATTTCACGAGTTACGAAAAAAAAACTTCTGGTTCAAATTTATTAACACACACCACATATTGGGATCTTTTCAAGCATTAATATACTTAACATATTAACTTCTCAACCTCGAATAAAATATGAAATATTTCCGATCTCACTTACCAAAACAGTAATTTCATAAATTAACTATTCATGGATCTTACAATCTTCCCCCCTAAATAGGATTTTGTCCCCAGAATCATGCTAAGCAAATAGATGAGGATACATCTCCAACATCTCACTCTCTAGTTCCCACGTAGACTCTTCCACTTTAGGGTTCCTCCACAGAACTCTCACTATAGGTATTGTCTTGTTTCTTAGAACCTTCTCTTTATGATCTAGTATCCTTATTGGTTGCTCCACATAGGATAAATCTGGCTGAATCTCTATCGGCTCATATTCTATGACATGCTTAGAATCAGGATGGTATTTCTTAAGCATCGACACATGGAACACGTTATGAATATGCTGCATATGAGGTGGCAAAGCTAACTCGTAAGCAACCTTCCCAACCTTCTGCAAAATCTCAAAAGGTCCGACAAATCTTGGACTCAGTTTTCCTTTCTTCCCAAATCTCACTAACCCTTTCCACGGAGATACTTTCAGCAAAACTTGTTCCCCTTCTTCGAAATCCACATTCTTCCTGGTTAAGTCAGCATACTTCTTCTGTCGATTCTGAGCTGATACTAACCTTTTCTGAATGAGCTGGATCACTTCTTTGGTCTGCTGTACCAATTCTGGTCCCAATATTTTTCACTCACCAACTTCTTCCCAGTATACTGGAGATCGGCATTTCCGTCCATACAATGCTTCGTAGGGTGACATTCCAATACTGGCATGAAAACTGTTGTTGTACGAAAATTCCACCACCGGCAAATGATCATTCCAATTGCCTTTGAAATCAAGTGCACAAACTCTGAGCATGTCTTCAATTATTTGCATTGTTCTCTCGTTCTGACCGTCTGTCTGAGGATGGTAGGCAGTACTCATCCTTAATTCAGTGCCCAAACACTCTTGAAAATTTCTCCAAAATCTTGAGTTAAATCTCGGGTCTCGATCAGAAACTATTGACACCGGAACTCCATGTCGTACTACAATCTCCTTTATGTAGAGATGAACCAACTTGTCCAACGAGAATCTTTCGTTAATCGGGAGAAAATGTACTGATTTCGTTAATCGATCAACAATCACCCAGATAGCATCATGGTTAGTTCTTGTTCTTGATAGTCCTACCACAAAGTCCATCGCAATATGTTCCCACTTCCATTCAGGAATCTCCAATGGTTGTAGTAATCCACTTGGCCTTTGATGTCCAGCTTTCACCTTCTGACATGTCAAACATTTACTTACCCACTCAGCAATCTCTTTCTTCATGTATGGCCACCAAAAATTCTTTTTCAAATCTTGATACATTTTTGTGCTTCCAGGATGAATCGAATACCTTAAACTATGAGCCTCTTGTAAAATCTCATCCTTAAGCTCAGCCACGTTAGGTATCCAAATTCTTGAAAAAAACCTGAGTATTCCTTTGTCATCCACCTGAGTGCATATTTCCTCACCTGTTAACTTATTTATATCTCCACTCATGATTTCCTCCTGACACCTTTTAATCTTTTCCAGCAATTCTGGCTGAAAGGTCATAGTATAGACCATATCCGTAGCACCCTCTGGTACACGAACTTCTATCTCTAACTTTTCAAATTCTCGAAACAACTCTTCCGTCATAGTCAACATATTTAATCTTTCCTTTCGACTCAAGGCATCTGCCACTACATTCGCTTTTCCTGGATGGTAGTTAATGGTACAATCATAGTCTTTGATTAGCTCCAACCATCTTCTCTGCCTCATATTTAACTCCTTTTGGGTAAAGATGTATTTCAAACTCTTATGATCTGTATAAATTTCACAATTTTCCCCATACAAGTAATGTCTCCAGATCTTCAGGGCAAACACAATTGCTGCTAATTCCAAATCATGGGTTGGGTACTTTAGTTCATGAGGTTTCAATTGTCTAGAAGCATAAGCAATCACATTCCCATGTTGCATCAACACACAACCTAGTCCCTTATGAGACGCGTCGCTGTAGATCACGAAATTACCTTGATCATCTGGTAGTGCTAATACTGGAGCTGAAATCAATCTATTTTTTCAATTCTTGAAAACTTTCCTCACACTTCTCATTCCATACAAACTTCTCCTTCTTCCTTGTCAGCTTCGTCAAAGGGGTTGCAATCTTGGAAAAATCCTGGACAAATCTTCTGTAGTATCCTGCCAATCCCAAGAAACTGCGCACTTCCGTAGGTGTCTTTGGTCGCTCCCAGTTCATAACAGCTTCAATCTTTGCTGGGTCCACTTTAATTCCTTCATTGCTCACCACATGTCCTAAAAACTATACCTCTTTCAGCCAAAACTCACATTTAGAAAATTTGGCATACAACTTCTCTTTTCTCAAAGTTTCCAAAGCTATCCTCAAATGATCTGCGTGTTCTTCTTCAGTCTTTGAATATATCACAATATCATCTATGAACACAATCACAAATTTGTCCAAGTATTTCTTGAAAACTCTATTCATCAAATCCATAAATGCTGCAGGTGCATTAGTCAATCCAAATGCCATCACTAAAAACTCATAATATCCGTATCTGGTTCGAAATGCTGTCTTTGGAATATCTTCTGGCTTGATCTTCAACTGATGGTAACCTGATCGTAAATCTATCTTAGAAAAACAAGCTGCTCCTTTCAATTGGTCGAACAAATCATCAATTCTCGGTAAGCACTACGCCATAGATGACTTGCAGCAACGTTTTCAAAATGTTGCAGCAAGCCAAAAAAACGTTGCTGTAGAGCAAAAAAAAGAAACGGCAACGCTTTTTCAGCGTTGCATTTGGCACAGCTGCCGTAGGTGTCTACGACAACGCTTTTGTTCACTACGGCAATACTACTACTTTTGTTACCAGAAACTTCTATGGCAACATTAAACATAATGTACAGCAACACTAAACTAGTGTTGCAGTAGATGTTAAAATTTTGCAAAATTGGGACCCACATGTGGGTCCCACCTATGGGTCCCACATGTGAGCCCCTCCCATGGATTTTCAAGTGGGCCCCACATAAACAAATTTTGAGCAATTGATGACCTACAAAACTTTTATAATAATAAATTAAGAGGAACAATTTGTGTATATATATATATATATATATATATATATATATGCATATCCTAAAAATTGAAAACTTGTTTTATTACACCAATACCAAAATTCATCAATACAAGTTAATGGGCTTCATAACCCTTAACCCAAAAAAAATAAATTACAATCCTATACTACAAGAAAATAAATAAAATCCTTCTCCATATCAATATATGCAGATTTCTTTTTCTTGCTCTTTTTTACTGAGGACTCTGCAGTTGCTCAATTCACGTCCTCCTCTGCACCTGCAACTTAAAATAAGCCAGGATAAGGACATCACATTGATCACAAATAGAGGAACTCTGAATGTCAAGGGATTCTAGTCAATTAAAATCACATAAACAATGTAAACCAAACGTGCTCAAGTATAGAGTAAATTCAGTAGACAAAATATCAGAAAAATTTTATTTGCTACATAACCATAGCAACTTGAAAGCAGTGAAAGCCTTTATGACTCATAACCCAGATCAAATAGAATTTATGGTAAAATTGAAAGTATTGGTTATTGATTTTATCTATTCATTGTGAACTCTTATCTACTATAAACTTCACTCGGGTATTGTTTAATATCAAAAAAAATATTTGTGTATCACATTATCCATATGTTATAGCAAGTTTACACAGGTAATTTCTTTATGTTTTCCTATATAAGATCAGTAGCTTCATTTCTGTACAAGCTGGATACATAAAGGAAATTCCCTTCACCTCTATTTCCAGCTAATATACAGACACTAATATATAAGATTATATTCCCCGAATATCAGAGCTGAGAACATAGAGTTTCTAACAAGAAAGAGGCCCCGAATGTTGAACGCTCAACCACCAACCACTCGATCATGCAGTGGCCACATGCCTGGCCTCGTGCATTTATTGTGTAAACTGAAGATTATAAGTGCATGCATTGTATATTCTTAACGTTCAATCAAACTATATCTAAATTGATGCTCTTAGCAAAATGAAAATATGTAACACAATATTATAAATACCTCTGATTAGCTACTGGCGTTTGTGATGCCTCTGGATTTTTTTCAGGACAAAATGCAAAGACAGACAACAAAAATTATTAGAAACCACACAAATTTTCATTTAATTTACTACCCCCAAAATATGTACTGGTATCTACAATTCGAGAAAATAGAATTGCCAGGCAAGAAAAGCAATATGCTATTAAGTGTACTTTAATTCATACCGCTATCCACTCTCGGTACTCCCCGAGAAGAATTATATCCTTAAGTGACAAGTCAGAGATTTCAAGCTCATCCTCTGGGGTTTTAAGCCAATCCTTATCTGTACAAAGAATAGAATGAGGAAAAAGAATTAGATAAAAAATTTCAACATGCCATAATGTCATACCCAACCATCACGTACCAAATCTTCCACGTCTCCGAGTTGAGTGGGAGAACTTCTTTGTTATTTTTTTATTTGACTGTTCTGATGCCTCGTTTGATTTCTTACGCTTTCGAACTGTTTTCCCTTTCTCAGCAACAGATTTCCTGGACTTTCCTCGTGCCTTTTTATTTGGACGATCGTCTTCCAGTTGATAATCTTTGTCAGTATGGTTATCCTCATTTACAGCGGAACCTTTAGGATATTCAACTGTAACTTGACCAGTTTCAAGATCCTGTTCCTCAGGCTCATCAATGAGTTGAAGTCCATAAAGAACCGAAAGCAAGTAAAAAACTTAAAAAATCATGTAAATAAAGAACAAGTATGTTGCACACCAGATATAGAAGTAAACTCAGTGATAATATTTTGAGTTTCCAGGAAAGGAGAAGTATTTCCCTCCTGCATTAAGTCAATATGCCAAACAACACGATCAGTAAGATGTGTAATATCATAAATCATTAGTAAGGGTATATATCAATCCTCAATTTCAAAGAATTTATCCTTAACTTGAAAATACCCAGCCATGTCTGAAGTGAATTCCCCATAGGTGAAGTTCTCAAGAGAAGCAGGAAGTTCAGGAGCTAAGCAAAAACTGGAAGTATTGCATGGCTGCATTCCACGATCTAAACGATTATCACGTGCACTACCTAATATGACCTCTTCATTTCTGGACGAGTCAACATAGCTAGTTTGTGTCTCTGAACAAACAATTAAATTATAGTTTTAGATTTTCAAGAAATGATGTTGAACAATTCCCCAGATTTAGTCATGTAAAATTAAAACAATTATGATATCATTCTCTGCCATTACAACTTGTAGCCATTACCTAATAAAGCAAGATAAACACCTCAAATGTAAGGGTCTGGTTCTTACCATTTACAGTTGTAATTTGAGAAAGAAAACCATCTGATACTTTCAACAAGGAGCCTATGTCGCCTTTCTGTAAAGAAGACAAAGCATAATCAAATGTCGTCTTTCTGTAAGAGTATACGGCAATGTGAATATATATTTATAAGGAAAGAAAGAACACTTGCCTCTTGCTCTAAACTTCGGAAAGAAGGTCCATGCAGGATAAACCCATATCATTTAAGATTCAGAGACCCTGGTGTTAAGGTGCGGATCTTATAAAACTAGGATTTTCTGATGTTTTTTTGTGTGGTCTAAGATTCAGAGGCAATGTACAGTATCCACAATCATGACAGCATCCACAATATTAAGAAGGAATCTTAGAACCAAATAGAACAATTGTACCTTACAGGCCTTAGCATTAATGTAGTAATTAAACAATATATGTTTAATTCGATGCAAGCATTATGCTAATATCACTACTTAAATAAGGTGAGACAGAGTAAATAAGAAGCAACTCACATCATTTTGATTAATCTCCCTTTCCAATGATGTACCATTCCAAAAATCAATCCCTCTTGTACTGTTCTAATATATTAATGAATCTCAGTAAACACGAAGACGCCAAACACATATCTTCTAAGTTCTAACAAACAAACAAAATAAAGAAGAAAAAAAACTGCCAGACTCTGAGTACCAAATCAGTTAAAGATCCATACTATTAACACACGGAAACAAACACAGCTGAGGGTATATATAATACAGACCTTATTCCATCTGCACCAATAAGAGAAAATGATCATATTTAGTCCATGTAACAAAGAGGAAATTAATGAAAATGTTTAGTCGATACATTTCAGAAGTACAACATTAGGAAATAACGAACTAATAGTTTTACTTGCACACTTATTGCTGAGACCTTTCTGTATCAAAAATATTACAATTGAAAGTATAATCTCAAACAAAAAAGATCAAAAAAAAAAGAGCGGATCATCTTCCTCTAAAATAATGCATAGCCCAACATAGAAGCAGGAGACCAAAACAACTTTAAGAGCCAAGCTCCTAAATCTGATATCTTTTTCAGTTCTCCAGCTTGCAGAACCACAACACAAACAGCATAGAGGTGAAATAGGTCAAATGCAGCCAAACCAACAAGTGTCCCAGTCCCAGGGCCCAGACCGACTTCAGATGTTTATAATTTTTTTGACATATACATGATGTATTGCATTCCCTATAAAAGCTACCCATTATCTTGGTTGTTTTAATATGGTTCAAATTATAATAGAAACAAAATATCTACAAAATATTATTCATGTGTTTTTAGCATGCCTCCAATATACAACAAAAGGATTTAAAAAGAGTTGTGAGTATTTAGATTAGGTAAGCAGTCGCTTGCTACTTAATTCATTATTATAAGATGATAAATATATGCATCTAGTATTCAGATGCAATGTGGAGAGGGTGAAATAGATATTAATGCAACCTCCAGCTAAAAGTTCCCAAGATTATGTATTGCATTAATAATAGCTAGAGAGATTTTGGGGGAAACTAGTCCCAAATGCCAGCAGGCTCATGTCAGCAATTGTGTGATTCCAGACCTATTCATATCTCACATTTTCTGTTTTGTTTGCTTAACAATATTCTTAAGACCTTATTCCATCTGCACCAAAAAGAATAAATACCTTACTATTAACAAAAGTACATAACACAGTTCAAGAGACATTATAGCAGTCACACATATGACATACATGATGAATATGTATATTAATTTAGTGACAGAATTATTGTAGTTGAATTTCATCCACAATTTTTTTTTTAATTCCTGGGCATGACATGTGTATTTCTTGTCACTTTTCTTTATAGACATTGGAAAACGGAATTTTAAGAATTTTTATGATTGTGGTACAAACAAACTGAAATACCACACTACTACTGGCCTGCTACAGATTAAAGTTACCTGCTATAATTCTGGGCTCATATGTGTTCTCATTGACCCAACCTTTAAACACCTTTCCAGACCATCCCCTGCCTAATACCTCTTCGAAGTTACTTGTAGCTCTTTCCAGATCAATTAAATTGAACTCTTTCAAATTTGCAGTCAGCGACATTGAACCAACAACATTTTTTTATGTCTTTGCATCTGTATTGACTGAAAGAAAGAAAAAAAATCTTAAAATATGAAGTACTTAAACGATGCCAGAAACATAATTGATATGACAACCAGGAGGAGAAAGATGTGATTTGGGCGTTGGCTCTACTTTACAAAGAGTTCTAACAATTCAGAACTGTCCAAATTGAACAATTCAGATTACTAATTAAAATCTAAAAAATTCTAAAAATAAATCAAATGGAAGAGAAAATACAGCAAATTAACCAACTAAAACTCAATATTGCAAAGAGAGAGGGGGGAGCGAAGGAGGGAGGGGGAGAGAGACGGAGAGAGATGGAGCGAGGGAGAGAGAGATGTAGCGAGGGGGAAGGAGAGAGAGAAAGAAAATACCAAATCAGTTGGAGATCGATGGAGACCGATTATAGAGAGTGTGAATCAACCTTTGGAGATTGAAAACTGAGTGGTAGTTTCTAAATCTATGGCTCACAGGTTCTAATTAGGGATTCGATCAAATCAGGGATGGGTTGTGAAATTAGAGGGAGGGAGAGAGAGGTCAGAGCAGCGGGAGAGCGGCGATAGTGAGTGAGCGGCGGAAAGACTAGGGTTAAGAGTGAGTGAGTGAATAGAGGCGGAGAGGGAGAGTGTTGATTTTACAAGGCGGCAAAATGGCCGCGCTCTAACAAGTCCAATAATTTGGACTGAGCGCCAAAAGCAAAAGCCCAATAATTTGGACACCGCCCCAACTCCACTATTCCAGTACTGAACACATGCAGCGTACAATTTTTTTATTTTTCTGTTTTATTAATTTTTATTTGAAAATTTCTTCAATTTAATTAAATTTATAAGTAATATTTATTTTTATTTATAAAAATGTTATAATTTAGTTCAATAATGTATACAAATTTTTTATATCAAACTTAACATTATTTCTCAAACTTTATTCATTTTATGGAAAATTAATTTTTTTTTAAAAAAAATAATTTGTTACTCCCTCTGTCCCATCCATTTCTTTACAATTTCCTTTTTGGGCCGTCCCACCATTTCTTTACATTACCCAAAATAGTAAGTTTTAACACTATTACACCCACTACTTCACTTATTTTAACAATACTTTACACTATTTCACCCACTACTTAACTTATTTTAACAATAAAATCACTATTACACCCACTACTTCACTTATTTTAACAATAAAATCACTATTACACCCACTACCTCATTTATTTTAATAATATTACACCCACTTTACATCCACTATCCTTGACCTCCGTGCCCAGCCGCCATGTAAAGAACCGGCTGGGACGGAGGGAGTACGTTTTTTTAATAATTTGGTCTATTTTCAAATTATAAAAAATGTTCTATTTTATAAAAATTCTAATATTGACTCTAATAACAAACTTTGAAAATTTAAATTATTTGTTTTCTAAATTAATTAATTTTAATTCACAATAATTATTTATTTCAATTTTTGTTAAAAAGATTGTGTTTAAATCATATTAACGGCAACACTTCACAAGTGTTGCAACTTGCTACGTTTCTTATAGCTACCGCAACACCATGTTTTGTATACAGCAACACAAAATCAAAGCGTTGCTGCAGGCCATCAAGTTTAGAGCTACTGTAACGTTTTTCATTGCAACACCGAAAAAAAGCGTTGCTGCAGGCCATCTATGGCGTAGTGAAGGGATACTTGTTCTTAATCGTTAACTTGTTCAACTCACGATAATCAATGCATAACCTCATGCTTCCGTCTTTCTTCTTTACAAACAAAACTGGTGCTCCCCACGGGGATACACTAGGTCTTATAATCCCTTTATCAAGAAGATCTTGTAATTGAATCGCTAATTCCTTCATTTCTACTGGTGCCATATGATAAGGAGCCTTAGACACTGGTTCTGTACCTGGCGCTAAATCAATGGCAAATTCTATCTCCCTATCTGGAGGTAAACCTGGAAGTTCATCTGGAAAAACATCAAGAAACTCGTTTACTACGGGTATCTCTTCTATCTTAGGTATTTCCTGCTTAGTATCCAGCACGTAGGCCATATAGCCCTCACACCCTTGCCTCAACAATCTCTTAGTTTGCATAATGGTCAAAAATTTCCTAGTCTGTTTCTGACCTCGAAAAATAACTTCTACATTATCAGGGGATCGCAACACCACCTTTTTACCTTTACAATCTATCTGAGCATTATTGTCTACTAACCAATCCATTCCTAGGATTACATCAAATTCACCTAACTGGAAAGGTATCAAATTAGCATAAAAACAATGCCCTGATATGTCAATCTCGCAACGAGGGCACACCTGACTAACTAGTATACGCTTCGAATTTGCTATTTCTATGATTAAAGCCTCATCGAGCAAGTGCATTTCACAATTTAATTTACGAGCAAACTCTCTTGATATGAAAGATTTTGTAGCTCCAGAATCGTTAACACCTTGGCATGTACGAAATTTATAGGAAGCGTACCTGCCACTATATTTGCATCTTTAACAGCTTCATTCATAGTCATATTAAAAGTCCTGGCTATTGGCTAAACACTCACTGCTGGTTTTGCCTCTATTGCCCGAATCATGGTATTAACTGGGGCTGGGGGTCTGGCTATGGGTACCCTGTAATCCTTCATCATGTGCCCCGGCTTCCCGCATCGATGACAAACAATTCCTATCTTGCAGTCTTTAGAAATATGCCCTTTTGGTTGCACTTGAAACAGGTTATATCCTCCTTACTACAAGCTCCCAAATGCTTCTTACCACATGTCCTACACTCTGCCGATGGTGGTCTGAGAAATTTCTGTTGATTTGCTCCTTGTGGGCGACTGCCTTGTCCTTCTTTTCCCGCCCCTGGTTTCTTAACATTTGCATCCTTTCCAAACTAGAACCCTGGTTTATTATTAGGATAGTTTTGAAAACTACCCTGAGATTGACGTCCTTCAGTTGATCCTGCCTTCCTCTTTTTCTTTTCTTTCTCTTTAAGGTACAAATCACTCTCTCCCTCCGCAATCATTGCTTTCTCTACCACTACTGCATAGGTATCCAGCTCCAGAACTGCCAACTTACTTCGGATCCATGATTTTAATCCCTGCTGAAATCTCTTAGCCTTCTTCCTATCTGTATCCACATATGTTGGGACAAACCTTGCTAATTCAGTAAATTTCGCCTCATACTCCAACACAGTCATATTACCCTGCTTTAACTCCAAAAATTTCACTTCCATCTGATCCTTCATAAAATCTGGGAAATACTTCTCTAAAAACAACTCCTTGAATCTAACCCAAATAATTACCTCTGTGGCTTCCAAAGCTCTCACTGACTCCCACCAATAAGTAGCCTCATTCTTCAGAAAATAAATAACATACTCTGTTTCCTTATCTTCCGGAACCCTCACTAACTCAATAGCCTTTTCCATCTCTTTCAACCATGACCTTTCTTCCACTGGATCTGTTGTCCCCTTAAATTCTGGAGGTTTGACCGCCTGAAAGGATTTAAAAGTAACAGCTGGAGGAATCGGCTGTTGCTGCTGCTGTTGCTGTTGCTGCTGCTGTTGTGCCAACAACTGCTGTTGTATCTGTTGCTGTTGTTGTGCTAGAGTAGCAATCTGCTGGGTAAGGGTCTGCAATATTTGAGCCAAAGCAGGATCTATCTGGCCCACAGGAGGTGGGTTTACTGGATTCTCTCGGGTGTTTACACGACGATATCGCCTTGGAGGCATAATTTTGGTAGGCAAACAAACAACTATTAATTTCAAGTTCAAGCATTAAATATCAAATGAATATGGTTTAATTTAAACAATCTATAAGTTGCTGGAATATAAGTCATGGTTTTCAACTGTTATACAGGTTAGCAATGATTGTACAGGATATAACAAGGCACCAAATCAAGGAAATAAGGTTATAGGATACATATGAACAGTTGATAGATATAATAACTGAACAGTAACATGGTGTTAAAATTTAAATATGGTGCTGAAAATAAACATGGTATCGAAGAGTAAATACAGTGCTGGAAAGTAAATATGGTGCTCAAAAGTAAATGACAATAAGTAAAAATTTAACAACCACCCTACAAAAGTGGTCATGATATATATATATATATATATATATATATATATGTGTGTGTGTGTGTGTGTGTGTGTGGTACAAGCGTAAGAACAACGCTTCGATAAGAGTACAATACAACATCTAAAAAGAAAGACTGCTAGCACTAGTCACAGTACAACTGCTATATACAACAAAACTGGCTGCACTGTATGCCCCGATGCACTACTACTATTATACTACACATAATCATCCCATCCTGACGTGCTGAGAATCTGCTCCCTATCTACTGATCTAGCCCAAGTATGGTGTCCAAGTCTGCTCTCACCAATGCCAACGTCACCTGGTGTCTAATGGCTGCAGGCTCATCAATAGGCATATGTTGTGTCCGTCTATCAATGACAGTCCTCATCTTCTGTAAACGTCTACGAATCTCTCCTAGCTCTGCCACTAGCAATCCGTCTCGCTCTCTGGCCAAGGCTGCCTCCGTCGACCTCATAGTCCTCATCTCGTCTACTTGGCCTTGTAGGAAATCCCTCTCCCTATCCACACTCTCATACTGGTAGTATGGTACCGGTAATGGGGTATACTGGTAGGCTGGCCCGTTAACCGAGCTCTGAGATCCTATATATGATTGCATAACCCTCGGAGGTACCTGCTGTGGCACTGGAGCCACTCCTACTGGACTCTCATCTCGATCCGAGTTTGAGCTAGAACAAGGAGCCTGTAATATTATAAATATCTTATAATTAGACATACTAACTCTCGTAAAACGATCCTAATCCTTCTTACTACTCTAACCCAGTTTCCCAACCTAACTGTTTCAGTGACTGTGACCTGTAGCACTGATACCAACTTGTAACACCCTCACTTACCATTATTAAAATTTTATACTTTTATAATAATTTCCAACAGTGATTTAGGGAAATTTTGGCATGATGTATCCGTAATTTGAGCTAATCACCTGTTTAACCAACCAAGGCATTACTACTACTAATCATCCTGTTCACATGCATAATAAAGTTTAAAGCCAACAGCTACATATAACTACTCAAGGGTGATGTGCGACAAGAAGGTCCCTTTAAAGTTGAAAGGGAAATTCTATAGAGCGGCAATCCGGCCTGCATTGCTTTACGGTTCTGAGTGTTGGGCGGTGAAGAAGGCCCTCGAAAGCAAGTTGGAAGCGGCCGAAATGAGGATGTTACGATGGTCGTGTGGGCGCACGATGTTAGATAGAATCCCGAATGGGGTGTTTAGGAGCGAGCTTGAAGTGGCGCCTCTTTTTGCGAAAGTCAGGGAAGGGAGGTTGAGATGGTTCGGGCACGTCCGTAGGAGGCTGGCTGAAGCCCCAGTGAGGAGGGTCGAGAGTCTTGCGGTGGTTGGGGTGAGGAGGAGAGGCAGACCGAGGAGGTCGTGGGAAGAGCAGCTTAGGTTGGATCTGAAGGCCTTAAACTTGAATGAGACCATGACCGCTGACAGGTGCGCGTGGAGGCGTCATATCAGAGTGGTGGATTCTCTTTTAGGGAGCGGCTCTGTGGTAGAGAGCCTCAGAGTTGGGTTGTCTCGGTTAGCTTTATCTTAGAAGTTCGGCTTCTTCGTTATCATTTTTTCATTTTTTCGTTTTTATTGTATTCTGTTTGCCGGTTTTGCGGTTGCAGGGAGATTGGTCCGGTCCTACCTCTGTGCGGGGTATTCTGGGTATGTGTGACTCGTTTGGTTTTGTATGTTGTCGTTTGCTTGTGGTTTTTTATGCAGGGGATCGTCCGGAGCGGAGCGCATCAGGACCTGAGTATCATAATTCCAAGCAGGCGGGTAGGTCCCATGTGGAGAATGCCATGGGCTTAGGTATTGCTTTGAAGATTTTCGTACCATTTGGATTACCGTGTATATATCACCCACAGTATTTGTCGGGCACATAGCCGAGGGTCTTCACGGAAACAGCCTCTCTGCCTTAAAAAGTGGGGGCATGGTCTGCGTACAACTTACCCTCCCCAGACCCTACTCTGAGCGGGATATACTGGGTATGTTTGGTTTGGTTTGGTTTAGCTACATATAACTACTAACTAACCAAGACCGCTCACAGGTCACAGTATGAAACAAAATCCAACTAGCTATTACAACCCAAATCCAAATTACATTTTAATATTTTACGACCCAAAAGCTAAATAAATCGTCTAACTGACACAACAACATCATATTATAAAATAGAGCTAATCAGCTGACTACCCATCCTATAACCTCGACTCGCTGGCTGCCCCTATGAGACGGTCCGCTCCTCCTTGACATCTTTAGATTTAACTGAAGAAAACAAATGTCACAAAGCAAGAGTGAACAAATAATGCTCAGCAAGAATAATAACAGTGTGCCAAGAACATAAGCTAGTATAAATGACATCAAGCAACTGATAATCTCACAAAGGCAATACATATCTGAATATGAATCATCTCAAGTTTTGTAATTAGATTAGAATTGGATTTTTATTTTTATTTTTAAAAAAATAGTGGAGCTAGGCGGCTGATCAGGCTCGCACTAACCCCGGACAATGCACACAGCAAAGTCTCTCTAAGTGGATCCACGGCACACATTGGCCTCAACATCTGACCATTACTGGTTTCCCCGAAGGGACATCCGTTGACCATAATATGGTCTCCCCGAAGGGACATCCGAAAACGTTCCAATTCTAAATCCAACATGCTAGGTGTCGGAACGATCGACAACCTCTATCAGTCAACAATAACCTGGAACACTAACATTCCAGAACAACAACTCAACTAGTCGAAAAAGAGTCAACAGGTCTATCTTGGATATCAACAAGATCGATATAGCAAATGGGGTGATAACTGAATAATCAACAATAAGAATAAATGTCGACGAGTTCGACAATAATTAGGGTGATAATTGAATGAACAGAAAAAAAAAAATATCGACGAGATCAACAATAAATGGGGTGACAATATAATAAAAATAATTAAAATAAATTTCACTTAAACGAGTAGTGAAGAGAAAATACTTGCCTGGTACTCAAAAGCTTTTACAGGCTACTGGTCTGAAAACTACTCGACTTTAGCTTTGACCCTGTCCCTCTTGCTCGACTCTATAATAATTAGGCCAAATTAATCACATATATGATATAACTTAGACTCACTACAGTCAACATATATAACCCACATAGCATTTAAGCACGTAATTCTCAAATAACAATCCATATGACTTGCTCTAATAATTAACTGAGCTCAAAAAATATTTTTAAAACCATTTAAATCATTTGAGACAAGAATAAATCGATTAAAAATTAAATAATTCTAATTAAATTAATTAAAATCAACTAATAACTAATTAATAAAATTATTTTATAAATAATTAAATTTATCAAATGATTGAATTAATTAAATCATTATTTGAAATTAACTAAAGTAATTAAAATTATTTAATTCCTAATTATTTTGAATTTTTAAATAAATAAATAAATCAATCATTTTCGGAAATAAAAAAATAAATGAATAATCCAGAAAAATTCTGAATTTAAATCATGATTTTTAAAAGTTCAGATTTTTTTTTAATAAGATTTTTAAAAAAAAACAATTTAGAAATAGAAGTAAAATAATGATTTACTATTAAAAGTAAATTAGTAAAGAATGGTAAAATCACATGTTTCTACTACTGCTGGAAACCCAGACCGTTCCCTCAATTTCCCAGAAGCTGGCGACTCACAATAGCTAGTACACCATAACTTCACACAAGGTTCCAACCTATGGCTCTTTACTTAACTCCCACAAGTCCTGCACATCACACACCCAACCCCCAAACTTGAACTTCAGCAAATTCAACACCACCCGACCACATTTAAGCTACTGATATAGTACAACACATACAAGGTATAAAAATGAGTCCCATGTCATTCCCTAACCTTCCTAATACCTCTGTTATCACCATTGTTGAAGGAACAATAAGAATACACAATCTCGGCAATGACAAGGAATCTGGTGAACTCCGTTTTGCTTAATTCTTAACCAAATCATGAGTTATACGACTCAAATCACAACTAACATTATGGAAGCTAACCACAAAATCGCTACTAACAACCCCTAGACAAATTCTAGGAACGGTCTATTCGAACTTATACAAACACATACACTCGACTTGGCTCTAATGTCAACCAATGCTTGCGTTTAATACACCAACTTAAAGCTACAGAGATGCACATTCTACCCGTAACCCAGACTTTGCAACATACCTCACATAACACGAACATAGCAATCAAAATTCAGGGAAAAAAAAACAATAATTCATTCTTTTTTTTTCTCTTTTGCATCAAGACACAGCCACACACCTGTTTCTTGATCTAAAATAAACTTCAAGTTGTCTCTAACTCAACCATACATCAGTTGGCACGAGACTCACCAAGCTTAACCAAGAATCAACTAAGTTACCAGCATTATTTCGACGAACTACAACCTGACCCACTCCTAAGTTAGATGGTGTGCTTTATATATATCAAACCGAAGCTAGGAATGCTTATAATCCTACCATAATTTCAGTTTATGTTAACATACAACTAGCTTTAAGAACGGAGAAATTGAAAGTCTAACAAAACTATGACTCAAATTCCACCAAACTAAAGCAAGCACAGCAGTTTGTTACACCAATCTGTTCTAAATGTCTTCAGAAGCTCAAAGAACATCATATTGACTAATCAATTCAAAAATTAAAGAGATCAAATTTTGTTCAGGAATGAATTCTAATTTCTGCAGCTTTAAGAAAGAAATATCATAGAATATAGGAAATTACCCGACCTTGATGTGGCTTGCAGATTCAGAGACTAGGATTCAAGAGCTTCGATTTGAGTATTGGTACGTTGAAATCTGACTCCAAAATCACCCTCAACAATGCTATCGATCTCCAAGAACAAATAAGAGTATAAATTTTTTTTCCAGAAAAGAAATGATTTCCTTGGCTATTTTACCGTGGATAGCTGGAATGCTCTAGATTGGTCGGGAGATAAAAATGCGGATTGGTTTAGGATAAGGTCACGTGCATAAGCTATTATTTAGTTCCGAAAGTATAATTTATGGGTCCGATCCGTGTTGTAAAAAACGGGAATCGGACTTAATCGGTGGAGTCACTGTACAGGGATTAATCGGGGATTAATCGGGTATTGGAGGATTAATCAGAATGATTAATCGAATAATCGAATTATTAATCGGTTCGGTAACCCATGGAACAGGGATTAATCGGTGATTAATCGTGATTAATCACCGATTTTTAGAACAGAGGGTCCGATACGAATAAAATATTTTTGGATAAAATAACGAATTAAATACTTAAAATTTACAGAACTTATAAAATAATTACTAATACAAGTTTCGAAGGTTTTGAAATTTAAGGGATGAATATTAATACGGATTGATTTTAAAATCGAAGCCCCATGAATTTTGAAAACGGAATTTAGCGAATAAAATGAAATGATTTCACGAGTTACGAAAAAAAACTTCTGGTTCAAATTTATTAACACACACCACATATTGGGATCTTTTCAAGCATTAACATACTTAACATATTAACTTCTCAACCTCGAATAAAATATGAAATATTTCCGATCTCACTTACCAAAACAGTAATTTCATAAATTAACTATTCATGGATCTTACACTATCATCCCAGTTCGAGACCTTCAAGGCTTCCTTCAGTCCAAATAATTCCTCAAGGATTCATTCTTTCCTTGTTCCACATTCATGGGGATGTAAAACATTTCTTATGAACTTTCCATCAATAAATGGGGTGATAAATGCCATACTTAATCCTTTAAAGGAGCCGATTGGATTCGGGGGTAACCGACAATACTGTCGTTGTGTCATGCCCCCCAGGGTTTGAGGGAATGCCCTAGACTTGATTGTGTTAGTCACGGGTTGCAATTTGTAATGCATTGGAGGATGTTCTCACATGATTAGTGGGATCTCCTTCCCTTTCGTACACCTCGATGGTGGGCGTCTTAAATTTCCTTGAGATATGAGCATTCATTATCTTGTTGGCGAATGATAGGATTGGATCATCATAGTCATCGGGATCAGCCCTTTGTGTATCAACCTTTCTCCTCCTAGGGGTATCACTTGAATTAAAAACATTGGGGATCCTAGCCCTTGGGGGCTGCCTAGCCTATTGTATTTCCAAGTTTTTCTTTAATTTTCAGACATGCGCTTCATGAACGAGTATCCACCCTCCTAATGTATTGGGAGCCAATTCTTTGGATCCTTGGGGCTTAGAAGCTCCTTGCCTGGTCTTCTCCTAAGATATTCCATTGCTGGGAACTTAAGTTCGTCGTGTAACGATGGAGTTGGATAATTATAGTCCCAACGGTGTGCTAGAGCGAAGACACCACTATCCGGAGGGGATTCATCCCTGAATTCATTGAACCCATAATCGGCTGTTGTGGATGAGTAATTTGAGTCCCATAGACGGCGCCAAATGTTGTGGAATAAAAAGTAGGGTGTAATTAATTGCGTATTGATTGCTAGGGATTGAGAGCTTCGAGCTTTAATGGTGGCTGCTCTTGTTGTCGGGGACTAACTCGGTCCTAACAAGATGCCTACGTACCTTGATGAATATCAAGAATCAAGCCAAAACGTAGTTCTAGAGTTGCCTATGTGGCTTGATGCGCCCTCGCGGCATAGTGGCGTAGTGGCTTGTATGTCCTTATTCGAGGATTAAGCCTAAAACGTGGTGGGTGACATATGGAGCTATGCCCCAAAACCTTTCTTCTATGTCCTGAAGAGCCGTTCCTTGATTCCCTCGGGGTTGAGAACGTCCTTCCCCTCTGGTGGGCTCCTTGCCTTGGCGTCTCTTGCTAAAATAGACGTCCTCTTCCTCCTCTTCAAATGAGGGGTCATTTTCGGTGTATGGTCCGAGGAGATTCTGGTGTCCTCTAACAAGGGGACAAAGGCTTCAATATATTGAGGCACATACTTCTCATGAGTGGATCAATGGTTTCATTAGTAGTTGGGAACGGTGACAACCCATAAACGGGGTTTCGAGTTATTAGAATTGGCATGACGGTGGTGGCGATCCGTGCACCTTGTGCTCCGTTAGCCAAAGGTGAGACCACCATCTGCAATTAGGGATTCGCTCCTTGAGTTAGTGAATTTTGGGTCACCCCTTTGGGGATCACTCCTTGGAGGCGCGTCTCTGGGGTGTCGTTCCCTGATTGGAAGTCGAGGGGAGTGGATCATCAGCCCGATTGTTTTTTCATCATCATTAGTGCACGATCGGGACTTCTTCCTCCTGTTTCAGGCCTTAAATACGGGGCGAATCATCCTCTCGTTGGGGTGGAAGCCCATAACTTGGGTTCTAAGCTGTTAGTGGTGGAAGCACCATGGTAGAGATTTGTAATCATGTTTTCCTATTATGGGCATAATCATGCCTAGGATTGGGGATCCGCCCCTGGAAAGATTAAAATCGTTCTTTGGACTCCAGCTTCTTGGAGACTCATTTAAATTCCTGTTTTTAGAGGGTTCAACCCTTGAATATCGGTATGTGTTGGGTGAGTTCCAACAATAGTGGTCGGAACGCGCAGTGAGGCTGGTGGATCGTCATATCCATTTTGTCCCATTGGTTCCTTGCTCGGATGTCACCTCCTTGGGGCTTCATCCCTATCCTCTTCCTCCGAGGATAAATCGTCAGAATACAGGCCGGAGTAGTCGCGGTATTGTTGGCCTTGTATGGGTCCTAGCCCCTTGAAATAAAGTGGCTCATGTATCTGAAGGGCATGACCGCTTGGTCTAGCCTAGTACAGGGGATAATTTGGCAACCCATACACCGGGTTCATGCTTGCGGGGATCATGGTAGTAGAGATCTGGGCTCTAGGGGGACGGATTGGCCTCCGATAGGGGAGACTACCATCTGCAGGGGATTCATCCCTTGACTAGAGGGATTCGTCACTATGGATAACGATCCATGAGTTTGTGTCTCAATCCCTTGGGGTTGAGTGATCAATGGTTGGGAGCCCGCTCCTGGGGGTACTTGTTCCCCAACCGGGGGTGCGGTGGTGCTGGTAGTGGTTTCAGGAAGTGCTGGTGTTTTCCGAGTGGTAACCATGGTTGATATTCGGTTCCCACAGACGGTGCCAAATGTTGTGGAATAAAAAGTAGGGTGTAATTAATTACGTATTGATTGCTAGGGATTGAGAGCTTCGAGCTTTAATGGTGGCTGTTCTTGTTGTCGGGGACTAACTCGGTCCTAACAAGATGCCTATACGTACCTTGATGAATATCAAGAATCAAGCCAAAACGTAGTTCTAGAGTTGCCTACCTGGCTTGATGCGCCCTCGTGGCGTAGTGGCTTGTATGTCCTTATTCGAGGATTAAGCCTAAAACGTGGTGGGTGACGTATGGAGCTATGCCCCCAAAACGTTCCTCTGTATTGAAGGATCAGGTCCTTTATATAGGTGTCGGGTGCCTTGGAATTAGAGTAGGGTTTGGTGTCTTGGCGGGCAAGATACCCAATTTGGGCCCAGTTCTAGATCCTTCCATGAGGAAGGTGGATAACTATAGGAGTTGTATGCCTTGGGGGCTACTCCTTAGATGATTTGGTTTCCTTTTGGACTCAATAACGGAGTCTTTTATTTGGCTGATTTATTAGCTACGAAATTCAAATTAATATTAGGGTTTTGGGCCTCATTGCTGGGCTTTAACCTTGGACCAACCTAGGTTTATTTAATGCAACATTAAATATATTTTTAGGGCTTACTTTCTGCCCTTATCAATTTGGTTTTATTTTATAACGGTCAAACTGGTCAAAGTCGATATTCCTTTTAACTAGTCTTGTCCCGAATGATGAATATATTTTTTAAAATTAATTTTTTTCGACGTTCCAATCGCACGGGTGTCAAGATATAACGATTTTAGTGATGTGGTAATTTTTTAAAAAATTTCCTATATTTATTTGGTTTGGTTTTATAACGGTCAAACCGGTGAAAGTCGACCTTCCTTTTAGCTAGTCTTGTCCCGAATGATGAATCTATTTTTTTAATTATTTTTTCGAGATTTCAATCACACGGGTTGATAAGTGGATGTTATATCCACTTGGAATGCTTCGTATCGGCTTGAATTGATGACTTGAACTCAAGTATGTGGTGTTTTGTATGTGTTTTTAGTGAATTTGTGTAGGAATAAGAGTCGGATGTGGGATGATGTTTTCCATGCTTAAATGATGGGTTTTGAGCTTAAAGAATAACAGTACATCAAATTGCGAGTGAGCCGGAAGAAACGGAATGAAAATCGGAGTTAAAACGAAGAAAATAGAGCAAAATTAGCAAACGGGCAGTGCGCGGGCGCGGGCGCCCGTGAACAGTGCGTGAACAGGGCGCGGGCGCGCGTGAACAGTAGCAGTCAGCGGGTGAAAAATCAGCCAGAATTTCTGATTTTGTTTTGGCCATATCTTGAGTTCTACAAGTCCATTTTGGACGATTCAACTGCCCACGCGAAGATAACGGAATTTTCTATCATTCTAAGGTGGTCCGGAGTCCAGAATTATTGAAGAGAATTTTCCTTCAAAACAGAATCAACATAAATTGCAAGAATTCAATTCTAAACAGGAAATTGCCACAATTCCTACTTCTAATCAGTATGGTAATTACCCTGGGCGGCTGGTATTTTTCAGAATCATAATTACGCATGGAATTTGCAAATCTTATCCCGTTTAAAGATGGAAATTGCCACAATTCTATTCCAACTCAAAGATGGCAATTGCTTGATGGAGAGGCAAATTGGGGCTATAAATACACATCTTGGGGGATAGAAAAAAACACACCAAGAGAACCATTACATATCAATTACTTAGGTTTATTTGTATTTTTTTCATACTTTGTTTTTATCATGGTTTCATCAGATCCCATGATGACGAGAGGTTCGATTATGAACTAATCGTTGTCATGGGATTCTAACGGATTTATTTATGGAGCTTTAGTATCTTGATGCTTTAAAGATCTGTGTGTGGTGTATATTTGATATCCTCATATGGTTATGCTTAATTGATAGATGTGTAGCTAACATCTAAATTGTTAATCTCTTGTGAAGTGAAAGTGGATCTTGAGGTTTAGAACTTGCCATGCTAGCATAGGTTCATAATTGTCTATCAATATGATTCGTAGTATGAGATGAAAATACTTATATTGCCCTATGTGATCAATATGGATAACTTGCTCTTCAACCGTTATGTTTTCAAATTCTATAGACATATCGGGTCTAAGCATAATTGGTGTCTATTCATCTTCTATCTCTTTTGTGGATGTATGGGTAGTTTGGTATACGTATGCTGACAGGTAGCGTGTACTTGTTTCGTGTTATCCGATCAGATATCATAACCATTGCATATAGTGATTAAAGGCGTCAGATCTAAGCAAAGTATTTAATGAAGTTAGGATTCCATGGTTTATCTTGCAGAAGTAATTTGATTCCAATTCTCGTTAGTTAGTTAATTCTTAGCTTGTTAATTTATTTCTTAGTTAATTTAGTTTATTAAACCCAAATTGTTATTTGTCTTAGCAGTGAATAATAACCATACATTGTTGCATAGGTACAATACTGAATTAAAAACCAGATCTTTGTGGGAACGAACTTGACTTATATCTATATTACTTGTGACCACGTACGCTTGCGTGATTTAGTGCAAACAAGTTTTTGGCACCGCTGCCGGGGATCATTGGTGTTTTATTTTTCATTTATGTGCTTGTCAATAGTGGTCATTAGAGTTCACTGACTCGGATTTCTTTTTCTCATCTATTCTTGTATAGTTCTTTGGTGTTTCAGGTACTTGTCAGAGAGTGTGGGCGTTGAAGATGGATTTTCTAACTTACTATGGAGTTCAGCAGGTGGCTAGTGTTTGTGAGCTATGTGCGGCGCACATGAGACGTATCAGTGCTGGAGCAACCAAGGTGGTATTCAACAGCCTCAGCAATGTGAGCGGTGTTTGGGCGTTCATGATCCCTCACAATATTGTTACTACAAAGGAGTTGATCCATATGTCACTTATGAGTAGCAACCATATTTTCAATACCATCCTCAACAGTACCAGCAAGATGTTCCAAATATGTCATATTTCTTTGGTAGTGAAGAGTTTCAACATCAGCAACCTACTACTTTTCAGTCAAATGAGGTTGTAACTATGGAGGAGCTTAGGATGCTTGAAAAGAGTAGGGAGGAAGGTGTCAAATCTTTGGAGACACTAGTTGCTCAAGTTGTGAGAGCCTTGGAACAAGAGAATCAACAATTCATACCAGAAGCAATACCAGAGGATAATGATGACTTGGAGCAAGGTACGGCATGCATAATTGAGGAAGACAAATTCCAAGGTGAGGTGAACATTCACAAGCCATGTGAGGAATTTGATCATGTTAGGATGGTGGATGATTTGGAAAGGGCGCTATTTGGGACAGACACTGCTGAGCTACACAAATTTCAAAAATTGGTATGTACGTACCAAGAGGCTGAAGAACATGGGAAAGATGCAGGTCTTCTACTTGTCTCAGAGTTTAAAGATGGAGGTAGCGCATTAGAGCCAATGGAGGAAGTTCTCTTTGAGGAACCAAAGGCTTCAGCAACTTACATTTACCCTCATCCATTATATTCAAGCGAAGCCCGCGAATGTGTGTTGTTCTACAAATTGTCAGATTTTGGGTCAACAGATGAAGGCATTGGAATAGGACATAGTTGTTACACGAATAGGCCAAACGAGGAGAAGTTACAGAAAGTGTGCCGCCGTGATGACGATGAAGTCTCGCGAAGAGATGACTAGGCAAATTATTATCATCCTTAATAAATGCTTCGTGGGAGCCAACCCACGTTTTTCGGCAATTTTATTTAGGTATGTTTTGTATTATCCCTTGTATTTACTTCCATTCAATGCGGACATTGAATATTTTAAGTTTGGGGGTGGTTTGGGGGATTAGTAGTTGTTGTATTATGTATTCATGTATGATATCATGCTTTACATATTAGTCATAATTCATGCATATATGTTCTTATTATCTACGTGTGTTCATATTGGACATTCTGTTATTTTGAGTTCATGTTAGTTGCATTTTCATGGCATGCATAATTCATGATCCCTTAGGACGGGCTGATTCTGATTGATAGGTAGGTGTTTAATTGAGTGTGATGATGATGAGTAGAGGGTTTATTTATAGTTCCTACGAAATTGACTTGCATGTTACGGGAACAAAACTTTTACACAATCTCATTGTTTGCTTTTGGGCAAGGTTGAGGTTATGCTTGTTTGGATGTTTTGAGATTTAATCATTTGATTATATTTAGAATTTTCGTTATTCCCTTGATGGAGTAGGAGCACTAAAGTCTAAGTTTGGGGGAACCAGGGATTTCATGCTAGTTGTTAATATTTGTTAAATAATGGCTAGGTGTCAAATGGCTAGTAGCCAGCTCATATTTATATGAGTAGTCTAGGGTTGGAAATGAGAAAGGCTCATTCCAGATTACAATAAAAAAAATCAGAAAAAAAAAACAAAAAACAAAAAAAAAGTCAAATTTTTGTTTGTTTTTATGCAAAATTAACCAGGGTGAGCTCTTTAATACTCGAGTAATTAAGTCTGAGGGGACTTAGTCCTAGTAACCTAAAGCCTTATGGTTCGGGATTGCTGACCTAACGCTCGCTACATGGGTATTATTGTATAAGCCTTTTGGGGTCTCATTCATTGCACGGTTAAATAAGCATGCGTATTGTTTATGGTATTATGTGTCGTAGTGTAGTAATAAAGCATGAATACCTGGCTAACTTGAATGAAGATGGAGGTATTTTTAAGTTATGAAGTGTCTACAGTCTATTCTATTTATAAACCTGTGATTGTCTTGGCGAAGAATAGGTATGATTTTTGACCTAGTTTTAGGAGTATTTCTGATGAGCATCGCACACACGCACATTTCTGTTGGCTAAGTAGAGTAGAACTTGAGTTCGTACCCTACTATAATTCTCATGTCTATTAGAGGCATTCTAGGATCAACTGCGCCCTAGAATTACACTCCAATAATAATTCGGTCTCTTTCTGATTGGTTACGCTCAGGAACCTGGTGCTCAGGAACCTATGTCTCAGGAACCTGGTGCTCAGGAACCTATGTCTCAGGAACCTGGTGCTCAGGAACCTATATTTCGGAACCTGGTTCTCAGGAACCTCTGTCTAGGAACCTGTTTCTCAGGAACCTCCTTATTTCGGGACACATTGCTTAGGGACCTCTTTATAGGTACCTGTACCTGCACAAATAACAAACTGGTTAGACTGGATAGCTCTTCATATGCTCTTGGCATCTCTATGGCTGTTGCTATGCTAACTCGAACTCTTCTGCTGGGAGGAACCTGGTCTTCTAATACTTAGCCCAGCTTCCTGACCATTGGAAACCTCCTGATACTCATACATCCTTAGTCATTTCTTCTATCTGATCTTCATAACTCGTACTGGATCTATCTCCTGGCTCATATGGATTAGACCCTATAGCTTATTGGGCCTAAATCTAGCCCATGGAGATTTTGGGCATAACAAGTACCCCCGGTTCCTTGAAGTCATGCAATGCGAAAGGAACCTATTCAACTTTCTAATCTGGGGTCCAATGCTTAATCACTTCCCTTAAAATGTATTACTTCAACAACACGTATCCAAGCTTACATGAGCTAACTCGGCGTAAGAAACAGGACACATAATGTTTTAGTAAACATAATATTGATCAACTTCTTTCTTAGTGAGGAACATGTTCTCTTCTTCTTCTTCGAAACTCATTCTTATGACAAATCTTCATTCTTCGACTGCTAGTCATTCTCTATACATTCTTCTAATAATTTTGCAAAATCTTTCCAAGGACACTTCTGAGGTTTCTAGGATGTCATCATATTTCTGCTTACTCTTGTATCTTCTTAGGTGATCTTTGTCTTCAATGTCTTCACATGTCTTTTGTATATCTAGAAGTCTTGAAAAGCGAGTGGCACCTCAACAGCTTCCAATCAAGAGGTTCAACATTTATTTACTCATTTTGGAAAAATGCATAATTTTCACATCGTGCATCCAATCTTACATGAGCTAACTCGGCGTAAGAAACAGGATACACTACGCTTCTGTATGCAAATTCCAAATTAAATCCTCAAATCAAAAATTAAAGAATCCTGCTGAAAACTAACCTGGAAACTTTTCTGAAGCTGTCTTTCCGAAGATCATCATTTCTAGACTGCGAAAATCATCGAAACTCATCATAAATACTCTCTAGTTGCTCAAGCAATACTTCTTTCTTCTTCCGAACTGACTTGTATGAACTGATCTCTCATCCAATGCTTTCATAGAATACATTGGCAGCTTGCTTATAACCCCAGGAATGTTCATTATTCGTAGGATGAAACAACCCTGGAACCTCTTGGATCATCTAAATAGCTTCCCAGAAACCTCGGCTGCTCGCTCTACTTGGAACTTTCAAACCTTTGTAAACTTAGAACCTCTTGTCTTCATATTTCGAGTAGTTTTCAAAACCATAATCTAAACCATAATCTTTTGTTGTGACCAAAATCTTGCATGGATCAGATTTAGGCCCATGATGAGTTTTGGGTCCAATCCACAAGGAAAGAGGATGTTTTAGAGGGCTTCCAAGGTACCCGTGGTAACCCATGAAAACTGATAACAGGGCTCCCAAGATAATAGGGCTCCCGGGTAGAAGGGCTCCCGAATGGCATGGCTCCCGGATAACAGGCTTCCAAGAGCATATGAACAACCCATATGGGCTACCATGAGATGGGTAGCAGGTAAATATGACGATAAGGGTCCTGTGAATGGCCTCCCATGGATGATCCATAACCCATAGACATCATTACATAGCTCCCAGTACAGCTACAAGACATGGCTTACCAGAATAGTTTTCATAACCGGCTTACCAAAGGGGCTGCCATAGTTTGGGTTACCGGGCGGTACCCCCAGAGGGGCTACCTTGCGATGAACATTGAAAGAATATAAGGCTTATGGTCCCGGGGATAGTCTCATCCATAGCCAATGACAACCATCAGAGAGGGCTTCCAGCATAGCTTCCGTAACTGGGTTACCGGAGGGTCTACCGGGTGGTACCCCCAGCTTCCCCGGAAGCCTGATAGAAACACAGATTCAGACTAGGACAGCCATCAGATAAGGCTTCTAGTATGGCTTCCATAATTGGGCTACCGGAGTCAGGTTACCGGAGTCAGGCTACCGGGTGGTACCCCCAGCTTCCGCCGGAAGCCTGATTAGGCTGCCAGTTCAGATAAGGCACGCCTCCTACTTTTTAGGAGCACGTCTCTACAGCTGAAATACACCTCTAAACGGATAATTATTCAGTTATTCGAGGATATACATCATATATACATGATATATCCTTCATTCTTGAGATAAACATCAATGGATAGGCTTCCAACAGTCCTGATATGACTTGGAAACCTGATAACTATATCACAATCAGTTGATATACGTAAATATCAGCCATTATCTCATGAGATACGAGATAACTCATCACAAACAATCAAACTTATCAATCAAGAACTACATCGGGGCTTGATCCACTATAAATAGTGGTATGTAGGCAGTTTACGGGATCTTCTTCGACACTTTTCACTCCTTGAGTAGCTAGAGCACGTGCACTCTTGTGTGACACAGTCAAATTAGGGTTCTTGGCTGGCCAACAGATGGTCCTTGAACTCTATCCCGTAGATTCAGTCCCAATCATCACAAAAACACCTTCCCGTGTTCTTCGGTAACCCCTAGCCGTGTGCCTTCCTGGGCGGCTAGCCTCAAATCTCCGATTGCGAGCCTTTCCGGGCAGTTGAGAGATTCCATATTTTACGGCGCTATTCCAGCAACGACCTCCACGTAGTTGTGCAAAAATCCTCCCACAACAATTGGCGCTAGAAGGAGGGGCCCTTTTATTATCGTCTTTTGGAGGAAAAGATGTTTGACCGCTCCGGCAATGACAAAACACCGTCTAACGGTGTCGATAAAGAAAATGGTGATAAAAAGCATATTATTACCATCGATGAAATGTATCAGTGCATCAAACGAATGGAAGAAAAACTGGTCTCCCTTGAAAGAGCTTCTGAATTGAAGAAAAAGTACGAAATGGAGCTTAGTCCATTGTCAAAACAAGATGAACAAGAAACAATTCCAGGACAAAACTCGCATGAAAAAGGGCCTGGAGATATTTTTCGAGATGATATGCAGGGGAATGAAATTCCGTTAAAATATGAGATGATCAATAGTGGCATCATTGGTGCACAAAATGAGCCAAATACGGGATTGGATGGCCTAATTGTTGGCCGGAAACCGCAAAGAATGGGCTAAATTTCCCCTGAAAGAAGTAATCTGAAGAGATCTCAGATGGGGGTTCAAAAAGGCTTTCGAGGACGAATGTAATCAGGGTGCCAAGGGGGCTTCCACCTGGGATCCCGCCTAGGGGTACCATGGCATCATCATGAAAGGTGGGCGAAATTTCCCTTGAAAAAAGTAATCTGAAGAGATCTCAGATGGGGGATCAAAAGGGCCTCCGAGGACGAATGTAATCAGGGTGCCAAGCGGGCTTCCACCTGGGATCCCGCCTAGGGGTACCATGGCATCATCATGAAAGAATGGGAGAAATTTCCCCTGAAAGAAGTAATCTGAAGAGATCTCAGATGGGGGCTCAAAAAGGCTTTCGAGGACGAATGTAATCAGGGTGCCAAGCGGGCTTCCACCTGGGATCCCGCCTAGGGGTACCATGGCATCATCATGAAAGAATGGGAGAAATTTCCCCTGAAAGAAGTAATCTGAAGAGATCTCAGATGGGGGCTCAAAAAGGCTTTCGAGGACGAATGCAATCAGGGTGCCAAGGGGGCTTCCACGAGGGATCCCACCTAGGGGTACCATGCCATCATCAGGAAAGAATGGGCGAAATTTCCCCTGAAAAAAGAAATCTAAAGAGATCTCAGATGGGGCTCAAAAGGGCCTTCGAGGACCAATGCAATCAAGGTGCTAAGGGGGCTTCCACCAAGGATCCCGCCTAGGGGTACCAAGGCATCAGCATGAAGGACTCCCGCTGGAAACCCATCAATACCAAGGCCAGAACGAATCTCAAGCGTATAGCCATGTCAGTGAAGGAAAGTTCCTATCCTTTGGAAGCCCAGTAGCTAGATGGATAAAGCATAAGTCAGGCTTCCGGTGTACTGGAGGCAACCGGGAAATGAATCCAGACAATATGGATGAAGAATATATACCCTCCAACGGGCAACCGAACCCATTTATTGGTGAAAGGCTGAGCAAAGCCTGGGAGGCAGATGGGCCACCATTCCCCAGGTTCTGTGCAACAAGTGGCAGCCCCGAATATGATGGTAGCCCTGGATGGTAGCCCTAGATCTGGAAACCCTAGATCCGGTAACCCTGGATCCAAAAGCCCCAAAATTCGGAAGCCCTGGATCCGGTAGCCCCGAAGACAAAACACCAAGGAGCTAGACTGACCAGTCATATGATTGGATTGGGGTCCCAAGGAAGACACCCTAAATTGCCACCCATCAGGAAGCCCCAGCGGAAGGCCTCTTTTGGGAATAGGCTCAATGATATACAACTTATTAGTTGTAGCTGTGTAACTTTGAACTCAGTTATCATGAATTTTGTCATTCATAGACACTCGGGGGGTAGCGCATGTGCACCACCCGAGGTAGTAACAAAATGTTCTACCAATTGAATATCTATAAAGCTGGAAGCAGATTCCTATTCGTTGTCTTCATAAGCAAAATGCCTGATACAATTGACGATTGAGATCAGTAGTCAAAAAAGAGAAATGATGACGATGTTCTAAACATGTGGATAAAAAAAGTCAGTAAAAAGAAGATGTGCACTTATAGTGCGGGGCTTCCATCATGGAAACCTCATGTCAAGGTTTCCAATTCGTTCGGGGGGTAGCACCACCAATAATATTGATGTTGGAAGCTGGTAAGGAAAATCATGGAATTAAAAAACTCTTCCTGATGAGCAGTTTGATATTATGGAAGCAAAGACAGGGCTTCCGGTGTAACTGATCAGCATCCCGTAACACAAATGCCATGCAGGAATGAATGACCTACCAGCCACGTTGCTAAAAAGGAACAACTCAGATGATGAGAAGGTCCTCAAATATGATTTTAGGAAAGCTGAATTAAGGCGTATCCTATAATTGTATAAAAGGGTTACCGACTGTAAAAGAAAAGTGAGCGGTAGCCTCAATTGTCGTTTGACCGCGAGGCTTCCCATCCAAAATAAGAATGGTTGCCTAAAAAGGCCACTAATACATTCTTGAAGAGCACTACCATGCTTCTCACCCAAGAAGAAAAGGCATGTGAGCCCTTAAGATGAGCTAACGGAGATGCCAATGCCAAAAAATGCAAAGAAAACTTTTTGAAAAGGGATAACCAAATTCCTAGCAGCTCCAGGCATCACAGTCATGACCACAGCCTGACCAGAAGCCCCATGAAAATGGCAAAAATGGCTTCTAAATGCTCCCAGATAAAGAAGGCCTATATATCATGGCCGCTTCAGGTTCCCAAAGAGTTATGAACCAGAAACTTCACTCACAAGATGTTCCTATGAGAACCACTTCAACAGCTGAAGCTCAAATCATGAGATATCATTGGAAAAGAATTATGAAAGCAAACAAAATCCCGGAAAGCTATCACAAGAATATTAACGGGATATTGATGATCACTCTACCGAAAAGGAAGTGATATGAAGCCCACGAATGGCATGCCACCGGGGTTGCCACATATTAAGGCTACCAACTATCTGGCAAATATAGGATGGAAGGTTATCCTGAGAGTATGCAAGGAAACCAGAGGCAATTAAAAAGACCTCATAATCAAAGAAAAACCTCTCGAAGAGGTTGCTACAAGAAAGGGATGGCTTCCCCTTGGGAAATATAGCTAGCAGCTTCCCACATGAGAACAACCAATCAAAATAATGAAAGGAGGCTTCCTATCAAGAAGAAAATGGGTATAGGCCTTCCAATGATGAAGAGAGATGTGGCTTCCCAATTAAGGTTCGTGGACCTAACGGAGCTATAGCAAGTTATGATACAATACCCAGCTTCCCGGGTATAGATTCAAACCTTCTAAGGAAAGAAGTGAAGATATCAAAAATAGAGCTAAACCAGAGGCTCGGGGGGTAGTAACAATCATGCTACCAAAACTTATTACAAAAAATGCTCAACTTTCAGAGGATTGACCGGATAATCAATCCAGGTTTCATGTCCATAGCCAACTGGAGAATTGGGCTTCACAAACTTCAGAGTTCTGGGTCCTGTATTGTCAGGGTACATAGGAGGCTTCCCCATACTCTACTTGATGAGCTTCACTGAAATATACTCAGAGCGATAAGAGAATTGAGATGATAGCAATTAGATTGGTGATAAGATGAATTAGTTCTCCACCACAGACAAGCTGTCATGAAGAACTGGGGGGTAGTGGATAATATACTTCTCAGAGTGGCATCTTGAAAATGCCAAGTTTTAAAGCAATGGAGCGGATAGTATACTTCTCAAAGTGGCATCTTGAAAATGTCAAGTTCTAAAGTCTTCCAAATACTTATTACCAGACATGTACGAAAACTTGAGTGGTTCACATGGCTTACTTGGTTAGTAGGAGAAGTCCTCCGAATACTCATTACCAGACGTGTATAGAATCTTGAGTGATTCACATGGCTTACTTGGTTACCGGGACATGTATGGTACCCTGTTCGGCATACATGAATCCCTTCATTTTTTGGGCTCGTGTGGTACCCTGTTCGGCACACATGAATCCTTTATTACCAGACATGTACGGAACCTTGAGTGGTTCACATGGCTTACTTGGTTACCAGGGCATGTATGGAACCCTGTTCGGCATACATGGTTCCCCTCATTACTTGGGCTGGTGTGGTACCCTGATCGGCACACCTGGATCCCTTCAATACCAGACATGTATGGAACCTTGAGTGGTTCACATGGCTTACTTGGTTACTAGGGCATGTATGGAACCTTGTTCGGCATACATGGTTCCCTTCATTACTTGGGCTTGTGTGGTAACCTGATTGGCACACTTGGATCCCTTCAATACCAGACATGTACGGAACCTTGAGTGGTTCACATGGCTTACTTGGTTATTAGGGCATGTATGGAACCCTGTTCGGCATACATGGTTCCCTTCATTACTTGGGCTTGTGTGGTACCCTGTTCGGCACACTTGGATCCCTTCAATACCAGACATGTACGGAACCTTGAGTGGTTCACATGGCTTACTTGGTTATTAGGGCATGTATGGAACCCTGTTCGGCATACATGGTTCCCTTCATTACTTGGGCTTGTGTGGTACCCTGTTCGGCACACTTGGATCCCTTCAATACCAGACATGTACGGAACCTTGAGTGGTTCACATGGCTCACTTGGTTATCAGGGCATGTATGGAACCCTGTTCGGCATACATGGTTCCCTTCATTACTTGGGCTTGTGTGGTAACCTGATTGGCACACTTGGATCCCTTCAATACCAGACATGTACGGAACCTTGAGTGGTTCACATGGCTTACTTGGTTATTAGGGCATGTATGGAACCCTGTTCGGCATACATGGTTCCCTTCATTACTTGGGCTTGTGTGGTACCCTGTTCGGCACACTTCGATCCTTTTTAATATGAGACATGTGCGTAACCTTGAGTGGTTCACATATCTCACTCAGCCAATAATTGTGAATGGTTTACATGGCATCACCACATATGATTCATTAGTTGATTGACACTCCCGGAACAAAGGTTTCCAGGCTGAGCCTCCGGCACCTAGGCTACCGGATATGGGCTACCAGCCAGGGGGCTCCCGGAGTCAGGTTCCCGCCTTCGGGCTCCCAGATATTATAGGGTTACCAGACGGTACCCCCCCACACCCAGGGTGGTAACCACGCAGACTAAGGATAAGGTTCCCCGGAACAGATGCTTCTAGGATGAGCTACCGGTGTAAGGCTTCCACAAACAAGGCTCCCAGAATCAGGCTTCCGGGTGATCAGCTCCCACAACGGAAGCCCCTAAGGTGGAAGTTGTAACCTCAAGGGATAAGGTACATGCAACCCCATATGCTTTTGAGCAACCTACACGGGTATGTGAAGACTAAACTCACCCCCTTTGAATTATGGAAATGCTCATACATTCTATTACTCTTCCAAGCTTGCTATTAAAAGAAATTGCTTATCCATTGATGTTTAGTTAAAGAACTCATATGCGTACCTTATGACTATAAAGAAAAGTGATTAAGCAAGGAGTAGATCTATGATCCCTTTTAATGACTTACAAAGGTTACCTCATGTATGGAAGCCTAACCTGATTATCATTTTTACTTGTAGAGTAGTATTCTCTTCATAGTACACAATCCTATAAAACTTCGAACACCTCGCTTACTTAGGAAAGCATTCACTACGACACTAAGTAAATGGTTAGCCCCTAATAATCAGATTTAGGCTTAGCTAGAATGCCTTAGCCAGAATATAACTGCTTAAATGTACTAGAATTTGAATGGTAGGCCAAATGCCTAAACAGATTTTACTAAGTTGCTTATGCGCTAGATAGTAACCCATGCACTTTAAACGTTAAGTGATAGAAAGAGGTTACCTAGTGATGGATATAGATGTTATTAACATATGTCTAAGGATAATAATAAGATGACCCTATCAGATGCAATATGCATACATTCATAAAACTAGATAATAATTAGTTTATAAACCAACCAACCTAATGATTAAATTTTAATGTTCCTGTTGGTAGAGTTCACAAAGTTTTGCAGGATCAGCTTTCAAAGCTTAGCAGATTTTAGAAGATGAGCAGATTCCTACTCCAAAAATGGTTCCTGAATATTAGGGTTCCAAGACGAAAGCTCTAATACTTTCTACACCAGACAAGGTTCCTGAACCAAAAGCGCTTCCAAGATGAAGGTTTCGCTAAACCTAAGGCATCCATGATGGAGCTTCAAGGACGAAACATCCAAGATGGGAACCCTAGGATGGGGCTTCCAGAATAAAACATCTAGAGTGAGGATCCCAGGATGGGGTTTCTAAGATGAAGCATCCAGGATGGGTATCCCAAGGTGGGGCTACCAAGACGATATGTCATGGTGGAAGCTCTTAGATGAATATATACTACAATCTTGAAGGGCAGGGTTCCAGTCACCCACAGTGCATGTGAACAGTCATTACGGGTTACCATTGAAACAATTGAAGGTTCCAAAGTTGGAAGCTCCTTCGCTGCTCCTATGATGGAGACGAGGTAATATTTATGATGCAACTGAATGCACACGTCGTAACTAAATCACACAGGTATGTGAGAAACTAAACCCTCCTTAATTGCATGAAATTGCACTCTATGACAAGTATGTGAAATGATTATCCCTTAGGCTTAAGATTATTACTTTTTGATATGCCAAATTCATTGAAATCCTTGCGTGAATAGGAGAATTCGGTATGCTAGAGGTATTAAGTCAAGATGATTAGCAAGACCTATAAGATATCTTTCACTGTGCATCCTATGTGACTCTACCACATGAATATCTGCATGATGCTAAATGACTCTTGCCTACTAAAATTCAAATATGCTATTGTCATGTCTAGATACTGCCTAAGTAATACATATGTTGTCACTCAATTAAGATACATGAGATGAACATAAGGCATGCACTAGAAAATATATTCTGAGATAAGTAATGTTTGAGGTTAATAGATTCCTTGAATGTTTATCTGTAGCTAATGGCTATCCTATATCTTTAGTGCTCACCTGCAATGGATAGCATGCAAGGTTAATGTTATTCACCTGTAACTAACAGCTTGCAGGTTCCTTGCTGTTTACCTACTACTAATAGGTTTCATCCTATATACCTATTGCTGACTGTTTACATATTATTTATATGCAATTAATAGCTTGCAGGATGATTGCTATTCACCTGAAGCAAATGGCTTCCAAGTTCCATGATGTTTACCTATGGCTAACAAGTTTCCTTGTTATTTACTTATAGCTAATGACTAATGATTTCTTTGATATTCATCTGCAACTAATGGTATGCAGGTTCCTTGAGACTTACTTGAAACTTATAGCTAACAGCTTCTAACTAATAGCTTCCAGCTTGTAGCTTCCATTCTGCATCTTCTGTCAAACAGCTTGCAGGTTCATTGATGATCAGTTACAGCTAACAACTTCTAGACTTCACAAAAGTAAGATTAAAGCTGGAATGGGCTGACATATTACACGAGAAAGAGATCTAAGGGCTCGGGGGGTAACTCGGTTCCCCAACACCCTACCACAAAGAGGAAAAATGGGGTTCCCATCAGAAGTTCACATGAAACAAGGGGCTTCCACCCTCCATGTTCATCAACGGAAACCCGAACCCGGATCGACACGATAAGAACAAAGATAAGTTCTACTCTACTGCCTTTGCATATTCACTATCATGCATGTTTACACACTTGTAAAGAAGATTTTTTAACATTCATCTGAAAACTTTGCTGAGATGCATGTTCTGTCAGAAAGGTCATTGTTTTGCCTTGCATAAATTCATAAACATATGAATATGCCTACATGATCTGAATTATACCTGAACCAATATATGAAAATCATCATGATTTATACAATGCATGTGTTTTTATAAACATTTTCTCGAAATTGCTAGCTGAAACTGTCGAGTAGGTACCTAGGCACGCTATATGCCCCACATGTTACCACTTGGAAAGACATGGCAGCGATTGAAGGTGTCTCCACAACCTTCCATTGGTTCCCCTTGAGACACGCATACAAGATTATTAATGATATAAGTGCACATATGAGATTATGTGTTGCCTCCTGAAAATTCATTTTAGTACAAATCACTTACAACTTATAGGAGAAGTCCTCAAAATACTCATTAAAGGAGAAGTCCTCAAAATACTCATTGTAGGAGAAGTCCTCAAAATACTCATTACAGGAGAAGTCCTCAAAATACTGAACAAAGTCTAAAGGGATCCGATGCGTTGGAATAATGGAAACATCTGAAAATTGTGGCACAATGCCTGGAAAAGTGTGTTTGCCAAGGTCCTACTTGATTGGAGAAGCGGCAACATAACTTTTTTACAAAATCATTTGCACTAACATATTCATACTTTCCTGTATGCATCAAATATGTGTGATCTTGTGCATTATCTTTAAGGGCTACTAGCCCTCGTACTTATCTCCTTTTCTAGTTGTCTTGTTAGCCCAGGTTTTGGACGCTTGAGGCATCCCTGCAACCATAGGAGCTTCTGGACATCAAAAGATTCTTATATGAAGGCCAATTTGGTAGAGAAAGGAAGCATCTCAGAACGTAAAGTCATGATGTTTAAAAAAGAAATGCCAGAAGCCGGTAGCCCCATGATATGATGCCAACCGGAGTACCACGAATGAAACGAAGTGAATAGAAGATATCCTTGATTTGAAAACTCACATTGAAATATGCATGCAGAAGCAGAGTGTTTCCTGTTTCTTATGCCGAGTTAGCTCATGTAAGCTTGGGAACACGATGTGGAAGATGTGTACTTCTCCGAGAGAATAATAAGAAAGGATTGGACCTTACCTTGTTCTGGTTCCTCTTGCACTCATGCTTCAAGGAACCGGGGGGTAGTTGTTGTGACCAAAATCTTGCATGGATCAGATTTAGGCCCATGATGAGTTTTGGGTCCAATCCACAAGGAAAGAGGATGTTTTAGAGGGCTTCCAAGGTACCCGTGGTAACCCATGAAAACTGATAACAGGGCTCCCAAGATAATAGGGCTCCCGGGTAGAAGGGCTCCCGAATGGCATGGCTCCCGGATAACAGGCTTCCAAGAGCATATGAACAACCCATATGGGCTACCATGAGATGGGTAGCAGGTAAATATGACGATAAGGGTCCTGTGAATGGCCTCCCATGGATGATCCATAACCCATAGACATCATTACATAGCTCCCAGTACAGCTACAAGACATGGCTTACCAGAATAGTTTTCATAACCGGCTTACCAAAGGGGCTGCCATAGTTTGGGTTACCGGGCGGTACCCCCAGAGGGGCTACCTTGCGATGAACATTGAAAGAATATAAGGCTTATGGTCCCGGGGATAGTCTCATCCATAGCCAATGACAACCATCAGAGAGGGCTTCCAGCATAGCTTCCGTAACTGGGTTACCGGAGGGTCTACCGGGTGGTACCCCCAGCTTCCCCGGAAGCCTGATAGAAACACAGATTCAGACTAGGACAGCCATCAGATAAGGCTTCTAGTATGGCTTCCATAATTGGGCTACCGGAGTCAGGTTACCGGAGTCAGGCTACCGGGTGGTACCCCCAGCTTCCGCCGGAAGCCTGATTAGGCTGCCAGTTCAGATAAGGCACGCCTCCTACTTTTTAGGAGCACGTCTCTACAGCTGAAATACACCTCTAAACGGATAATTATTCAGTTATTCGAGGATATACATCATATATACATGATATATCCTTCATTCTTGAGATAAACATCAATGGATAGGCTTCCAACAGTCCTGATATGACTTGGAAACCTGATAACTATATCACAATCAGTTGATATACGTAAATATCAGCCATTATCTCATGAGATACGAGATAACTCATCACAAACAATCAAACTTATCAATCAAGAACTACATCGGGGCTTGATCCACTATAAATAGTGGTATGTAGGCAGTTTACGGGATCTTCTTCGACACTTTTCACTCCTTGAGTAGCTAGAGCACGTGCACTCTTGTGTGACACAGTCAAATTAGGGTTCTTGGCTGGCCAACAGATGGTCCTTGAACTCTATCCCGTAGATTCAGTCCCAATCATCACAAAAACACCTTCCCGTGTTCTTCGGTAACCCCTAGCCGTGTGCCTTCCTGGGCGGCTAGCCTCAAATCTCCGATTGCGAGCCTTTCCGGGCAGTTGAGAGATTCCATATTTTACGGCGCTATTCCAGCAACGACCTCCACGTAGTTGTGCAAAAATCCTCCCACAACATCTTTCTTGATAACTTCTTAACTTTTCATTGCTGAATAACTAGACCAGGTTCCTTGTGAATAGCTGTTGATGACTACTAATCCTGCAAAGCAAAGAATAAACATAAACAGAAACTAGTTAATGTTAGTAAAATTTCTCTTGTTCAATTCGGGTCAACTCTTGGAAAGGTCACCTACTTGGTTCCCAATCCTAAACTCTAGGTCCCAACATGCCTCGAGACATGTTGGTTCCTTTTTTTGTGCCTCGAGGCGATTCTAGGAACCTGTGCGCCATTCTGGGAGTCCACACAGATTCCTCTTCTTCATGTGTCAGGCTAGACATCTTATGAAGGTAAATGCTAAGTATTTTATCCCTTCTTCCCATGTGCCAAAGGCGGTTCCACATGAGGGAGAGCTTATTAGGCTTCTCTTTAAGAACAAGTGTGCCGGTCTAGGCTCCACACAGGTTCCTTTAAGTGCCTTTTGTCAGGACTTTAGGTGTCTTTTGTCAGGACTTTAGGTGCCTTTTGTCAGGACTTTGAATCACGTGCTCAAGGAACTTGAGACTTTCAATCGTGCTCAGGAAGCTACCTGAGGCTTTCAATCAAATGTGCTTAGGAAGCTACCTGAGGCTTTCTCAATGCATGCTCGGGAAGCTACCTAAGGCTTAATTCATGCTCAGGAAGCTGCCTGAGACTTAACTCTTGCTCAGGAAGCTGCCTGAGGCTTAATTCAATGCTTGCTCGGGAAGCTGCCCGAGGCTTAATACTTGCTCAGGAAGCTGCCTGAGACTTAACTCTTGCTCAGGAAGCTGCCTGAGGCTTAATTCAATGCTTGCTCGGGAAGCTGCCCGAGGCTTAATACTTGCTCAGGAAGCTGCCTGAGACTTAACTTTTGCTCAGGAAGCTGCCTGAGGCTTAATTCAATGCTTGCTCGGGAAGCTGCCCGAGGCTTAATACTTTTCTCAACACAATCTGTCTACAAGCTAATTCTGATCAATCAATCGTAGTCTGCACATTCTGTCAAGTCATACTCATACTTCGTGAATACTGTCAAAACTACAGGAACCTGTTAGTCAAGGTAACCTGCAAATACTGTCAATGCTACAGGAACCTGTTAGTCAAGGTAACTTGTTCCACAATACAAGTACTAAAACAAGCACTTAAAATTTTCAAATTGGCATATGAAAAAGGCTAATCATATCATGCACAATACTGTCTAAGTAGGAATACTACCCCCAGTTCTTTTGGGTAATTACTGTTACGTAAAAGAACAATAAGGAAGCTATAATCATCATCGTCATTCTAAGAATAAGGAAGACTAACCTCATCATAATCAAAATAGATCTTCTTCTACTATCATCAATTCTTGCTAAAAGAAATGCCATGCTGTCTAATCAAAATACTAATCTGACAAAGACTTACGTGAATCCAATTGGATATTATGTGATCCTTTATGGATTGAGAGCTCTTGCGGTATATGTACCGGAATCTCTTCATATGAACCTGTTGGCTACAGGTGAACTTTGAAGCTGTTGCTGTGAGCTTCGAAAAAATACAATTGAACCTGAAATTACAGGTGAACAACATAAGATCTGTAAACTACAGATATATAATAAATCGAATCTAATTAGGCTCTAGGTGAGTCCTGAGAAGGGCACTTAGAGAATTATAGTAAATCGTCTCAAATACTAGGGGCACCAAGTGAATCCGGCCACAAGGTGAATCCCTAAGAATTCTTGTTATATGTACACTTTCTTCTACTCAAGTATCGTCTTGCTAAGAACTTCTAGCAGGAAGCTGCTAATCAAAAGCTGTTTACAACTGGCTTTTAATCAATATCAATGGTCCTGGAAGCTGTCACATACAAGCTTCAGGCATATATGAATGATCCTGCAACATGTTAGTTACAAGAAAATAGCAAATAATCTACTAGATGTTGGTAAAATAGCTATACTTGGAAGCTATTACCAGAATCTCCATATGAGTAACGTAGAACCTGTTAGCTACAGGTAAATATAAATGATCTTGGAAGCTACAGGTATATTTCAAGGAACCCGCGATCTGCAGGTAAACATTAAGGAACCTGCGAGGTGCAGGTGAATAACAAGGAATCTACTAAATGTAGGTAAATATCAAGGAACCTGCGAGCTGCAGGTAAATGTGCATTCTAACATCTAGAAACATAATCAAGACATAATCATAGCTTTATCTCATGTAAGACCTCAACAGCATAGATGCTTATGCATGCTTGATGTATAGCAAGAGTTTGTTGCGCGTACCTGGGAGGTTTCCACGAATATGTAAGCATAAATGGATAGGTGTCACCTTGATCTTTCTTTAGATTGATCTGTTGTGAAGTGGAAGCCTCCGTTAAGCTTTGAAAACTCATTGACGTGTTCATGATGCAAGCATGTTGCTCTTCAAGGTACTAGACCAACTCAATCCGCAAGGTTTCTGAATCAAATATGAGCTATGAGGTTCTCGAACCTGATCGTGAGGTTCCTTAAATCGAATTCTCTTAAAATTTTGAAATCCTTGATTTTTGCAATAGTAATTATACTACCCCCCAGTTCTGCAGGGAAGCTTGTCTTCGATGGAGAACTAGATGCAAAGTGCTCAATTTCTCTCATCATAACAAATATCAACTTCTCTGGTTTTGCTAATACCACTTTTAATCATCGATCATGTCAACTGCTCTCTAACAAGTTGCCGAACATTCCTCTGTGAAGTTGAGTAATGCGCGCTTTCTTCAATTTGAGCTTCATTTCTTTTTGATTTTCAAGAGGTTCCCTTATCTCTGTTGGGGGACCTGAACTGTTCGACTTTATCAAAGCTACTCTTGTCATAATCAGATTCTTGCATCTACTCTTCATCAAAATCTTTAACTGTATCTGATCTTTTCTTCAAACCATTCTAAATCTTCTTCAACGCTTCGATCGATACTGTGACTTCTTCGTGTCATTCTTGCTTATAGCTTCAACTTTTCCTCTAATTTCTTCTTTGTCATATGACTTCATGAGTGAGGTATATTCTTCTTGAGACCTCATCTTTTCTTCATCAGAAAAATTCTTGTGTGCGGGGGGAGACCTCTGGTTGTAGGAACCTTCTACCAGTAGGTCTTTTCCATTCTTATTTTCATTCTGAATCATCTGTATTGACATCTTCCTTTCAATCTTTTTCAACCTCTTATGATGCACGCTGAGAACGAATCTCTATATCAAATACAAATATCCCATTGCAACACCTCTAAGCTTACGCGAGCTAACTCATTGTAAGAAACAAGAGATGTTGAGAGAGGTTATTCGCAAAGTATTTCCAGCAACTCACTGAATTGAATGAAGCTTCTCACTCTAGTTTTGTAATGCTTAGCGATCAATCCTGCACGATATCTCAATTTTGCAGGCATATATACAATACAACAATATATATTCATGACATGATTAATGCACATTAATGAATATGATAATTAGGACATATAATATGCACATGCATTTTATTATGTATGTCTCATGCAAATATTTGTTTTAGGTCATATATGTAGAATGTTAAGTCTAATTCTTTTTAATGACTTTCTTATTTTTTTTAGTGGCATGCTAGTCAAATGAATTCTCTTACTATGCTACTTCGGGGATCTACTGCTAGACTTAATTCGTCACTAATATTTTTAGATTCTATATCTCTAGAATGCATGCTAGTCATTTTAGTTCATTTGTTTAACTATGTCTAGCATGGATTTTATGTATTCAACTAAATACTTTAATGCATGCATGGCATAAAATGTATACCTATTTGCAGAATTAATTAATAAAAAGAGAGCAGAAAACTTAGCTCAAGGTGTTGCTCCTGATTGAGTCTGAACGTGTACTCCGTTTTCTGTGCTATCACATCTTGACTTCTTTAATTCTTGATCTCTGTTGCCATAGCTGCTACTTCTTTAATTACCACGCGGATCATTCTTGGTTGTTTTCTTTTTTACTTCTTCAAATTTACTTCTCTTTGCACGCATCTATGTGTAATTTATTTGCTGCTCAGTTGCTTTCAATCTATTGCCTCCATTCTGCTTTCTCTGTGTGTACATTCTTTTTTCTCAATGTGTGATGCTTCTTGAGCTAAAGATTTGCTGCAACCCTATAATTTTCTTGGCTGCTTCATCAAAGTCACGACTAGTCACTGGTATAACATCCCTCTGTATGGTCGAGTTGCATCGAATTCGCATGGAAGCAGACTCCGATGTAAATTTATGCTGTCAATTTCATGACTCCTCACGAGACTATTGCCACCTAATGCTTCTAATTCCTCATTGTCATGCGCTATTTACAAAACCGTTTGATTTTCTGGAAAATCACTCTGGAGAGCTTAGGCCATATATAACTGCTGGTAAATATAAGGTTTACTCAGCACATCACTAGTCCATTATCAAGCCAGGGATAACATTACTGTAGTTTTATCGCCACCACCAGTTTTGTAACTAAATCACCTATATTCTTACAAGACTACACCTCCGTTATTATTAAAACTTCCTAAGCCAAAGCTTTACTGCACCTCTATATCCTCTTGTTTGTTTCATCAAATTCACTGCTAGCCACTGGTACTACATCATTGTTCTGCACATTCTCTGTACCCCACTTCCTAGTTCAACCTCTTTAGCCACCAGGATGTATTTATGTGAACCAACCAGACTCAAGCAGGCCTTTCCTTCGGGTACTGTACGTAGTCAAGTTGACACCTTAGCTTATAAATCCCTGTAGCTATCGCTGCGAGCTCAACTACTAGGCTTTTTAATTACATGTATACAGTCTTCCTTTATCTTCGTGTGCTCATCATATCTTCTGTGCTTGTTCCTTAAGCTAAGGAAAACTTGTCCTTCATTCTCCGTTAATCTTTATCAGCCTCTACCTTTATTTTTAGTATTAACTACTTGACACCCGCACATTACATGCATAGCACCTGGGTCTTAATGTTACTTATATACATTCTTCAAAATCATGTTGCTGCTACGTTCATAATACGGGTCTGCTGCTCTTCCTTCGACTCTGCACAATCCTGATCCTTTGTTCAAATATACAGCACATGTCAATACTTATCTCCTTGCACCAGGGTTGCAACTTGCCATCATTCAGACTTCGTCGTATTTCCTCTCCCTACACCACAGTTGCATGACCTTCTACCAGTTTGCTGCATATCCAGTCTTTGCCATCACCGTAACATCACCATTTATTCCACGCGTGTAAGAGCTTTTGAACAGCCATAATCGAGGTCTCCGGGCTCACCTCATCTTTGTTCTTTATTCGAATATTTCACCATGTGTAGGCTCTATTATTGACTAAACCACCTTGTTGTTACCACTGCGTGCTAGCATCATTGTCTTCTCCGTCAATTTTCTCAACCAATCGTGATCATCAACATCTCTACTGACAACCTATGAGTGTGTGACAGCCATTCATTCCTGGTACTTCTAAATCACAACTCACCTACTTGCTGCTATAACCACCATCAGTTTCTGTAATTAAATCGTCCGTTGTGCTAATTATCTTCATGCTTCCTTTTGTGACGCGTGGATTGTAAGTTTGTAACCTTAACGATATGTTTATTATGTTCGTAACAGCCTCCATGCACGTAAATCTTTGACCTGGACCGTAGGTTAAACATTCAATGTCTGAATATACACCATCAATTAATACTAAAACTTTGCTTCGATGTCGTCTTCAATCTTGGAAGTCTCTACGTTCTACAGTAGAAAACCAACCATGTCGTCAGCTCCATTGCAACTTCTTATATACTCCAGTTCTTTTTAGCTTTACCCAGAACAATTCCCAACTACATCATTGTAGTTATATTCCGCGTCGAGGAAAACACCTCGACACCACAACATTGGTTTGACCTTGTCTTGATACCAGAATTATCTCTTTGCTTCATCACAGCCAGGTAATACAAAACATCTGTTGTTCTATTAGCTTCCGTGTTCCATGTTAACATCGTATATGAATAATCATAAGGGTTTTCTTAGTTAGTCGTGGCCGAAACTGGGCGTTTATGCCGTCCATACCCTGCAATAATCATATTCTTGAACATCTTTGAATCAATACTCAACCTATGTTTTGATGTTGTCTTCCACGCTGTTCCAGTGTCCTTCGTTCAAGACTTGATATGACCTTTGATTTGTGAGCGTAAAACACCCGCAAAGCCTGATTACGTGCATACTGTACACACAAATATATATATAACCTCAAGATTTTGAGATGCCCATTGATTGTTCTCTGCAATCGTCCATATCATCATCCCTGGTACATAATAAAACCATCTCTGTCCTGGTTTTATTGAGCAGCCACCACATGTACCGCAATATATGTCCATTCGATCTCGTTTTGACGTAAGTTTTCTGTGATAATAGCCATGAACATCTCTCTCAACAGTAACCTTAAAACCATGAGTGACCCACATGTCTTTGTTTTTATCTCTGTGTACATGTATATAGGTTTTAATGGTGTCCCACGTAGCCCTGAATTACGTGGCCTGTTCCTGGAGATATTCCAACAGCCATCACAAAATTCGTTATTGTCATTGAATCTGTATAAAGAATTAATAAACACCCATCTTTTTTGTTCGATTTCTCGTTTGTCCTCCACAAACGAGCAAGGCTCCCCTCCTTCTAGCGCCAATGTTGATGGAGGATTTTCGTAATCAACGTGATTTTTGGAGGCCCACTGGAATTTACAAGTGTAACACATGTAATTGGCTGTTTTTGGTGATTTGGGTGTGATTTGATGATGGGGGTGAGCTGAGCTTGAGAGGTTACGAGAATCATCGCAAGTTCCATTAGCGAGATCTGTGTCCGTTCCCCCAAGGTGCCTACGTACCCTTGTTTATATAGGGATCAAGCTCACGTAGTTCTAATGCGAAGCTGATTCTGCTTGACCAGCTGTATTCGGTTGTCTAATTCGTGTAGGACTCAGGTTCCTTTAGAGCCTTTCACGAACTAGTTGGCTAAGTAGAGTAGAACTCGAGTTCGTACCCTACTATAATTCTCATGTCTATTAGAGGCATTCTAGGATCAACTGCGCCCTAGAATTACACTCCAATAATAATTCGGTCTCTTTTTGATTGGTTACGCTCAGGAACCTGGTGCTCAGGAACCTATGTCTCAGGAACCTGGTGCTCAGGAACCTATGTCTCAGGAACCTGGTGCTGAGGAACCTATGTCTCAGGAACCTGGTGCTCAGGAACCTATATTTCAGAACCTGGTTCTCAGGAACCTCTGTCTAGGAACCTGTTTCTCAGGAACCTCCTTATTTCGGGACACATTGCTTGAGGACCTCTTTATAGGTACCTGTACCTGCACAAATAACAAACTGGTTAGACTGGATAGCTCTTCATATGCTCTTGGCATCTCTATGGCTGTTGTTATGCTAACTCGAACTCTTCTGCTGGGAGGAACCTGGTCTTCTAATACTCAGCCCAGCTTCCTGACCATTGGAAACCTCCTGATACTCATACATCCTTAGTCATTTCTTCTATCTGATCTTCATCACTCGTACTGGATCTATCTCCTGGCTCATATGGATTGGACCCTATAGCTTATTGGGCCTAAATCTAGCCCATGGAGATTTTGGGCACAACAGTTGCATTCATGCATTGCATTGCATTAGGTTAAATGGATTTTGTGGGTACATTCGCTATAGGCCCTCACGAGACCTTACTCGTCCACTAGGGCTGCCTAGGGGTTTAAAGGGCTTGTTGCATATGCCAAATGCAACCGTGATCACCTACGGAAGTGGTACTAGTTAGTTGTATATAGTTATAATTGTTATGCTTGAGGACAAGCATCGGTTTAAGTTTGGGGGTGTGATAAGTGGATGTTATATCCACTTGGAATGCTTCGTATCGGCTTGAATTGATGACTTGAACTCAAGTATGTGGTGTTTTTGATGTGTTTTTAGTGAATTTGTGCAGGAATAAGAGTCAGATGATGATGTTTTCCATGCTTAAATGGTGGGTTTTAAGCTTAAAGAATAACAGTACATCAAATTGCGAGAGAGCCGGAAGAAACGGAATGAAAATCAGAGTTAAAACGAAGAAAATAGAGCAAAATCAGCAAACGGGCAGTGCGCGGGCGCGCGTGAACAGTGCGCGGGCACGGGCGCGGGCGCGCGTGAACAGTAGCAGTCAGCGGGTGAAAAATCAGCCAGAATTTCTGATTTTGTTTTGGCCATATCTTGAGTTGTACAAGTCCGTTTTGGACGATTCAACTGCCCACGCGAAGATAACGGAATTTTATATCATTCTAAGGTGGTCCGGAGTCCAGAATTATTGAAGAGAATTTTCCTTCAAAATAGAATCAACAAAAATTGCCATAATTCAATTCTAAACAGGAAATTGCCACAATTCCTACTTCTAATCAGTATGGTAATTACCCTGGGCAGCTGGTATTTTTCAGAATCATAATTACGCATAGAATTTGCAAATGTTATCCCGTTTAAAGATGGAAATTGCCACAATTCTATTCCAACTCAAAGATGACAATTGCTTGATGGAGAGGCAAATTGGGGCTATAAATACACATCTTGGGGGACAGAAAAAAACACACCAAGAGAACCATTACATATCAATTACTTAGGTTTATTTGTATTTTTTTCATACTTTGTTTTTATCATGGTTTCATCAGATCCCATGATGACGAGAGGTTCGATTATGAACTAATCGTTGTCATGGGATTCTAATGGATTTATTTATGGAGCTTTAGTATCTTGATGCTTGTTGATGAGTGGATTTTGTAATAACTTTTGAGAGATTTACGGATAGTTGTATAGGCTAGCGATCAACTATTCTGTGGAAGGTTTGGGTTGTGTTTGTGGGGGTTGAGCTGTGCTCGAGGGTGTCTCCAATAATCTCAAGTGCCTTTAGAGAGAATTAGAGAACTGAATGCGTCTTACCTTCGAGGTGCCTACGTACCCTTGTTTATATAGGGATCAAGCTCACGTAGTTCTAATGTGACTCATTCTCTGCTGGAAATAGCATTATTCGATTACCTAGTTCGTGTAGGACTCAGGTTCCTTTAGAGCCTTTCACGAACTAGTTGGCTAAGTAGAGTAGAACTCGAGTTCGTACCCTACTATGATTCTCTCATTGGTCAGAGACATTCTAGGATCATCTGCGCCCTAGAATTATACTCAGATACCAATTCGTTTATCAGTTCTAGATGGCTTTTAGAACCTTCTGTTGGCAACTCGTAGGAACCTAGTGCTAAGGAACCTATATCTCAGGAGCCTGTTTCTCAGGAACCTCCTTATTTCAGGGCATATCACTTAGGGACCTCCCTTTAGGCAATAGTACCTGGTCTTCTAGTGCTCAACTCAGCTTCCTGACCATTGGGAACCTCCTGATACTCATACTTCCTTAGTCATTTCTTCTATTTGACCTTCCCAACTCGTACTGGATCTATCTTCTGGCTCGTATGGATCGAACCCTATAGTTTAATGGGCCTAAATCTAGCCCATGGAGATTTTGGGCACAACAAGTACCCCCCGGTTCCTTGAAATCATGTAATGTGAAAGGAACCTATTCTAATTCTACGGTCAAAGGTTCAATGCTAAACCATTCTAGTAACAATACATCGCTTTAACATTTTATATCCAAGCCTGCATGAGCTAACTCGGCGTAGGAAACAGGACATAAAATATTTTCAGCTTAATATAATCTTGAGTAAGCTTCCTTTATACCAGGGAACCTGTTATCTCGTTATTTTCTTCTTCTTGCTTCAGCTCTCGAAATCAACTCGATGCTTGCATTTAGCTCCCCAGGGAATCTAACTTGTCACTCAACTCCACGTCTCTTTTAATTTAATAATTTAAGAGGGGATAATGGTTGGTAAGCAGGAGATGATTCAAAATTCAAATTCAAACTTATCACTTACTGAAGCTGCTGATAAGTGGATTTTATATCCACTTGGAACGTTCCATATCGGCTTAAATTGGTGTACTTGGACTCAAGTTTGTGGTATTTTTTATGTGTTTTATTTACTTGTGTAGGTTTGGAGAAATATCGATTAAGGATGAATTTTCCGTTGATTTTGGAGTTGATTATGCTAAGGAATGAAGAATGGTGACTTGATATCAAGTATCAAGAGTTTTGCAAGTCATTGGATTGAAGATGGGAAGTTATTGCAAAAGTAACGGAAGGAAACGGCCGAAAAACGAAGAAAAAATGCTGAAAACAAGTCGCCACCAGCCAAGGGAGCGCTGGCAGCGCTTGACAGGGCGCAGGTTGCGCTGCTAACAGGGAGGACAGCGCAGGCAGCGCTGGTAGCTGCGCAGGCTGCGCTGGTGCGGCCAGAAATTGCTGAAAAATCTCCTTTTTGCCCTATTTCGAATTTTAACTATATTTTTGACACCCAAACCTATTTCCAATTGTATTTTAGGTTGTTTTTCTTGTTGGGCAAGATATGTAGGCTTATATAAACACATCTTAGCCTTGTAAAATAGAGATTATCATAGCATTATTATTATTGTAAGTTAGTTTCGCAAGGGAGAAAAGTGGAAAAGGATTCAAGCTCGGTGACAAGCACGGATCTCGATCTACTTCATCTTTTGTATACGTTGAATCATAGATTTGTTTCTCAACTCTTATTTTATTAATATCATTATTCCTTTCTTTTATATCTTGTTAATTACCATGTCTTCATCAAATCCCATGACGATGAACGGTTCAATTATGGGCTAATCGTTGTCATGGGATCCTAGTGGATTTATCTATGTAGCTTAGTAGTTTGCATGCCTTAAAGATTTGTGTGTGGCGTATAATTGATATCCTCGTATGGTTAGACTTAATAGATAGATGCGTCGCGAACATCTAAATTGTTAATCTCTTGTGAAGTGAAAGTGGATCTTGAGATTTAGAACTTGCCATGCTAGCATAGGTTCATAATTGTTATCAATATGATTGTGGTGTGAGATGAAAATACTTATACTGCCCTGTGTGATCTTTATGGATAACTTGATCTTCAACCGTTATGTTTTCAAATTCTATAGACATATAGGGTCTAAGCATAATTGGTGTCTATTCATCTTCTATCTCTTTTGTGGATGTATGTTTAGTTTGGTATGCGTATGCTGATAGGTAGCGTATACTTGTTTCGTGTTATCCGATCAGATATCAAAACCATTGCACATAGTGATTAAAGGCTGCAACTCTAAGTGAAGTAGATGATGAAACTAGGATTCCATGTTTTATTCTCATATTAGTAATTCGAATTTTACTCTCATTAATTGTTTAATTCTTAGTTTTATAATTTGCACTTAGTTAATTTAGATAATCAATCTCAATTTTATTATTTTTCTTAGCAGTGGATAAAAACCATACATCGGTGCATAGGTACATTAATTGAATTAAACACCATTCTAGATCTCTGTGGGAACGAACTTGATTTAATCATATATTACTTGTGACAACGTGCGCTTGCGTGATTTTGCATAACAGCTGCAGTTAATGCATGAGTTCCCTAGGTTCACATGCCTCTCACGCGTGTACCTCTTCGTTTTACCGCTCCAATAATGCTCTGCCACGTGTATGGAGCTGTTTCATTTACCTTGACTATTTAATCACCATCTCACCCCCTCAGGTCCATTTTTACCTTTACCAAATTCTTGCAAAAACCCTTGGAGAGAGAAGAAGAAAACCGACGGTCCTCCGCTCAATTCAACTTATACTTCGCCATTCGCTTCGATTCAAGGTACGATTTCGATTCATTTCTTTCTGTCCTTGCGTATTCTCAACTTCGTTTCATACTATCAGTACATCCATGTTTTGCATGTTGTCTTAACGGCACGAATATGCCCGCATATGTATTGATTTCTTCACACTCCATGTTTCACACACACGAACATCCACAATACTTTGCTCGTCATCGTTTTCTTTATTTCTGTTCGTCTTCATATGGGTGTATGTCGTTTTTAGATTACTCATCCAATATGTGACTATAGAACTTCTAGAACCCTGATTTCTCTTTCTCATACCCTTTAGCTTGACCTTTCTTCATCTGTCTTTGCAGATGTCTTCTGAGTCTACAAATTCCGACCATCATTCTTCAATTAACCCTGTCCTTACCAAATCTGTCAACAATAGGACTAGGTCTAGGGTCCTGTTTCCCGACACTACCGAACCTCAAAATATCCTCTTGAAACCTCTCCACACCAATGACCATATCAAACCACTTAGCCTGATTGATTTGGGAGAGGATTGGCCCTCTGACAATGAAGAAGTATCCAAACCTAGTCAGGAACTGCTTCCTGAACCTGACTTCGACACTGAGATAACCGTTGAGTGAGAATTGTACAAACAAGAGATCATCCCTTATTGTGAGAAAGTGGATTCTATTATGACCTCGGCTAGGTTAGAAAAAATGTACGAAGAATGTCCCCGTCCAACCTGCTCCATTGTTATCCCCGAACTTGGTGAGAGAGCTCACAGGTTTGACATCAAAACTCCCAATCGTGGGGTTCCCAATGCTGTGACCTCAGCCGCCTTCTTTAAGGTTGGTGTTTACTTTCCTCTCCACCCGTTCTTACAGGAAGTCCTTGATTTCTATAACCTTGCCCCTCTTCAATTGACACCTAACTCATATAGGTTAGCAATTGGCACGTATGTTTTGTACTCCAGCTTATTTATCACTCCTTTATCTACACCCGAGCTTAATTATTTCTTTAGATTAAAAGACACCGGGAAGGGTTCTGGTTGCTTCTATCTGACCGCCTGGCCTGGTCATCAAGGCCAATGTATAAAAGGCATCAAACAGAACTTCGACCAATGGCAAGAGCGATTCCTTTATTGCTTCGATTGTCCTTCTATCCGTTTTGAGTTTAACCGCCGTCCTCTAATACCTAAACAAACTGTTATTTCTGGAGTTTGCTTGCAAAGAGCCGAAAAGGCCCTAAAACATTCCTCCTCAATGAGAGATTGTATGGTTCTGTTGACACCTGAGAACCTCGTTACCCTAGGGTTTGTTCCTTCAGCTTCCGGTACGAGCTTCCTTGTTAATATGCTTTTTTTATTGACTGCATTTGTGCCATTACATTTGTTCGTTTCATATATACTCTACTGATCTTATCTTATTGACTTATACAGGCATGGCTCCTAAAGTTCCTTCTTTCGTCAAACGAACCAAGAACGTAGACGAGATCTTCAAGGTTGAAGATAAGGAGGTTCCGCTTGCTGCAACTCCTATCAACCAAGTTCCCACTCCAGCTTCAGTCCAGCCGTCTGGTTCCTCCAAGCGTAAGCTGGCTCATACTACACTTGATCTCTCTGGAAGCTCCCAAACCAGGTCCATGAAAAAGGGGAAAGCTGTGAAGATTGAATCAACTATGGCACAGAATCAATTCAAAGACTTGATTGACACACACGTGCTTCCAGAAGCGGTTGCCAGCTGGGCTAAAATGGATACCACCGAAGCTATGCATGCCATGAGGTTCTCGGCTGCCCAAAATGCTTTCTTTACTCACCGGTTTTGCGATGATATTGCTGAGAAAACTCAATATGATCTCCGGTTACAAGGAGAAGTTTCAAGGTTGAAGGAAGAGTTGACTGCTATGGAAGGTAAGGTGAACATAGCCACTGCTGCTGTTCGAAGAGCAAAAACCGTCGAAACCTCACTAAAGAATAGCAGGGATGAGCTTCAGGGATAGGTGAAGAGTTTGCAGGATGAGAAATTGTCCATGCTAGAGAAAATCAATGAACTAGAAACTCAGGTTGATGCTTTAAATGCTACTGCCGCCACTGTCAAATCATCCATGCTCGTCCAGGAGAAAGCTAGGTATGATGAAGGTTATGACGAAGGCATTCGAGACTACATGAGGTCCATGTGGGATAAAATGCCCGAGCTAAACTGGTCTCTCCTAGGCGAGGACGTAGTGGGGATGATCAAGGAATTTGAGAATGAAGCTGCTGCTGCAACCTCTGTACCTTCCGTGGAAACGATTGAGAGGTCTCTAGGTTCCAACCTTAAGACTGCAGAGGTTCCTGCTCCTGAAGTTGTTCAGCCTATCCCTCCAACTCCTCCTATTGTCACCAAGGGTTCCGATGAAGTTCCTCCTTCGTAAACTCAACAAAATCCTTTAAAGCTTTTATAATATGATAACTTTTGATAACTTTTGATGAGGTCGCGGGCTCCTCGTAACGCCTCGCAAGATGTAATTCTAAATTTGGTTTCCATGGCCTTCGTGCCAATAACTCTTTATGCTGGTTTCCTGGGTCTTTGTACCCATAACTCTTTATGCTGGTTTCCTGGGTCTTTGTACCCGTAACTCTTTATGGTTTTTTTGTATAATAGCTATTTACTTTTGCTACATATCTCTTGTCCAGGGTAAGCACATACATATTTCTTTGTTCGAATCTTAACTTACTACGTACTTTTCTTCAAAACCTCATGAAATACTTCACTGTTATGCATTAGATAATAACTCAGCTTCCTTACTCATATGTTCAAGCTTACGCGGGCTAACCCATTGTAAGAAACAGAACACACGCATATTTCCACTTGTTTATTCTCAAAATAAATGCAACAAAATACAGCTTACTTGTAAACCTGGAACCTCTGTGTTTACACCTTGAGTCGATAATCTAAACTGTAGCCTTCTTTAATAACTTCTTCTACATCAAAACCAGGTTCCTCGAGTATTAATCCTGCAAAATAAACATAAAACAGAAACTAGTTATTAGCAAAATTTTTCTTGTTCCATTCGGGTCAACTGGTGGAAAGGTTTCCTGCTTGGGTCCCAGTCCTAAACTCTAGGTCCCAACATACCTCGGGGTATGTTGGTTCCTTTTATTTCTTTGCCTCGAGGCGATTCTAGGAACCTGTGTGCCGTTCTGGGAGTCCACACAGTTTCCTCTTCTCCAAGTGTCAAGCTAGACATTTCATGAAGGTAAATGCTAAGGGTTTTATCCCTTCTTTCCCATGTGCCAAAGGCGGTTCCACATGAGGGAGAGCTTATTAGGCTTCTCTTTAAGAACAAGTGTGCCGGTCTAGGCTCCACACAGGTTCCAACTTCCTCTCGTGCCAGTGGCGGCTCCACGGAGGGTTTAAACATATGCTCTCAGGTTCCTGTATGCCAGTCTCGGCTCCATACAGGTTCCTTTAGGTGCCTTGTGTCAGGACTTTAGGTGCCTTTTGTCAGGACTTTAGGTCATGTGCTCAAGGAACTTGAGACTTTCAATTCATGCTCAGGAAGCTACCTGAGGCTTTCGGCTAAAATGCTTTGCTCAGTCAGCTGAGGCTTTTCGATCAAATGTGCTCAGGAAGCTGCCTGAGGCTTTTCTCAATGCATGCTCGGGAAGCTACCCAAGGCTTAACTCAATACATGCTCGGGAAGCTACCCAAGGCTTAATTCATGCTAAGGAAGCTACCTGAGCCTTTTCTCAATCTGCATACTCTATCAAATCCCATTCATACTTTCTCATACTTTCAATGCTACAGGAACCTGTCAGTCGAGGTAACCTGCAAATACTATGCAATGCTACAGGAACCTGTTAGTCTAGGTAACCTGCAAATACAAGTACTAAAGCAAGCACTTAAAAAGTTTCAAATTGGCATATGAAATATCAAATCATATCATGCACAATACTGTCTAAGTAGGAATACTACCCCCCCAGTTCTTTTGGGTAATTATTGTTACGTAAAAGAACTATTAAGGAGCTATAACTACAAAAAATGCACTCAAAATATTCAACGTAGAGATATAAATCGCTTAATACTTCTTAAAAAGAAACTGTCTTGCAAGTAGGGAGGTTCACATCAAGTACCCCCCGAGCACATGCATAATCAAATACTGAAATCAAAATGCTGGTCAGCTAATAAGCTGCCTTTATTCTTGGGCTGAAAGAGCCTTACTTTTCCTAAGAAAAAACATATAAAAGAGTTACTGATAATTAATACTTCTTGAGATGTTCTGCATTCCAAGCTCTCGGAATGAGGTTCCCATCCAAATCCATCAAGTGGTAGGTTCCTTCCCAAATGGCTGACTTTATCTGGTAAGGTCCCTCTCAATTTGCTCCAAAAGCTCCATGTGCCAGAACCTTGGTGTTTGGCATGACTTTCCTCAGAACTAGGTCTCCAACTTTAAAAGATCTTGCCTTCACCTTTTTGTTGTAATACCTTTGAACTCTCTGTTGATATGCTGCCAACTTCACTTGCAAATCTGCTCTCAACTCTTCGACCATGTCCAAATACAGTCTATGATTGACCTCATTGTTCTCGGGGTCAAAATGTTTTCTTCTCAGGGAACCTGTTCCAACTTCCACAGGTACCATAGCTTCATAACCATAAGCGAGAGTAAAGGGAGACTCACCAGTTTTAGTTCTAGGCGTGGTGTTATACGACCACAAGACTCCAGGAAGCTCCTCTGGCCAGCTTCCTTTCTTATCTTCAAGCCTTGTCTTCAAAGTATGCTTGATAATCTTGTTCACAACTTCAGTCTGTCCGTTACTCTGTGGATAATACACTGCTGAAAATGCTTTCTGAATTCCAAACTGCTCACACAATCCTCTAAGCTCTCTGCTATCAAACTGCTTCCCGTTGTCAGAAATCAACTTCTACGGAATGCCAAACCTGCATACAATGGCTCGAAACACAAACTCAGTCAATTTTGATGCTGTAATCTTAGCAAGTGGTTCTGCTTCTACCCACTTTGTGAAGTAATCAACTGCAACCACTGCATATTTCACTCCTCCTTTTCCTTTCGGGAGCTCTCCAATGAGGTCTATTCCCCAAACGGTGAATGGCCAAGGACTAACAATCTGTTTGATAGGTGCTACAAGACGACTATCAAAATTTGCGAACTTCTGACAATTGCTACATGCCTGTGCAAACTTAGAAGCATCTGCTTTGATGGTTGGCCAATAATATCCTTGTCGAAGGACCTTCATGGCTAAAGAATTACCCCCCGAGTGATTTCCACATACTCCTTCATGAATCTCCTCGAGGATGTACTTGCATTGCTCTCCAGCAACACACTTGAGCAAAGGTTGATTGAATCCTCGTCTGTATAGAACTCCATCATAGATTACATACTTGGCTGCATGATACCTCAGCTTTCTGGCTTCCTCTTGACTGGGAGGTAACTCCCCTTTATCCAGGTAACGATATATTGGGGTCATCCAGGAATCCTCAACTGGAAACTCGATGTCCATCACTTCTTCTTTGAAAATGCTAGGTTGCTCCTGAATCTGAAGTGGAATTACTCCCAATAATGTGGATTCTCTCTGGGAACCTAGCTTGGCTAATGCATCTGCATTGGTATTCTTCCCTCGTGGTATCTGATCCAACTTCACCTCTCTAAACTTTGCAATCAACTCCTGGGAGTACCTCAGATACAAATCTGTTCGTGGACCTCTTGCCTGAAAACCACCACGAATCTGCCAAACCACTAACATCGAATCACTAAACACTCTGATATTCTCGACTTTCATCTCCAAGGCTAGCTTGAGGCCTGCAATCAATGCCTCATACTCTGCATCATTATTTGTAGCTCTAAAAGCAAAATGAATCGAGCTATGGAGTTTGTGTCCTTCTGGACTAACTAGCTCTATGCCAGCACCTGCTCCACTACTGTTGGCAGCTTCATCCACGTACAATGTCCACCAGGGTGCACAATTATCATTCTCTGTCTGTTCTTCCATCACCTCCTTTGGTTCCTCCTGGCCAGTAACCTCCACATGAGGTGGAAACTCGATTAAGAAATCTGCTAGAGCTTGAGCCTTGATTGCTGTTTTTGGCTTGTATTCTATGTCGAACTGTCCTAACTCCACAGCCCACTTTAACATTCTTCCTGAAATTTCTAGCCTGTGCATCACTTGCCTAAGTGGATATGAGGTTCTTACCTCGATCTTGTGAGCTTGGAAGTAAGGTCGCAGCTTTCTGGAAGTTAGAATCAATGCGTAAACCAGCTTCTCCATTCCTGTATACCTCGTTTCTGTATCAAGTAACCTCTTACTGACATAGTAAACTGGGCTCTGCTGTCCATCCTCTTCTCGAACTAGAACTGCACTAATGGAATATTCTGATACAGGCAAGTAAAGTATCAATGTTTCTCCATCCACAGGTTTGGCTAAAAGTGGGGGGCTCCCCAAATGATCTTTTAATTTTCCAAACGCTATCTCACATTCTGCTGTCCACTCGAACTTGCTTCCTTTCTTTATGGCTTTAAAGAACTCCTGACACTTATCAGTGGACTTTGAGATGAACCTGTTCAAGGCTGCAATTCTCCCTGTAAGGGACTAAACCTCTCTCACAGTCTTTGGTGATCTCATATCAATCAATGCTTTAATCTTGGCTGGGTTGGCTTCTATACCTCTATGATTCACCATGAAACCCAGAAACTTTCCTGATTCTACCCCGAACACACATTTCTGTGGGTTCAGTTTCATTCTGTACTTTCGCAAGATTCCAAACATTTCTTCTAAGTGCTTTACATGGTCAACAACTTCCTTGGATTTGACTAGCATATCATCCACATATACTTCCATAGTATGGCCAATTTGGTCTGAATATGCATCCATGAAGCTGAGGAGGGCATGTCCAGCTGTTGCATCCACTAGCTGATCAATTCGTGGCAGTGGGAAGTTGTCCTTCGGGCATGCCTTGTTGAGATCTGTGAAGTCCACACAGGTTCTCCACTTCCCATTTGGTTTCTTCACTAGGACAAGGTTTGCCAACCATACTGGGTAGAAAGATTCTTTAACCAATCCTGCATCCAATAACCTGTCGACCTCTTCTTTCAATGCTTGAGCTCTCTCTCCACTAACTGGTCTTCGCTTCTGTCCCACTCCTTTCTTTTCTGGATCAATATTCAACTTGTGACACATGACCCTTGGATCTATCCCTTCCATATCTGCGTGACACCATACGAACACATCCAGGTTCTTGCCCAAAAAGGTAATGAAAGATTCCTTTAAGGCTGGGTCGAGTTGAGCTCCAATCTTCAACACTTTTGTACCATCTTTGTCATTCATCTTCACATCCAAAGTTTCACCAGCTGGTCCAGCCTTGACCATGGTTTCTGGCATTCGAGGATCTAAGTCTACCTCCATCTCTGTGGTTGAGTCCTCTTGAGGTTCCTGGACTGTAGACGGTTCCTGAACTTCGTGCATGACATTCCTTCTCTTTGATGCTGGCTGACTGTCTTCACTGCTTCCATTATATTTTAGTTTTCTGGATTTTTCTTCATCCAATCCTTCTGCCATACACACATCACCATCCTTGTCTGTAGGGAGTGCACTTTCTAACAGCAGGTAAGGGGTATCTTGTCCCCGAAAAACTGGAATCTCAGCATGAGGTTCTTCTTCTATGATTTCTTCAATTCTTATGACTCTACAGGATGCTGGTACAAAACCTTCCAAGGGCGGACTACGCAGGTTGAGCGTTATTTTGTCTGGGTTCTTTCCTGGAAAATCATCAGGAACCTCGTCCATTGGTTCAGGCAATTTGGCAGCCTTAGCAGCATGTTGCAAAGCTTTGGTGTAGCACTCTCTAGACTCATACTGGCATCCTCGAACTACACCAATTCCATTTGGTGTTGGGAACTTCATAGTCAGGTGGTAAATGGAGGTTACCACCCTCATCTCTTTCAAGACGGGTCTTCCCAGAATAGCATTGTAGTACATATTCTCCTCTATAACGATGAATTATGCTAGTTGTGTAATGCAACATGGTTTATCACCTAGAGTTACTGGTAAATGAATCTTACCTTTGATAGGAACCTGGTTGTTAGTAAAACCATACAAGGTATCCTTCGTTGGGGTTAAGTCTTTATCCAGAAAATGCATTTTCTTGAAAGCTGAGTAAGACAACAAGTTTACAGAGCTTCCATTATCCACTAGTACTCGATGAACCTCATAAGATCCGATTCCTGCCTCGACCACTAAGGCATCGGTGTGGGGGTGGTGTACCCAAGAGGCATCTCCTTCAGTAAAGGTGATATCTGAAAGGAATTTACGGACGAGCGGAAGCGTGGTATATCAATTATTCCGTAAAAACCATGTATCGTGCATATAGAAAATCATATAAAAACGAAAGACCGGAGGAATCATAACCATACCTTGAAAAATCGAAGCTTTATAATCTATGGTTACTAGCAGTTGCTTCTCAGAGTGTGAAGCACTCTACTGGTATCCACCAAGATTGATTCTTTGATGAAGCTTTTATAAAACTCGAAGCTTTATAAAAATGGAGTTTTTCCTTTTGAGAGAGAGAGAGAGATGAAGAAGATGGAGGCTAGCTCCTTTTAGGTTTTTCACAAAAACACAAAATGCACACACTTCTCTTCTCATCTCTTTCTATTTATAGGGCTCATGTAGGTTTAGTATAATTAATATATCATGTATATATTAATATATATAAATCCCACAAAATGTTTAAATAATAATTAAACTATTTTAATCATTATTAAAAACAACTTGCTCTCTCAAAATACCTTCATCAATAAATTAATCTTTTTATGGTGTGACCCTGTAGGTTCAATATTAAGCCGGTAGTAGAAATAAATAATAATAAACTTTTTATTTATTATTTATATGAATTCTAAAATTCATTAAATATAATTAACTGATTAATTATATTTATTCTACATCGTGAGTGATGCTTCTCAACATATCGCGACTATCCGGATAACATGAATTCACTGCTTAGAATACCAAGAACCTGTCAGTGCTAGTTACCGTACAATCAATTCCTTCTACCCTAACAATATCCCGATTAAATACAAGGCATGGAACTCTTGTCAAGCCTATCAAATTTAATCATATGATTTCTTATTCATAATGCAAAGTTCATATTAATGCAAATTAGAAACTCCTTTCTAATTTCATATACTCTGGCCAGAGATTCCAGAACTCGCATACTTAGAATAACATAGGATATTCACTTCCTTACTGGAAGGAGTAGATCCTTTATTGATCGTTAACTATCTCCATACAAAAATCCATATGCCCAGAATAGACCTAATGGATGTCCTTGAGACTAAGGACTGAACCAAAGCACAGTTCATTATATACAAGATTACTCTAACGATCTCAAGTCTAAGGACACTTGTACAACTATCACTTAGTGAACAACTATCGACACGTGAGTAAACTCCATTAGTTGTTCAACTTATCGAGTCATGTTCAGTGAACTTATTCCATAATAAGCACCTACATACTAGCTATAGTGTCACCACACAAATGCCTATGAGAACAGACATCCTCCTGAAAGGAGCAAGCATAGTATGTACCAATCTTTGCGGATTCACTAACTTCCAATTAGTTATCCTATGATCAGGAACTGTTTAGGTCTAGAGTTATCATCTTCTAGATCTCACTATTATAATCTCATTATAATTCTAGAAGCTTTACTTTAAACCATGGAATATCTTATTTAAAACACTTTAAATAGATAAGGCCCGTAATAAAAACAAATAAGTCTTTTATTAATATTAATGAAATCAAATAAGTGTACAAGAAAGTTCTTCCTAAATCATCATACATGATTGGATTTTAGGACAAACTCTTTCAATCTCCCACTTGTACTAAAGCCAATCATTCTAGTATCTAATACTCATTCACTCATTATGGCGATCAAAGTGAATCTTAGATTGCGGCTTAGTGAGTGGGTCTGCTATGTTGTTATGTGTGTCAACTCTCTCAATGTTGACATCTCTACTTTCAATGATCTCCCTATCAAAAGAAAGCACCATAAAATAGTTTTGCAGCGTCACTTGCATCTATAAACTCTACTTCCGCTGTTGAGTCAACCGTGTAGGCTGTTTGGAACTCTTCCAACCAAACGCTCCACCCTTCAGAGTAAACACGTACCCTAACATGGATTTGCTATCATCACTTTCTGATTGAAAACTAGAGTCAGTATAACCCTCTATTTTCAACTCAGATCCACCAAAAACAAGAAAAATATCCTTAGTCCTTCGCAAGTACTTAAGGATGTTCTTCACTGCTTTCCAGTGGTTTTCACCTGGATCGAACTGATATCAGCTTGTCACACTAATTGAATAAGCAACATCAGGCCTAGTACATAATATCGCGTACATGATAGATCCTATTGCTAAAGCATAAGGAATCTTACTCATACGCTCTCTTTCCTCAGGTGTCTTAGGAGACATCTTCTCGAAAAGGGATACTCCATGGCTCATCGGTATGAGACCTCTCTTGGAGTTTTCCATGCTAAACCTTTTAAGCACTTTCTCGATGTATGTACCCTGGGTAAGACCTATCATTCTTCTAAATCTATCTTTATAGATCTTCATACCGAGAATGTAGGATGCTTCTCCCAAGTCCTTCATAGTGAAGTTCTTTGATAGCCACACTTTGACTGATTGGAGCATCGGTATGTCATTTCCTATAAGAAGTATGTCATCCACATACAATACAAGAAATGTTACCGCGCTCCTACTAACCTTCTTGTAGACACATGGCTCATCTATGTTTTTGATAAAATCAAACTTTTTGATTGTCTCATCAAAATGGATGTTCCATCTACGAGAAGCTTGCTTCAATCCATATATGGATCGCAAGCAAAATCCGAATTGATTTGAGTAGGGCTACATGCAAAAAGTTTCATCAAAGTCAATCCTTTGCCTTTGTCTAAATCATTTTGCCATGAGCCTAGCCTTGTAGGTCTCCACCTAGCCATGTACGTACTCCAATCTTTCTCTTGTATACCCTTTAGCACCCAATAAGTCTAACATTCTTAGGTGCTTCAACCAAGGTCCATACTTGGTTGGCATACATAGAATCCATTTCGGATTTCATGGCACTCTGCCATTTCTCTGAGTCAATACTATGCCACATAAGGTTTTTTAGTTTGAACAAGTGTTTCCTCTTGAACCGTAGTAGTTTGTGTTTCATGAACTTCTTTAAGTTCAATCTTGCTCCCACTGTTCCCTTCAAGGATAAACTATTTTTCTAAGAAGGTAGCATGTCTGGAGAGAAACACGCTATGATCGGTGTAACAGTAATACCCTAAAATCTCTATAGGATATCCCACAAACCTATATTTTACGGATCGAGATTCCAGCTTATCATGGTCAACTTTCTTGACATAAGCTGGACATCCCCAAATCTTAACGTGTTTAAGACTCAATTTCCTTTCTTTCCATATCTCATATGGAGTTTGAGGAACAGATTTGGAAAGCACCTTATTCAGTAAATATGCTGAGGTTTCCAATGCATAACCCCGAAGTGATACTGGAAGATCTGCATAGCTCATCATGAATCGAACCATGTCTAACAAAGTTCGATTTCTCCTTTTATTATTATGTTCAATTTGTAGTAAATTATGCTCTACGTCACACACATACAGACCATTATTTAAAATACCACTTCCATAAAGAATGTTATCTCTCAGAATTGAACATTTATTATTCTGAATAACAAACGAAAATCTAGCCAAGTCTAACATGGGAATAGAAATAATATTCCTCACAATCGAGGGAACAAAATAACAATTATTTAAAACAATAGTCTTGCCCGTAGGCATATGTAAATCAAACGATCCTACAGTTACAGCAGCAACTCTTGCTCCATTTCCCATCCATAGAATCATCTCCTCTTCCTCAAGAGTCCTACTTCTCCTTAGTCCCTGCAACGAATTGCAAATGTGAGAACCACAGGCGGTATCTAATACCCAAGTAGAAATTTGACTTAATGACATATTCACTCCAATCATGAACATACCTGAACCAGAAGCGGCAGTCTCACTACCCTTCTTCTTTTTCAATTCTGCAAGGTAAACCTTGCAGTTCCTCTTCTAGTGCCCCACCTCGTTACAGTGGAAGCAAACATCTTTGCTCTTGGGGTCTTCAGCTTTTGGTGGAACCGGCTGTTTCTCACCTACTTTCTTCTTCGTGGGAGGGTTCTTCTTCCTTTTCTTAGGATTGGAACCTTCACCAATTAGAAGAACAGAACTCTTCTTAGAGGGAAAATTCGATTCCGCAGTCTTCAACATGTTGTGGAGTTCAGCCAGGCTGACGTCCAACTTATTCATGTGAAAGTTCACAACAAACTGCAAAAACGAACCAGGAAGTGATTGCAAGACCAAGTCTTGACTTAGCTCCCTATCCATGACAAAACCAAGTTGTCCAAGACGTTCAATCAAATTGATCATCTTAAGTACATGGTCATTCACAGATGATCCCTCCGACATCCTACAGCGGAACAGCTCCTTCGATATCTCATATCGAGCTGTCCTCCCGGCCACATCATACAACTCTTGTAGATGCGTTAGGATAGTGTGAGCATCCATAAGCTCATGTTGCTTCTGTAGCTCAATGTTCATGGAAGCTAGCATGATACATTGAGCAACATTAGCATCATCTATCCACTTATGATACACAACGCGTTCATCATCATGTGCATCGTCAGCAGGTTCAGCAGGCTTAGGTGAGTCAAGCACATATTCCAGCTTCTCAACCCTGAGAACAATTCTCAAGTTTCGAAGCCAGTCAGCAAAATTCGGACCAGTCAATTTGTGAGAATTTAGTATGCTTCGGAGTGATAGTGCAGAAGACATAATGTATATAGTAAATCTGTAAATGATAAACACATAACAACACTTAGCAAATATTCAATTTCATTTAAAAATACTATATGAATCGGGTCTTTATTCATAAGTGGCTCCCACTAGTTTATCTAATTTATACAACCCCCTAAGTGAATAAATAAGCATTTGAAATGCTAGTGGGAATAGGGATCCTACATTCCATCACACAACCTCGGCTGTAGCACGAAACGCCATGTGATGTTCAATAGGCAGACAACTCTTGTCAATTACATCTCATGTTATTCCCTATAAAACTTTAACCACTTGAATAATTGAGTCATGGCTGTAGCACGACAAACTCAATATTCTAAGTCAAGTCTAACCCAACATTTCGTACAATTGAATCAGTCTCCAACGGCCCACGGCTGTAGCACGTAACGACCATTAGATTCTAATTCGTTGTACACATCTCTATGTAATAGACAAGTATTTCTAATTTCGAAATCAAAGCCCTTGGCTGTAGCACGAAAAATGAGAAATACTTTCTACCATGTTGGAAGGCTATGACCGACACAAGCCCGTTATGTCATTGGCCAATTACTACTTGATATAATTAAGAGGGATTTTATTAAAAGGTTTATAATTATATATATTTATAGACAAAAATTTCAACTAAATTTTTCTATAAAGTATCATAATTACTAACCAATTAATTAATAATTAAAACTATTTTAATCATTTAAATTATTTCTAAACCTTTTAGAAAATAATTTTTCTATTATTAACTAATAATTAAAACTCTTTTAATCATTAATTCTATTTCTAAACTCTTTAGAAAATTAATCTCTCCCTTAATATAATTTCATAAATTAAATAAATAATTATTAATATTAAGATCACATCTTAATTATTTTATAATAAATTAAATCTCATTTAATCAATTAATAAAATTGCTACCTAATTATTTATTTCATAAATAAATAATTATCAGCCATTATTAATTAACTAATATTATTTAACAATCATAATCATATAATAAAGAGATTCTTTTCTTCAATTAAATATTTCAAATCAATAATAGATAATAGGATGATTCCCAGATCGGAGGGAGCATTGTCAAGAGGCGTCACTTAATACCCCTTTCTTACAGATCGAAATTTGTTTTTGACAGAATCATCCTTTCTCTCAATATTGAAAATTCATATATAATTACGTGTTTCATAAACACAAGAATCTCATGATTGTATTCATAATATAAATATTAAGGCAAGAAACGATTCCTATTTCTAGATTTTCTAGCGCACGCCTTATTTGATTTAAGTTTACCTAAATCTATCATCTCATGGTAAACATAGACATATATCTCATATATAAAAATAAATAAACAAGTAGGCATGCAAGCAATATCATGTCACACATTGATATAATGATGTATGGATTTATTGTAGCATTTAAAAGCAAGTTAAAACAATTAAAATATGCTTTAAAACACTTCCGGTAATATAAATATTTCAAAAATATTATATAAAAAATATTTGACCACTCCATTAGATCCGTCTCGGAAATACGAATCCAACGATATATTGCACGCCCAAATCGGAGTTACGAAACTCCCAAAAAATCAAATTTAATGTGGGCAGAAGGTCTGTAACGCCTTAGTTAAATGCGTTACAACAATTTAAAGCAATTAAATTGTGTAACGCATGAAGTAAATGCGCGATAGGCCTTGTAACGCATTCCCGGAATGCGCGACCCCTTCCCCACCGTTGTCCTACACGCGCGCCGGCCGCAGCAGTTGTTTGTTTTTTTTTTCAGTGCCATTGTACTACATCAGCAGTTAATGTTCAGCAGCTTTATGAAATCAACTATTACAGTACTAACTCCTCCGCAACAGTTACAAAGGGAAAAAACAAAAACGCTGCAGTGCTTTATTAACCATAATAACTATTATTATTATCCTATAATTTTAATATCAATAAATTAATTAACAATTAATTAATAAATTAATAAAAAAATTATTTGGACATGATTTCTTAAAATCAACAGCAGCAAAAATTACCAGGTAACTATAGGGTCCTTGTGCAAATTTTAATTTCATATTATTCACATGCATGATTATTTTATGAATTTTAATCAAAACAATTTTTAAAAAATTCATAACAAATAATCTACATATCAAAAAATTGTGAAAAATTACCTATATGATCCACAACACTTGTAGAACCCAGATCAGTGGTCAAACTTGATGCAAAGAATATTTCGAATTAATTCATAATTAAATCTAAATAAACTTGCAAAAATCATAATAAATCCATACATGCATAAAAAAATCTGAATTTTTTTACATGAATCTCTATATGCATAACCTCGCTCTGATGCCATTGAAAGGAATTTACGGACGAGCGGAAGCGTGGTATATCAATTATTCCATAAAAACCATGTATTGTGCATATAGAAAATCATATAAAAACGAAAGACCGGAGGAATCGTAACCATACCTTGAAAAATCGAAGCTTTATAATCTATGGTTGCTAGCAGTTGCTTCTCAGAGTGTGAAGCACTCTACCGGTATCCACCAAGATTGATTCTTCGATGAAACTTTTATAAAACTCGAAGCTTTATAAAAATGGAGTTTTTCCTTTTGAGAGAGAGAGAGAGAGAGATGAAGAAGATGGAGGCTAGCTCCTTTTAGATTTTTCACAAAATGCACACACTTCTCTTCTCATCTCTTTCTATTTATAGGGCTCATGTAGGTTTAGTATAATTAATATATCATGTATATATTAATATATATAAATCCCACAAAATGTTTAAATAATAATTAAACTATTTTAATCATTATTAAAAACAACTTGCTCTCTCAAAATACCTTCATCAATAAATTAATCTTTTTATGGTGTGACCCTGTAGGTTCAATATTAAGCCGGTAGTAGAATAAATAATAATAAACTTTTTATTTATTATTTATATGAATTCTAAAATTCATTAAATATAATTAACTGATTAATTATATTTATTCTACATCGTGAGTGATGCTTCTCAACATATCGCGACTATCCGGATAACATGAATTCACTGCTTAGAATACCAAGAACCTGTCAGTGCTAGTTACCGTACAATCAATTCCTTCTACCCTAACAATATCCCGATTAAATACAAGGCATGGAACTCGTGTCAAGCCTATCAAATTTAATCATATGATTTCTTATTCATAATGCAAAGTTCATATTAATGCAAATTAGAAACTCCTTTCTAATTTCATATACTCTGGCCAGAGATTCAAGAACTCGCATACTAAGAATAACATAGGATATTCACTTCCTTACTGGAAGGAGTAGATCCTTTATTGATCGTTAAGTATCTCCATACACAAATCCCTATGCCCAGAATAGACCTAATGGATGTCCTTGAGACTAAGGACTAAACCAAAGCACAGTTCATTATATACAAGATTACTCTAACGATCTCAAGTCTAAGGACACTTGTACAACTATCACTTAGTGAACAACTATCGACACGTGAGTAAACTCCATTAGTTGTTCAACTTATCGAGTCATGTTCAGTGAACTTATTCCATAATAAGCACCTACATACTAGCTATAGTGTCACCACACAAATGCCTATGAGAACAGACATCCTCCTGAAAGGAGCAAGCAAAGTATGTACCAATCTTTGCGGATTCACTAACTTCCAATTAGTTATCCTATGATCAGGAACTGTTTAGGTCTAGAGTTATCATCTTCTAGATCTCACTATTATAATCTCATTATAATTCTAGAAGCTTTACTTTAAACCATGGAATATCTTATTCAAAACACTTTAAATAGATAAGGCCCGTAATAAAAACAAATAAGTCTTTTATTAATATTAATAAAATCAAATAAGTGTACAAGAAAGTTCTTCCTAAATCATCATACATGATTGGATTTTAGGACAAACTCTTTCAATATCTGCATCCTCTCCTTCAAACAGCTTGGGAGACCTCTGTGACAGATTGTAAATACTGGTCAAAGGACGTTCTTTAGCTTCGCGAGTGTACCTCTCCATGGCGCTCCTGCTACTTCCTCCAATGTGGGGACCTCCTATAATTGTGCGTATACACCCAGCCTTAGGTGGCCCTTCCATCACAACAGGTTCTTGTGTCTGTGCCTTCTGAGTCTTCTCATCTCTATACTTTTTACCTTCCTGAGCCACCCATTCACTTATCTGCCCTTGTCTGATTAGAGTTTCAATTAAGTCCCTGAGGTGACGGTCTGCAGTATTATGTCCATTGTTATCATGAAAATCACAGTATGGGCGCTCATTCTTATTCCCTGGAGGACCAGTTCTGAAAGGCTTCTTAAACCACGAGGACTTCTCATTCACTGCGTAAATGTGATCGATTGGAGCTACCAAAGGGGTAAAAGTTTCGTAGACAGGTCTCTCCCGTTTGTTGTTATTGTAGGAAGCTGGTGGCGGGACATGACTCATGACAGGTCTAGTAGGATTCACAGCTTCAGCTTCAGGCTTCACCTGGGATGTACGACTAACCACCTTCTTACTATCACGACCGTTGGGGCTTCTGGGCCTTGACCTCTTGCTTCCTGACCATCCACTTTTCCTTACGAAATCTGGATCCTTCTTCAAATCAGCCAGAGATTCCTCCACGAGACGAAAAGGTTCCGCCTGAGCATAAAAATCTGCCAATGTCTCTGGTTCTTTTGCTTGAAGTGCTTTCCAAAAGTCTGAGCCTCCTTTGACTCCAGCAATCAAGAAATTCTTTATGGTTTCCTCAGATGCTTTCCTAGGTCTCTGCTTGATGTTGGCTAGGGTATTGGTAGGTGGTGCAAATGCGACAGATGCCCTGAATTGAGTAACGAAGAGCTTTCCCATACTTTCCCAGGAACCAATCGAATCAGCAGGTAACCTCTTGAACCATTGATGAGCTCCACCTTGTAGGGTTGCAGCCAGTAACCTACATCTAGTGGCTTCCTTCATTTGATAGACATCCATCTCTGTGTCGAAACGACTTAGGTATTCAATGGGATCAATAGTTCCATCGAATTTCAACTCATTCGAGGGTCTGTAAGACCTAGGTAGAGCCGACTTTCGAACCCTTTTGGTGAAAGGGGAAGCAGTTATGGGATTCACAGCAAGATTCTTTTCATCCTTGAGTTGAGCCAGAATTTTCTTGATATCTTCTGCTGTCACCTCCCCAGTAGCTTCTGCCTTTGTCTTTTTGCTCGTTCCTTCCTCCTCTTTCGATTCTACAGTGCTGGACTCCTCAGTAACCTCATCTGAGTCTGTTTCCTCTTCTTCAATTATCTCAACAGATGGGTCTTTGTCTTTCTTCTTTTTCTGTGAGGAACCTCCAGTCTTATCCTTCTTCTTTCCTTTGGACTCTGTGCGGGCTTGGGAAGGTCCCTTCTTGCTAGGAGTTTTATCATTCCTAGGATTTTCTGGTTCTTCATCACCATTACCCTACCTTGGTTCTTCATCATCTTCTGGAACCTCCTCTTCGTCCTCAGGTTCTTCTTCCTCGAAATTCAGTTGTTTTGGAGTAACCTTCGACTTCTTGCTTTTCTTTGCCTTCTTTTTCTTCTTTTTGCTTGAAGCCTGCTCCAAAGTCGACAGTCTTTCTCCAACAGTCTTTAAGATTTCTATCATAGCTGCTTTGGTAACCTTCTTTGCTTGATAAGGAGATTCGTTTCCATCATGAATTTGTTCCTCAGAATGGGTTGCTTCGCTATCAGAGTTGCCTGACATCTTTTCCACTCTTAATATGTTAACAGTCCCCTCCTTCTAGCGCCAATGTTGATGAGTGGATTTTGTAACAACTTTTGAGAGGTTTACGGATAGTTGTATAGGCTAGCGATCAACTATTCTGTGGAAGGTTTGGGTTGTGTTTGTGGGGGTTGAGCTGTGCTCGAGGGTGTCTCCAATAATCTCAAGTGCCTTTAGAGAGAATTAGAGAACTAAATGCGTCTTACCTTCGAGGTGCCTACGTACCCTTGTTTATATAGGGATCAAGCTCACGTAGTTCTAATGTGACTCTATCTCTGCTGGAAATAGCTGTATTCGATTGCCTAGTTCGTGTAGGACTCAGGTTCCTTTAGAGCCTTTCACGAACTAGTTGGCTAAGTAGAGTAGAACTTGAGTTCGTACCCTACTATGATTCTCTCATTGGTCAAAGACATTCTAGGATCATCTGCGCCCTAGAATTATACTCAGATACCAATTTGTTTATCTGTTCTAGATGGCTTCTAGAACCTTCTGTTGGCAACTCGTAGGAACCTGGTGATCAGGAACCTATATCTCAGGAGCTTGTTTCTCAGGAACCTCCTTATTTTGGGGCATATCACTTAGGGACCTCCATTTAGGCATTAGTACCTGGTCTTCTAGTGCTCAGCTCAGCTTCCTGACCATTGGGAACCTCCTGATACTCATACTTCCTTAGTCATTTTTTCTATCTAACCTTCCCAACCCGTACTGGATCTATCTTCTGGCTCGTATTGATCGAACCCTATAGCTTAATGGGCCTAAATCTATCCCATGGAGATTTTGGGCATAACAATGCTTTAAAGATCTGTGTGTGGTGTACATTTGATATCTTCGTATGGTTATGCTTAATTGATAGATGCGTAGCTAACATCTAAATTGTTAATCTCTTGTGAAGTGAAAGTGGATCTTGAGGTTTAGAACTTGCCATGCTAGCATAGGTTCATAATTGTTTATCAATATGATTTGTAGTATGAGATGAAAATACTTATATTGCCCTATGTGATCAATATGGATAACTTGCTCTTCAACCGTTATGTTTTCAAATTCTGTAGACATATAGGGTCTAAGCATAATTGGTGTCTATTCATCTTCTATCTCTTTTGTGGATGTATGGGTAGTTTGGTATACGTATGCTGACAGGTAGCGTGTACTTGTTTCGTGTTATCCGATTAGATATCATAACCATTGCATATAGTGATTAAAGGCGTCAGATCTAAGCAAAGTATTTAATGAAGTTAGGATTCCATGGTTTTTCTTGCAGAAGTAATTTGATTCCAATTCTCGTTAGTTAGTTAATTCTTAGCTTGTTAATTTATTTCTTAGTTAATTTAGTTTATTAAACCCAAATTGTTATTTGTCTTAGCAGTGAATAATAACCATACATTGTTGCATAGGTACAATACTGAATTAAAAACCAGATCTTTGTGGGAACGAACTTGACTTATATCTATATTACTTGTGACCACGTACGCTTGCGTGATTTAGTGCAAACACGGGTGTCAAGATATAACGATTTTAGTGATGTGGTAATTTTTTTTAAAATTTCCTATATTTTTTTGGTTTGGTTTTATAACGGTCAAACCGGTCAAAATTGACCTTCCTTTTAACTAGTCTTGTCCCAAATGATGAATATATTTTTTAAAATTAATTTTTCGACGTTCCAATCACACGGGTGTCAAGATATAACGATTTTAGTGATGTGGTAATTTTTTAAAAAAATTCCTATATTTATTTGGTTTAGTTTTATAATGGTCAAACCTGTCAAAGTCGATCTTCCTTTTAACTAGTCTTGTCCCGAATGATGAATCTATTTTTTAAAATTATTTTTTCGACATTCCAATTGCACGGGAGTCAAGATATAACGATTTTAGTGATGTGGTAAATTTTTAAAAAAATTCCTATATTTATTTGGTTTGGTTTTATAACGGTCAAACCGGTCAAAATCGACCTTCCTTTTAACTAGTCTTGTCCAGAATGATGAATCTATTTTTTAAAATCATTTTTTCGACGTTCCAATCGCACGGATGTCAAGATATAACGATTTTAGTGATGTGGTAATTTTTAAAGAAAAATCCACAAAGTATACATTTTTATAATTAGCGAACCCCTCTAAACTCAAGCCTTGTAGAGTCTTTATGCAGGAACCACCATGGACCATCTTTTGATAATAATCTGAAAACACAAAACAAATACATTTTTACACTATAATGTACTTCTTGCTTCCACAAAGAAAATCAATGAAATAACTAGCACAATTTCTTAGAAGGAACCAAAGTATACACAGGTTTAGACATATCGTTTTTATATTTATATTGCATAAATTTATATATGTGTGTGTGTGTATGAGCACAAAGTTGTTATATAATTTTATTAAGTCCATTTTAAACACCAAAGTTATAAACTTGGGCTGATCTTGTAGGGTATTTTGGAGTTCCCTAATGTATAGAGTTACGAATATTTATTTGTATAGAGTTACGAATATTTATCTGCAAGATCCATGTCATTTTTTTCCAGGAAAAGAAAAGAGAAGAAAGGGTCTGTATGAACTTATTGGATTAAATGTATTGGAACCTCACAAAAAAATGTATTATATTGGAAAGAAGAATCCTAATGTCTTTTGCACCCCATATTATCATAAATTTAATGCATGACTCTGTCTTGTGAGCATCTCTACAGTTTTAGACTGTAATTGTTCTTACGGATTAACCTTTTATCAGGTGGGTCAGCAAGCTTATCAGGAAATCATGATATCAACTATAAAGTTAAATCATGTTTGATGCAGACAGTCATTACCAAGTTGTTTCCTTTCTTTATAATCAGAAGTTTTATTATTATTATTATTATTAGTCATTTATCATCAGAAGTTTGTTCTATTCTACCATAATTTGGATGATCATCTTGATCCTCCATGGTTATTATTATTAGTCTTTACTCTTTAGTGATAAATTTTTTCCTAAAGAATTTCCAGGGTTACTCTCAATGGCTCATCTGATATGTAAAGATGAAGTTGTAACCTGGACTAGACATTTTAAAGTTGTAGTGAACTAGTGAAGGAATTCAGGTGGCCTTTGTAGATAACAAACATGGGAGCTATTAGTAATGAAGTGGGAATATAGAAATTTTTAGAACCTAGTGACTGTTGTTATTCAATTAAAGAATCTGGGCTGGGGTAGTGTAGTGTAGAGAATGTCTTGTTCTTATAAGGAAAAGCACTGTCAAGGCCTGATTCTCACCTAAGCCTGGATCCTTTTGAGTGTTGAATTGTACTTGATATCACTCTTTAATTGGTTAGTAATTATAGTTGTTGCTTAATATAAAATGTTTATGACTTTTTTTTATCTGTACAAGTTTGGTATACAGCAATTTATGTTTTATATCTTTGGTAACCAGGGACTTTGATCACTTTGAGATCATATTTGAGCATGTTTACCATACTTTGAGATCACTTCCGGGTTCTTCTCAGTTTTCTATCCACTTTTATCACTACTATTTTAATTTTAAACTATACATAATTTTGCAGGCCTATATTTACTTCCAACAGTATTAATTCAGACATAATATGTGAGTCTATTGGGTTGAGTAGAAGGATAAATCCTTCTAAACCAACTGTTTCGTGTGGATGCAGGTTATCTATGATTTGCTTGTAAGGTCATCTGGTCATTTAGAGCTTAGAGAGGATCCACAGAATGGGATAATTGTGGCTGGACTCAGATCTATCAAGGTTCTGTCTATACATTTTATTCAGTCGCATGTCATTTTGCATGTTCAATGCAATAATTGCTTGACATGTGATGCGAGATCGGATTTTAGTTCATAATAGTTACACGGTCTCATATGTCTTGTTGTCGACTCCAAGGTGATAACTTGGTAGATAGAATTAGAGAATCAACATTTTTGCACCAAGACCGGAAAATTTTAATATATACGCGCTTCATTGGCAAAAGCATTGTGTTTATGAGACAACTTGTAAAAAAGTAATTGGGATTGATACATCTGCAGGTGCAGATGTAGGTGCACACAGACATGGCCACGGTGGTTTCATTAATAATTTAATTTATCCTAGTTGTGGAGACCGACATGAAAATTAGTCACGTAGGCTCTAATTGAGACATTTAGGATAAATGATCACCCGTACATGGATTAAAGCTACTTTTGTCTACCTTTGTCTTTATGCCAGTTTTTTATAAATCTTTACATTGTATACTGTAGAAATGGTTCATCCTTTTCTGACCCTCAAGTCTGCTATGTTTTCTGACCCTCAAGTCTGCTATGTTTTTGTCTTTTATTTTTAATGACAATTATTGGAATAAAAGACAAGTAATAATTCCAAATCAAATTGCATTCAAAAGTCACAAAAATAACTTTGCATAAATATCACAAAGTAAATCAATTCTCAAAAATCGTATGGATCCTCACTATACGAACTCCCATCTCTGCTTATGTGGACCGTATGAAATTGCTCACATAGATATGATATTGGAGATAATCAATGAAACACATACATCACAATAAAGCACATAAACCAATGAAATTCATTTCTTTCAGCCAACTACTTCCTTAGATAGGGACTCTAGCCAAGAATCATCAAAATAGTCATAATATCAATCAAAGAAATTGTTATGCCCAAATCTTGGCATAAGCCCTAAGCAGGCCTAATGGGCTAAAATAAGCGGTCCATAACTTATAATGGGCCTAAAGATAAAGATTGGGTCACCAAAGCCCACCACCAGGAGCTAGTCCAACATTCTTTCAAAGCACAATATGGAAGTCTACGACCCCAAACCGCGGGTCGAGTTCACTAGCAGTCCCTAGTATGGGATAGCATCTATCACATCTCTCTGCAAGGTCCAGCGAGGCCTAGAGGTCCAGCGAGGCCTAGAGGTGCGGCGAGAACTAGAATACTCTTATGAAGGCTCATGATTAAGCCCAGCGAGGTCATATGAGTAGATATGAAGGCTTATAGCTAAGCTCAGCGAGGTTGAATGAGTAGATATGAAGGCTCATCGCTAAGCCCAGCGAGGTCGCATGAGTAGATTAGTTAAGCCCAGTGAGGTCGCATGCCTGTACCGATGAGGTCGCATGCCTGTACCGACAAGATCGCATGCCTACACCCACAGGAAGTCGCATGCCTGTACCCAGGAGGTCGCATGCCTACACCCAAAGGAGGTCGCATGCATGTACCCACGAGGTCACATGCCTGCACCCACAGGGTCGCATGCGAGGTCCTCGTAAGCTCTCCATTAGCCTCGCAAATGAGACCTTGTGATTCTAGCATCATGTTAGCCATAGGTAACCTTTATTGGGCAATGGGTAATGAGCAGAGTTAATGGACTATTAGCATCAGGCCAAAACTGAGTGAACTTGGGACAAGATGGATCTACAAAAGCCCTAGCCCGTTTGGGTAACTTCTTCTCTAAGAACTACGTACGGCTTGATCCCTATAAATAGGGTACGTAGGCACCTTGTTATGTTGGATTGACAGTTGGCAGGAAGAGAGAATAAACAGTTTTTCTCTGACATTCAACGAATCAACAAGCAAGATCAGCCACAAAAATCATCAATCTCCTTCCGTGTTCTTTGTGTTCTTAGCAAAATATCTGTATTTTGCTCCGTGATTCCAGCAACCTCTATAATTATTGTTATACCAATTTCTCCCTATAACATTTGGCACTAGAAGGAGAGGAGTCATCAGATTAGGAGAAGCGATGACGAAGCCGAACAAGAAGAAGAACAGAGGGCACAATAACGGGGAGACCCCGGGGTCACACAAGATACCCAAAGGCGATCCCCCCAGAAGCGAGGATGAGGATGGGCACGAAAAGGTGTCAGCAATGCAAGAAAGGATAGCTAGAGTGAAGAAGCAGTATAGCTCAAGGGGCGCGAAGAGGAATGCCAGGAAAGGGCCTAAGTCCTATCAAGTGGAGAGCAGTAAGGGTCCCACCAAGAAACTCTTAGATGAATTTGATAATGTTGTTACGGATCAAACAAACCCTTACTTCTATGAAGACCTCGAGCGGGAGGAGGATGTAGAGGCTACTATGACAAGGGACGGGTTGTAGAATGAGGCTGCCTCATCTAAGGGGAGGTCAGTTAGTGTCTTTGATCGTCTTTGAAAAAAGTTAGTTGAGCATGATCTCCGCCTCATGCTTAGAAAACTTATAGCTGACAAGAAGGATAAGCGATCCCAGGTTTGGAGCCAAGGTTCGGAATGACCCCCCCTCTCCTCATCGAGAGTGTGAGCGGTCCCAGAAATACAAACCTGACCCCCTGAATCGCAAGGAGGATCAAGAGGAATCTAGAGCTCCAAGAAGACCCAAACCCACCGTGATAACACGGGAAAGGGAAAGAAAAAGGTTGAAGATAAAAAGACCAGGGTTGGAGACTACAAGCTGGAAGAGCTAAAAATGGCCCTGGGTAAGATGAATGCAGATAAGGTGACCCTCAACCCCATGGGTTCGGCCTTGCCTTTCACTCAAGAGATCAGGACCACTCTGCTTCCCACTATAATTCGGAGTAGTGACCCAGACATGACTTATAATGGGGACACTAACCCTGCAGAGTTTATTATTCGATTCAACAATGATATGGATGTGTACCAGGTCTCGCTATTGGCTAGGTACAGGTTGTTCGCAGCCTCGTTGAGGGGTAGTGCCCAGTAGTGGTTCTCTAAGCTAGGGGCTCACATCTCTATAGACTCCTGGGAGCAGTTCGTGGACATTTTTATTAAGCAATTTCAGTGCTCCATGCTCTATGCACCTCCTGTATCCACCCTGGCGAACATAAAGCAGAAGGAGGGTGAGACCCTACAGGACTACTTCAAGAGTTTTAACGCCGAGGACCATATGGTGCGAGGAGCAAATGACGAGGCCATTAAAAATTTTCTTATTGCTGGGCTGAGAGAGGGCACCAAGTTCTGGAAGAAGTTGCAGGCACATACACCTAGTACTCTCTTTGAGTTCTACAAGGAGGCAGAGCCTTACAAATGGATTGAAAAGTTGATGGAGAACCTCAAGAAGAGTAATGAGGCTAGCAGCAGTGGAAGTAAGGGCAAGGGAGTAAAGAGGAAGGACTTTCGAAGCCCTAGGCGAAGACGGGATCGCAGTGAGAGCCCAAATAGGAGGGGTCGTGATCTGTCAAGGAGGTCACCATTGCGAGCTCAAAGTGGATGGAATGAGGGTCAGTCAACACCTTTAGTGGCCCTCATTGATCACATCTATGTAGTTAATGCTGAATAGGGGATGTTTAAGAAGCCCTCACCTATGAATAGTCGGACAAACAGGGATACTCGTAAATATTGTGTCTTTAACGAACAGACAGGGCATGATACTACAAATTGTAGGTAGCTCAAGGAGCAAATTGAAGAGCTAATTCACAATGGCCCAGCTAATTGAATGGGTAGTTCGTGATGTGAAAAAACATGGCACTAAGCCAGGTCTTGGTTTCAATAATGTCCCACCGCTTGGGCAAAAAGAAAAGTCCCACAAAGAAAGAGAGGAGCGAGTTGGGAGTATTAATGTCATTATGGGGGCGCCCCATATTGGAGGAGATAGCAACAAGGCCAAAAAGAGGTATGCTCGTGAGGCCAAGAAGCGGCCCCTCACCAATGTACATAACTTTCAGGAGAGACCCCAAAGCTCTTCAAAGGGGAGGGTACAAATATCATGTTCACCGAGGAGGATGCGAACTGGGTTCATTATCCCTACTCTGAATCTCTGGTTGTTCGGGTTCGCATAGGATCTCAAAATATCTACAGGGTCCTCGTGGATAATGGGAGCGCAGTCAATGTCCTTACATATGAAGTCTATAGGAAGATGGATTTATGGACAAGGTGACACCTAGCTTTGCGAGGTCGCAAACCCGTTATCTTGCAATGTGAGGCCTCTTGACCCCATTGGCGATAATGGATCAGTCCATAAATCTACACAACGTGGAGCTATCTCTATGCATGCATTAAAGTCAGTATATAAGCAAAGGAGAGCATGTGAAGGCTCAACGAGACCCCTATATGGTGTGGCTATCGAGATCAATGAGACGCCTCTACATGAGATGCTTCTTAGTGAAATACCTCTACGTTGAGGAGAGGGGGACGCCCCCGATCCTTGGAGAGAGGGGGGACGCCCCCGATCCTTGGCGGCAATGAGGAGGTCCTCAACTACCTTAGTACACCAGGAAGAGCATCTATTAAACAAGCCCCCTGCTTGGTATGGACTTCACTAATATCAACATACATTGCCCCAATATGAAGGAGAACTCATAGCGAGGTCACATCAAAATTCTCTTCATTACAAATGTTGTTAACTCCAAACAATACAAGAAGATTGTTGAAACACTTTGATTCCTCATCATATCAACGATAATAATGAGGACTCGGGGGATAGTGCCATTACATAAACACCTCTTTTAGTGGGACATTTGAAGAATTACAAGACAAAGCCAGCACCTAGCGTTGCGAGGCTGCACATAGCGTTGCAAGGTCGCAAGCCCGATATCTTGCGATGTGAGGTCACTTGACCCCAGTAGCGATGATGGGGGAGCATATGAAGACTCAATCAGGTATCCCAAAGCACTTGGAAAAATTCAAAATTATCAGTTTTCAAAGATTCAAGGCCCACCAACATGATGGATGCAATCTGTCTACAAGGCTATAAAAGAAGGTGGAATACGAGGCCACAGAATCAAGGATCAAAAGGAAGTTAAAAAGTGGGGCAGCTAGATCAACTAAAATGAAAAAGATGAACAGGGGTCAGTGTGTGGACTAACAGGAGCACATGTGGGTTATTAAAAAGAAAAAAAAATGTCCTCGCATATACATATATAGAGGAGTCCTTTCATTATATCAGCAGGAGGAGGCCTATCCACATAGGAGGCTACGAGGAGTCCTCTTATTATATCAGCAAGAGGAGGCCTCGCAACGTATGAGGCTGCGAGGAGGCCTCGCAACATAGAGGTTGCAAGAAGGCCTCACAACATATGAGTCTGCAAGGAGGCCTCGCAACATAGAGGCTGCAAGGAGGCCTCGCAACGTATGAGGCTGCAAGAAGGCCTCGCAACATATGAGACTACAAGGAGTCCTCACATCTTATGAGGAGGCCTCTCATCATAATAACAAGGAACAGAGGAGAGCCATCTCATCATGCTTTAAGAAGACCTGAAGATATAGGTGAGAGCCCGAGCTCACATATCAGTTGGACAGAAGATATAATTATAACAATTTATGACTGCAAGGCCCTATGGGGTTTCCTCTCAAGGTCCCGGCAGGACCACATTGCGCTTGGAAGAACCCTTTGAGGTTGTCATTACTTACATATACTTGGCTTCACATTAATTAAAGGACACACAACATGTGTCATCTTCATAGTGGCTGGGAGCAGATCTCGTGACACGACAGTTGTCTAAAACCATTCAAATTCATTGGGGTCGCGATGCGATCCCAAGGCACTTGAGATAGTTATGATTTCATCTACAACAATCTATAGCGAGCACAGGCCTCACATCCAAGTTTTGACAAAGCAGTTTTGGACTCCACATCGCATTTTCAATGGCAATATGGACTCGGGGGTAGTTATTATGCCCAAATCTTGGCATAAGCCCTAAGTAGGCCTAATGGGCTAAAATAAGCGGTCCACAACTTATAATGGACCAAAAGATAAAGACTAGGTCACCAAAGCCCGCCACCAGAAGCTAGTCCAACTTTCTTTCAAAGCACAATATGGAAGTCTACGACCTCAAACTGCGGGTCGAGTTCGCTAGATGTCCCTAGTATGGGATAGCATCTATCACATCTCTCTGCAAGGTCCAGCGAGGCCTAGAGGTCCAGCGAGAACTAGAATACTCTTATGAAGGCTCATAATTAAGCCCAGCGAGGTCGCATGAGTAGATATATAGGCTCATAGCTAAGCTCAGCGAGGTTGCATGAGTAGATATGAAGGCTCAGAGCTAAGTCCAATGAGATCGCATGCCTGTACCGACGAGATCGCATGCCTGTACCGACGAGGTCGCATGCCTGTACCGATGAGGTCGCATGCATGTACCGACGAGGTCGCATGCCTGCACCCACAGGAGGTCGCATGCCTGTACCCAGGAGGTCGCATGCCTGCACCCACAGGGTCGCATGCGAGGTCCTCGAAAGCTCTCTATTAGCTTCTCAAATGAGGCCTTATGATTCTAACATCATGTTAGTCATAGGTAACCTTTATTGGGCCATGGGTCATGAGCAGAGTTAATGGACTATTAGCATCAGGCCAAAAGTGAGTGAACTTGGGCCAAGATACACTAGTACAGAACGGTCTTCTTGCGTCGCACTTTTATCGTCGGTTATATACAGAACCGTGGCCTATACATACTTTAGGCGTCGGTTGCTAGCTTAACCGACGCTTAATGTCATTTATGGTGGATCTTTTGCGTCGGTCATGAAATAACCGATGCCTAAAACTGACCCATTAGCATCGGTCTTTACTCAACCGACGCCTAAAACAAACCTTTAACGTCGATCTTTACTTAACCGATGCCTAAAACCTACCCTTTAGCGTCGGTCTTTACTTAACCGATGCCTAAAACCCACCTGTTATGCCCAAATCTGGCATGGCAGCTAAATTGATTTGATTGACTAAATTAAAGGCTCATAATCTATGATGGGCCTAGAAGATGAAGATTGGATTGTTAAAGCCCACTATTGGAATCAGCCCAGCATAGCAACAGGGCCACCTCGTTCTTGATCTTTTCCTAGGGATCGCCTCGCTGGCATATCCCGTCAAGGGATCGCTTCGCATTATCATCATATCTACAAACTATGTTGGGATCACTATCTCACTCTTTATTGGAAAGCTCATGGCCAGACCCAAGGTCGCATGAGTAGCTGGACGCAAGGGATCGTTTCGCATGGCCAGATCCCTCGAGGTCGCATGCTAGGTCCTGATTGATCCTCTATTGGCCAATTCTATCCATTCGAGACCATGGGTTTACACAGCTGGGTCATGGATCACGGATAGGGTTGATGATTCACTGCCACGTTAGCCCTAAACGAGTGGGCTTGGACTTTGGCTTATCTCTTAAAACCCTAGCCCGCCTAGGTAACTTGCTCTCCAAGAACTACGTTAGGCTTGATCTCTATAAATAGGGTACGTAGGCACCTTGATACGGATGAGAAACAGTTTACCTCAAAACACCTATCAAGTTCAGCCACACCTATACACACAAAACCCTAATCCCTATTCTTTTTATAGTAAAATATCCGTATTTTACTACGTAAATTCAGCAACCTCCATAAATATTGTTATACAATATTCTCCCTATAACATTTGGCGCTAGAAGGAGGGGATTAGTCATTAATTGGGAGAATGATGACTAAATCACACAAGAAGAAGAATGGGGAAGGAGAGACCCCGGGATCGCATAGGAGAAATAAGGACGAATCCCAGAAGAGGAATATACCAGAAAGAGAGGCGCGTAATGAGGGGATCGAGGATGAATTTGAGAAGGAAAAAACACCCCCTGTTGTTCAACAAGTGGCCTTGCTTGGCGAAGTCATGTTATTTTTGAAAGGCCTCGGTGATCAAATGATCGAGGTAAAGGAAAAGGTTGCCAAGATAGAGAAGTGACATAGTTCTAGAGGCTTCAAGAGGAATACAAGGACAGGGGATCGAACTCATCAAGCAAAAAGTAGCAAGGGCACTGCCAAGAAGTTAATTGGGGACTTTGATGATGTGGTGACAGACCAAACGAACCCCGATTGGAACGAGGAGGAAGCTACTATGAATAAGGAGGTGTCGAAGGCGAAGCCCGCCTCATCTGAAGGAAGATCCGTTAGTGTCTTTGACCGAGTTGGAAAGATACTCAGCGAGCATGATCTCCATCTCAAGTTGGTGAAGCTCAAAACAAAAAAGGATGGAGGATCTAAAAATAAAAGCAAAGGCTCTTCTCGACCATTGTCTCCTCATCGAGAGCATGAGCGGTCCCATCATCGCGATGACAGACCCTTGTCTCATCGAGATCGCGAATGCTCCCCACACCGAGAGGAGGAACATAAAAAGAAGGATAGAAATGATCAAGAATAGTCTAGCATCCCAAAGAAGACTCAATCTCATCACGCGAGCACTGGAGAAAAGAAGGATGGGAACAAAGAGGTCAGGATCGGGGATTATTAGCTGGAGGAGTTGAAAAAGGCTTTGGATGCAATGAACAATGAGAAAGGGATCTTTAATACCATGGGTTCTTCTTCGCCCTTTACCCACGAAATTCGAACTGCTCCACTTCCTGCGGTGTTTCGAGGGCATCGTTCGGATATGACCTATAATGGAGATACTGATCTAGCCGAGTTCGTAATTCGGTTTAACAATGAGATGGATGTCTACCAGGTCTCTCAGCTAGCGAGGTGCAGATTGTTCGCAGCCTCGCTAAGAGGAAGTGCTCAGCAGTGGTTTTCGAAGCTAGAGGCATTAGTTGTCATCGATTCTTGGGAGTAATTCGTGGACATCTTCATCAAACAATTCCAATCCTCGATGCTCTACGCACCCCCTGTGTCTACCTTGGCAAACATAAAACAGAAGGAAGGAGAAACTCTTCATGATTATTTCAAGAGATTCAATGCTGAGGTGCCTCGCGTACGAGGTGCGAATGATGAAGCTGTAAAAAATTTCCTCATTGCTGGAGTGAGGGAAGGGACTAAATTTTGGAAGAAGTTACAAGAACAAACCCCTGGTACGCTTTCTGAATTGCATAGGGTCGCTGAGACTTTCAAGCGCGTGGAGAAGTCACTTGCAGACTTGAAGAAGAATAATGAAAGGAGCAGCAATTGGAGTAGGAACAGGGGAGTAAAAAGAAAGGACTCCAGAAGTCCGAGGCGAAAACGGGATCGAAGTCGAAGCCCCAGCCCAAAAAAGGAGAGAACACGATCCTTTGAGGCGATTCCCTCCTCGAGCTCGTCCTGCGAGGAGTGAAGACAAATTTATTCCTCTGGTCGCCCCAATTGATCATATCTATGCAGTCAATGCAAACAAGGGGGTATTTAAGAGGCCTCCACAGATGGGTCCAAAGGGAACTGCAGACACTAGCAGATATTGTACCTTTCATGAACAAACAGGGCATGATACAACAACTTGCTGGGAGCTCAAACAGCAAGTGGATCAGTTAATTCGTGATGGAAAGTTAACTGAGTGGGCAGTTCACGAGGTGAAGAAACATAATCCCAAGTCTGGCCTTGGTTATAATCAAGCTCCGCCACCTGAACAGAATCCAGTCGTTCAAGAAAGGGAAACGCGAGGCGGAAGTATCCATGTGATAATTGGTGGACCCCGCCTCGGGGGAGACAGCAATAGGGCCAGAGAGAGGTACGCTCGCGAAGCTCAAGGGCGACCCCTCACTAATGTTCATCACCTGCAGGAGCGACCCCCAAAGCTCTTCAGGGGCAAAGATACGAATATCATGTTCACTGAAGAAGATGCGAAGTGGGTCCACCACTTGGATCCGAATTCGCATTGGATCGCAGAATGTTCACAGGGTCCTTGTGGACAATGGAAGTGCAGTGAATTTTCTAACATACGAGGTCTATCAGAAAATGGGGTTCGTGGATAGAGACCTTACCCCTACCGTGGGGCATCTTTACGGTTTTACTGGAGCTTCAGTCAATGTCAAGGGCCTCATAAGGCTCCCCGTCACTTTAGGGGACGAGCCCTGTATTACTACCCAGATCGCAGACTTTATGGTGGTTGATCAACCTTCAGCTTATAATGCTATTGTAGGGAGGCTAATACTTAAAGAAATGAGGGTGTTTACTTCTATTTACCATCTCTCTATGAAGTTCCCTACCCCAAATGGAGTCGGATGCATTAAGGGAGCGCAACATGAATCTCGTGAGTGCTATAACAAGGCCCTGAAGTCAGCAGAAAGAGGGAGTAATTCTATGATGGATAAGATGGAATGCAAGGAGGAAAACAGGCCTCGCAAGACAACCTTTATACCTCCAACAGATTGTAACATGATCTCAATTGAGGAGCTTCCATCTGATTATTAAGATAATTTGGGAATTCAAGTAGAACCAGTACCAGGTGCTTTGATGGTGGGAGCCTCGCAGCCAGTAATGGTTCTCCAGGAAGGGATCGTTGAAGAGGCTACGGATAGTGACAGCGAAGAGAGCCCAGAGCAGGCCGCTGTGCGAGCTCGAAAGGGAAAATGGGTTCGCAAGGAAACATCTACACTGACAGAACTGCCAAATGGAATTACACAAACAACTGTTGTTAAGGAGTATGGGCACGCGGGTAATAACCCCTGTGAGGCAGAATCAAGTCGGGCTTGTGAGTATGATCTAGACCTTGATCCTCGCATCCCAGAACATGTGGAGCGCGCCGGGGCAGCTGAAGATACAATTCCTGTCCTCGTTGATGTGCAGGACCCTTCAAAGGTGTTGAAAATAGGGTCGCAACTCAGCCCTGATTTGAGAGAGAGGCTGGTCACTTTTCTGAAGGCCAACCTTGATGTGTTCGCCTGGTCGCATGAAGATATGGTTGGGATCAATCCTAATGTGATGTGTCATAAGCTAAACTTGGATCCAAGCAAGAAGGGAGTCAGACAGAAAAGGTGACCTATAAGTGGAGAACGAGCTGAGGCTCTAAAAGAAGAGGTGGACAGGCTCCTTAAAGTCGGGCTCGTTAGGGAATCATTCTACCCTGATTGGCTCGCGAACCCTGTCCTCATGAAGAAGCCAAATGGAAAGTGGAGGACCTGTGTAGACTTTACCGACCTCAACAAACATTGTCCCAAGGATAGTTTTCCACTACCAAGGATCGACCAATTAGTGGATGCAATAGCAGGGCATGCACTTCTTTCTTTTATGGATGCTTATTCTGGGTACAACCAAATACCCATGTATGGTCCTGATCAAGAGCACACCTCGTTTATCATGGATAGAGGTCTCTATTGCTACATAGGAATGCCCTTTGGTCTCCTTAATGCTGGGGCTACCTACCAAAGGCTCGTTAATATGATGTTCAAGAAACAAATTGGCAAGACAATGAAAGTATATGTAGATGACATGCTGGTCAAGTCTAAGGAAGCTGGGGATCACATCTCTCACCTCGCAGATATGTTTGATATATTAAGGAAATACAAAATGAAGCTCAACCCCCAAAAGTGTGTCTTTGGAGTCGAATCTGGAAAGTTCTTGGGGTTCATTGTCAACCACAGGGGAATCGAAGCAAACCCTGCTAAAATAAAGGCTTTAATAGACATGCGATCCCCAAGAAGTGTGAAAGAGGTCCAGAGTTTAACAGGAAGGATCGCAGCTCTCAATCGGTTTGTTTCTAAATCATCAGATAGGTGCCATGAGTTCTTTAAGGCCATTAAAAAGGTGGGAAAAAACTTTGAATGGACATCGGAATGCGAGGAGGCTTTTCAGAAAATAAAGGAACACCTGGCTCGCCACAACTTCTCTCGAAGCCCCTTAATGGCGAGGTCCTCATTGTCTACCTCGCTGTGTCTGAACACGCGATCAGTGCAGTGTTGGTACGCGAGGAGGGGAAAATTTAGTACCCAGTGTACTACATCAGCAAAAGGATGCTAGATGTAGAAAAGAGATATACAAACATGGAAAAGCTCGCTTATTCCTTGATTTTGGCCTCGCGAAAATTAAGGCCATATTTCCAGGCCCACAAGATTGAAGTTCGCACAGCCTACCCACTGAGGCAGGTAATGCACAAGCCTGAATCCTCAGGGAGATTGTTAAAATGGACAGTAGAGCTCGGTCAATTTGACATTGAGTTCAAGCCTCGTGGCCCCATAAAAGGACAAGCACTTGCGGATTTTATTTTGGAGTTTCCTCCTCAATCTGAGGGAGACGATTGGGCTATTATAGCAGCTCCGGAGGTGACAGTCAGCGAGGCAAAAAAAGAAAACTCAGCCTCGTGGTGGGGGCTACATGTAGATGGGGCATCTAATAAGGAAGGAGCCGGGGCTGGCATCGCACTTATAACCCCAGAGGGTCGCAAGATACAAAGTGCAGTACACTTTACGTTTGAAGCCACCAATAACGCAGCAGAATATGAAGCCCTCATCATTGGTCTCAAACTTACCCTGGAAATGAAGGTGAAAAACCTCACAGCCTACAGCGACTCTATGCTAGTAACATATCAACTTTGGAGTGGGTGGCAAGCCAGAGGCGAGCAGATTGAGCTATATCTGCGATGTGCACAAAGGTTAATCAAAAAGTTTAACAACATCAAGGTGGTTCATATCAGAAGAGAGAAAAATCAAGGTGCTGATGCCCTAGCAAAATTGGGCTCGCGTCGCGAAGCCACTTTACTTGGGGTTATACCATTGGAAATTCAGACCAAGCCTAGTGTCCCTGAAGAGTTTATTATGGAAGTCGCGAACTCAGAACCAATATGGATGACCCCTATATGGGAGTATGTGAAAAATGGGACTCTGTCACAAGATAAAAGAGAAGCTAGGAAGGTCAAATATCAGGCTACTCGTTATGTCATTTACGATGAGGTCTTATATCGAAGAGGGTTCAACACCCCGCTGTTGCGATGTGTAGATGGTGAAGAATGTACTTATATTCTGAGAGAGGTACATGAAGGAATATGTGGCAATCACTCGGGGGGTAGTTCGTTGGCCCAAAAATTCTTCGCCAAGGGTACTATTGGCCCACACTAAAAAGGGATGCATTTGAGTTTTCCAGAAAATGTGATGCCTGTCAGAGGATCGCTAACTTCAGCAAGGCACCGGTCTCTCAACTCACTTCGCTCACGAGCCCATGGCCCTTTGCTATGTGGGGTATTGATTTAATTGGGGAATTACCCAAAGCTAAAGGGGGTGTTAAGTACGCAGTGGTGGCAGTGGATTATTTCACCAAATAGGCCGAGGCTGAGCCACTTGCAACAATCACCGCCAAGAAGCTAAAGGACTTCGTATACAGAGCAATCGTGTGTCGCTATGGGATCCCTTATCAACTCATATCAGATAATGGGAAACAATTTGATAGCAAGGAAATGAAAGAAATCTATGAAAATTTGGGGATCAAGAAAAGTTTTTCAACTGTTAGCCATCCTCAGACAAATGGCCAAACTGAGGCCGTCAACAAGATAATTAAGCATACTTTAAAGGTGAAACTAGAAGAAAGCAAGGGTAATTGGCCTGAAGAATTACCAAGGGTCCTGTGGTCATACAACACGACCCCAAGGAGCACTACTGGGGAGACTCCATTTTCTCTGACCTATGGGTGCGAGGCCATGGTCCTAGTGGAGGTTGGTTCGGGATCGTTCAGAAGGGAACACTATGACCCTGAGTCTAATGAGGTCAATCATAGGCTCTATCTGGATATGATTGAAGAAACAAGAAGCGAGGCCCAGCTACGCCTCGTCGCTTACCAACAAAGGACCGCAAGGTATTACAATGGAAAGGTCAAGGTGCGATCCCTACATACGGGTGACCTAGTACTTAGAAGGGTCATGCCTAACACTAGGGTCGCAGGACATGGAGTTTTCGGTGCTAATTGGGAAGGACCCTACAAAATCTATGCAACTCTGTCAGAGGGAACCTACTATCTCACTGATATGGAGGACAAAGTTATTCCGCGAGCCTCGAACACAGAACACTTGAGAAAGTACTACCAGTGAAAGCTTTATTTCTGGTAGTTTCGATCTATTACTACTTAGCATGAATAAATTCATACAAAGTACTGGGGGTAGTGATCATATAGACACCTCCCCTTTATGATGTAAAGATTTTTTGGGCCTCGGCCCACCATTCATTTTAGGGCATCGCCCCTACTTGTCAAACTTGGGCCATGCCCCTATCAATAAAACTTTGGGCATCGCCCCTACCTTTTTTCATTATATGAGTTCGTTTGCTTTACAAATTATTTTTTATTTTGCATTAAAAATAAACTTGCTTGTCTGTTAGCATTTACACTTTAAGGTCCAAGCCATCTCAACGATGCTGGGATTGCACTTGAAACTATCTCAAGGTAACAGTTCATAACTGCTATTATCTACAACGAGTATAAGCAAAAGGAATACAAATCTAAAATTATTCAAGGCACTTCGCACCTGCGAACATAGATTACATCTCAACATTTTGAAGGATGAAGTAATTACGAAGCAAATACTATTGCATATCTCAACGAAGGAGAAATTAAATGTTTATAGATCGCTATACGATCCCAAAAGACTTGTAGTTATCAGAGTTAATCAAAATATGGGTACATCTTGCGAGGCATTAAAAGGGAGCCCGCATCCCAAATTCAAAGGTTCTTATAATTACACAAAATTACAGAGCATTCTTATCTTGATTCACTTTGGCAGCCTCCTCAGCTAGCCTTGCCTCCACAGCGATCCTGGCTTCCTCCGCGAGGCGCTCCTCCTCAGCATCTTCGGCAACAATTTCTTTCTTCAGAGTCTCAGTGAAGTCAGCATTGCCTGGGCCAAGTTGATCCCAGTCAAAATCAAGGATCGTTATGATGAATCCCTTCATGAAGCTAACTTGCCCCTTGACCAGGAACGCATCCTCAGCAGTTGACAGAGTGGCTTTAGCAGCGTTTAGCTCATTAGCTAGCTTCGCGATCTCCTCATCCTTCTTCTTGATGGCCTCCTCGCTGGACTTTTGCAGTTCCTTGAAAGATTTTTCAAAATCATTTCTCTCCCTGCGAGCTGTCTTTAAATCTGTTCGAATCTGAGCAGTGTCCTGGGACAGTTTCTTCTTGAATGTCTCCTCCAGGGATCGCTTATCTTCAACCTTCTAAAATTCAAGAACCTTAATCCTTTTGTCAAGTTGAGCGAAGTGTTTAGTATGAGCGGATTGACGGATGAAGGCCTCGGCTAAACACCTAGTTAAGGCATTAGCATTTTCTTCAGGAGGTGCCTTCCACCACCCCGAGGTCTCAGCCTCATCAGAATACTGGGTCCCCAGCACTTCAAAGAGATGTTGAGAGGCAGTAGCAGTAACAACCCCGGAGGGTGGTCGAGAAGATCCATCCTTGAGCCCATCTATCCTGGGTCGTTTGGAAGGAGTCTGTTTAGCAAGGGGTCGTTGACGACCTTCTTGAGAGGAGCTGTTGGCTTCGCAGGGGCCTTCAAGGCAGACTATGTCTTAGTACCCTTCTTGGCACTAAGGAAGGGGGGAGCTATACCATCCGACATGCCTACAAAAGAAAAAAAAAAGACAAGTTAAAAGACAGAATAATAAAATGCGATGACGAGCAACATAAAAGTTATGCATTTATGAGAATGAAGGTCATGATGCAATATGTAACAGTTGTGGGTCAAATCACTATTGAATACCCTCAGCATCAACTAATTCGGCGTGAGAAGACGAGGCCACTTCTCGCACTTTCCTCTTCCGTGAGGACCGCTTCGCGGTAGAGGGCCCCGCTTCAGGGGTGGCTCCAACTCCTTCCTTAAGGAATCCACATTCAATCAGGTTTTCCAAAGAGAGAAGGGTCCTGATATTCCTTTCTTCTTGGGTGGATTGGGTCAGCACCTCATCGGCTCGTTTCTTTTCTTCACCTTTCAAAACGGTGCGAACTGGGCCAACTGTGGTGCCAAAAGGGTTATTAATTTCAAAATTATTTGAAAAGGAAAAAAAGCACGATCTGAATAAATATCTCACCAGGCAAGTAGTTGAAGCTTGTTTTTACTCTGGGGACCTCGTGGACAGGCCATATACATAACCAAAGTCTTTGGCCCCACATCGCTTCAATTGGAGAAAATAGCCCATTGTCCTCGCATCCATGGGTGGATATCCAAGCTTGTGATAAAGAATGTAAAGTGCGATCACGGATCTATACCCATTTGTGCTTATCTGGATGGGAGCCAAGAAGTGGGTCTCGCAAACATCTTTGATGAAGGGATGGAGAGGCGAAGAGACACCTATCTTCATAAGAGGGATCGTTAATACCATTCGTGGGACCCTGCCACCATTCTCTTCATTGTTGAAGCGATAGTATCGCATCTTCTTCTTAGGCAAGATGATTTTACCTTCAGGTCGGAATCTCTCGACCCCCTCTGTGATAGTCTTCACAGTCAAGGTTGAAGATATGTCATGGCATGCAAGGATGCGAGGTTCGCCTGGCTTAATCTTTGAACCGGGCTCAATATCCTTGGGGTTAGGCCCACCAACATATATAACTCCCTCCAGCTCTAGTTGAGGGGTTGGGATGTAAGGATTGGGCGAAGCCTCAGGAACATAGTCATAATCTCTGAAATTAACAACTCTGGCCACCTCGTCGAGACCCCCGTCGTCTGATGAAGGCTCCTCATAATCATCATCATCGGAATTGGCTTCGTTGTCTGCACCTCCTTTGATGTCGTAATAGGCCTCGCCTAATGAATCTATTGGAGAATCACTTAAGACGATTGGTGAATTAACATGCGTGGGAGGTATCTTAGCAAGAATCTGTGCTACTTGCGAGCTGAACTTCTCTCCCTTTCTCTTCAACGCTTCAATCTCTTGTTCAGTATCAGTCATTTCAATTTGAGGCTCATCTTGGGCTGGGAGCACATCTAGGGATCGATCTCGCGAGCTCGAGGCATGCTTCGTTCTCCATGAAGTTAGAGGCACTTCTCTGGTGTACTCCTCATTAGACCACAGAGGGTCGAAATATAACTTAAACGAGCTTTCACTGGTGCTCATCGCTCGCGCGATATTAGCTGCTGTAGCATCGCTAATTTGTACATGATGCATCGGAGAAGGCGTCCTTGAACTGTCGTCTTGCGACATCTGAAAAGGGGTGAAATGATTAAGTGTGTGCTCTTACAGAAAGCAAATGAAGGAAGAGAAAAGAATAAATAAATAGAAAGGCTCTATGTGTTCCTTGGGGATCGCATCTAGGTCTCTGGAGGGATTGCATCTATGTTTTTATGGGAGAAATCGCATTTCTATCGCAGCGAGGACGGGATCGCACATTCAAATTAACATTATGGGATCGCAGTAAAAAGGGTTCGCATCGCATACAATTAAAGCTATCTAATCATGCAATAATGATGAAGAACAACAATTTAAATGCAAAAGAGGAATGAAGACTTACTTTTTCTTGAAGAAGGATGAAGAAATCTGAAGAAGGTTGAGGTCGCTGGTGATAAAGTCTGAGAATTCCTTGCATTTGATCTGGGAGCAAACTGACAGCACTTCAACAATGTGTTAATAAGATAAAAAAGGAAATGATAGTGACAGGGGTATATATAGCCCATCAGGAGAGGGAAAGACATGGACATGTGTCAAGATCTCAGCCGTTGAATACACATATCGAGACACAACAGCTGTAAAACCCCTTCAAATTCTTGGGGTCGCGACTACTTCAATGGTTATATTCATATCAATAGCGAGCCATGGCCTCGCATTGCGACATCACCTGATTGATACTTGAGTCCACATCGCATCTCTAATGGCAACATGGACTCGGGGGGTAGTTGTTATGCCCAAATCTGGCATGGCAGCTAAATTGATTTGATTGACTAAATTAAAGGCTCATAATCTATGATGGGCCTAGAAGATGAAGATTGGATTGTTAAAGCCCACTATTGGAATCAGCCCAGCATAGCTACAGGGCCACCTCGTTCTTGATCCTTTCCTAGAGATCGCCTCGCTGGCATATCCCGTCAAGGGATCGCTTCGCATTATCATCATATCTACAAACTATGTTGGGATCGCTGTCTCACTCTTTATTGGAAAGCTCATGGCCAGACCCAAGGTCGCATGAGTAGCTGGACGCAAGGGATCGCTTCGCATGGCCAGATCCCTCGAGGTCGCATGCTAGGTCCTGATTGATCCTCTATTGGCCAATTCTATCCGTTCGAGACCATGGGCTTACACAGCTGGGTCATGGATCACGGATAGGGTTGATGATTCACTGCCACGTCAGCCCTAAACGAGTGGGCTTGGACTTTGGCTTATCTCTTAAAACCCTAGCCCGCCTAGGTAACTTGCTCTCCAAGAACTATGTTAGGCTTGATCCATATAAATAGGGTACGTAGGCACCTTGATATGGATGAGAAACAATTTACCTGAAAACACCTATCAAGTTCAGCCACACCTATACACACAAAACCCTAATCCCTATTCTTCTTATAGTAAAATATCTGTATTTTGCTCCGTAAATCCAGCAACCTCCATAAATATTGTTATACAATATTCTCCCTATAACACCACCCTTTAGCGTCGGTCATAAAAATTGACGCCTAAAACTGACCCTTTAGCATCGGTCTTTACTCAACCGACGCCTAAAATGACCCTTTATACTTTATGTGTCGCCTTACGTTTGACCGATGCTAAAAGTATTATAATTAAAAAAAGTAAAAGCATATATAACATAAAAACACATCAGTCACTTCATCCCCTCAAACACTCGTCGCGACCTTAACTCATACAAATCACATACCAAAAACTCTCCCTCGGCTTTCTTCCTCCCAAGTCATACAAATCTGCTTCTATATATTCATACTAATTGAAGTCATATTGATTTATTGTGCTCGATTTCTTGTCTCTCTCAACCAAACCTATGTCTTCTCTGTATCGACAAAAGGGGATTAATCAGAACTCTCAACTCCATTAAGGCTAATCGACTCTCAGTTTCCCTAATCCATTGGTTGATCGATTTCTTGCCTAACATTCATTGCTAATCAATTAACTCTACTTCACTCTGCTGCCAAAGATTTCTTCAACTAATTGCTTTTATGTATCGCCACTGCTGAAAATCTCGATGGCTGGGTTCAATTGGGATTCTCTGTGTTCGATTAGGGGTTCTCCGATTTCAATTCGGTCTGATTGCTGGTTCGATTGCTCGGCTGGAAATTTAGGGTTGTTATTAACAAAAACAAATTTAAAGGTTTCTCTTGGTTCGACTGGGCTTCTCTGGGTTCACCTAATTTGCTGGTATATATGTATATGTTCATTCATATATATGTATGTATTTTATGTGTTGTTTGTTTTGAAGTTAAAAGTATTCTTTTGTGCTTTCTTTTATTACTTGTGATGGATACTTTCTGGTTACAGGTGTTTTAAGCGATAATTAGAAAGATATCCGCTGACCATTTTTGTTCTCAGGCGTGGGAGGCTATTCATATTTATACGAGCCACTGTGGTGGATTGGAATGATAAGAAGTTCATTCTACATGAATATATAGTTATGAGGATATTTCATAATATGCAACTATATGTATTAGTATTTGTTCTAACTGAGAACTCGTGTACTTCATCAAACTACAGTCTGCTTTGTTTTATTGAGTCTATTATCCTTCATTTTTGAGATACACATCTTGATGCACTATAATTCTATTAATCTACTTTCGCATTATTGAGTCTGATTCTTCGTTCAAATTCTATATCTTACTATATGTCACTATTTTAACAGTGATTGTTGGTGAGGCTGCAATTTGCAGCTTATGCATTTGCGTTAGCTATTCTGGTCACCCCCTTGGTGCACTCAGCATTATCATGAGGTACAGATTAAATTGTCCAACCCTTGTAACTTGATTAATTGTTTTTAAATGCTAATCACCTATTTCATATTGCAGTGCTGTACTTGCACATATAATTTTGCAAGAGAAGCTACACATATTTGGAATTCTTGGTTCTTTGTGTGTTGTGGGCTCAACCACCATTGTTCTGCATGCTCCACAGGTGCGTGAAATTGGTTCTGTGACAGAGGCCTGGGATCTTGCTACATAGCCATGTATATGCTTTCTTTATCTCTCTCTCCCTCACATGTTAGGATTCAAATCACTGGTATAGAATGGTAAAAGATCATTTGTTATGCTGATGATATATCCCTGCTAAATTGATGCCATTTTGTTCTCTCCCTCTCTTTTTGCTAATGTCATGCAAGTTTGTTCTTGTTTAGCTAGCAACACATCAAAGATGAGATCATATTAATATTTATAGACGTGTTGAACCTCTATATGTCATGTTTTATTTGTATAGGATTTTAAGAAAACTGAATGTCTCTAGTGCTTTGTACTAAATGTTATCTGTTTGAGTTGTAGAGGGAAGATTGGAGACAGCGTCCACTACCTTTGGAGATGGTGCAATCTGCTCAAATAGATTCACATTATAGGTATTCTCTCTCACTTTCTCAGTTGTAAACTTGTAAGTCAAATCACTCTTATTAGTTGTTGAACTTGCACACACACGCGCATGGGAGTCTGTCATGTTAGTAACGTTAGGTAGTCATCCAAGATATATTGCGTGCCCTGAGGGTGAGCTCGGTCCCCTTTTAAAGCATCATTCTGGTCATTCAGTACAGATATACATAATACTTCTGCACATGCCACAATATAAAGTCCTTTCTCTCTTGTATAAAGTCCTTTCTTGTATAGTTAAGGTTAGATTCATGTTGCCAGGATTGTTTGCAATATGCAAGAACACTATTTTTCTTAATGGTGCCTGTTCTTAATCTCTCTCTCTCTCTCTCTATTTCATTTACTATAATTTTTTCAATATTCTCTGTATTTTAAAATTGTGCATTTTTCCATTACTGTCACTAGTACAGAAATGCCTTTTAATTTTGTGAAACTGATCTTTTCCTTCAAATGTTCAGAACTAGAACTTGCAGCCTGTATTTTCTTACACTACTTACAAGTAATATTTTGACAAAATACACCATTGATTAGGGTTTTGGAACATTTCGAATTACTGTGGATTTTGCCCCTAAATAATACCAAAAAATTGTAATGCTATGAAATTTTATTTCATGAACTAGAGGAGAATATAACACTTCATTTTTATTGTGAGAATTGACACAACCTATTTTAACTACTCTTTTCCAAAACATAAGTGTTGTTTCTGGCTTCAGAGGACAAGCTCTGTGTACCATTGCTGCAGTCATGGGAGGAAAAAGCTTGCCAAAATAGATATCCGAGAAACTGGTAGATAACTGCACCTGTTTTTTTCTCTCTGTTATGGAATCAACTACAATATTACTTTTTTTTTGTTTGTTTTATCTAATAGACATAATACACAACAGCACTAAATAAAAATAAAGTTGTACATATATCTTATGAAGATTGCACTATCTGGTGGAGTTCTTTTGATTGTTTTTGGTATCCAATCCTTCTCGTCTACGGTAGAGTAGATTTGTGAGATGTAATAAAATTGAGCCCGTCTATGTATTCAATATCAGAAACTTATTAAATTAAATTTACATTCTTGTCTATGTTAAACTTGGAAGTTAACATGAGGTTGAAAAGGCCTATAATTTCAGTATGTTCTTTTTTTATTATTTAACGTAGCCAAATTGTGGATCGTCTCTCTCTTTAAATATAGAATATGTCTCAGTTTTAGAAAAAAGGAAGATTTTAGTAGCAGCAGAACTTGTTTAATCATTCAATCAGACAGATACAATATGATTCTGTTCTGCAAGGGTATAATATGCTAATAGCTGTCAGGTTTGTTACTTTTTGGTGTTTATTGGTTATTTTGTGTACTTAATTCTGTCAATTCTGTTTAAACATCTGAAGAGGCATCGGCTGGGTAATCAATTGTTATCAGCCTGTCAAGCTCTGTTTCTCTCTTGCTGAACTTTTCTCCAGAAAATCATACTACTACAAAGGTACAAACAACTATGTAGCTACACTAAATTGGTGATATATAGCATCTTCACTGTTTTATGTGTAGCCATTTTTCTGAGTAACTAACAAGATATTCATCTTGACGATTGTACTACTATAAAGTTGCGATTGTTAAATTATGTCAATTATTTAATCAAAGATTTGAGATTCTTCGCAGCATTGTCCAACTTTTAGAGCCTATCCTTTTAGGCTATTTTTAGTAGAACTGGATTACAGAAATCTTTGTTTAGAAACTACTAGTTTTCGTGATATTTTTATAAAGTTAAATAAGCAACTCATCACTACATAGGCACAAAATAGGCTAAACTTGAACAGTAGAAAAATAAAGTTGACTCCTGACATTTAAAAGCAAAATATATTGGTTCGGAGTTGTAGTATATTGTTACTTGTTCTATTTGATATTAGTTTGTTCGAGAGATGTGAAGATCTTGTATTAGTACCATGACAATCCTGCTTCCTATTTAGGTGCCTTACTTTGCTGCTGCATTAATGGATGCTAAGATTGGTGCTGAAGGGCGTAGGGATCTTTTTGAATGGTTGTCCCGACAACTTGCTGGATTGAAAGACTTTACCGATGCTATACATCTGTTAAAACCAGTTGCCACAACCATGATAGTTAGTTTTCTCTTCTTATCAAATGTATTAAAGTTTAGATGTTATCGTCCCGTAAGTGTTAAATGGTGTTTGCATTTTGGTATCTGGTTAGGATAAATCATTCTAAAGCTAATGCACTTGATGGTCTCTTAGGAATCCATCTTTTAAAGCACCAGGTCTGTAAATAGAATTTCTATATAACTCTTGCAGTACATGATTTTAGAACTATTGAGCTGGATCATGGACATTTTATTGAAAAAATTTGAAAAGAAACCTAGAAGTTTCATTGTCTATCTACCTGTAGTAATAGAAGGATCCTCCCCATTTTTGATTTTAGTCTGACCATTTTAAGGTCAAATTGACCAAATTTAAATTTTAAATCCAAAAGTATTACTTCTAATTTTCTACATAATTGAAATATTTTAGTATAAAATTTAATTTTGAAGATGGCCAATTAGTATTTCAATATGCTTGTAATATAATAAATTTGTATTATCAAAAGCGTCAAATTATTTTAAGATTGAATCTTATAAATCCCATATAGAAACACTAAAAGATTCTGGCTCTATTATGTCTTTCTGAAAATCACTTGTAGTTGTGTCTTTTATCTTTTATATTTTTGTCCTCTAGATAGTATAATGTGGTCTTTTAGGTGTGGCACTCAAATCAGACACTTTGCTCTCACATTCCTTTCACCTCTTTTGCCCTTTCAATCCTGTCCGTGACTTTCTTAATCGAAATAAGTTGATATTTTTGACAGCGAATTGCTTTATCATGGATGGTACAAAAGGAGACGAATAGTGAACACTGCTCTGGAGGAATTTTAGCAGACGATCAGGTTGGGTTTCTTTCACTTTGTCATACTCCGTTCATTGTTTTTATTTTGGCCAAATTTTTTTGTCTCCTTCCATTTGTTTAGGCTAGAATACCCAAGGAAATGATTGAAGAATACGATATTCTATATATCTTGTTAAATATTGAACACAAGTACTTCGCTAAATAGCTATAACAAGAAGTTTTGTATGTTTCTAACATACAGTATTCACCATGGCAAGGGTTGGGAAAAACAATATCAACCATTGCACCTATACTGAAGGAAAGATCTCCATCTTCGAAAATTTGTTCAGTTGATAAACAGAATATGGATATGATTAATCTAGTTGATGATGATGATGATGATGAGGATGGCACTTCTGGGCTTAGCTTGGCAAATCAGGGCAATGTTCCTTGTCCTGTAATCGAAGACCTATCTGTGCAGCAGAAGGTTTGGCCAGCTGCTGGAACATTGATTGTTTGTCCAACAAGTGTTCCTCTCCTTATACTAATGTTGACAACATTTATGCAGGCATACTCCAGGGCTATGGAAACCACACGATCAGTTTCTCAGATTACTAGTGGCAGCAGCGCATATATGAAAGAGGTTTAGTTGTGAATCACTTGTAACTAAACAAGGCTTATGGTCGCAATATCGTTGATGCACATTATCAATTTGGTTCTTTCCTTCAATACATTTGCTCGTCATCTGTGTGACGAAATTGTTCTCCATAAAATTAGAGAAATTAGATCAGTTTGTATACTTTGTTATCGGTATTGACTTGTAGAATGTAGAGTAGTCTTATACATTGTTTATTAATTAGATCTCATTCTTGATTATGTATCATGTATAGATTGATTTTGTATATAATTTGGTGTTCTAGCATTGGCTAAACTGTTTCTGAAACTGTATTGTTTCATAACAGAATTGCAATTTTTATTTTTTTTTTTTAAAAAACATGACTTTAAGTGTCGGTTGTTTAAATGACCGACGCCTATAATCAGACTTTAAGCGTCGGTTATTTAAATGACCAACGCCTATAACAGACTTTAAGCGTCGGTTGTTTAAATGACCGATGCCTATAACCAGACTTTAAGTGTCGGTTGTTTAAATGATCGACGCATATAACTGACTTTAAGCGTCGGTTGTTTAAATGACCGACGCTTAAAATAGACTTTAAGCATCGATTATTTAAATAACCGACGCTATTAGTACATTATATGCATCGCCAAATTAACCGACGCCATAGGCCTATACCTATAGTGTCGCCTTCATATACTACGCCAATTAACCGACGCCTAAAACCTATTTTGACCGACGCTAAAAGCCTATTCTGTACTAGTGATGGATCTAAAAAAGCCCTAGCCCGTTTGGGTAACTTCTTCTCTAAGAACTACGTATGGCTTGATCCCTATAAATAGGGTACGTAGGCACCTTGTTATGTTGGATTGACAGTTGGCAGCAAGCTAGAGAGAATAAACAGTTTTTCTCTGACATTCAACGAATCAACAAGCTAGATCAGCCACAAAAATCATCAATCTCCTTCTGTGTTCTTTGTGTTCTTAGCAAAATATCTGTATTTTGCTCCGTGATTCCAGCAACCTCCATAATTATTATTATACCAATTTCTCCCTATAACAGAAATCATACAAAATGTGAAGACGAACTTGACCTTTATTAAATACAAACTACAAGAATGAGAGAAGTGTAGAACTTCTGTATTAACTAAACTACAAGACATGTGTAAGAGGTAAGAGTTTAAGTGTGTGAGATGCCTAAAGGTCTATTTATACAAAAAAAAATTAATAATGGAGCATTAATTACAAGGATTACTTATTTATCCATAATGATCTTTATGACTAATTTTTTGCTTAACATTCAATTCCCGTCTTAGTTTGATTCATAACGATCTTCTTTACTCATCACGAAGTGGCATGAATCTAGATTTTTATGCATATATTCTCTCTTCAATTAGAATATTGAGAATCATGAAAATATTCCTGCACAATTAAAATAAATACAAACCAAACAAAAAACGGAAAAAAATACTCCGTATATGATAATTTATTCAAATATTCACGAAAAATGTACAATTAAAATGTGTTACCAATCACCTTCCACTATTTTCATCATGATCTTTTTCAATTATACGTTTTGAATTTATAAACAACGATCGAGAAAAAAGTTGAATTACTTGATGTAACTTCTTAAGAAGAATTTTGATATGATTTGTAGATTGTCACCTAAAAAATTAATTTTTATTCAACAATATCTAGTGAAATAAAATTTTCAGAATGGGAAGTAGAACATGGAACTTAATCAAAAAAAAAAAGCAAAATTGCATGTTCATAGTCATATGATATGTAACTATATTTTTTGTTTTATTTGAGTTAAGATAATTTTCATATATAAATGTAATATTCTAAAATATGAGCACATGGTTGTTTTCATCAGAGAAAATCATAAATAAATTTTATTATGAGTTTTTAGTGGATTCACTAAAATATTATACTCCCTCCGTCTCTAAATAAGTTGCCTGTTTTGACTGGACACGTTTGCCAACGCATACTTTTGATTGTTAATATCTTGAAATTTGTATTAGTATTAAATATAAAAACTTCATTGTATTAAAGTATTCATAAATACGAATCCAACAAGATCACTCATGACTATATTTGGTCTTATAGATTAGACGTAAATTAGTAATTTGTCTAATATTATGAACAGTCTCGACATTTCAAACGAGCAACTTATTATGAGACGGAGGGAGTAATTAAAATTCAGAGTTGGTACATGATTTCGGAAACATTTTTACAAAGAGTAGTGCTACAGGTACCAAATTGGGTACCAAAATTGGGTACCAAATGACATGGTAACAAACACTTGACATTTTAAATATTTTGATTGGATGGCCCTGGCGGGCCCATTATACCTATAACCAATTAAAACAAAGATACATCATTTGGTAACAATTTTTGGTACCTAATTTCTGTACCGTAGCATTTTTCTTTTACAAAAGATTGACGGAGTCACTAAGGGCAATTAAGTTGGTACAAAGGTATATCGTACACTGTGTATAAGATACTGTAGGTCAATTAGAGAAACAACAGTAATTGACATTAATTGGCGTTATAAAATAAAATACTATAAGGTATAATTATTGAGTGTACCAAACTATCAATCAACCAAACATACCCTAATTTACTTATAATAGTATAGTATAAATAGATTTATTAAAAATAATTTTAGTTAATACATGTAGTAACCTATAACACTTCATGGATTGATCAAAAGAAAGACCAATTTGTCTTCTCATCCATATTGAGTTCACTGGCCCTGAATTCACTTCAAGTAAGAATCCTAAAGTTAGGACAAAATAAGCTACAAGTTAAGGTTATTTTTGTAAATTCAGAAAGATGAATCCTGATGTCTCTCAAATTAATTTTAGTGTTAATTTGAAAATTTAAAAAGAGTTTGTGCACTTTAACTTGAAAAAATTCTTCACTTGTGTCCAATAATCATATAATATGTTCATTCCCTCCCCATTTCTAACAAGCATGCATGCCACCGATTAAGAGCAAGTCCAATACAATGTTAAAATTGGTTCTATTTCTATAATTTGGAAATGCAGAAAGCAACCAAATCATGCACTAATCAAATAAGTAACTTCAAGTTCTAATACACTGCAACTACAAAAGACAACAGAATATGCACTACAGTAAAGTTTATGAGGAATTTATCAAAAAAAATTATGACAGGGTAATACCAGAGAGGCAACATCATAATTATTTATTTTACTGGCTGGTAACTGTAAGCTAAGTTCATTAAATGGAGTAGAAGGCCAGAATCAATACGTCGAAGTTTTCCCAGTTCCTATCCAATGCTATGTTGGATGTCATTTACATCTTACAAGTCTTATTGTCATTGCAAGTTTCCCCCTGAAAAAAAAGTTATGACCATGAGCCTACTGAAGTGAATCTCGTCCAAAAAGTTACATGACTGGCTATGTCCATGTGAACGTGTTTAAAAACGAATTGGAAATGGAAAGTTAACAAATTTGCAAGTGGTTCATTGACTCGTTTCAAAAAAGACTTGTGTAGTCTATACTAGTAAGCAGTGAGCACATTTGCTGATATATGATAGAGCATAGTTAAGGTTCGATACAATATGCATGCAAATGTAATAACGGGAAAGAATAGGCTGGATATGCAATTTTCAGACCTTTTTTTTTCTTGCCACCAAAACTTCTTCTAGAGGGGGACGGCCTGAAACAAGAAGAGAAACATCTGAGCTAAACAGACAAACTTCAGGTGCAGGACAACAATTAGAAATTATTAATTTTATCAAGATTGCCTCAAATAAATTGATAATCGAAAACTTTTTTCCTGGGTGGCAACTCCATGCACTTCGAAGATCTTCTAATTTGGGGGCCCTTGATTAAGTGTGTTACTTAGTGGCTACATTATTTATTTTCTTAGTAGTTACTATGTGTCCTATTAATAGCTTTTCTAGCTGATGCAAAATTATAAATGAAGATTGAACCATTCTGTAAAATAAGGTAAAAATTATCGTACCAATTAACTACACATCTAAGAAATTTTCACAGAAAGTACAGAGCACTATTTCCAAATTGATACTTATTATACAATAATGTGACAATCCGATATCATGTATGAAGATAATGTACCTGTAATTTGAAGACGATATTTTGCCCAAACACCGTATACAGAGTCAGCTATCGTGGCAATCTGTAAAAAAAGTAATTTATAACTTAGGACAACTTGCAGAATTCTTTAGTTTGGATTGGCTTTATTGCTAAAGGCAAAAGATTTCCGAATTTAATTAAGGCAATATGTATGACTTAAAAGACTTACAGGCTCATATTTTGTAATGGCATACACCCATCCAAGTCCAACTGCTTCATATAGTTTTCGAAAGGCCTACACCAGTTAACATTATTTTACATTATGTAGTAACTTCTTCTTGCAGCAATATTTTAATTATTTCTTAGGAATGAAAATAATTCAAATTACGGAAATGTATGTTAAAGAAAGAGTGGAAATAATACACGTACATAGAAAGCAATTGACATTCTGCTTGTGGAATAGAGTAAAAACTACAATGTAAAAGAGAGTGAGAGATACCTCAACATCCTTGACTATTGTTCCATCGTGCAGTATTGCATGAATCCTTCCCATAGCCTAAACATGTGAAATAGTGAGTGAGAGCATAACCAAGAGACAAGGTCTCCCCACCTGGACTGTAACTAATGCATGTACAACCATCAAACCAATACTAAACCACAAACCGCACAATTGGTTAATGCTTCGGTTATGGTTTCTAAATTTTGAAACCTCAATCAATTCGTACGGTTTTGAACCGAACTACACCAATTCAATGTATATGATATATTGAAATTACTAGCTAATGATATTTATTGTAAACATGACTAGTAATGACATTACTAGTTCATAAATTGAATGTTTTATATATTCATATAATAAAACAATATTCAAATCATTATTTTTATTTTGAATCGAAATGTGTGTTACATGCATACTGAGAAATGCAGCTGGGAAAAAAACTGCCAGTTGTATCATGAGTATAACACTTTCGTTTCATTCATGAAACAGGACATGATCTGAATATACACAAAAGTATTGACAGGTAAGTATATGGCAACTCATGACGAAAACATTACAAAATAAGGCCCTTCAATGCAACTAATATTCACAATGTGTCTTCATACCCCTGAATGCGAATAAAAAATATACATTTAGTTCTATATAGGTAATCGGTTTGAAACCAAAAGCGCATCATTTAAAACTGAACCACGCATTTGGTAACCGAACAGAGCCAAGGCTTTAAGTTCGGTTTTGGTTTCGATTTTTAGTAACCACACTTGATCGTTTCGGTGCCTGTGTGAGCATAAAACTGCAACATGCTCATACTTTCTATAGATTATAATAATGTATTAAATTGGAAATGAACCACTGTAGATTAAAAAGAAATGAAGTTTCACAGTGAACATACAGTTTCATAGTCTAGGCCTTGATTATCTTGAGCAGAGTAATCCTCGGAACTTATATCAACAAACTTGATAGATTGATAACTTTTATTTCTCCCCTGAAGCATGTTCACCTGCCAATTACAACAGATATTAATAAAACAAACCAACAATCTTGAAACTTAAAAATTTAAATACGCACAGAGACAAAATTAAACAAGTAATAACTTAAAACAAAAGGAAAAAAAATGTAGGCAGACCTCCCGCATACAAAGAGGGCAGTCTCCATCATAAAGCATTTTAACCTTCCAATTCGAAGAAGATTCAGATTCATTAGTTTGTGATTTCTTGGAAGCCACAGAATCTGTAGTTGCCGCCCGAACCACTAAATACTCGTACCCTAAAACAATATAATCACAGGAAAACAATAATATTAAAATTTCGAACGAAAACAGAACACGAACCAAATCAAACGTACTCAGTATATCCCGCATAACCGAGAAAGATGCATACACATATAATTAATTATACCTGTACGAGAATGGGGAGATGAAAGGGGGGCATGATGACTAGATAGAGAAAGATGGTGTTTGAATTTGTTGAGGAGAAGGGGCGTGGTTGAATTTGGGTGTTGCCTTCTTCCAATACTTGAAGCTGCTAATGCTGCTGCTCTCATCGCCATTGTTATGAATTTAACAAGTACGTGTATATATTTTTTGCAATTCCTTCGTTATTATACCTTTCCTCTTATTTCAGCTGTGTTCTGTTATGTGTTAACTGCCTTTGTAATACGTGGCAACTTCTGCTTCAGTTATAATTCGAGGTCCTCGATTTGGTGGGTCTTGTAAAGTGAAAACATTTTAGTACCGATACGGCGATACCTCTGTTTTCTCAAAAAAAAAAAAAAAAAGTAAAAAAAAAGGTAAAAGTGAGAATAAAAATGACTTATTTTAGTAAAATGTTTTTTAGAAAACTTCTTTGTTTAGAAATTTTTTTTCTTTATTCAATTATAATGAAGAAAGATATTAATTTGGACTTTTTTGAAAAATAAATTGATAAAAGTACTTTTTTGTACATTTACTTTTATTAAGAAGAGTTATTTGCAAAAATACTATCTTATTTGTAAAAATACTTTTTTATTTGTAAAAATACTATCTTTTGTATTCAGTTGCATATGTGGTTGCATATGCAACCTTTTTTTTTTAAGGTGGGGTGATTTTGGTAGATTTTGGTTGCAAGGCCCCGCCAGGACCCATATTCAACTGAATGCAACCATATGCAATTGAAATTTTGATTGCAAGTTCCATTTTTCAGTTGTCATTTTCGACCACTTTTTTGGAATTTATATATATATATATATATATATATATATATATATATATATATATTCCAAAAAAGTGATAGAAAATGACAACTGAAAAATGGAACTTTCTTATGCAACTGAATGCAACCACATGCAACTGAATTTCTGATTGCAAGTTTCATTTTTCAGTTGTCATTTTTGACCACTTTTTTGGAATCTATATATATATATAGGGGGGCTGCTCTAGTGAGACCCCTGTCATAATGAGAACTGCACATTGGGCCGCCTAAAAAAGTCCAATAACCAAAAACTGCTTTTACATAGGAATGCACCGTAGTGAGGCTCTGCTGTTACTTACGATTACGATTAAGATTGGAACAAACAATCAACTCAAATCAAATCAACTCACATTGATGATCTTCCTTGGATTAAAGTAAACAAAATTTAGCATAAGTCACACAAGGAGATAAATGAAGAGATGTTACATAAACGAATCTGTATATAGTAGTAGTAACAGAAAATAGTTAAAAAAACCGTCTAATCTATATCCCCACCTACCAAACTTGGTCTTTCAGAGATGCAAACTGAACGTAAATTCAAAGCAAATCATCAAAAAATTACCAAAAAAAATTCAAATCATCAAAAATCTGAACGTAAATTCAAAGAAAATCACCAAAAAATTCAATACAAATCACCAAAAATTCTTATATAAAACACCAAACAACACCATCACCTCTGCCTCACCAAAACCAAGATCACTGTCACAAATCACGCCACCATCCTAAACTCACCACCATCACAATCACTGTCACTAAACCACCCTTATCACCAATCTGCCACCTACAGAAACCTACAGAAATCACCATCAGATTGCTACTATTATCACAACATACAGAATCACCAAAATTCTATCCAAATTACTAAAATTTCAACCCAAATCACCAAATTTCGATAAAAATCACCAAATTTTTTTAAACAAATCACGTAAAGCGCTGCCTTCACCATATCTACCACCACCATCTCCACCATACATCATTCATCTTGCCCATTAAAGACTTCGCAACCACCATAACCACCACTAGATGAGAGAAATCAGATCTAGATGAAAGAAATCGGATTTGAAAATTTTAAATCTAAAACAAATCTACCTTATGTTTGTTTTCCCGACTACATGGCAGCAACGTGGAGGGAAATGAAGTGTGATTGTTGGGGTGAAGGAAAGGGGAAGATAGAAATGGAGCAACTGTGATTGTTGGTGGATGAATATATGCCCCTGCGGGGCTAGAAGTTTGAACGGAAAAGGAGGTGGTGTCGACCGCCGGAGAAGAGGACCGGTGCCGCTGCCGATGTGGGATGGGGGATGGGGGTGGGGGTGGGGGTGGGGGTGGGGGAAAAAGAAGTATGGTTGTTGGGGATGAAGGGAAGAGAGATAGAAATGCGAGAGAAGAGAGATGTCAGAGAAAGAAAGGGAATTTAGATCTGTGATTATGTGGTTAGGATTTAATATACGTATAAAAATTATGTGGCTGAGATTCATTCTCAGTTCTCATTTTAAGTGGGGGTCTCATTTGAGCAGTTGCCTATATATATATATATATATAAGTTGCACTCCATAACAAACACCTTATATAACAAACAATAAAGAACATCTCATATCTAATCTAATATAAGAGTTCCGTCATGGCACCCAATACAAAACGTTGTTATTTTTTTACCCTCTATCCATCTAGCAAAAAATAAAAATTAAAAAAAAATTACTGTTCATGATGATGCACTGCTGAGACGTCAGCATGACGTCAGCATGACGTCATCATGAACAGTAAAAAAAATTTAAATTTTTTTTTAATTTCATTTTCTAGATGGATAGAGGGTAAAAAAATAACTTTTTGTATTGGGTGCCCCTGGTGAGGCCATTGGATCTATTAGATCTAAGGTGTTCTTTATTGTTTGTTATATAAGGGTGTTCTGTATGGAGCAATGACCTATATATGTATATATATATTCCAAAAAAGTGGTCGAAAATGACAACTGAAAAATGGAACTTTCTTATGCAACTGAATGCAACCACATGCAACTGAATTTGCAACTGAATTTTTGATTGCAAGTTCCATTTTTCAGTTGTCATTTTGCATTAAGTTGCATAAGAAAATTCCATTTTTAAGTTGTATATATATATATATATATGCAACCACATGCAACTGAATGCGAATTTCGTTTTTCAGTTGCATTCAGTTGAATATGGCCCCTAGCGGGGCCTTGCAACCCAAATCCACCAAAATCACCCCCACAATTAAATAAAAAAAAAAGTTGCATGTGGTTGCATTCAGTTGTATGTGGTTACATTCAGTTGAATATGGCCTCTGGCGAACCTTGCAACCCAAATCCACCAAAATCACTCCACCTTAAAAAAAATATCGATGAACAGTAACCTGCCACGTGGCAGGTTACTGTCATCCGAATTATTTTTAAAAAAATAAAATTTTTAAAAATTAAAATTGGGTTGAAAGAGAAAAAATAGTATTTTTGCAATTAAGATAGTAAATATGCAATGAATTAAAGGAGATTGTATTTTTGCAAAGGTAAACTTTAAACCTATTATTTTTTGTAAATATTCTAATTTTGAATAATATTTTTCTATTCTCAAAAAACAATTATAAATAATTTATTATACTTTTAATAAATAATAAAGGAATGACCCCTTCTTTCTTAACCAATATATATGTTGATTCAATTAGGGTAATCTACTCTTTATCCAACACCATTAAGTTTTCTACTTATAAATTCCTTTTCTTGGAAATTTAGGTTATTCACAAGCTACATAATTCATATTTTTCGAAGAATATAGTGAATTCATTTTAGTATAAAAACAAAATTTCATTATAATAATAAAGTGGAACGAGTAAATGCAAAACCAAAAGAAAAGGAAAGGCATCCATTCAGGTGTTGAATGTACTATGTACATAGATAACTCGAAACACGGATCATGATCAATTGTTTTTAATTTTTATATTTTTAAATTAAACTATTTATCATATTATTTTGATTAAATAATTTAATGACATTTACTTACTTTGATACTAATATTTTATAAAAACACATGTTTTTATTGATCATAATTTAATTATCAATAATATTTATAGGATCTGGATCAAGAGACAACCAAACACTAAAAGAGAACTGAAGAACCATTATTAGTCGTTGAATATAACGAAAAATGCTAAAAATACCCATTTTTGAGTTAAGAATGACAAAAATAACAATTTTCAAAATTTATGGTTATTTTTACCTTATGGGATACCCAACTGGTAATTGGGTATCCCATTTTGTATAAGATACCCAACTCATAATTGGGTATCCCTATAAGATACACAACCCGTAAATGGATATCCCAAAAAATTAAAAATATAAAAAAAATTATGATACCCAACTCATAAACGGGTATCCTGTATAAAATGAGATACCCAACTCACAAATGGGTATCACATCTGTTATAAATAACCCAACACTTTTAAAATCGGTATTTTCAAGATGAAGATTTAAATGGTTATTTTTAACCATTATCCTGGGATTACTTCTAGTTAATATTATATTCTCGACTTTTATTTCGATTGTTAGTTAATAGACTCCTAGTATATAACTTCGGTAATAAATTAAATTAATATTTAATAGAATTATTTTAATTAATTAAATTTATATAACTTCACCTTGGTAATATAAGAGTAGTTATATTATTAATTGTAAATATTAATTAATGGAGGCCTAAGTTCTAGATAATATTATATTCTCGACTTTTATTTCAATTTATAAATTCATTATTAAATTAAATTAATTTTTTATATTATAATTTTAATTAAATAAATTAATTAATATCAGTATACATGACATACCATTAAGAGGGGGTTTAAACTTTTAATAAAGAGCATAGATTAGTTTATAGTCCGTGAGTTACTTTTAATTTTTTTTTTAATTTACTTATAGTGTAGTATAATATTATAAATATTAATTTTAATATGTTGTTGGAAGGATTCGAATATTAGACTTTTATATATAACAATTTTTAGTTTTAAATCAAAATTAATATGTTGTTGGCAGAGTCGAACCTTTAACTTTTCTTTATCATGTTGTTATTATTGATTTTAAATTAAAATATTGTTCTTTATCATGCTTTTATTATTGATTTTAAATTAAAATATTGTTGGCGGGATTTGAACCTAACATCTATACGTAACAAATTTTAACATTATATTTAACTGCTATCATCTATATATTTTAGAGTCGAAGATCTAGTGAATATAAAGAAAAATAAAAATGAGGTTAACCAAATTACAAAATATACCCCTTTTATTTATTATAGTTTTGTATAGATATTCTTAGTCCAAACCTTAATTTGTTCGAACAAGTTAATAATGGTAGGAATGCAAATATTAGTTGCAGCTAACACTAAGAAGAGGAGAGCATGCAATAAAGAGACAGCTAAAATTTGGAAGTAAAGAGGTTGTGTATAAACTGATAATCTCATTCCATAAATTCTGATGGGAGGTTAACCTCTCTTAAATACATAGCACCCAAAGTAACGTTGAATGTGCAATAGCATAAAAGCATAAGACAAGGTGTAGTGCTGAACTAATTATGGTATAGTGTATTCTTTATATCTTCCACTCGTCCTTGTCTTCTGTGTGTCCGTTTGTGTCCGTTTGTGTTCCACTTATCCTTGTTTCCTGGGGCCACCCGTGTGCTGTGTGTGCTTGGCATGGTTCATGTGTTTCCTGTCCCTCAATACCCTTCTTCAAGCTGGAGGTAGGAGTTGAAGTGGTCCGAACTCCGAGCTTGTTACGTAGACGTTTGAAATTATCCTTAGATAGTGGTTTTGTGAGGATGTCGGCCAGTTGCTGGAAAGATCTAACGAATCGGGTGATCAATGATCCTAAGGCCACTTTCTCTCGTATGAAATGATTGTCGATTTCGATGTGTTTTGAGCGAGAGTGAAAGACTGGATTAATGGTCATGTGGAGGGCACTTATGTTGTCCGAAAACAGTTGGGGAGCTTGAGGTAAAGCTACTCGTAGGTCACGAAGAACAAACGAGATCCATGTGACTTCTGCTGCGGATATGGCAAGGGCGCGGTATTCTGCTTCCGCGCTTGACCTGGACACCGTTGGTTGTCTCTTGGATGCCCACGAGATGCAGTTGCTACCCAAGTATATGCAGTAGCCGGATGTGCTTCTGCGAGTGGTGAGACATCCACCCCAGTCGGCATCGCAGAATCCGTACAGATTAAGTGAGCTTTGAGTGGAAAAGTGAATCCCGTGGTCGATAGTACCTTTGACATATCGTAGAATCTGTTTGATTGCTTTAAAATCTCCATTTGTGGGACTTTGCACCTTTTGACAGATTTTGTTTACTGCGTGAGTTATGTCAGGTCGTGTGTGGGTTAGGTAGAGAAGGCCGCCTGCAAGGCTTCTGTAAGTCGTGGTGTCGAATGGTTGTGAGTCGTGACTCGACAGTTGTGCTTTTACTGCCATTGGTGTGGCAAAGTTGGAACAGTTTTGTAACCCAGTTTTGTCGATTAACTCCTTTGCATACTTGGTTTGGGACAAAGTTAATCCGTTGTCGTTGTAGCGTATTTCCATGCCTAGGAAATAGCTAAGACGACCCAAGTCTTTTATAGCAAACTCCCGTCCCAGCTCATTGATGAGCCATTGCATTTGAGTTGGCGTGTTCCCTGTCACTATTATGTCGTCGACGTAAATCAGAAGTATGATGGTGGTAGAATTGTGGTGCAAGAAAAATAGAGAGGGGTCAGCTTTACTGCAGGAAAACCCCAGGCTCATCAAAAAGGATGTCAGAGTGTCGAACCAAACTCTGGATGCTTGTCTCAGACCGTATATGGACTTGTGAAGTCGACAAACAAAGTGGGGAAAATTCTCATTTTTGAAACCGGGAGGTTGTTCCATGTAGATAACCGTATTCAAGGACCCATGCAAGAATGCATTTTTCATGTCCAGTTGTCGAATTGGCCACCCTTGAGTAACTGAAAGGGCGAGAACAATGCGAATTGTGGTGATACGAATGACCGGACTGAAGGTTTCGTTGTAATCCTTTCCTGCGATTTGTGTGTATCCTTGTGCGACTAGTCTGGCCTTGAATTTATCCAGCGTTCCATCCGGCTTGAGCTTCTTTCTGAAAGTCCACTTCGATCCAACTACATTGGTTAGAGGTGGTCGAGGGACTAATGTCCATGTGTGATTCTTGTGTAGTGCCTCCATCTCTGCTTCCATTGCCTGTTTCCATTCATCATTCATGATGGCCTTTTTCCAGGAGATTGGTTCATCATTGTTGCAAGTAAAAGCTCGAAACCTGTTGTGTTTCTTTTCTCTGATCTTCATTGTTTCTTGAGCTAAGGTTGGGTCTAGTTCTGGGTTTAGAGCCAGTTTTCTGCGGGTTACCATGCTGGTTCCGGTCTCATTATCGTGAGTGTTTGTTGCCATATGTTCTTCATCGACGCAGTTACCTGTGTCCAGCTGGTTCGTAGTTTGGTCATTATTAGGTGTGTGTTGATGATCTGTAGCATCGTCGTGTTGGGTGTCGTCTTCGTCTGTCACGTCCTCATCACTCACGTCCTCATTATTCGACCCGTCTGCATCATCTTCACTCAAGTTGCCCGGTTCGATTGTGAATTCGTGAGTTTGTGGGATCATGGTTGTGTCAAAGGGATCACTGTGGTTGATGATCGGTGTGTGGTGCTCCCCAATGTTGTCAATAACTTTGGGAGGTTCTATGTGATTTTCGAGTCGTGGTTTCTTTCTCAACCAATCCTCTTGGTCTTGGTACATGGCTGTCTCTATTGGTTCGTGTTCTTGATCGATTGAGGTTGATTTATTGAATGGGAAGACTCGTTCGTCGAACAATACGTGTCGTGAGATGTATACTCGTTTGGTTTCTGGATCCAAGCATCTATATCCTTTGTGCATTGGACTGTACCCTATGAATACACATGGATATGTTTTCTTGGAGAACTTGTTCTGTGCGTAGCTGCGTAAATGAGGGAAGCACCTACATCCAAAGCTTCTCAGATAGCTGTAATCAACGTTAGTGGAAAACAATTTGAAAAATGGGGAACTCATGAGAAGGTTACTGGTGGGCAGCCTATTGATTATGAACACTGTGGTTAGAAAAGCATCAACCCAGTACTTCATGGGTAGCTGGGATTGGAAGAGAAGCGTAAGTCCAGTTTCTGTGATGTGACGGTGCTTTCGCTCTGCGACTCCGTTCTGCTCCGGGGTGTGAGGACACGAGTATTGATGGTGAATCCCACAGTTATGAAGATGTGCTTCGAAGAGATTCGAGCTGAATTCGCCACCTCCGTCGCTTTGGAAACATTTTATTTTCTTATCGAATCTATTTTCGAGAAGTTTCTGTAATTTGATGAATTCCTTGTAAAAATCTGATTTGCATTTTAATGGAATGATCCAGGTATATCTGGAAAAATCATCGATGATGACAGCGTAATATTTGAAGTTTTGGCACGAGGCAGTTGGTGCCGGTCCCCACAAATCACAGTGTAATTTCTCAAGAGGATTCGATGTAGATGTTGTTGAAATATTAAAAGGAAGCTTGCAACTTTTTCCCATCTGACAGAAAGGACAGATGGTTCCTTGTTTGTTCCATTTGGATACATTAATGAGATTCCTATTGTTCAGAAATTGCAAAGTGCGCGAGTTGGTGTGTCCCAGCCGCTGGTGCCAAATTGTTGAAGATGATTTGTTGGAAATTGCTGTAAGAACCATGTTCTGCGACTCTTGTAGAGCGTATAATCCTCCCTTCTTGAAACCTTCAGCTATTATTCTGCCCTGAGCATCCTTCACAATGAAATCATTAGAACTAAAAATAATTTGGCAAGCATTATCTTTAGTTAATTGTCCAACTGACAATAGGTTCTTCTTGATTTCTGGAACTATTAATACGTCCATTAGTTTGAGACTACCTTTTTTAGTTTGTATCTTTCCCTCGCCAATATGGGATATTTTTAGACTGTTCCCATCTCCGACGTACAAGGAATCATTACCATAATATTTCGAAAGCTTATTGATCTTACCAGTGTTGTTCATAACGTGCTTGGTAGCTCCTGAGTCTGCATAGAGTGTGGGATCTATGTCCTCCTGGATGCGCATTGCTGCAAGTGCCTCATTTAGCTGCTCTTCGCGTTGCACAGAGTGGTCAAATCTGCTCCAACACCTGATGGCCGTGTGCCCTCTTTTTCCACAGATTTGGCAATTCAAATTGTTGAAGTTGTCCTCTCTCTTTTGGTTTTTCTCGCCTTGTTCTTCTTCGCCTCTTCGTTTGGATTGATTTTGATAGTAGGGGTACTTGGAGTCACTTTGTCTTGGTGGATATCCAAAACCATTTTGGTTTGCTGCTGGGTTGAATCCTCGACCACTAGAGCTGAACCTTCCTCCCCTGCCACGCCCCCTACCTCTTCTGTTGTAAAAGGCTTGGTACTGTTTAGGCATGTTGCTGCTTGTGCAGTAGTAGGGCTTGCTCGTGTGTCTGCAAGGATAAAATAAATTGATTGAACGAGGGATATGGGGGCTTGGCTAGCATTGCCATTCTGAAGTCCTTGTAGCGTGCTCCTAGACCTCTTGCAAGATGAAAGACCTTGATGGTCTCATCTAAAGGTTTTCCAATCGCAGCAAGCTTGTCGCTTAAACCTTTGAAGGTTCGTAAATATTGTTCGAGGGTCATGTTCCCTTTTGTGAGAGACATGAGTGAATCAGTGAGGAGGATTTCCTTTTCCTTTGATTGTGGTAGCAGGGTGTTTTCGATGGATTGCCACACTTTTTGAGCGGAGGATGTGTCTTCTAGATCCAGCAGTACTTCCTCTGATATGGTGCCGAGAAGCCATGTAGTTAGAAGGCCATCATTGTTAATCCATTTTTCGTAGTCAGGGTTGACCTGTTCCTTTTCGTCCTTCAAGATCGTTCGTGATGGGATGCCCAGACCTTCAATGTGGTTGAGCACTCCAAGACTCCTAATCAAGGGTACGACTTGTGATTTCCATAGTAGTAGATTTGATTTGCTCAGCTTCAAGGTCGCCAGGCTTGAGCATTGGTGGAAGCTCTGAATGGTGAGCGATGTTTGTGTAGATGAAGTGGCCATGAGACTTTGTTTGATTCTTTGAGTGCTATGGCTCTGATACCATAAAGAGGTTGTGTATAAACTGATAATCTCATTCCATAAATTCTAATGGGAGGTTAACCTCTCTTAAATACATAGCACCCAAAGTAACGTTGAATGTGCAATAGCATAAAAGCATAAGACAAGGTGTAGTGCTGAACTAATTATGGTATAGTGTATTCTTTATATCTTCCACTCGTCCTTGTCTTCTGTGTGTCCGTTTGTGTCCGTTTGTGTTCCACTTATCCTTGTTTCCTGGGGCCACCCGTGTGCTGTGTGTGCTTGGCATGGTTCATGTGTTTCCTGTCCCTCAATAGGAAGCATTAGTTAAAATAACATGTCAATAATCAAATGCAACTAACGCTGCTGCTCTGCTTGTCAATATCATATTCATTCCCCACCTGCATTTTGCAAACACCATAAATTCAAATCTCCCTTTCAAAAAATTCTATACTTCTCAGTTTTCTTGAGGAGAAAGTTCGATTTTTATCGAGATCAATTTAGCTGGAAGTTGTGTTGTGAAGAAAGTGATCATGATCAAATTCTTAGGGACAACACAAAAGTGCAAGGCATGTGAGAAGACTGTGTATGTGATGGATGAACTCACTGCTGATAATAAAGTCTATCACAAGGTTTGTTTTAGATGTCACCACTGCAAGGGTACCCTCAAGGTCATAGTTCTCATTTTTATAGATGTGTATGTTTGTGAGTGTCTGTTTGTGTGTGTGTGTGTAATGTTTCATCAATGTTACTCATGTTCATTGATTGTGCTAGCTAATTTTGATCTTGGTGCGTTTTTGATTATAAGGCTTTGAAATAGATTTGTCAAGATTTTCGTAAATGATGGACCGAAGCCTCTCGAGGTTGTACAGATTTGATTGATGATGAGCCAAATACAATTTAAGTTCATATTTTGGGCCATGATCTTCCCACTTGATCAACTCCACTGAAATTACTGAAATTATGTTAGATTAAATATGTACCACCCCAGTCCCACATCAAGGAGATTTGGGACTTCTGTTCAATTTATAAGACAAAGTAATACTACTAATTGCACCAATAAATCATGATTTTTGGGGCCTCGTGGACTTGTGGAGTACCCAAGTTGTGGTTATCCCACAATGGATAGAGGTCCGAAGGTCTCTTCACTTTATAAGACAAAGTAATACTAAACTTATGCACTCATTCCAGATTCGTTGATACTTAGTCCACACAAGTTAAAGACGAAATTTGATGGAATATTATTTTACTTTTCTATTGTGTTGTGTGATAAACTCTTTTATTCATTTGCACATTGTATTCTCCTCCTTTTTCCCACTCAGTAATACTGAATAGGTAAAAACGAAGTTCACAACAAAAGAGTTATATGATGTTGCAAAGCATTGTGTATATAACTAGGCAATTGTTTTTGTCATAGTTACCAAGCATTACTCAGTGATACTCTCTCTGTGTCCAATATAGCTTCTTGAGGTAGGAACAGAACTTTGGTACTCGGCATAAGCTGATGTCAAGTACTGATACTTTTGATTTTACCATTTTCCGTGTGTAGAAAAAACATCTTTTCCTTGCTCTTGTCTGCTAAGCATCCAGCAGGGGCGGCCCTGAGAGTTACAGTGCCAAGGCCAACCCTGGCATCTAGATAGGTGAGAGCAGTGGTATTTTTATGCAAAACTTGAAGCAATTCAAAAGAAAATAGTAACTTTGAGGGGTTGACATTTCCATCTTGGCCTCATAATTGAGGCAAATATTGTACATACCACCAACGTGGAACCATGGAGACCATCATATTTCTTCTGGTAAGATGACTGACGACTTGTATGTACTGTGGCTAGATTTTCTCTTCTCCTATTGTCTTGACCGTCTAATACAATTTCTTTTATTTTTCCTTTGCTTAAGTATGTCATTATCCACACTTTTTGCTAGCTTCAGAGGCAAATGATAAACACTGTCCGGCTATTTCAGCCTTAAAAATCATTTATTGTCAGTTAAACTAATATTGTCACACGCTGTGTTTGCAAAGTGAAGTTCAGAATCTCGATTATATTAAATTGGTTTCTTCAAGGGCCTATACTTGAGCCCCAGGATACTACATTCTCCAACGAATATTAAAAAAGTTCAATCTACCTTTGTCTAAATTCAGATATGTTATAGCTTTTTCATTTTTGTGGTTTTTTATATTTACAATCTCTAATTATGGAAAGATTATCTCGATCGGAATCTTGTCTTGATGCATACCACTTTGTTTTATTTCCTTTAGCCCCTGTTTGGTTGGAGGAGAAGAGAGGGGAGGGGAGGGATATGAAATGAAAAATCATGTTTGGTTCAAAATTAGGAAGGGGAGGGGAGGGGAGGGGAGTTTTTGTTTAATTTTATCACCCTCCAATTTGGGGTTTTTTGGAGGGGAGGGGAGGGGGAACATTTATTGGACAAAAATACCCTTACATGTGTAATTCTAATTTATATCCTCTTTACATATAAGAAGGTTTTAAATGTAATTTACTCATAAAACCCTCCCATCTCCTCTTGTACCAAACAAAAAATGAATCCCCTCCCCTCCCTTCCCTTCCCCTCCCTTGAACCAAACATAAATATTATTAAAATTCTCCCCTCTCCATCCCCTCCCTTCCCCTCCCCTCCATTAAAATCCCTCCCCTCCCTTCCCCTCCCTTCAACCAAACATAGCCTTAGTATTGTTCAAACTTTCTGTTAATTACTGCATCCATCTCATTTCTAGGTTAATTCATCTCAGCATCTCTACTTACCAAAGTAGCACATTTAGCTATGCTGAGTTCCATCAATTTAAGCATTTTTAGTATGCTTAAAACTTTGGCCGCTTCTCCCTCATTGTACTACCTCATTTCTTGCAGCTTTTTAATTATTCTTCGTTTGAGGGAGTGCTATACTGCAAGCCACACTTTGATCAACTGTTCAAGATGACAGGAAGCTTGGACAAGAGTTTTGAAGGTTAATTCTGTGTTGAAACTTATAAATGATTCCTGTAGAACGTCTTTGTTTTAAACTCATTAGTTTTTCTTTACTTCTCTAGGAGCTCCAAAAACGACAAAAGTTGATAGATCTGCAGATCAGGTAATGCATTTAATTTGCCTGTCTCACATTTGCATAATAGATCACGTGAGTTTAAAGCTAACTTAGAAGTTTGGTTTAACGAATTTGTTTGACTTAATTATTCTCAGGGCCGAAACAAGAAAAAAGTCTTAAGTGTGTTTGGAGGAACTCAGGAAAACTGTGTTGCTTGCAAGAAAACTGTTTACACTATCGAAAAGGTATGACAATATGACATGTAAGGCATGAGAAAAAAAAACATTCTCCACAACTTCGACTATAAAGAGAATATGTTATCGACTATTAAGCACAAGCTACAAATTCCTTATATCCAAACAAAGCCTTATGTAGTCTAGTGTAACAGATTCTGTTACTTCTTACTAGTATAAATAGAGATAGACTTGTATGATTTCTATTAACGCAATATGTAAAAATTCAGATAGCTTCATGAGTAAGCTTTGTATCTTCTAGCTCTCTCTTCCTAATTCTATCTGTAACAAACTCTGTTTCTTCATTAATGGAAGTCTTCATGGTATCAGAGCATTAGATTCTAGATAAACGTTTCCGCAGTTGTTATCGAGTGAGATATCTTCTTCAGATGGTGAATTTGATAGTTTCGATCTCCATTCTGATCTCTCTCGATCTCTTTATCTCTCTCGCGATTAGAATCTCTCGCGGTTAGATTTTCTTCTTCATATTCATTTCTTGTGCGTATTTTGTGTTGATTCCTGTAATCTCACCAACATTCTTAACAGATTCAACGATCTTTGTGTATTTCTTGCTTCTTGAGCTTTTTTGTTGATTGATTAGTTGATTTCTTGGTTAGACGTTGATTATCGTCTTGTTTTGTCGATTGTTAATTGTTCTGGTAATTTGAGATCTATCAATGGCTAGAAATACGTATGCTTATGTTGTTGCAACTAATGGCACAAATTCCACTAGTCGTGTTAACACCAATATTGAAGAGCTTACTCCTGATGATTCAGATACTGTTATCTCTAATACTCATCCTTTATTTCTGCAAAACATTGATCATCCTGGTTTAATTCTGATTTCAAAGAAGTTGACTGGTACTGAAAACTATGGACCTTGGAAAAGGTCTCTCACAATTGCTCTTTCAGCAAAGAATAAACTATGTATTGTCAATGGTTCATTTCCTGTTCCTACTCCTGATTCACCTCTAAAGGCTCAATGGGACAGAGTTAATGACATGCTTATTAGTTGGATTTTAAACACTGTTTCTGATGAAATAAGTAATGGGATGGATTTTGTGCATTCTGCTAAAGATGTATGGGAAGAATTGAATGATCAGTTTTCATGTGTTGATGGTCATCGTGTTTACCAAGTTTTAAAGGATTTGCATACTCTTGAACAAGGTGATAAGTCTGTAGAGCTGTATTATCACAAAATGAAAAACTTATGGGATGAATATGGAGCTTTGGAACCTACTTTTGTTACCTAGTTGTGTTTGCGAATCACATAAGTTACAAGATGACAGGGAACAACGAAAGAGGTTACTGCAATTTCTTATGGGATTACATGACAGTTATTCTACTGCTAGAGGTCAGATTTTAATGATAAATCCTTTGCCTACTCTAGCACAAGCATTTTCTCTTATCAAGCAAGAAGAAAGACAGAGACAAGGGCACAATTTGCCACCATCTTTTCTGGCATCTGTTACAGGTTCTAATAAGTCAACCAATACCTCATCCTCAAATGATTCTAAGAAGCTTTTGAAATGTACCTACTGCCATAAAGAAGGGCACTTAAAGGAAAGTTGCTTCAAACTAATTGGTTATCCACCAAGAGGCAGAGGAAGAGGAAAGCCTAATGCTAATCAAGGTTTTAGAAATTATCCACAAGCAATGCAAGTTACCGGTGTTTCTGGTACTCCTAGTATTGGCAGTAATTTTGGTTTCCATCCTACTTCTGCCAATAATGTCTCTGGTTTTTCTTCTCCTATTAATGCTTCTGGATTCAATACTCCTTCTGGTGCATCTGTTAGTTCTCAATCTAATGCTGATGTTCACATTTCTATGGAGCAACTTCAACATCAAATGTCACATCTAATGACAATGATGATGCAAAACAAGGGTGCTAATGCTAGTAACACTCCTGAGGATCACATTGGTCATATGGCAGGTTTGGCATACTCTATGCTATCTTACACTCCTGCTAAAATTAATTCCTTATGGATAGTGGATACTGGTGCCTCTAATCATATGTGCAGTAATATTTCTCTTATGCATAATATTTCAAATATAACACAACCTTTCCACAAAGCTCTACCGAATCAGCATACCATTCTTGTTCATCAAACTGGTTCAGTAGTCTTAACTCCTAAAATCACTCTGCACAATGTTTTGTTGGTTCCAGTCTTTAACTGCAATCTTATATCTGTGAGTAAACTGAATCAAGATAATTCTTGTCGTGTGCTTTTCACTTCTTCTCAATGCATTTTTCAGGACCAGAACCAAGTGATTCTGGGCACTGGTGCTGAGAGAGGAGGGTTATACTACTTTGATCAAGTTTCATCTCAGACTTATTGTTCTTTACCTCAAAGTAGTCATTGTCATTCTTCTGTTTGTACTGTGAATTCTCAGTCTGTTAATTCTAAACTTTGGCATCTTTGATTAGGACATGCTCCAAATTCTATACTTAGCCATATTTCTTGTATTGATGCTTTGAACAGTTGTTTATTTTAGAATTTCTTTCAAGTCACGGGCCAAAAACATTCTCCACAACTTCGACTATAAAGAGAATATGTTATCGACTATTAAGCACAAGCTACAAATTCCTTATATCCAAACAAAGCCTTATGTAGTCTAGTGTAACAGATTCTGTTACTTCTTACTAGTAGTCTAGTATAAATAGAGATAGACTTGTATGATTTCTATTAACGCAATATGTAAAAATTCAGATAGCTTCATGAGTAAGCTTTGTATCTTATAGCTCTCTCTTCCTAATTCTATCTGTAACAAACTCTGTTTCTTCATTAATGGAAGTCTTCAGAAACTATACACTAGAATTAGCGAACAACTTCCGTTTAGATCCTAGATGATAAACAAAATCATGTAACAATTTATTTCCAAAACCATCTTTTAAATATGTACGGCCTTGTATGATTCAAAGTCGAAGTGTTTTCTCCTATATATATTAATATCATTTGGCTCTTGCTGCAGGTGGTGGTTGATGGCACAGCATACCATAAGACTTGTTTCAGGTGCAGCCATGGAGGCTGTGTTATAAGTCCGTCAAATTTTGTTGCCCATGAGCACTAAATTTATTGCAGGCACCATCACTCCCAGCTCTTCATGGCAAAGGGAAACTTTAGTCAACTGGTCAAACAGGATCAAACCAAAAAGTTGGATAAACAGGATCAAGTTACAGAACTGACTGAGAACACAACAACGGTGTGATGGTGCATAACCTATGAAGATTTTGCAGGATGAAATCACATCAAACTGAACATTTAAGCCAGAGTCTTGTGCAATTGTTGAAAGGCACAAGAAAAGAGTTTTTTTCATTTAGCAAAAAAAAAAGAGTTTTTTTCCATTATTTACTTTATTACAGATAAAATAAAGGTAAAGAGTTTTTATATTGAGTGGTGAGCTTTGTAATTTCATCTGTGTGCTTTCGGAATAATAAAAAGGTTCCCTTTCCTATATATACTGCAGGTTGAACCTGGAGAATTTACTGTCATTTGTTTTCTAACTTATGTTTGGTTTGATTTATCCGGCTGAAGTTGTTTACTTGCCTTAGTTTGATTATCTTTCAAAAATTATAATACCTCGTAATCTTCACAAATACTTTATGAGTTTCATTCTTTGCAACTTATTTCGCTATTTTCCAAGTTTTTATTCTTGGGTCATGGTTCCTGACAAATGATTGTCAGGACCCCCTGTTTAACAATCAATTTCCCAATTGATCCAACGGCTGGAATTCTATAAAAAAAAATTTATGATCCGCGGATATTTTCCACGGATAGGCTTTTTTACGTTCCGCGGAAATTTTCCGCGGATAAGCCTTTTTACGTTCCGTGAAAAATATCGGATCATAAAAAATATTTTTATGGAATCCCGGCCGTTGGATAAGGATCCAATGGCTGGGAAACTGATTGTTAAGCAGGAGTCCCTGACAATCATTTGTCAGGGACCAGGACCCTTTATTCTTAGGTCTTCTGGGAAACAGGTTACTACTCTTTGGTAAGGTTCTGTATGCATTTTCCTCTCCCCAGTGCCCAGTGCCCACTACATGTGTCTTTGGTTTGATTTTCTAAGTTAAAGGAAGGCCCATTTTTCCTTGTACAGTGAAGCTTTCTATGTCGAATTAAACATTTTTTGCAAATCTGTTCCCAGTAGTTACAAAAGATTGCAAATTTCACTCATGCAGTTACGATTATGTTTTTGGACACACTCAAAACTCCTTATAAACCAACAGCACGTAAGATGGATGTTAATTGACTACTGTTGAACTATCCACTATAGAATAGTTTAAGTAAAGAGTCCAGGGTCAAATAAGTAATTTCACAGTTTTAGAATTCAGTTATTTCAGCTTCTGTAGCGTAGCATCAGTGTATATATAGATTAGTTTCATCTTCTAGATAGTTGGTTAGTTACATCTTTCTCTTTCTCTCTTGTTTTGCGTAATCTCTCTACCTCCATTAATGGAGTTTTGATGTAATGAACTATTTCAGTAAATTGAAGTTTCATACTGTTAATCAAACACATTATACTACTTTCTGCTTCCGTTTCGTTTATGATCATACTCATAACATGGTATCAGAGCGAGTGATGACGATCAATCTTGTAATCAGTACTTGCAGATAAGATTTCTTGTAATCTTGTGATTTCTTGCAGTTTTCTTCGATTACGATCTTTTCTCGATTACGATCTTCATTATTCTTGAGTTTTTGCGAAGAGAAATCATGATGATGATAATGATTTGCGGATTGTGTGTATCTGTAATATAGTTGTGTCTATAATTGATTCGGTGTGTGTTGATTGTGTCGTTTATCTGTTTGAATCTGCTTGAGAAGTTGTTGCACATATTGTGTTTGACAAAATTACTAAGTGAAATTCTGGTTTCTTGAACGGTTTCTTGTTTGTTTCTGCAAAATTTCTCGAAATATGGAATTAACACAAGATCCTACTAGTGTGTATTACTTACATCCGTCTGATCACACTGGAATGAAGTTAGTCTCAGCAATGTTTAATGGAACTGGTTTTGCTAATTGGAAGAGATCTATGGTTATAGGCTTAACAGCTAAGAATAAGATGTCCTTTGTAGATGGAACTTTGACTAAACCTGAAATTACGCATGCTGACTACAAGTCATGGAATCGTTGCAACAGTATGATTATAGGATGGATAATTAGTGCACTGGAACCACAAATTGCTGCTAGTATTCTCTATATTGATACTGCAAGAGATGTTTGGGTTGATCTTGAAGATAGATTTGGTCAGGTATCATATGCACAGTTGTATGCGATTCAACAAGAGATTCATCAAATCTCTCAAGATTCTATGCCTATTGCTGAATATTATACTCACTTGAAGAAGCTTTGGGATGAATATGACAATCTGAAACCGTTACCAACTTGTGTGTGTACCAACTGTACTTGTGATTTAACTCAGAAATTTCTTAAGACTCAACAGGATCAACGCATTATGATTTTCTTAATGAAGCTGTCGAATAACTATGCTAATGTTCGATCAAACATACTTATGATGGAGAATATGCATAATCTTTCTCAAGCTTACAGAATGTTGCTGCAAGAACAGAGTCATCGAGAAATTAGTCATTTGTCTTCCAACACCGAGGCTGTAGCTTTTGTTGCTAATAGAAGAAGATATGAGGACAGGTCTCAATTTCCGAACAACAGATCTGTTTATCAACCTCCACATAGGGCCTACTCCAATTCAAATTTCTCTCAGAATTCCAAACAAGTACCTCCCAAGAGAATCAATTATTATTGTGATCACTGCAAAGTGCCAGGTCATAGCATGGAAAGGTGCTTCAAGCTAAATGGTTATCCAGCAAATTTTAAGGGGGGGCCATCTAGGAAATATGGAGCTTATGCAAATACTGAGAATGTTGCTGTTGCTGCTACTACTGATATGGGCAGTAATGTTTGTGATTCTAACCCTAATGTTACAGGGTTTACTACTGATCAGTGTAAGCAACTTATGCAGATGTTGAATGGGAAGTTCAAGGATATGGATTCCTCAAGTGAACAATCAGCTCAGGATTCAAATGCAACTGCAAATAATGCTTTGTTTGCAGGTAAATATTGCTTGCTTTCAACAACTAGTTCTAACAGTTGGATAATTGACAGTGGAGCTTCAGACCATATGTGTTATGACATTGCTTTATTTGATTCATATAACACAATTTCCAATGATCAGACATGCATTACTATACCAGATGGTAGTATTGCACTAGTTACTCATATTGGTAACATCCAGTTAACTAATGGAATTCTACTAAAGGATGTGCTTTACGTTCCAAATTTCAAGTTTAATCTCATTTCTGTACATAAGCTTTGTCAGGATAATGGTTATTCAGTCAATTTCACTTCTGGTTTATGCACAATTCAGGGGCCTTCAATGATTCCAATCACTCTTGGTAGTCTCTCTCAAGGACTTTATTTTGCTGCTCCACAACTGTTCAATCAAGATAAAAGTTCTGTAGCTTCTTTTCTTCCTGCAAAGGTAAACCTTCCTGTTGCTCATTCTGGTGTGTCAAATAGACTGGATGAAGCAAAATTACTTCACCTTAGAATGGGACATATACCATTTTCTCAGTTACAGTTTGTCGACAATAAGGTTGATGTTGATGCCATTACTTCTGAATGTATTTGTAGTATTTGTCCTGCTGCAAGACAGCATAGACTATCTTTTTCTTCCAGTGAAATAAAGTCTAAATCCATTTTTGAAATGATTCATGTTGATGTTTGGGGACCTTATAAGTCTGCTACACATAATGGTTGCAGTTTGTTTTTGACAATTGTAGATGACTTTAGTAGAGCAACATGGGTACATTTGATGAAACATAAAACTGATTCAGTTGATATTTTAGATAGATTTATTGTGTTTGTTCAAAAACAGTTCAAAGTTTCAATTCAAGTCATTAGAACAGATAATGCTAAGGAGTTATGTGAGGGCAGAATTGTTCATGTTTACACTAAACATGGTATTTTGCATCAAACTAGTTGTAGTGATACCCCCCAACAAAATGGAGTGGTGGAAAGGAAACATAAACACCTTCTTGAAACCACTAGAGCTTTAATTTTTCAGTCACAGATTCCTATCAGATTTTGGGGGGATGCAGTTCAGTGTGCAACTTATCTTTTGAATAGGATGCCTATTAAGAAATTTCAGAATGTTACTCCTTATGAGAAGCTATTTGGTGTCAAACCTTCCTACGATCATCTAAGAGCTTTTGGTTGCTTGTGCTATGCTTCAACTTCAAAAATAAACAGGAGCAAACTTGATCCTCGGGCAGATGCTTGTGTATTTTTAGGATGCCCTCCTACTCAAAAGGGTTATAAAATCTTACATCTTCAGTCTCTTCAAATTTCTATCAGTAGGGATGTTAAATTTCATGAGAAACATTTTCCCTATCATATTTCAAAGACTCCACATCAATCACCAGTTTCATTTTTCCTTCCTACACATACTGAGATTCCTACTGCTTTTGATACTTCAGTTTTTCCTCTTACTCATTCTACTGATTCTTCTGTCACACAATCCTCTACTGATTCTATTGCTTCTAATTCCAATTCTCCTTGTACCTCTACTTCCAATATTAATATACCTGTCAGAAAGTCTACTAGACAACATGTCCTTCCATCATATTATAGTGACTTTGTTTGCAATACTTCTATTGCTAACACTACTTTACAACCACATTGGTGTAATCTAGTGTCTCTCAAATCAGTTCCAGCACCTTCTAAACCACTCCTCACTTATAATACAAATCTTTCTGAACCTACAACTTATAGTGAGGCGGTTCAAGATTCCAATTGGATTAATGCCATGCATAAAGAGCTTCAAGCCTTAGCTGATAATAATACTTGGGATGTAGTTCCTCTTCCACCTGGTAAGAAGGCTATTGGATGCAGATGGGTGTTCAAAATTTAAAAAAAAAAAAAAAAAGGCAAATGGGACTATAGAAAGATATAAGGCAAGGCTTGTTGCGAAGGGTTATACTCAACAATATGGCATTGATTATGAAGAAACATTCTCTCCTGTTGTAAAGATGGCTACTGTTAGGAGCATTATTGCATTAGCAGCTTCTAGGGACTGGAAATTGTACCAACTTGATGTGAATAATGCCTTTCTCCATGGAGATTTGCATGAGGAAATCTATATGAAGCTACCAGAGGGTTTATCTTATTCCCCTAATATGGTTTGTAGGCTCAAGAAGTCTATTTATGGGCTAAAACAGGCTAGTAGGGAATGGTTTGCTAAGTTGCTTCAGGAGCTATTGTTTCAAGGCTTTACTCAGTCAAAGAATGACTATTCTCTCTTTATTAAGAAATCTGGTACTCAGATCACTATTGCAGCTGTTTATGTTGATGATATTATCCTCACTGGTAGTGATCTTGCTTCTATTCAGTCCTTGAAATCTCATTTGGATAGAGTTTTCAGTATAAAGGATTTAGGTCTTCTTAACTTCTTTTTAGGGATTGAGGTTACATATACTACTGCTGGCATAGTTCTGACTCAACATAAATTCACCAAAGAACTATTACAGTTTAGTGGTCTATCTTCTTTTAAGTCTGTAGCTACTCCTCTCCCTTTGAACCTTAAACTTCAAGCTGATCCTGGAGAAATTTTTCATGATGCTGAATTTTACAGAAGTTTAGTAGGAAAGTTAAATTTCCTTACTAATACAAGGCCTGATCTTGCCTTTACTGTTCAAACTCTAAGCCAATATATGCATGCTCCTCGAGTGTCTCACTATGAAGCTCTTTTACACACTTTGCATTATGTTGCTTCCACTGCAGAACAGGGTATTTTACTTAAAGCAGGATCTCAATTAACTCTTCAAGCCTTTTCTGATTCTGACTGGGGTTCTTGTCTGGATACCAGACGGTCAGTTTCAGGTTACATTTTACTCTTTGGTAATTCTCCTGTGAGTTGGAAGTCTAAAAAACAGTCTACTGTGTCCAAGTCTTCATCAGAAGCAGAATACAGGGCTATGGCCATTGCTGCTTCTGAGGTCACATGGTTAGTTCGATTACTTGAAGAACTAGGAGTTACTAATCTTCAACCTGTCACTTTGTTTTGTGACAATCAATCTGCACTCTATATTGCCAAGAATCCAGTTTTTCATGAGTGAACTAAACACATTGCTATAGACTGTCACTTCACTCGAGAGAAGGTTCTTGAAGGTCTGCTTCATCTTTCTTATTTGCCTACCACTGCTCAGCTGGCTAATACACTTACTAAAATTGTTCCTTCACCTCAATTCAATCTTCTTAAGTCCAAGCTTGGTATGACTCAGTCCATTCCCAGCTTGAGGGGGGTGTTGAACTATCCACAATAGAATAGTTTAAGTAAAGAGTCCAGGGTCAAATAAGTAATTTCACAGTTTTAGAATTCAGTTATTTCAGCTTCTGTAGCGTAGCATCAGTGTATATATAGATTAGTTTCATCTTCTAGATAGTTAGTTAGTTAGTTACATCTTTCTCTTTCTCTCTTGTTTTGCGTAATCTCTCTACCTCCATTAATGGAGTTTTGATGTAATGAACTATTTCAGTAAATTGAAGTTTCATACTGTTAATCAAACACATTATACTACTTTCTGCTTCCGTTTCGTTTATGATCATACTCATAACAACTACATATTTGCTAAATATGCACTTCACTTCATTTTAGGCATTGACAGATAGGTCATGTATTCTACAAATCTGAATCCTCTGAACAAGCTAAAAAAACTGCGAACATTTCACATATACAGAATCTAGTGGTTATAATTTCATGGCATTCCGAAGCTGAGGCATAAAGAGAAATCATTTAAGAAAACTTGGCTAGCTGCTGGATTCAGAGATGCTAACTAGTGATGGTTGCCATCTTGATCTCGCAGTTGCACAATTTGTGGATGAACATTTTCTCGGCCGGTGTCTATCATATTTTATCACCTGTATATGACCATTATGTTGTTTTCTAGTCAGTAGATTCTAAAATCAAATGGCTTATTTTATTCGAAACTATAATGTACAAGTCTACTACGCTTAATTGCTCGAATAAATTTAAAGTTCAGAATTCAGATATGCAACTTCATCACTATATTTGAACTCAAGAAAAATATTTTATAATCATGAAAGTAGATGTTTGAAAGTAATAGTAATTAGTGTAGCTTTTTTAAATAATCATGCAAGTAGATGATAGTAATAGATGATTAACCTTGTGTTTGGTTATTTTCTGGTGTTCAAAATCTAAGCTTGTTTTGTCCTCTCTTCCAGATTTCAGTTCTGCTGTTTGCTTTTTCTGCATCTTTGCATGCTTTTTTGCTAACAATTCCTTCATCACCTCTAAAAATTCAACAATGCAACAAGTATACTATTAATATCTCATCACGAAACTCTTCCTTTCACAAAACAAAATAAGATTCAGAAGCAGGGGATACACTAGTAAGGGTGAAGTCAATTTACCACCCCCTGCTTCGACTGGGATACACCGAGCATGTTTGATTTGGCTTGATCACTAGTATATAAAAAATAAAAGAAGAAAATGTTATTCCTAAGAGAAAAGGTATGCATACCTTGAGCACTAATGAGTTTGTAAGTATGGCCAAGAAGAAGAGTGTCATTCGGACGTAGAAGTTTAATATGCGTTATCCGAAGAGGTGACCCCGTGGTGGCAGCCGATGTTGTGGTGGTGAGAAGAAGAGCAACATAATGAGAAGGATTCAACTTGAGAATTTGAGAAGCAGGGACAGAGGAATAAAGCTTAGCAACTCTACCAGAGGGATGTTGCAGTGCTATACTTGCATTATCAATGGCTTGACAATTGCCCATACCTTTCTATTTCCAAATGTACTAATGCTACTGCTCTATATTATAAGAGGATGTTGTGATAACAAGCTTGGAAGGAACGAGGTAAGACTCCAATATTATTTGTAAATGACTCTCTTTGTATCCACCAACTCAAATATCTAATGATGATATACATAAGTTTAACCCCATATATATTGCCATAAACTACTTTTATACAAGGACCTCACTTGTTACACCTAATCTATCGTAATGAGATTCTGATATCACTATATTTTACATGATATGCAAGCTAAAGATGTTGTCAAATCATGTGCAACGAAGAACTAAAAGTGTAAGACAATTAGGATCAAGTCACTAACAAATTGTATATGTAATAGTTCGTATGCATGATAATATATTTTTTTTTTCTAACACAAGGATTAACGATTTTCTTTTATTTTTCTTAATGCTCATGTGCAACAACGATATTACAAATTACAAATAGTAGAAAGGGAAATCGAACTTGTGACATGTCGTACAGAACTATCATCTTAGCCACTAAATCAAGGATATCGATCGACTTAGAAGTATTAATGATTATAGTTGCAAACGGCTGTGCCTCACTGTCTCATCATCTAAACAACATGCGAGCGTGAACATAATGTTGAAGAAAAACACCATGCTCTGTTATATTCGATATTTTATTAGAACACGTATATAATAACGTAACATGCATCAATGGGAGGTCCACGACCGTAATAAGTGATTGTCGCGTGTGAGCACTGGGTACTCATTCAGTTTTGCCTATGTTGTCTGAGCTTTATTCATACAAATGCAAAACTACAGAGATTCATTTCATGTTCAGCACAGGAGGAATGTATGTTGGGTGCACATTGTCAACTGTACTACTCCAGTACACACACCTTTTTTTGTGTTTCACTAGTATAATTATATAGAGTGCATGATCATAATATTGTACACATTAAGGGAGCTAGCCCTTCATTATTGAAGATTTAAAGCCACATGGGAAAAGATATGATGCATGCTTCTAACCGCTTATCATACATGCACTGGTTATTTAACTTGAAAATTGAAGAACAATGAAATAATAAACAAACTGTGATCAAGGGTTTCAGTTTAATCCTTGTATAGTCCAACACTATTATTGTCCGGGGGGAATTTTCGCTTTCCATTTGTTTGAGCGAAACCTTGATGATCTATATGATCTCGTCCCGTAAAATACTCGCAATCTGGCTCTACAATGATATACCCCTCCGTTTTTTGTTGGATTTTCTATCTAGATTGAAGGTATATTTTTTCCGGTGACAAGGAGTTCAACAATAGCAAGCTTGGTTGTTCATGCTCCAATTCTATATAAACAATCCACTTAAAAATTTACAGCAACAAGAATTAATAATAATATGCTAAGCAGATTGCTATCAAATTTCTGATCATTTGTACTACTTTGAGTTAATTAGATACGCTAGGAGAAGCAATAAAGGTGTGCAGTACAAATGTCCCATATATAGCTTCGAAGAGCTAGAGGAGGGATTCAGATTTGACAAGTCAGAAGAAAAATCCAACTTTGGTATTTGTGTATCACACAGATGGAAAATATTTATTGAGGTTGAAGGGTAGTGAATAGAATTCTTCACTTCTTGTATCGGTCTTGAAAGATCGAAACTTGTCCCACCAGTGTTTGCCCCTATCTTTCCTACTATCCTTCTTATGCAATGTGTTGTCTAGGAAAAATGCCAAAATGCCAGCAACAAAGGCTTCCGAGGAGAATGGTACATTCACAATGTCGTTGAACTGCAAGGAACATCACAATTAGGGTTTTTTACCCACCAACAACATAATTTGAAACAAAAATGATACATGAGAGATAAACTAAATTTAATGTAAATTTAGGCCTACCCATCTTCCAGACGTATGGACAGGGCCAAAGCCTTTAATTGCAGTGTACTCATTGAAGTATTGTGCAATAGAGAAGCCCATAAAGACTGAGAAGCCAAGTACGAATTTTGTGCGGAAGCTGTTGAGATTGCAGAACTGAAGGAAACTTAGACCAGCAGCACCTGCAAATACATGATCAGCATATAAACATTGACGTAAATTAGCAGAAAAAACATTGATGTTTCTACAGCATATCCCTATCTGAATGTAAGACAGTCAATAGAGTTGCATTTCACTTGAACATACCAACATAAGCAAAGAAAAGACAGTACAATGCAGCAAATATTGGTGTTGGGATAGAAGCGAAGACTGCTCCAAATTTTCCTGATCATTGCAAATATGGTTGAGGAAGTTAGGATCATACACATAACATGGAAATGATAAATTCATGTATTATTTTCTATCATATAATTTATGTATTTGTGCACTTAAACTGAAACATATACCCAAAACGGAAAAGAAGATCATGAAGCCAGCAGATATTTGGACAACTCTTCTGCTACCTACGCGAGTTAAAGCCAAAAGACCTGCATTTTCACTGAAGAGAAACCACGCTTATGGTTATTAAAAATTCAGAGCTAATCAATCAATAAATGGTTATTTAACAGAAAGTTGACATAAGATGTGTCTTACATAGATATTGAAGAGCCATTCACGGTTCCAAATAACCCAGACAATAAGATGCCAATTCCCTGAAGAAAGAAACAATTATTTAGTCATTTATACTACTAATTTCCACGTCAGTTCGGCAGGAAGCAGACAAAATTTACGTGAGCTCAACTCCTCTGCTTAATCAATTTAAATTTTCACAAGAAAGAGTATTAGCAGTGCGTGAATCTCCTCACAAATAAATTGATAGTTATCCACATCTTGCTAAATTACATTGCTGAATATTTATAAAATCAGCTTCCAAGTACATATAAATAAATGATTTTTAAGGAAGGCTCATATCAAGAACTTAAGATTATTTCTGGTGTGTATTATTTATTATTAGTAGGATTGTAGAAACTAGGAAGAATTTATGTCATGAAATTAGTTTTATCCGGTTCCGTGTATATATCTTGTTTGTAGGTGGGTTTGTTAAGTTCACCTTTAAACATGTAAAACTGGAGCAAGGTATAAATGCTTAAAAACTACGTACATTTGTGCTTGTGCACACTGCATTTGAAAAACAATTGAGGACCAATTATCAAAGGAGACAATGTACCTGCCAGCCCACACCACGGCTAAGAATAGAAGGGGGCAAGGGAGTTGCACTGGCATATCTTGAAACTGCAATAAATCCGCCAGTGGACTGCACATTATATAGAAAAAGAAAATAATCTCTGTTAGATCTACATCGTAAGAAGATTCTTTTTAACTTCAAAGTTTAGAAATGATGCTCGTTCTTGCCAAATAAAATGTCCTAGTACTAACTACATGTAACGTTTGTTGCAGATAAGCTACCAAATATATGTGCAGAGCATTTAAATTAAATTTAATATGAATAACAATGACTAGAAATGAAGAAATATAAATAAATAATATACAAATCTTTGCCTAAATCAACTACGTGGGATAAAAGAATGTTTCACTTCATAATTAGTGACTAGAAATGAAGAAATATAAATATATAACATACAAATCTTCGCCTAAAATCAACTACGTGGGATAAAAGAATGTTTCACTTCTTAATTAGTGATAATGGTAATGGTAGAACTGACAATGTTCATAATATGATAAAAATCCTTTAACTATACTCATAAGTTCAATCCAATGAAGAAATAAAACAGACCTCCACCAGTGCAACAAATGTAGCCATCATCATGGCAAAGGCTTCTCCCGCATCAAAGGATGGTGCTCCCCATTGAAATGGATATGGAACTCTTATCCTGCCGATAAGAAACCCAGAGCAGTTAAAGAATATCTCGTATCCATGTTGTTAAGCAATAGTCAGCAACATATGTACACTTTAAAGATTAAGTAGGGCACATGGAACCCTTCAAGAATTTAAAGTGATAACTCAAAGTCTGATATCAGAGAAGAAAATATAACTCAGTTTCATAAAGTAGATGTCCCTCTTTGACTTGTAAGGTTTATTTGGATACTTTTCAAAATCACAAGGTCATTTGATTATGGTTTATATATGTCTTCTAATGGAATTTTAGTAAATTCTTCAGCAACTAATGTAAATTAGATATAAATCCTAATGTAAATTTAAATGATCTTAGTAAAAAAAAGATCTACTATTTTGGGAGGTAATCATAATGTAGAGGATGAATGAGGGAATCTTGACTTAATTTTTTAACAGAGTGCTCTTACCATGGTGCTCCACTAATGAGTCCCGCGCGATCTGTACGGCAGCTAGTTTGTGTAGTGGGTGGCTTACCATTATAGGCTCCACCAACAGTGAGTAGGTGAGCATAGATCCATACAATCACCACCGAAAATAAAACAGCAAAACGATCAAAGATATTTTTCCCCGGGCGTATGATATGGGACAAATACTGCAATTTAACAAGCACAACACATATGTATGGCCAGTTAGGCTCAGCAGATAATTTCAAATAAACTAGAAAATTAATTTGTACTTCAATAGTTATAATTAACAGGTTAACTAGACATGGTCACATTATGTACTCAGGGGAAAATCACCTGAGAGAATATTAGTAAAATGACAAGCTGCGGCAATCCAATTTCAACACACTTGGCAACCTAATAAATAAAAGCAAAGTTTTAAACATACCATTACAAGATAGGAAACATTAAAGCACATAAACTCTTAAGGAGGTTGGGGAAGATTAGAGAGATATAGAAAATTTCAAGGACAAACAACTATCATCTATTATGAACAAACTAAAACATATTTGGATTTAAACTTACACCAGGAAAACCAAACTCATATAGCCCAAAACCAGAAAGTGCAACCAATGGAACCGCTGATAGTGGACTCAAGAACCTAAGAACATGCACATAAAACCTGGTTTAGTTTAGCAGAAAAGGTGAACATTATTCAATAAAACAACTACAATAGGAAAGATATCTAAGCAGGCCTTAAGGTGATGCCAAAAATTGCAAATAACTTCACTATGCTTATGCCAATATTAAATTTAATGCTTTCATAGACGCAATAAATGATAACTGCAGTCACCTGGTAATGTTACGCCAAAGGCCACTGAAACCTAGGACTATTTGAAGCGTTGAAGCAACAATAAGTGCTCCCTGGATTGCCCGCATAATCTTCTCGAATTTCTACATAAACATTAAAATAACTCATTTAAAGATATCAATCAATCACGACGACTTAATTCGTCTTAGGGTTTACCAGTTGTCCAGTTCTTTTTTGTCCTTAAGTTTTGTCCAAATATGATAGATTATGGTAAGGCTTTACACTTGTGAGTCCCTACACCATGTGCCTCTTTCGAATGTATATGATATTTGTGTTAAGTGTATTAGATTAATCACGAGAAACCAATCCATTTGAAATTTGACGACAATAATCTCTCTTGATATTGATATTGGTATAAATAAGAAAATCGGAAGAAATTTTCAGCTGCTAATTCTACAAGAATGCAGAACAGAATAAAAGACAACTACGATGAAAATTTTAAAAATATATAGGAAAATAAAGATAAATGTCACCAACCACCACAGGGTCCTGATCATTCCATCGGTTAGAGAGGATAATTGATATTGTTGGTGCAACAAAGGTGTATGACCCTCCGACAACAGCAGGTAATCTACTTCCGAACAAAGTTTGCAGCAATGTGTTTATTCCAGCAACAAAGAGTAAAGTTTGGACTACTTTTGCTTTCTCCTCCTGTAGATAATAATATTGGGAAATTAAGAAGAGTGCCACTAGATAAACAACTTGAAGACATTAAGTATTATAATCTATTCATAGGGCTCACATTTCCGCCTCCCATTTGAGGAACAAGAGCAGTGGGTATGATGACTGTTGTACCAAGCATTACAATGAAATGTTGGAAACCTAATAGGATAGCCTCAGCTGCAACAGAAACATCCAAAACTTTCAGTCTTCTGTGATAATTCAGTACTTCAGTGTATAGATTAAAAAAAACAGGAAATATTTCAGTGAGTAATAAAGTTCAACATAAATTAGAATAGTAAACAACTTCCAAGATCTAACTCAGAGTTGTTCACAAGTAAATGCATGCTTTCCCCGTGTTATCATCATAACAAATTAGGTACCCTTTTGTTCTGAGAGATAGTTCCCAACATGTCATATTTTCTATTTCATGAGACCCCGTCATTGCAAATCGAACTAAAACATTTTTTTTTTTACTTCAGATATGTAGTTTCCCATGTTCTCATCTTCTATCATGAACAATAGTTTCATAATAATAGTTTCTCAGACTGTCAATGTATATGATTTTTCTGTTCACCGAAATAGTTTCCGAATCTGCATCTTTATTTTCCATCTTTCTTTACATCTCGGCTCAAACAAGTGGTGAGCAATATCCACAACCCAACAACTTCTTCTAAAGCTATAGTTAAAGAATAATGTACAGTATATATTCCAAAATTCAGAGCAATCAATGAAAGGAATGTGAAAAATTCGATAGCGAAAAGACAGCAAACAAAGAATCTGAACCTAAACATGAATCATTTCTCCTCCAGAACTAACAAGTGATTCCGAATCGAACCAACTCAACAAAAGGAATCCAACCAAAAACAGAATAAAGTTGACACAAGAATATACCAAACAATGTAAACAAGAAATTCATAAAATGAAACATTACTCACGCCAAGGGGGTGGGCTAGTAATGCAGTAAGACACATTGGGAAGCTGATCTTTAGGTGGATGTGGCGCTGGCTCATCAGCTTTTGCTGGACCTCCTCCTCCTGCCATTACCCTTTCTCACAATAGACACACAAATGCTTACAAATTTCTCTACACAAAAATTGAAATGCAATGAAGATCAGCACTTCACTCGGCACACTCAAAACCCAAATCTGCAAGCAAAGAAAAGGCAGATCCCAAACCTCTCAAAAACCAATCAAAAATGAGTGCCCAAAAAGCATGAATAGATACTACAACCACCACATATAAAGTGACAAGATTGTAAACAAACAAAACAACCCACATGTAATGCCACTAACTAATATTACTTACACAAAAACTGTATGTCTACATCACAAAGCTAGTAAAAAGATTGAAACTTTAGGCCTAAATCAGTAGAAAACAATCAAAAACTTACAGTATAGTGAATCTTGAGAAGCAAAATCAAGTGGGTTGCTACTCCTAGTACAAATGCATCAAAGTCAATAAATTAAAGAGAGAGCCCACATAGACAAAAAGGTAAATAAAAAGGTGTAGAAAAAGAAATAAAGAAAGTGATAATGCTTAAAAACATAAAAGGGGTTAAGAAAGTGAAAGCTTTGATGCAAGAATATAAAAGCAGCTAACTAATTAAACAAGAAGATACATACACAGAACAAGAAGATACATACACAGAACAAGAGGAGTTACAGTAGATATCACACTTGCATTTCTCTCTCCTCTCTCTCTCCTCTCTCTCTCTCTCTAAATAATTTGGTAGACCAAGAATCTTAATTTAATGCTGTATTTATTACTCCCTCCGTCTCGCAAAACATTGCCCGTTTGACTAAAAACACGGGTTTTAAGAAAAAGTGGGTATTGAATATTATTTGTAAGAAGTAGTGGGTATTGAATATTGTTTTTAAGGAGTAGTGGGTATTGAATATTATTTTTTTGGATTAGTGGGTGGAGTAGTGGGTATTGAATATTATTGTTAAGGAGTAGTGGGTGGAATAATAGATATTGAATATTGTTTTTTTGGAGTAGTGGGTGGAATAGTGGGTGTTGAATATTGTTTGTAATGATTAGTGGGTGGAGTAGTAGGTATTGAATATTATTTTTAAGGAGTAGTGGGTGGAGTAGTGGGTATTGAATATTATTGTTTATGGCTTAAAATAGAAAGGGGAAAAATATTTTGATAGTCCCGATTTAGTAAATGAGAAATGTTTTTAGAGACAGAGGGAGTAGTAAATTTGTGTGTACAGGATGGATATTGTTTTTAATATACAGGTGTAACAGGTCTCAAGAATTTGAGGGTGATGAATGTTTGCGGGAATTTAAAGTATTCTTGACGGTGTCGTTTTGTTTGTTCTAAGCTAGCCAGTATGGTCCTGACAATAATGTCACTATCCTAGCAAATCTTAATTAATTGTTGTAATAATATTTGCAGATGTATTATGGTATGTTAATACGGGATTGTACCTGAATTAAATTCTATAATTAGATTTCTTAATATATACTCCCTCCGTTCTCCTCAAAAAAATTTTTTTTGATAATCCGATGTTCGGGCCAGCTTACGTGCAGCTCGACTAATCTGAAGGACATACTAGCACACTCATATCCCGAGCATGGTAGCCCACTTAATCCCGGAACGTCCAGGAAATCGAACTCGTGACCTCAAGACAGCAAGCCTTAAGCGCCACTGTCCGACCATCTGAGACACCAGTGGGGTCGTTCCCCTCAATTGTTTACGTTGGGGACGGGTGTGGCACACATTTTAATGCTTCTAAAAAATATTGTTCTATCATTTATTTTTAATTTTTTTTTCTTCTAAATAAAAATTTAGTGTTTAAAATTTTATTCAAAAAAAGAAAATTTTAAAAATAAGTTATGGAACTATACTTTATATACACCTTAAAATACGTATCAATCAATGCTAAAAATATGTAAAGAAATGAGAGGAACATAGAGAGAAATAGTAGTTTAAAAAGGTATTACATACTCCATTTTTTTCTATAAAATGGTGTTATATACTGACGACATAATTTGTAAGATGAAGAATATATTACTATAGTTGCAATTTATTAAAAAAATAAGTGTGGAAATTACAAATTTTACTTTTTTTCTACATTTTTAGCCCAAATTATAAAGGCTTATCATTTGCGTTCCAAATTTGGATTCGATTATAACCCATTCCAAAAAATTTCTTAGAATTGATATTCAATTATAAAGTTATAAGTCTAATTATTCAAAAAAAAAAAATAACATCAAGTATAATCACCTTTGATTCTTTGAACCGTTTTTCATTGTATAACATTTATAATTAAGACCGTTTTCAACTTGTAACCAGCTACTATCAATTAAAAAAGTTACCTATAGCTCATCCTTAATAAACTCAAGCTTATACTATAATACAATACTCCCTCTGTTCCATTCATTTCTACCCACTTACTATTTTGGGGTGTCCCATCATTTCTACCCATTCCAAAATTAGTAAAGTTTTAATAATAAAAAACACTATTACACCCATTAACTTTCCTCCACTATCTCAAATTTATAATATAAAACACTATTACACCCACTACTTTCCTCCACTATCTCAAATCTATTATTAAAAATTCGTAGGTCCCACCACTTTATCCACTTTTCATCTAATTTTACCCATTTTTCATACAATTTCTTGGTCTCCGTGCCCGAACCCAGTGGGAAGAACCCACTGGGACAGAGGGAGTAACTACTAACAAAGTTTATGTAGAGGGCATTGTGCATTCATTCATTATATATGTTCAAATTAGATTCGTAGAGTATTGATCATATAATAAAAAGTTAAAATTTTTATCAAACAATTTTAAATCGAATTAAGATATTAAATTTTAAACGTGCTTTCAAATTTCTTTTAAAAAAATTATGCAGAAGATTGCCTAGATTTGTATGGCACCGTGCCTTTATAGTCAATATATTCGCACACAATTGTCATTACAACAAGCCAACAACTACTAAAATATTGCCCCAAAACGTAGACTCGTAGAGCAAGGAACCCTCCATAATTAGCTCCAGGCGCTTTCTTTGACTCGATAAGGTCAGGTACGGATAATTAGCAAAAAAAAAGGTCAGGTACGGATCAAATAAAAAATTGACTAAATAATTTATGCTGTAATTATAAGATGAGATACTAGCTCATCGTATTTATGGTAAACTATTGATAAATTAATAAAATTTTATTTAATTCTTAATTGCAAAAATATATAAATATTTTGATGAATAAGATTTTCTAATTAAATTTATTTCTTTATTTTAATCTTATGATCTCAAAGCTGGATAATTAAAATGGTGGGAATACGTTGCGAGTCTGTATATTGGTATAAATGTACAGGTTTGTACAACGTAAGAAAGAAAATGAACAAGATGAAAAGATCACTACCGACATCTCCTTGGTTTAAGGGGGTGTTTGGGAAATTTTTTTCAGAATAAGTCAATTTATTTTAATACAAAGTTAGAGATTTCTAACATTCCAACTTATTTTCCAATTTATTGAATCTTAAACTTATATTAAATACTTGTATAAAAAAATTATCAAAATATAAAAATTTTACCTGAAAATAAGTCCATAAATCCTTAAAAAAAAAATTTGCCAATCTGGCACTAAATTAAACAAAGCTTGCAATAATGCAAGTTGCAGCATGCAAATATACTCCCTCTTCCCGGTCAAATATTTACATTTGGTTTGAGCATAGAGATCAAAAATAATTGATATAATATTATTAAAATAAATGAAGTAATGGGTATAATATTAAATTTATTGTTAAAATAAGTAAAATAGTATTTGTAATAGTGTAAAGTATTAAAAAAGTGAAGTGAAGTAATTATATATAATAATATATTTTATTATTAAATGTTACTACTATTTTTAATAATATAAAAAATTAGTGGAATGTAAAAAAAAAGTGTAAAAAAATGATAGGCACCGGAACAATATTGTTTAGGCACACAAACTCCAATTATATTCATGTTATCACGTGGTACAATTATAATAGTTGTGTGATTATCTTAATCATGTAGTACTATGTAGTGGAGTAATAATGGAAACGTTATGCTTTTTTCATCATAATTTGACAGACAATTATGGTTTACTGATGTCGACTATCTACAGGTTTCGTTGTATATCAGATTTGAATGGGTGGCGGATGGTGACGGATTCGATCCTAATATAAACGGGATCATTTTTATCCTTAGACAAAAAAAATTGTAGTATTAAATATTCTCTCTGTCTCACTACGAAGACCAAGAAAAATATGAAGAAAGAGGAGAGAAGGATCAAAACTGAGTAAAGTGGTGGGATCCATTATTATATAATGTATAAAATGAGTTAGTGAATGAAACTAATAGATGTAATTGATTTTTATATTATAGAACTTTACTATTTTGGGAAAATTTAAAAATATAAAAAAATGGATGGGACGGTCCAAAAAGAAAAGTGTAAAGAATTTGATGTAACAGAGTACCTTAAACACACGCACACGTCAAGAGGAGTCGAACTCTTGACCTCTCTTAGGAAAGCCAAGACCCCAACCACTGCATCAACCCTTTGTTGGCAGTATTAAATACTTTAAATTGCGGTAAAAATAAATTTTTAAAAAGTTTATGAAGATCATTTTTAATTATAATCCATAATCTATGAATAAAAATTTATAATTTAAAAAATTTAAGGGTGGTGGGATGATCCCCTTATATCTCTTAGGATGATTTGAATAATATAAAATTTTCATTGACTTTAAAAATCTTCTTCACTCTTGGCAAAAAAAAAAAAAAATCTTCTTCACTAATCACGTATAACCGTATATTTCTAGGCTAGGTTAGTGATATGCAAATTTAGCATTTTTTTAGCGATTGACAAATAATGAGATTGAAGTGTTGAACTAATTTTTCTTCTTGTCTTGGGCTTCTAATGTGAGCTTTACTTTGGTTACCAAATACTGTACTGTATGTCTGTATGTGGAAAAAGAAAAAACATACTTTTAGGCAACATTAACTTACCATTCTCATTTTATTTAGCAAAAAAAAACTTACCATTCTCATTTTAACTTAAATTTTACTAATATTCTACGAATTAATTAATTTCAGGCATCCAGTAACTTTGCACCAAAATACTAACTTTCCCAATTGTAAGTTTAGCACGGCTGCATTAAAACTTTACTGTACAAAGTAGAAACTACAGTGAGCTGAATGTGTTTTCTGCGATTAAAGTTGGAAAGTGAAAAGTAGTACAGACTTCTGCCAGTGAACCCACCGAAAGATATGTGAATTTGAGAACTGAGATGCACTTTGTTTTGTTGTGCAAGTCAGGTGTGTGATGTACTTTAACGCAGCACTATTGCAAGATATTGCCATAATACCTTTTTTTTTATTAAAACTAATTTTAAGATTAAAATTATAAAATTTTAGTTTGATGGAGAAAAATCTCATCTAAATTTTAAAAGTCAAATGTAACATAAAATTTAATATACAATTTTAAATAAATTTTATAACAATAAACTTATATACATGTTTTATTTGATCTTAATTATTATTTGATCCCATTATATATATATATATAGGTCTTTGCTCCATACAGAACATCCTTATATAACAAACAATAAAGAACACCTTAGATCTATTAGATCATTTGGCCCCGCAGGGGCACCCAATACAAAAAAATATTATTTTTTTACCCTCTAGCCATCCAATAAAAAAAATTTAAAAAGTAAAATAAAATTTTTTACTGTTCATGATGACGTCAGCAGTGACGTCATCATGAACAGTAAAAAACTTTTTTATTTTTTTTAATTTTTTTGCCGGATGGATAGAGGGTAAAAAAATAACAACTTTTTGTATTGGGAGCCATGATGGAACTCTTATATTAGATTATATTAGATTAGATATGAGGTGTTCTTTATTGTTTGTTATATAAGATGTTTGTTATGGAGTGCAACTCACATATATATATATATATATATATATATATATATGCCTTGGCTCAATTAGGAACTTTCTAATTTGAGTAACTAGGTAACTTTTTGTAGTCCGTTGGATTACTTTCACATCTATGACTAAGATTTAAGGTATTTTTACAATAGATTTAATTTGTAAGGGTATTTCGGTCTTTTTTCTAGAGCAATTTAACATCCTGATATATCCATACATATTATCTGTACATACGTGCTGAGCGGTTCCAAGTTTTACGTTCTTCTTCGTCAACAATTTATGCTCTTATAAACATAGTTATCCCATTTTCAAACAAAACGATAAGCAACAATGTTAATGAACTAATATAGGAGATTTTACTGAATTGATTTAACTTACAATACACTAGTCTTTAAATGGGAACAAAACGTCTATCGATCGAAGCACATATTGGAATATGTAAAAAGGTAAGATCATGATGAATTGCAAGATGTGAATCCATTATATATTGTAAAAAGGTCATTCTGTATTCGTGCTTTTTCATAAACAAATGTTCAATGTGTATTTTATTTTAGGGTTCTTGATACTATTTTTTTCACATGGGTATTGTAATTCAGAATTGTCTTGTATATTGTTGTTTTTCAGTATATAGGGGCTGTGTTCTTTTGTTTATTTTCCTCTAATTTTTTCTAAGGTTGTGTGGACTTTATTATGACCAATGAACTTTGTTCTGTATTGTGAAACTGATTTGAGAGATAGGAAGAAAATGCTCCCAATCTATTTTTTCAATACGTTAATGCAACTATGATATGAAAAAAGGTCGTATTGTGATAAATTGCAAGATGTGAATCCATTTTTTCATTGTGTTAAGGTTGTCCTGTAGTTCGGGCTTTTTTCAAATCAAGTGTTCCGTAAGTTAACAGTGTCCTGTAAATATGTGTTTTGTCGTGTATGGAGTTTCATTGTTCTGTTTTTTGGTTTTAATCTAGTTTTTTGTAATATTGGGAGAACTGTAAATCTGGTATGTGTGTTCAGTAAATATGGTGTTTTGTATCTTGTATAGGTGTTTTTTGTTTTTGGGTTTTTTGCAATCAATCGTGTTATGTTTAACCAAGTGTTTCGTAAGTTAACAGTGTCCTGTAAATAGGTATTTTGTTCTGTATGGAGATCCATTGTTCTGTTTTTGGTTTTTGTTATGCCCAAATCTTGGCATAAGACCTAAGCAAGCCTAATAGGCTGAAATAGTGGTCCACAACTCATAATGGGCCTAGAGATGAAGATTGGGTCACTAAAACCCACCGCCAGGAGTCAGTCCAATATACTATCAAGCACAATGTGGAAGTTTGCGACCCCAAGCTGTGGGTCAAGTTCACCAGCAAAGTCCCTAGTATGGGATAGCATCTATCATACACGTCTCTCTACAAGGTCCAGCGTGGCCTAGAGGTCCAGCGTGGCCTAGAATACTGTCTCTGCAAGGTCCAGCGTGGCCTAGAATACTCTTATAAAGACTAGAGGTCCAGCGAGGCCTAGAGCATATTTATTATGAAGGCTTACGGTCAGGCCCAGCGAGGTCACGTGAGTATAATTATCTCCGTACAGCGTGGACCACCTCGCATGACTAGCCCAACGAGGCCGCATGCGAGGCCATGTAGCTTCTCCATTCGCCTCGTCAGCAAGGCTAGTTAATTTAAGCATCATGCTAGCCATAGGCAACCTTTAATGGGCCATGGGTCATGAGCAGAATAAATGGGTAAAATATATCAACCCAAGAAGACGTCTAGCGGATTTGGGCCAAGTCGAGCCCATAGAGACCCTAGCCCGTCTAGGTAACTTCTTCTCCAAGAGAACTACGTATGGCTTGATCCCTATAAATAGGATACGTAGGCATCTTGTAATGATGACTGACAGTTCACCCCTGAAAACACCATACAAGATCAGCCACAAACGATCTCCAATCTCCTTCCGTGTTCTTCGTGTTCTTAGCGAAATATCCGTATTTTGCTCCGTGATTCCAGCAAACCTCCAAAATATTGTTTTACAATATTCTCCCTATAACATTTGGTGCTAGAAGGAGGGCAAAGTCATCATATTGGGAGAAGGATGACTAAATCGAACAAGAAGAACGGAGGGAACAACAACGGCGAGACCCCGGGTCTCACAAGACACCCAGGAGCGAGGCGAAGATAAGGGCGAGGTTCGGAATGACCCCCATCTCTTCGTAGAGAGCGTGAGTGGTCTCTTCGTAGAGGTTTGATATGGAACATGATGTGTTTATGATAATATGTAATAACGATAGATATAAAGTAAACTCTGAATCTCCAAAGATGGAGAAACAAAACTCTAACTCTGAATCTCTGAATGGAGAAACAAAACTCAAACTCTGAATTCACTCCTGAATTCAATTCTCAAAGCTATCGAATAGCCAAAATCTTATTATCAAAATCGTCTCCCAAAATATTACAAGACAAGAGTATTTATAGGCAACATAAATAACCTTATTCAACCCTTATTCAGATAGGAATCTAAAATAAATTCAATATCAGCGGAATTTAGCTAATACCTGAACCCAACTAGGAAACCCATCAAAACCTGATCCAACTTGAATAATAAAATAAAATCCTAAGTGCTTAAAGCAAGAAAAACCCTTTCAAGTGAAAGGTAAAAACTTACAAGCCAAATATATAATTATATAATTATATAATAAGTAACAATTCTATTCTGTATCGTCCCACACGACACAAGAAATAGAATATGACTTCCCACCAGAATCAACTTCAAATCCCAAAGCATCAATTATGATCTCCACAGGCTCATACGATGGCACAAGATCAACCACCGTGGTCACGTAAACACTCCCAGACCTTGTTCTTTTAAGAGACTCATCATTCTCCCCTTCTTGAAAAGAATTTGTCCTCAAATTCGCATCATCGAAGTACGGAGCTAAATCACCAACATTGAATGTAGAACTTACTCCTTCATACGAATCAGGGAGCTCAATTTTGTAGGCACTATCTCCGTATCTCTCTATTACCTTGAAAGGTCCATCAGCTCTAGGCATTAACTTAATTTTCCTCATGTCAGGAAACCTCTCCTTTCTTAGATTAAGCCAAACCAAATCGCCAGGATTGAACACAACTTGTTGTCTCTTCTTATTGGCACGTTCCTTGTATCTAGTGTTCATCTTTTCAATTTGTATTTTAACTTGATCACAAGTTCTAAAGAAGGCTTCTTGACGTTTCTTAGCATCAAAATTCAGGATATCTTTTTTTGCAATAGGAATTAAATCAACAGGAACGTATGGATTTATGCCATATATTACCTCAAATGGTGACAATCCTGTTGTAGATGAGGATGTCCTGTTATATGCGAATTCAACATGTGCCAATTTGATGTCCCAGTCCTTTGTAGTTTTACTCACCAGCCCTCTCAACAATGTTCCCAAAGTTCTATTAGTAACCTCGGTTTGACCATCTGTCTGTGGATGATGTGAAGTACTAAATAGTAACTTTGTTCCTACAAATTTCCATTGGGTCTTCCAAAAATAGCTCAAAAATTTAGTATCCCTATCCGACACTATACTTTTAGGAATTCCATGCAATCTCACAATCTCCTTGAAGTACAAATCTGCAATACGACTAGCATCGCCCGTTTTATGGCAAGAAACAAAGTGAGCCATTTTTGAAAATCTGTCCACTACAACCATAATAGAATCCTTACCCCTAGCAGTACGGGGTAATCCAACAATGAAATCCATACTCACACTATCCCATGGTGCAATAGGAACGGGGAGGGGAGTGTATAAACCCTTATGAAAGTGACTTTTGCCTTTTGGCATGTGACACATCTCTCCAAAACAGCTTGAACATCTCTTAACATCTTAGGCCAATAGAAGTGCTCAGAAAGTAAGTCGCATGTTTTGTGTATTCCAAAATGACCAGCAATACCACCACCATGTACTTCTCGAATTAATAATTCTTTAACTCCACACTTCGGTACACACAGTTTGTTTCCTCTAAAAAGAAAACCATCTTGTAGCACATACGAATCAGTCGGCGATGCAAAAATAGAAGAGAAATCAGGGTCAGTCACATACAACTCCTTCAAATGTTCAAATCCCAAAATTCTTGCATCCAAAATTGTAAGCATATAATGTCTCCGAGATAAGGCATCTGCAACAACATTACTTTTCCCATCCTTACACTTGGAAGAAAATGTAAAGGATTGCAGAAATTCAACCCATTTTGCATGTCTTCCACTTAACTTCTGTTGCCCATGAATGTGCTTCAAACTCTCATGATCGGAATGTAAAACAAATGGTGAAGGATGCAAATAATGTGACCAATGAGCCACAGCACGTACAATCGCGTAAAACTCTTTATCATATGTCGAGTAATTAAGTTTAGCACCATTTAACTTCTTACTAAAGAATGCAAGAACATCACCTATACCAAGTCCACTAGCATCAGTCTCTACTTCAAATACTTTGTTAAAGTCCGGTAAAGCAAGTACAGGTGTCTTGCAAAGAAGATTCTTAATTTCCTCAAATGCATTATTTGCACTAGAATTCCACTCAAATTCTTTTTTCTTCATCAGCTCAGTAAGTGGTGCATTCACCGTGCTGAAATTTCGAATGAACCTTCTATAAAATGAGGCCAAGCCGTGAAAACTTCGAACATCATGAGCATTTTTAGGCGTAGGCCAAGTAGAAATAGCATCTACCTTAGATGGATCCACTCTCACGCCATCCCCATCCACAATATAACCAAGAAAAGTAAGACTAGGTACTAGAAAAGTACATTTCTCCATCTTCCCAAACAATTTTTCTTCTCGAAGAACCATAAAAACTTTTCGCAAGTGTTCTAAATGTTGTTCTCTACTAACACTATACACAAGTATATCATCCAAGTAGACAACGACAAAAGAATTTAGAAAAGGTTGTAATACCTCATTCATCAATCTCATAAAGGAACTAGGTGCATTGCAGAGGCCAAATGGTAAAACCATCAACTCATAAAGTCTTTGTTTGGTCTTGAAAGCAGTTTTCCATTCATCCCCATCTCGAATTCTCATTTGGTGATATCCACTCCTCAGGTCAATCTTGGAGAAAATAGTTGACCCATGTAGTTCATCAAGCATGTCATCCAAGCGAGGCATAGGAAAACGATATTTAATGGTGATATTGTTGATTGCCCTACTATCGATACACATCCTCCAAGTACCATCTTTTTTCGGAACTAGTAACGCGGGTACAACAAAAGGACTTTTACTTTCTCGTACATAACCCTTATCGATCAACTCCTGAACTTGTCTTTGCAACTCTTTTGACTCTAAAGGATTACACCTATAAGCTGCCTTGTTGGGTAATGGAGCCCTAGGGATAAGGTCTATGTCGTGCTCAATTCCTCTACGTGGAGCTAATCCCATAGGTAGATCATCAGGAAAAACATCTGCAAATTCATCCATCAGCTTACTTAATTCTAGGTCTTCAATATGAGGCGAATCCTTTTCAACTTCACGAATGTATAAGACATACCCAATTACACCATCTTCTATATCCTTTTCAAACTCAGCAGCAGTAATCAACATATTGTCCTTCACAGGTTCATGAACCACTTTAGGAGGAAGTGGTTTCAGTTTAAATCTTTTTTTCCCGCACAAAACTGAGTATTCATTCTTTTTACCATGAAACATGACTTCTCTATCAAACTACCATGGACGTCCTAACAAAAGTGAACAAGCTGTCATATGAACCACATCACACCATAGTTCGTCTCTGTAATTTCCTATTGAAAAAGTCACAAGTGCTTGCTTCTTGACTCTGATTGGTTCGTTGTCATTCAACCAATTCAACTTATAAGGTTTAGGATGGTCCCGGGTTGGAAGTTTTAGTGCATTCACCATCTTAGAAGATGTCACGTTTACGCAAGAACCAGTGACCACAATCACATTACAAGTTCGATCTCCAACTGCAGCTCTTGTATGGAATAAGTTCTCCCTTTGTTCTTTTTCTTCTACGGGTGTGCAATCAGTTCTAAGAAGTCTTCTCAAGAGGCCAATGTTGTTCTTCTCTTCCTCCGGCTCAATAGACTCGTGGTTTAGATCATCCCATCTCTCAAAATCATCGTACTCAAAATTTGTTTCATCTTCATCATCATACTCTTGTCCCTGTTGAGCAGAAAGAGTTCTTTCTCGTTCTTCTTGTTCCTCATAAGCTGTCAACAACATGTACTCTTTCATAGAAAGGGTAACTTTATTCGTACAGTCCTTTGCAAGGTGTCCTAAGCCTTGACACCTGAAACACCTTTTCTTTGCTAGCGCAGCTTGCTCAGGACTCACTTGGATCTTTCCTTTTGGTTTATCTTCCTTTGAGAATTCATTGCCCCCACTATAAGAAGTACTCTTATAAATGCCAGAATTTTCACCCTTGAAAGACGTCTTAGAGAATCCTTTGTAAACTGGTTTTGCTTTTTCTTTCTCTTGCTTCTCAATTCGAAGAGCCAGCTTTGTCACCTCATCAAAGAACGTGTAAGGAATAAGTTCGACCTTATTGCCAATAGAAGAATTCAATCCCTTGATATAACGACCGATTTTCATCTCTTCTTCTTCTTTCAAGTCACATAAGATACACAACCTCTCAAATTCTGTAGTGTATTCAGTCACACTAAGGTTTCGTTGTCGGAGTTGATTCAGCTTCAAGTAATTATCTTGTAGGTACTCTCGTGGAACAAAACGATTCTTTAATTGCCGTTTCATCTCAGTCCAAGTTGTGATTCTAGGAGCCTCTTCCCTCATGAGCTTCGTCTTCAAATTGTCAAAGCATATAGATGTATATCTTGTTAGCTTCATGTTGGAAATTTTATAAGACTTCTGATCATCAAAACCTTTATAGTCAAAGATTTTTTCCATCTGTCTCACCCATTTTAAGAAATCCTCAGCATCACCTGCTCCACTAAATTCTGGTACATCCCACTTCAAGCTTTTATCATCATTATTGTTGTTAGTGGGTGGAGGGTTTCTTATAAAGCCTGTGCGAAGAGGTGTATTTTCTGCCATAACAATAACCCCTTCAATCCTCTCGTTCATAGCTTGTAAACCATCGATCCTCTCGTTTGTAGCTCGTAAACTTGCCTTGATCTCTACTTGTTCTTTTGTGTTTTTTCTTAATTGTTCTGCCATATAACCAATTTGCTCAGTAATATTTCTAAGAGTCAACTTCAAGAAATCTCCATCTGATCCTTCAGGTTTTAAATCTTCATCCCCTACCATCAACGCGCAACAGTGCTGTGAACAGTGTCGTGAACAGTATCGATGAACGGTACGCGTGAACAGTGCCGGTGAACAGTACCTTTTTTTTGCAAAAACCCTAGATCTCCCAACAATTAAGAAATTGATGGAGAAACCTTGGCTCTTGATACCAAATTTATATGGAACGTGATGTGTTTATGATAATATGTAATAACGATAGATATAAAGTAAACTCTGAATGTCCAAAGATGGAGAAACAAAACTCTAACTCTGAATCTCCGAATGGAGAAACAAAACTCAAACTCTGAATTCAATTCTCAAAGCTGTCTAATAGCCAAAATCTTATTATCAAAATCGTCTCCCAAAATATTACAAGACAAGAGTATTTATAGGCAACATAAATAACCTTATTCAACCCTTATTCAGATAGGAATCTAAAATAAATTCAATATCAGCTAGGAATTTAGCTAATACCTGAACCAAACTAGGAAACCCATCAAAACCTGATCCAACTTGAATAATAAAATAAAATCCTAAGTGCTTAAAGCAAGAAAAACCCTTTCAAGTGAAAGGTAAAAACTTGCAAGCCAAATATATAATTATATAATAAGTAACAATTCTATTCTGTATCGTCCCATACGACACAAGAAATAGAATATGACTTCCCACCAGAATCAACTTCAAATCCCAAAGCATCAATCATGATCTCCACAGGCTCATACGATGGCACAAGATCAACCACCGTGGTCACGTAAACACTCCCAGACCTTGTTCTTTTAAGAGACTCATCAAGGTTAGAGACTACAAGCTAGAGGAGCTAAAGAAGGCCTTTGATTAATTCTACTAAGACGAAGGAGGGATCGCAATGTGAGACCGCCTCATTTGAGAGGAGGTCAGTAAGTGTCTTTAATCGCACTGGAAAGAAATTAATTGAGCACGATTTTCGCCTAAGCTTGAAAAGCTCACTTATGACAAGAAGGATAAGCGATCCCATGGTAGAGGCCAAGGCAAGGGTCAAAGTTCTAAGTGGCCCCCATCTCCTCGTCGAGATTGTGAGCGGTCCCACCATCGTAATGACAGAGCCCCATCTCCTCGTCGAGATCGTGAGCGGTCCTATTGTCATCACGACAGACCCCCTTCTTCTCGTCGAGATCGTGAGCGGTCCAATTATCGTCGCTACAGACCCCCATCTCCTCGTCGAAATTATGAGACCCCCTATATGATGTGACTATTGAGATCAATGAGACGCCTCTACATGAGATGATTCTTGGTGGAATACCTCTACGTCGAGAAGAGGGGGGACGCCCCCGATCCTTGGGGAGAGGGGGGACGCCCCCGATCCTTGGCGGCAATGAGGACCTCCTCAACTACCTAAGTACACCAGGAAGAGCATCTATCAAACAAGTCCCCTTCTTGGTATGGACTTCACTAATATCAGCATACATTGCCCCAATTTGAAGGAGAACTCATAGTGGGGTCACATTAAATTCTCTTCAATAAAAATGGTGTCAACTCCAAATAATACAAGAAGGTTGCTGAAACATGTTGATTCCTCATCACATCTACAATTATAATAAGGACTCGGGGGGTAGTGGCATTACATAAACACCACTCCTAGCAGGACATTTGAAAATTTGCAAGACAAGGCCAGCACCTAGCGTTGTGAGGCCGGCACCTAGCGGTGCAAGGCCGTACCTAGCGTTGCGAGGCCGGCACCTAGCGTTGCGAGGCCGTACCTAGCGGTGCAAGGCCGTACCTAGCGTTGCGAGGCTGGCACCTAGCGTTGCGAGGCCGTACCTAGCGACGCGGGGCTGCAAACTCGACACCTTGCGATGCGAGGCCTCTCGGCCCCATAGGCGCAATCAGGATCATTTGAAGACCCCATCAGCTATTCTAATACACTTGGGAAAATTTTAACAGATATGAAGAGGCGTTATGGAGGAATCTATACATGCTAAAATCATGCAACATGAGTCCCTTGTGCAAGCAGATACAAGGCATATGGTACTTTGCAATATTATAAACATTAAAAGAGCATCAATAAAGCAAGCCAATCCAGGTTCAAGGAGTATCCAAATAAGCAAAAGAAATTAGGTCTGCAAGCGCGAGGCAAATAAAGGGAGTGCCCGCATCTTCACTGAGTCTAGGGGATAAAGTTTAAAAGCAATAAAAAGGAAGTCATGGGGATTAATTTCCGCTTCCTCATTTATCTCCATCTTGAGGTTATCAGCAAACTTCTCAGTCTCTTCGACCAACCGGTACCAATCAAAGTCGTCAACCTTTTCAAGGAATTTTTTCATGAAGTCAACAGATCCTTGGGTCTCGGCCTCCTCAATGATAGTGGGAAGAGCATTAGCAGCATCTTTAACTTCCTTCTCTAACTCAGCGACGCAGTCTTTAAGCTCCTTGATCTGGGAGTCTGACTTCTCCCTCTCAACAGCATGATCCAGCTTAAGCTTCTTTCTAGCTGACTGCTCCTCGTGAAGCTCTCTCTTAAGCTTCTCAGTCGTGCCTTCAAATTCTTTCCTCCAACAATTTTTTGCGTCCTCGACATCAGCCTGAGCCTGTGCAAGTATGGATTTAAGATTCACAATCTCTTCGCTCATCTTACTATTGGAAGAAGCCAAGGCTCGAACCTCCTTGTGGTGACGCAATTGATGGAAGAAAAGCTCAGCTATAGCTTTAGTCTCGGAAGCATTGGACTCCTCCAGAGATTGTAGGGACCAGGAATACATATCAATCTCAGAAACATGGGCATGTGCCAATTTGCCATATGTCTGGCGGACCATCTAGGAGAAGGATGAAGGGGAGAGAGACTCATGTCATCCTTGTTCTTCTTTATTGGTGGTTCTTCATGAAGACTCGTTATCTCAGTTGATTTTTTCCTGCTATGATGGAGGGAAGAAGATGATTGTCGAAGAGGCATTGTGAGAGTGGTCTGCTTAGGAGGAGGCATGACAACATCAGAATTGGTAGCTGAACCCCCAACAAGGGAGGAATGGTGAGTAAGATCACCAGAAGGGTTAAGAGAGGTACTCGCAGCTTTGTCCTTCTTCATGAAAGGGACCGCGTGGATACAACATGGAAACCATGACCTCACGAGGCTATTCTATGTTATTCTTTTGCAAAATACCACCTGTGGGGCCACATGTGATGTTTCTTTTTCAAAATGGAAACAAAAACATATACACTTAATATTCAAGCTGGTGAGAATTGGTTTGCGAGGCGAAGTAAATTTACGAAGCAAGAAGACAGCTTGTATGGCAGAAAAATAAAGCGTAGCGAGGTGGCCAGTATGAGGAGACATGGACTCATATTAAAAATACAAGTCAGATATATATTTGAAAGTGGAAAAGCAACAGGAGGCAGTCAGCTGTGACACGCACTTGTAATCCAAGCTGGACGGTTGTAGCTGCCGTAACTTATTCATGCGGAGCTCGTACAATAAGAACAAATAACAGGAGCGAGGGCTCAACAAATAAAAAAAATCTACTAGATGATCACGTGTGGCTGTCAAGACAAGAAGTGCTAAGCCCGGATGAAAATCAGAGGGAAAAAATGCATGCACCGTAAAAAAATATAACGAAACAAGAGCATGTGCTGCGTGGGTTATATTGCATGGCAAAGTGGCAGGGTGCACGTTAAAAATCAAAGTCAAAGAAAAAGATGTACAAGACTCGTACATACAGGAGTACAAATTAATCAATACATGGACATGGCTAATGAGGACAATGATGGTGGGTCCCGCGCTAAATAAAAAAATACAAGGCAATAGCTTGTTTGCATGGTCACCAGTGGATATAAAACTCTTTATTCACGAGGACTACTCGCATGGAGAAAAATTAGAAGGCAACAAATGATTCAAAAGCTGGAAGGCACGTGTTTAGTAAAAAAAAAAAGTTGCTAAGCAAGGAGGCTTTCCGATAAATCAAATAATTATTTTGATTTTATTTTTGAAGAAATTTTGAAGACCATAAAAAATAGTTATCTGCGCTACATCTGCGTGCACCGAAGAACTGGGGGGTAGTTGCTATGCTTGAAAATTGATACAAGCTCTAAGCAGACTCATTACAAGAATTGAGGAAGCCTCACGATGTATGAGGCTGCGAGGAGGCCTCGTAACGTATGAGGCTGAGAGGAGGCCCCACGACGTATGAGGCTGCGAGGAGGCCTCGCGATGTATGAGGCTGCGAGGAGGCCTTGCAATGTAAGAGGCTGCGAGGAGGCCTCGTAACATATGAGGCTGCAAGGAGGCCTCGCAACATATGAGGCTGCAAGGAGACCTCGCAACGTATGAGGCTGCAAGGAGGCCTCGCAGCATATGAAACTGCAAGCAATCCTCTCAAATTATGAGGAGGCCTCTCATCATAATAACAAGGAGTAGAGGAGAGTCCTCTCATCATACTTTAAGAAGATCTGAAGATACATGAGAAAGCCCGAGCTCACACATCAATCAGACAGAAGATATAATTGTAACAACTTATGACTGCAAGGCCCTATGGGGTCGCCTCTCAAGGTCCCTGCAGGACCATATTGCGCTTGGAAGGACCATTCGAGGTCACCATCACTCACTTACATGGAAGACACATAACACATGTCTTCATTTTAGCAACTGGGAGAAGATCTCGAAATACGACAATTGTCTGCAATCATTAAAATTCATTGGGATCGCGATGCAATTCCAAGGCAATTGAGATAGTTATGCATTCATTTACAGCAATCTATAGCGAGCACAGGCCTCGCATCGAAGTTTTGACTCCACATCGCATTTTCAATGGCAATATGGACTCGAGGGGTAGTTGTTATGCCCAAACCTTGGCATAAGTCCTAAGCAAGCCTAATAGGCTGAAATAGTGGTCCAAAACTCATAATGGGCCTAGAGATGAAGATTGGGTCATTAAAACCCACCACCAGGAGTCAGTCCAATATACTATCAAGCACAATGTGGAAGTTTGCGACCCCAAGCTGTGGGTCGAGTTCGCCAGCAAAGTCCCTAGTATGGGATAACATCTATCATACACGTCTCTCTACAAGGTCCAGCGTGGCCTAGAGGTCCAGCGTGGCCTAGAATACTATCTCTGCAAGGTCCAGCGTGGCCTAGAATACTCTTATAAAGACTAGAGGTCCAGCGAGGCCTAGAGATCCAGCGAGGCCTAGAGCATATTTATTATGAAGGCTTACGGTCAGGCCTAGCGTGGTCGCGTGAGTATAATTATCTCCGTATAGCGTGGACCACCTCGCATGACTAGCCCAACGAGGCCGCATGCGAGGCCATGTTGCTTCTCCATTCGCCTCGTCAGCGAGGCCAGTTAATTTAAGCATCATACTAGCCAAAGGCATCCTTTAATGGGCCATGGGTCATGAGCAGAATAAATGGGTAAAATATATCAACCCAAGAAGACGTCTAGCGGATTTGGGCCAAGTCGAGCCCATAGAAACCCTAGCCCGTCTAGGTAACTTCTTCTCTAAGAGAACTACGTATGGCTTGATCCCTATAAATAGGATACGTAGGCATCTTGTAATGATGATTGACAGTTCACCCCTGAAAACACCATACAAGATCAGCCACAAATGATCTCCAATCTCCTTCCGTGTTCTTCGTGTTCTTAGCGAAATATCCGTATTTTGCTCCATGATTCCAGCAAACCTCCAAAATATTGTTATACAATATTCTCCCTATAACATTTGGCGCTAGAAGGAGGGCAAAGTCATCATATTGGGAGAAGGATGACTAAATCGAACAAGAAGAACGGAGGGAACAACAACGGGGAGACCCCGGGTCTCACAAGACACCCAGGAGCGAGGCGAAGATAAGGGCCGAGGTTCGGAATGACCCCCATCTCTTCGTAGAGAGAGTGAGTGGTCTTATCGTCGTGAAAACAGATCCCCCCTCTCTTCGTAGAGAGCGCGAGCGGTCCCATTACCGCGATGAATGACCCCCCTCTCCACGCCGAGATTGTGAGCGGTCCCATTAGTACGAACCCGAACCCCGGAATCGCAAAAAAGGAAGATCACAAGGAGGATCAATAGGAGTCTAGTGCTCCCAAGAAGACCCAGTCCCACCATGACAAGATAGAAAAGCTAAAGAAGGACTTTGATAAATAAGGAGACCAAGGTTGGAGACTACAGGCTAGAGGAGCTAAAGAGGGCCTTTAATTAATGCTACTAAGACGAAGGAGGGATCGCAGTGTGAGACCGCCTCATTTGAGAGGAGGTCAGTAAGTGTCTTTAATCGCACTGGAAAGAAATTAATTGAGCACGATTTTCGCCCTAAGCTTGAAAAGCTCACTTATGACAAGAAGGATAAGCGATCCCATGGTAGAGGTCAAGGCAAGGGTCAAAGTTCTAAGTGGCCCCCATCTCCTCGTCGAGATTGTGAGTGGTCCCACCATCGTAATGACAAACCCCCATCTCCTCGTCGAGATCGTGAACGGTCCTATTGTCATCACGACAGACCCCCTTCTCCTCGTCGAGTTCGTGAGCGGTCCCATTATCGTCGCTACAGACCCTCATCTCCTCGTCGAAATTATGAGGCCCCCTATATGATGTGACTATTGAGATCAATGAGACGCCTTTACATGAGATGATTCTTGGTGGAATACCTCTACGTCGAGGAGAGGGGGACGCCCCCGATCCTTGGCGGCAATGAGGACCTCCTCAACTACCTTAGTACACCAGGAAGAGCATCTATCAAACAAGCCCCTTGATTGGTATGGACTTCACTAATATCAGCGTACATTTCCCCAATTTGAAGGAGAACTCATAGTGGGGTCACATTAAATTCTCTTCATTACAAATGGTGTCAACTCCAAATAATACAAAAAGGTTGCCGAAACATGTTGATTCCTCATCACATCTACAATTATAATAAGGACTGGGGGGTAGTGGCATTACATAAACACCACTCCTAGCAGGACATTTAAAAATTTGCAAGAGAAGGCCAGCACCTAGCATTGTGAGGCCGGCACCTAGCGTTGCGAGGCCGTACCTAGAGTTGCGAGGCCGACACCTAGCGTTGCGAGGCCGTACCTAGCGTTGCGAGGCCGTACCTACCGGTGCGAGGCCATACCTAGCGATGCGAGGCTGCAAACTCGATACCTTGCGGTGCGAGGCCTCTCGGCCCCATAGGCGCAATCAGGATCATTTGAAGACCCCATCAGCTATTCTAAAACACTTGGGAAAAATTTAACAGATATGAAGAGGCGTTATGGAGGAATCTATACATGTTAAAATCATGCAACATGAGTCCCTTGTGCAAGCAGATACGAGGCATATGGTACTTTGCAATATTATAAACATTAAAAGAGCATCAATAAAGCAAGTCAATCCAGGTTCAAGGAGTATCCAAATAAGCAAAAGAAATTAAGTCTACAAGCGCGAGGCAAATAAAGGGAGTGCTCGCATCTCCACTGAGTCTAGCAGATAAAGTTTAAAAGCAATAAAAAGGAAGTCATGGGGATCCATTTGCCGCTTCCTCATTCATCTCCATCTTGAGGTTATCAACAAACTTCTCAGTCTCCTCGACCAACCGGTACCAATCAAAGTCGTCAACCTTTTTAAGGAATTTTTTCATGAAGTCAACAGATCCTTGGGTCTCAGCCTCCTCAATGATAGTGGGAAGAGCATTAGCAGCATCTTTAGCTTCCGTCTCTAACTCAGCGACATGGTCTCTAAACTCCTTGATCTGAGAGTCTGACTGCTCCCTCTCAACAGCATGATCCAGCTTAAGCTTCTTTCTAGCAGACTGCTCCTCGTGAAGCTCTCTCTTAAGCTTCTCAGTCGTGCCTTCAAATTCTTTCCTCCAACTATTTTTTGCGTCCTCGACATCAGCCTGAGCCTGTGCAAGTATGGATTTGAGATTCACAATCTCTTCGCTCATCTTACTATTGGAATAAGCCAAGGCTCGAACCTCCTTGTGGTGACGCAATTGATGGAAGAAAAGCTCAGCTATAGCTTTAGTGTTGGAAGCATTGGACTCCTCCAGAGATTGTAGGGACCAGGAATACATATCAATCTCAGAAACATGGGCATGTGCCAAATTGCCATATGTTTGGCGGACCAGTCTAGGAGAAGGATGAAGGGGAGAGAGACTCATGTCGTCCTTGTTCTTCTTTATTGGAGGTTCTTCATGAAGACTCGTTATCTTAGTTGATTTTTTCCTGCTATGATGGAGGGAAGAAGATGAGTGTCGAAGAGGCATTGTGAGAGTGGTTTGCTTAGGAGGAGGCATGACAACATCAGACTTGGTAACTGAACCCCCAACAAGGGAGGAATGGTGAGTAAGATCGCCAGAAGGGTTAAGAGAGGTACTCGCAGCTTTGTCCTTCTTCATGAAAGGGACCGCGTGGATACAACATGGAAACCATGACCTCACAAGGCTATTCTATGTTATGCTTTTGCAAAATACCACATGTGGGGCCACATGTGATGTTTCTTTTTCAAAATGGAAACCAAAACATATACACTTAATATTCAAGCTGGTGAGAATTGGTTTGCGAGGAGAAGTAAATTTACGAAGCAAGCAGATAGCTTGCATGGCAGAAAAATAAAGTGTAGCGAGGTGGCCAGTATGAGGAGACATGGACTCATATTAAAAATACAAGTCAGATATATATTTGAAAGTGGAAAATCAACATGAGGCAGTCAGTTGTGACACGCACTTGTAATCCAAGCTAGACGGTTGTAGCTGCCGTAACTTATTCATGCGGAGCTCGTACAATAAGAACAAATAACAGGAGCGTGGGCTCAACAAATAAAAAAAAATCTATTACAGGATCATGTGTGGCTGTCAAGACAAGAAGTGCTAAGCCCGGATGAAAATCAGAGGAAAAAAATGCATGCACCATAAAAAATAATAACGAAACAAGAGCATGTGTTGCGTGGGTTATATTGCATGGCAAAGTGGCAGGGTCCACGTTAAAAATCAAAGTCAAAGTAAAAGATGTACAAGACTCGTACATATAGGAGTACAAATTAATCAATACATGGACATGGCTAATAAGGACAAAGGTGGTGGGTCCCGCACTAAATAAAAAAATTCAAGGCAATATCTTGTTTGCATGGTCACCAGTGGATATAAAACTCTTTATTCACGAGGACTACTCGCATGGAGAAAAATTAGAAGGCAACAAATAATTCAAAAGCTAGAAGGCACGTGTTTAGTAAAAAAAAAATGAAAGCTGCTAAGCAAGGAGGCTTCCCGACAAATCAAATAATTTTTTTGATTTTATTTTTGAAGAAATTTTGAAGACCATAAAAAATAGTTCTCTGCTACATCTGCGTGCACCGAAGAACTGGGGGGTAGTTGCTATGCTTGAAAATTGATACAAGCTCTAAGCATACTCATTACAAGAATTGAGGAAGCCTCACGATGTATGAGGCTGCGAGGAGGCCCCGCAACGTATGAGGCTGAGAGGAGGCCCCACGACGTATGAGGCTGCGAGGAGGCCTCGCGATGTATGAGGCTGCGAGGAGGCCTCGCAATGTAAGAGGCTGCGATGAGGCCTCGTAACATATGAGGCTGCAAGGAGGCCTCGTAACATATGAGGCTGCAAGGAGACCTCGTAACGTATGAGGCTGCAAGGAGGCCTCGCAGCATATGAGACTGCAAGCAATCCTCTCAACTTATGAGGATGCCTCTTATCATAATAACAAGGAGTAGAGGAGATTCCTCTCATCATACTTTAAGAAGATCTGAAGATACATGAGAAAGCCCGAGCTCACACATCACTCAGACAGAAGATATAATTGTAACAACTTATGACAGCAAGGCCCTATGGGGTCGCCTCTCAAGGTCCCTGCAGGACCATATTGCGCTTGGAAGGACCCTTCGAGGTCACCATCACTCACTTATACATGGCTTCGCATTAATTGAAAGACACACAACCAATGTCATCATCTTAGCAGCTGGGAGAAGATATCGAAATACGACAGTTGTCTACAATCATTTAAATTCATTGGGATCGCGATGCAATTCCAAGGCAATTGAGATAGTTATGCATTCATCTATAGCAATCTATAGCGAGCACAGGCCTCGCATTGAAGTTTTGACTCCACATCGCATTTTCAATGGCAATATGGACTCGGTGGTAGTTGTTATGCCCAAATCTTGGCATAAGCCCTAAGCAGGCCTAATAGGCTGAAATAGTGGTCCACAACTCATAATGGGCCTAGAGATGAAGATTAGGTCACTAAAACCCACCACCAGGAGTCAGTCCAATATACTATCAAGCACAATGTGGAAGTTTACGACCCCACTGTGGGTCGAGTTCGCCAGCAAAGTCCCTAGTATGGAATAGCATCTATCATACACGTCTCTTTACAAGGTCCAGCGTGGCCTAGAATACTTTCTCGACATGGTCCAGCGTGGCCTAGAATACTCTTATAAAGACTAGAGGTCCAGCAAGGCCTAGAGGTCCAGCGAGGCCTAGAGCATATTTATTATGAAGGCTTACGGTCAGGCCCAGCGAGGTCGCGTGAGTATAATTATCTCCGTACAGCGTGGACCACCTCGCATGACTAGCCCAACGAGGCCGCATGCGAGGCCATGTAGCTTCTCCATTCGCCTCGTCAGCGAGGCCAGTTAATTTAAGCATCATGCTAGCCATAGGCAACCTTTAATGGGCCATGGGTCATGAGCAGAATAACTGGGTAAAATATATCAACCAAAGAAGACGTCTAGTGGATTTGGGCCAAGTCGAGCCCATCGAAACCCTAGCCCGTCTAGGTAACCTCTTCTCCAAGAGAACTACGTATGGCTTGATTCCTATAAATAGGGTACGTAGGCATCTTGTAATGATGATTGACAGTTCACCCCTGAAAACACCATACAAGATCAGCCACAAACGATCTCCAATCTCCTTCCGTGTTCTTCGTGTTCTTAGCGAAATATCCGTATTTTGCTCCGTAATTCCAGCAAACCTCCAAAATATTGTTATACAATATTCTCCCTATAACAGTTTTAATATTTTTTTGTAATATTGTGTGAATTGTATATCTAGTATGTCTTGTTAATTTGATTCTTGTATACAGATTGAATGATGTATATTTTATTTTAGGATTTTGTAGTTCATACTGGTTTCAAGCATTGAAAGATGAAATTCTAGCTTTGGAGGAAAATCATACATGTGATCTGGTTTTAAGACTTGCAAATCAGCATATAGTTGATTGTAGATGGTTGTTTAAGGTTAAATATCATTCTGATGGCACTGTGGAACGTTATAAAGCTAGTCTCTTGTAACAGAATCAAGAAGAAGATGTTGAGCTCTACAAGATCGTTGGCTCTTCCAGTCCTCATATTCATGTTCATGGTGACTCTACAACAACATTTGAACCATGCACAAGGCTTTGCTCCGGCCCCGTCACCAAATGGGTGTTTTGTTCTGTATGGAGGTCCATTGTTATGTTTTTAAATTTAATCTAGTTTTTTGTACTAGTGTGCGAAGTGTATTGTTCAATATTTCTCAAATATGGAAAAAGGTTAGAACATGATAAATTTCAGGATGTGAATCCATTCTATATTGTATTAGGGTTGTTCTATAGTTCTAGCTTTTTTCAAATCTACTGTTTAGTAAATTAGCGGTGTCCTGTAGATAAGTATTTTGTTCTATACGGAGGTCTGTTGTTCTGTTTTTAGTTTTATTCTTTACCTTTTTGTAATAATGTGTAAACTAGTATGTCCTGTTAATTTGATTCATGTATACAATTTATACGATGTGTATTTTTTAAAGGGTTCTGTAATTTGTACTATTTTTTTCCACATGTGATATATAATTTGTAAATGTCCTGTATATTACTAAATGAGAAAATTACCAAAATAATTATATTTGAGCATGTTTGGCCCTATTTATCGATCAAATACGGCATTTTGTGCGAAGTATTAGCGGCTAATACGGCGTTTCGTGTGCCATATTAGCAGCTAATACGGCGTTTCGTGTGCCGTATCAGCGCTGATACTTCACACGAAATGTCGTATCAATGCTGATACTCTTACAGGCCCCGCCAGGGGCACTAAAATTTTAACCTAATAGCACTACACCAAACGCCGTATCTCGTTGTTGCTTCACACAAAACCTTAGGCTTTTAACTGAGAACACCTTCATGAGCATCAAGCCCTAAAATTTAAATTATAAAATTTAATATTTATTTGCGTAAGGGTGCCCCTGGAGGGGCCTGTTCTAAGCAGAGTAAAAAAAAAATTAGTGGTCAATATTAAAAAATTGCCCCAGGCCTGTTCTAAGAAAAAAAAACTTTTTAGAGGTTAAAAATACAGAACAATGTAAATATACGATTTTGAAAAATACAGGGCAATGAAAATGTACAGAAATTGTATTAACTTTATAGCATTTGATACGGAACAAATGTTAATACAAATATAAAAAAATATTACTAGATAGTTGTCAAATTTTTTTTATAACAGCATTTTTTCCACCAACAATTTTTTTAACAACACTTAAAACCAATTCCAAATGAGAAAATTACCAAAATAATCATATTTGAGCATGTTTAGCCCTTTTTATCGATCTAATACGGCGTTTCGTGTGAAGTATCAGCGGCTAATACGGCGTTTCGTGTGCCGTAACAACAGCTAATACGGCATTTCGTGTGCTGTATTAGCGCTGATACTTCACACGAAATGCCGTCTCAATGCTGATACTCTTACAGGCCCCTCCAGGGGCACTAAAATTTTAACCTTAGGCTTTTACCCGAGAACACCCTCATGAGCATCAAGCCTTAAAATTTAAATTATAAATTTTAATATTTATTTGCGTAAGGGTGCCCCTGGCGGGGCCTGTTCTAAGCAAAGTAAAAAAAACATTTTTTAGTTGTCAAAATTTAAAAATTGCCCCGGGCCTGTTCTAAGAAAAAAAACTTTTTATGGTTAAAAATACAGAGCAATGTAAATGTACATAACTCGATTTTAAGAAATACAAAGCAATTTAAATGTACAGAAATTGTATTAACTTCATAGCATCTGATACAGAACAAATGTTAATACACATATAAAAAATATTACTAGATAGTTGTCAATTTTTTTACAACAGCATTTTTTCCACCAACAATTTTTTTAACAACACTTAAAAGCAATTCCAAATGAGAAAATTACCAAAATAATCATATTTGAGCTTGTTTCATGTGCCGTATCAGCAGCTAATACGACGTTTCGTGTGCCGTATGAGCGCTGATACTTCATACGAAACGTCGTATCAATGCTGATATTCTTACCAGCCCCGTTAGGGGCACTAAAACTTTAACCTAATACGCTACACCAAACACCGTATCTCGTTGTTTCTTCACACGAAATTCCGTATCAACTGCTGATATGGTACACGAAATGCCGTATGCTTGTGTTACTTAACACAAAATGTCGTATCTCATCGGTAAATAGGGCCAATTTTCGGAATTTCAGTATTTTGGGCATTTTAAGCTGAAAAATGATTATTTATGGCCATCACCCATTCCAAATTGAACCTTTTCACAATACGGATACAGGAAAAAATCCACTACGCCGCTATGCTACTATATTTAATTGGTACCTTTTATATAAAAATTAAAATTTTCATAATTGTTCTGTACACAAATATTAATAAAGAACACATAGGAAAATTTTATAAATGTTGTACAGTACATATAAATCAAAATACTACGGAAGCAAAATACAGAACAGCTCTGCATCATTTAAGAATTTTAAAAATTTAAGTATCTAGTACATATAATTAAAAACATTATTAACGAACATAGCTGCCTAGTCACAAATGGTCCACACATCCGATGCTTAGTAAAAAGGAAGAACAAACACTATTAAAGTATATTTGTTTTGGTGCGGTACGTACGTAGATGTGCTTATTTAAATTAGTGCCTATAGTTCATTACATGACTACACCTACAGAATCGTGTACCCTATAGGACACTTTAATAAAAAACACTAAATGCACATTATAGTACAGAGCACACTATAATACTAACATCATAATTGAAAACACTATGGAAGCATACTACAGAACATTGGCTGATATCTCTGTCAAAGGAAAAACTTAATGCAGAGCACTTGTGAAATACATATAAAACAATATAGTAGTTTGCTTTTCAACTAAAGGCTCCGTTTCACTTATTACAATTGCATTCCTTGTATTTGCACCAGCTATGATCGCATGAACCATGCGTTACTTTCAAGTTCTTCCTCATTAGTGTCCACGCTTGAGATGGTGACCAAGTCCATAATTGGGCATTTTGTTATGCAATCTACGCAACCTCAAACGGCTATGATTCCTGCTATCTGATTCACAATACAGTACAAAGTACATTTGTCATAATAAAGTACACACAACATCATGAAAAACTAGAGTAAAATCGACAAAAGAACAAAGCACTTACATACAGAAGAAAACAACGATATGCAAAACCATTTTAAATTACAAAAAACCTGTGAAAAACAGAGTATGAACTACAGAACCCTAAAATAAAATATACATCGTTCAATCTGTATACAAGAATCAAATAAACAAGTCATACTAGATATACAGTTCACACAATATTACAGAAAATAAGATTAAAACCATAATCAGAACAATGGACCTCCATATAGAACAAACACATATTTACAAGACATTGTTAACTTACAGAACACTTGATTTGAAAAAAGCCCGAACTACATAACAACCTTAATTCAATTAAAAAACTGGATTCACAGCCTGCAATTTATCATGATATAACCTTTTTTCATATCCCAATTTCATTGATGTATTGAAAAATTTGATTGGGAGCATGTTCTTCCTACCTCTCGAATCATTATGCTTAACAACTGAAGGCTCTGTTCCACTTATTACAACTGCATTCCTTGCATTTTCACCGGTTAAGCTTGCATCAATGTTATTCTCACGTTCCTTACTCGTTAGTGTCCAGACCGGAGTTGGTGATCAGGTCCCCATAATCGGGCATTATGTGATGTAATCTACACAACTTCAAACGACTGTGTTTTCTGCTATCTGGTTCACAATACAGATAAAGTTCATTGGTCATAAAATAGTCCATACAACCTTAGAAATAATTAGAGTAAAATCAACAGAAGAACACAACACCTACATACAGAAAAAAATAACGATATACAAGACAACTCTAAATCACAGTACACATGTGAAAAAAAATAGTATGAAGAACCCTAAAATAAAATACACATTGAATACTTGTTTTGGAAAAAGCACAAACTACAGACCATTTTGCAATTCATCTTGATCATACCTTTTTCCATATTCCAATATGCGCTTCGATCGACTTTTTGTTTCCAATTAAAGACTAGTGTGAATTTAATAAAGTCTCCTATATTAGTTCATTAACATTGATGCTTATCGTTTAATTAAAAAATGGGATAATGATTATCTATTTTGGATGTTGTTCTGTAACTGCCGTATGTATAACTGTTTTCTCTCGTTCTTTCCATTTTTGCCCCTACTCTATACAATCATCAATTTTTTCTTTTAATCTTGTCCGTCCTTTTATAAAGTTAATCAACGGTGTATAGTTAAGTTACTAGGTTCCTCATATGTGTTGGTTCCCCACTGAGAAGCCCTCATATATATATATAGGATAGCTCTATTCAACTGATTATCATTAGTTATAAAATTTTATATAATAAGATAGTATAGATTTTCTTATATATATATATAGGCTAGCGTTCAAATAGAAACCAACCTTAGAATAGAAAATAGAAACTAGAAACCTACACTAAATAAATTATATTTCATTTATTTTAATGGCCCCGCTAGGGGCACCTTCACAAAAAACTTATGAAATTCTTGGCTCTATTCAACAAAAATATAAAAAAAAATATTAAAAAAATTACTGTTCACGTGCCACGTAATCACGTGAACAGTAACTTTTTTTTAATATTTTTAATTTTTTTAATTTTTTTTGAATAGAGCCAATAATTTTAAACGTTTTTTGTATTGGGGTACCCCTAATTTGGTCATTAGATTAGCTTGAAATATTTAATTTAAGTTTAGTTTCTAGTTTCTATTCTAAGTTAGTTTCTATTAGAACAAGACCCTATATATGTCATTGCTCCATACAGAAAAAATTTGTAATGATTTGGAAAGAAAATTATGTTATATTTATTTACAAAATCTTCTTCCCATTTTTAAAAAAATTTAAGAAAGAAAAGAAAATATACTATTTTCAATTCTTTTCTTTTCTTTCATTAATTCGGGAACACAAAGGGAGAGGAAGGAGCGAAGAAGATAGGACAAGAAGAGTAGCTAGTAAGTACTAGTAAGTAAGTGGGTGTTGCTTTCGTAACCTTGCTTTATTGCAACACCATTCTCGTTTTCATATCAAACCCGTCATTCTTCTTACCATTATAATTTAACTTTCCCATTTTTAATGGGACATGTTGATACCGAACCCATTTTTCATGGGGTCAAATCTCTCCATAACCAAAATTTAAATTTGGTGTCCAAAATAATGAAAAACGGAAAAATTAACCAAAATAATCAATTGATTGCACATTTAGAAAATGCGTACACTGGATGTGCATATGCGCGGTGCATATTACTCCTTAATCCTTATCTTTTGCTTTGCATACGCATTCTTCGGATACGGGTGTCAAGCCACGCATAAAAAAAATTTGTATATCCACTATTTGTGCGTATATATATGTAGGCTAGCGTTCAAATAAAAACCAACCTTAGAATAGAAACTAGAAATCTACACTAAATAAATTATATTTCATTTATTTTAATGGCCCCGCTAGGGACACCTTCACAAAAAACTTATAAAATTATTGGCTCTATTCAACAAAAATATAAAAATAAATAAAAAAAAGTTATTGTCCACGTGCCACGTCATCACGTGAACAGTAACTCTTTTTTTTTAATTTTTTTTAATTTTTTGTTGAATAGAGCCAATAATTTTAAACGTTTTTTGTATTGGGATACCCCTAATTTGGTCATTAGATTAGCTTGAAATATTTAATTTAGTTTAGTTTCTAGTTTCTATTCTAAGTTAGTTTCTATTAGAACAAGACCCTATATATATATATATATTCACAAAAGTAAGCAGCCATCGCGTGCGTAATTGAGTTTTAAGATAAATTAGTCCCTTTGCGCTCTTGTCCTCTTCCTCTCCCTTGTTACAAATATCTTCCTCCGTTCATCTCAAATCTCACACAGGCAATTCAGATCTTTAAATCCCAAAAAGCAACCAACTTGATCCCTCCTCCAATCAATCAAGAAACAAAGGATGGTGTTTGTTAAAGAAGATGATGATGCAAGCTCATCTTCCTACACAATCAACTTGATCAACTTGAGCTCTTGGCCTGCGGCCCCAAACGTGATGAAGAATACGCATATAGATTATGCGAAGTCAATTAGTTAAAAGGGATAGTTTTCTCGACAATTGTTATTTTGGATACAGGGAAACCCATTTTGAATTATTTAGGTCATTTTCTCTTTTTCATGGGACATGTTGACACCAAACCCTTTTGCCTTTCCCATACCATTTTGATAATTTTTTTAATTATATTTTTTTTAATTATAATTTTCCTTTAATGTAATATAATCTTAATTGTTTATTTTTAAAAATATTAAATTCGATAATTAAAATTATTTTGACGGTATAGGGACCAAAATTACGGATAAAATTACTCTTGCACTTATTATATACTAGCTTATAGCTCGTGCAAAGCACATGTTACTTTTAAATACTTTTAAAATTATATGATTAAATAAAATAGAGTATAATAATTTATTAGAGAAAATGACCTAAATAACTTAAAATGGGTACCCTTCTGCCCAAATTACCGATTGTCGGGAAAGTATTCCATTTTAACAAACTATATTCGCATATGGTTTATGCGTATCTGTTTTTTTTTCTTTTTTCCCTTTTCCTGATGATTGTACTTTATACAAAGAAAAAGTTTAGAGCCTAAGATTAAAAAATACTCCCTCCGTCCCAGCCAGTTCTTTACATGGCGGCTGGGCACGAAGGTCAAGGATAGTGGGTGTAAAGTGGGTGTAATATTGTTAAAATAAATGAAATAGTGGGTGTAATAGTGATTTTATTGTTAAAATAAGTGAAGTAGTGGGTGTAATAGTGATTTTATTGTTAAAATAAGTTAATTAGTGGGTGAAATAGTGTAAAGTATTGTTAAAATAAGTGAAGTAGTGGGTGTAATAGTGTTAAAACTTACTATTTTGGGTAATATAAAGAAATGGTGGGACAACCCAAAAAGAAAATTGTAAAGAAATGGATGGGAAAGAGGGAGTATTTTGCTATGGTTTGTTGTCTGGTGCGGGTAAAGAAAGTCAGTTGGTAGCTTGATAGCTACGTAGTACGAACAAATCAGTAATCACATGGGTAGGCCCCGCAGGGGCAGATGGTTAATTAAATGAAGAGAGGTAGACGCATCACAAAGATGCGTATAATTTATAAAAAAAACTGAATGCTACGCATCGCACATATGCGTATATGGTATCCGCATTTTCCAAATGCGTAGTCGATTTGTTATTTTGGAATGATTTACCGACAATTGTTATTTTGGGCACAACACTTTATAATTTGGTTATTGAGGGCTTTCGCCCAATTTATTATGGATATAATTTAACTTTGTAATATTAATTAATAAAATTATTAGTAATAATAATAGTTATTTAATAAAGGATATGTATTTATTAGAACTAATAATATAAATCTTAATGTAAATTTGTTGTTGACGGGATTCGAACCTTGGATCTTTAGAAGATGAATTTAAATATAGAATATTCTTTATTATTAAATCTAACAGCTATCATCTATTTACTAAATATCTAACGGTCACTATTTCTTTTAAATGGTTGAACCAAACAACCAAATTATATCCCTCTTTGCTTATTATATAATAGTATAGTATAGAAAAGGATATAAAAAATATAATAAGATTAATTTAAATTTTAAAATTATATTTTTTCTTGAAATTTTGGGTGTTTACATTTGGATAATAATTGTTAAATTATTCCTAATTTAAAGAATTTTATGAGTTTTGTGTGGGTTGTAAAATCATCCAAATACGATTTCTAAATCATAAGATATAGCCCAAATAGTGAATATGATTTTTTTTACAGTATTAATAAAAATAAATAAAATTCAATTCTAATAAAACCATTTTTATTTATATTCTTTTTAGATTATAACTTTTTTTAATATGATCTAATTTTGATCGTCTATTTTTAAAAATATTACTTTGACGGTTAAAATTATTTTAACGGTACACGGACTAAAATTATGGATAAGATTGCTTTTAAGCTTATTATATATAAAGATCTAATACGGATTTGTAATATATTTAGTTGAGTTTCCTTATTATAACTGTATTCGGATTTTTAATACATTTATTATTGATTGAAGGATATGGTGTGATATTTTTGGGTATATATTAATAATTGTAAGATAATATTTTAAATTAAAAGGTAACTTGTTTTTAATTAGGAAAGATATATTAACGACTAAAAGATATGGTACAATTGATGTTTTTAGGTGTATACGAAAGGTATCTTCAACTAAAATAAACATATTTTAATTAAAAAAGATAATCAACTGATTATCATTAATTATAAAATTTTATATAATAAGATCGTATAGATTTTCTTATATATATATATATAGGCTAGCGTTCAAATAGAAACCAACCTTAGAATATAAACTAAAACCTATATTAAATAAATTATATTTCATTTATTTTAATGGCCCCGCTAGGGGCACCTTCACAAAAAACTTATAAAATTCTTGGCTCTATTCAACAAAAATATATAATAATAATAATAATAATAATAAAAACTTACTGTTCACGTGCCACGTCATCACATGAACAGTAACTTTTTTTTAAAAAAAATAAATTTTTTAATTTTTTTGTTGAATAGAGCCAATAATTTTAAACGTTTTTTGTATTGGGGTACCCCTAATTTGATCATTAGATTAGTTTGAAATATTTAATTTAGGTTTAGTTTCTAGTTTTTATTCTAAGTTAGTTTCTATTAGAACAAGACCATATATATATATTATTGATGATTGGAAGATATACAGTGATTTTTTGGATATATATTAGTAATTGCAGAAATATATTTCATATTAAAATATAATTTATTTTAATTAGAAAAGACATTAATAAAATATAATAGTACTTTTAGATGATTATAAAAGAAATATCTTTAACTAAAAGGTACTTAGAGAAGGTAATGTATTTACTTACTTATTGAAAAACAATTAAATAAAGGTAATTAAATAAAAGCATTAAGTATCGTACCAATCGATCAAATTGACCAAACTTTCAATGTTTCGACTGTTATAAAATAGTATGGATTTATATAAATTATGCAATTGTTTTTTTGTTAAATTAGAGTCGATCTTCTCGCCTAAATTTGTCAAAATTCTTACATATCAATTTTGATTATTACTAGCTTATAATCCGTGCAACGCACGGCTCCTTTTCTAATATCTATAATTATATTTATTTTTTAAAATATTTATGTTATTAATTTACATATTAAATTGTAGTTAAAAAATTGATATATATATATATATATATATATACACACACATATACATATATGTATATAAAATTTTACACGTTCAATTTAATATTTGTGCTTTATCTTGAATTCTTAAAATTTGATTTGGACGATTTTACAACCCACATGAAATTAACAAAATAATCTTTAATTTAGTGATGTTTAACAATTATTTTCCGATTAAAACTACGCAGAAACAAAAAAAAGAAGAAGAAAAATGATGATTTTTTAGGTTAAAAATTCTGTTCGATTTATGAAATCTACTTATATTTAGTTTAGATTATCAAAATACCCTTCTTATTATTTGAAGATAGTTCGATGATAATTGTTAAATCATTATTTAAAGATAATTTAGTGAGATTTGCATGGACCGTAAAATCATCCAAATTTGAATTCTAGATCTCAAGGTAGAGTCCAAATAGTAAATATGAATTTTTTAATATTAATAAAAAAATCAATAAAATTCAACAGTATCCTTTTTAAATTATATCCTTTTCATTTTATAATTTTCTATTAAAAATTCAATTCTAATAAAAACTTGCACTAGTACAAAACTGGCTTTTTACGTCGGTTAAATATATCTTATACGTCGGTTAAATGGCGACGTATAGAGGGGCGACGTATAAAGTCACGAATCTTTTACGTCGGTTAAAAAGGCGACATATAAAGTCTAAATATACGTCGCTAAAAAGCCGACGTATAATGTTGAAAAAACCGACGTATAATGTTGAAGAAATGTGACGTATAATATCCGAAAAACCGACGTATAATGTTGAAGGCGACATATAAAGTCTAATTATACGTCGCTAAAAAGTCGACGTATAATGTTCAAAAATCCGACGTGTAATGTAGAAAAAAGGCGACGTATAATGTCCAAAAAACCGACGTATATTATCCACAAAAATTTTAAAAAAAATATTTTTTCTTTTATTTTTGTATACAAAAATCCTTTAAAAAAAATTAATTTCTTATTATTTCTGTACACCAAATAATGGCTAAACAATCAAAAACCAAAATTTGGTATGTTATCTGCAGTATAACAGAATAACCAATTATGGATTATTACACTGTCATTTGTCACCAGCTTTAAAGCTATTTATTGCCATTACCAAAGAGCTGAATACTAATATTCTTATAACTACGTACAGGGCTTTCAAGGCAAAAGTCTGGTCCATTCTATGAGGTTCCCAGAAAGCATTCATGTAAACATGTAGACAATAAGTAAAATGTTGGACAAAAGACTACATACAATGCAAAGAAAACTTGAGCATCATGTTGTGTCACGCTCAATGTCAGTGGTAGCATACTCCCAGACTTAGCGGCAGCGGTTAAAAAACCAAGATCGACTTGTACGGATACCAATAGAAGAGCTTTGCACAGGTGGTGTTCCCTCAGACAGATCTGACCAGGAGATATTTCCTTCCAAGACAAGGATTATCTGTGTCATTTTCATGAATTTGTTGTCAGAAGGTACACAAAATAATACTCCTCTGTAAATGCAAATTATGGATACCTCACTCATATAACCAAAAGTTTTGTACATTTATGTTCCTGGAAGGTCGCTTTTTAATTATAGCCTGCAGCACACAAATATCAGAACTGTTTTAAAATGTAACAAATATCAGAGCAAAATGACTTCAGTGTCAATGGATATACGTTTCATCCTCTTTTCAGGTGAATGTAACACACAGGTCTGCTCGGAGTCAAAATCACACGATCGGATCGTACAATCCTAAAAATAAAAAATGACAAAACAAGAATTAGTGTAAACTGACTAGTAAACAGGAGGGCACCAATCTAAATTATAAACTAGCTTTTTATATTGATCTTCTCCACCACTAACCTAAGGGACTAAGAGTTGTTCAAGTTAACAACGCAAAGCAAACTAACATCTGATTGCAACTTAAACACTAGTCATACAAGCCAGTTCATTTACATAAGCCTAGTTTAAAAAAATAAAAATAATAATAAAATAAAAATTAAATAGTAAATAGTACAACTAAAAACATTAAAAAGCGTAAAACACTACATCTACAAGTCTCCACCACCTCCTTACTAAATATCAATGCCCTCACCTGCCATGCATGCATTTTCTGCTAATTGATTCACGCGAGTACACTACTTATGATGTAATCCAAGAACCAGGTTGATTGAAAATAAATGTAATGTTGCTTGTGTTTTTATGCTACTAAATAAATACGCATGAGTATCATTGCTTCAAATGATTCACTTTTTGTTAATATTATACGTTGTATAATGAAGTTCAGGTATCTTTCTTAGTTTAGTATGGCCTATATATAGTATCTCCTACCGTGTGAAATTGTTACAGGTAGAATTTGATGCCTCTAATAAAAGCATAGAGGACTTCGACTTTTAAAGATATCCCGAATCTAAACATGAGCAAAAATACATTGAACAATAATAAGCATTTTGCCTTGGTCTCACACACCAAATGACTCTTGACTGAATGATTGAAATATAGTTTAACCGGACTCTGTACAGTAGCACACCAAAGGTGACATCGTTACATTTTCAGGAATTGGAATAATTAAGATCACATTTTCATAATCTCAAACTAAAATTACATGTGTATAGAATCAGTGGTGTGCAATTCATGATATTATTTAACAAGCTAATACAAACTACAAAGGTAAATCTAGTAAAAGAAACTTTCTGTATGGAAGAGTATAACAAGGGAAGAGAAGGTAAAAACCTAAAAAAAATCATAAATAGAGCAAGGAAAGCACTCCTTTTTTATGCTAACTACTTTGCTGACTGCTTGGGTGCATTGGTAAAGACCTCCTTGTAACAGATGGGGCAAGCCTAGAAACAAGATATATTTAGATCCTAGCTAAATTTTCTTGTAACAAGCATTAAAAGGAAAAAAGTTCAATGATCTTGGTGGCTTACCTTGTTAATACTAAGCCATTTGCTGCCACAACCAGCATGATAGATGTGTTTGCATGGAAGAGTAATTTGTTGGTCACCGCGTTTATACTCCATCTGGCAAATCACACACCTGCTCACGAGAAGAAGTGCCAATGGCTCAAAACAGGGACTGGGATCATAACATACTTTTCTGAATAAGTGAAGTATATATTCACTAAAACTATTGGTCATCATCTTCAATATCTAAGCCATTTCATATCGACCGAAACGGGTAAGTTTTATGCTTTAAGTTCCATACAACTCGATATTACAAGCTAGAACTGAAATTACCTACATGACTGGTAAATATATATGCTAAAGCAATGGACACCTGTTTGATGAAAGTCTCATTTCTCTGTCTTTGGCACATAGAACTTCTATCTTTTTCACATGTTGCATGTTACATAGGCATATGCATCAGTTATTTAAATGGATCTTTTATTCAGCTAATCAGCTTAGTTGGACTTCTATCTTTAATTCGGCTTATTTGAACAAAGTTAGTACCACATAACTACACAAATGGATCTTTTTTATATTCCTGGATGATACTATTTTAGGCTATGCATATACTATAAGACTTAATACTTTACTAGCAATGTACTTTATCTGCCTATAGTGCCGTAGTATCACTTAGATAATAGTATAAACTTAGTTAACTTATTGAAATCTAATAAACGACATTGATATACAATATTCTTTCTATATAATTAATACAAAAAGTGATTTTAAGAAAACACAGTTATTATTTTTTAGCTTAAAAGTACTCGTACTCAAGTTTGGACATTCTTATGGTAGTGCATAACTATTGACGCACTGCTGCTCCATCAATTAGGCTTCTGAATTTCGTATACATGGTTACATACCTATAAATAAGTAGGTCCGGACTCCATAGTGGATGGACGATAAAAAAAAATGTGTGCTAAAGTCATGTAAAACAGGTCAGCAGGCATTTTTAGTGCAAAGAAGGTGACTTTGAACATGGTTTGACTTTGGTAAGTATATTACTCTTCGATCAAACTTATTCTTGTGTGTTAGAGATGAGTATTATGTGTGTTGGAGATGAGTGTTAAAAGATATACCTTGAGCATAACTTTTCAAGTGCAAAACCTGTAGTTTAAAGAGATTACATGATGAAATTTTAGATCCATTCGAATTAATCTAAGCAGAAAGATTTATTTCAACTATAGGAAACCGAAGTAATCTAGTCAGAATAGTGGAAAGATTAACATACTGGGGCAGATACCTCAGACAATGATGAGTTGTTTGTATTTGGTGAAGAGAACGGCATGTGTGCCAATTGAGTTTTTGGAACTGAAGTGTCAATATTTGGAACTTGAAATGCACCACTTGGCGAGCCATTTTGTCGAGCCATTTTGTCGAGCCATTTTGTCGAGTTGCTGACAAGCTACCTAGTCTGGTTAATGGTGGAGGACTTTTGGGCAAATGCTTCATATTTGTTATGACAATATCAGCCAATATTTCAGGATGGATATTAGATATAAGAATTTTCAGTGATTTAGCACCTCTATCTCCTTCTGCAATCAAAGCACCAATCATTTGTTCAACAGGGTTTAAATCACTATTCAATGAAGGAACACCCGGGGATCCTCCATTAACAGAGGGACTGTGCCCAGAATCACTTGTTTGAACTAGTGAGGGTGCAGAAGTGTTAACATCATAACGAGCCCTTTTGGTAGCTACATCAAAATTGTTGACCTGAAATTCAGTAGTAGAATGTCGTTTTCTTGTTATATCTCCAGAAGGCAAATGATTTGTTGGTTGCCCATCCTGTAAAAATAAAATAAAACAAGGAGATTGCAGACGTATTAATCTCTAATAAAAACAAACCCAAAAGAACCATAGAAAGAACAATCAAATATTGTTGACTACATAGCATAGTGACAAATTACCTTCATCAACCGAGCATCACGTGTAGCACGCTCGTTGTATTATATACACCAATAATTCTCACCAAATATCAACAATTCCAAACAGATTCTCTCACAGTCCAATTATCAAACACCTTTTGTACAACACAATTGTTCTTCAATTAAGCTACTGAAAATTTAACATGAAGTCGTACTCTAGATATATGATTGTGTAAATTTATAATGTAGGATACATGAGCCAAATTTATAATGTTTTGGAACACAAAAAATCAAGATGAGAGAGACAATTAGGGGAATTGAATTGTGAATAACGAGTTAGGGTTTATACATACCTGAAGTGAATTGAAGTGTTTGAAGACAGATTAGGGTTTATATCAATTTACAATTTCACCCAATACATCTGGAGCAAGTTCAGACCATTATATTTCATCTTGTTCTTGTTCAGGTTTCTTCTTCTTCTTCTGCTTATCGGAGTAATAACACTCAAAAACAAAGGAATTGAGAGGGTATACGATTTACAATAGATAGTTTTTTACTGTGCTTGAAGATAAATTAGAGGAATTGCTTGGAGACACTCAAATTAAAGCTAGGTTTTAGTCGTGCAAAGAGCTAGGAAGAGAGTTACAGTAGGGAGTTTGATTTTGGGGAAGATATTCTAAAGTGAATCAATTGTAATTACTGAATTAAAATGTTTGGTCGGGAGAAAGTCGCCATATATATACGTCGTCATATCCTCAACCGACGTATATAGTAGCATTATATACGTCTCTTTCTCTCAACCGACGTATAAAGTAGCATTATATACGTCGTCTTTTCTCAACTCACGTATAAAGTAGCATTATATACGTCGTCTTTTACTCAACCGACGTATAAAGTAGCATTATATACGTCGCCTATTCCTTAACCGACGTATAATATGATCTTATACGTCGGCTTTTTCTTGAACCGACGTATATAACTGCTTTATACATCGCTTTTAGGCGGAATCGACGTATATAACTACTTTATATGTCGCCTTTGGCCGGAACCGACGTATAAGAGGCGACGTAAAAGATCAATTTTGTACTAGTGTTGTTAATTGTATCCTTTTTAGATTATAATTTTCTTTTTAATATGATATAATCTTGATCGCCTATTTTTTTGACAATAAAGTGCTTATAAGCTTATAAATGAGTGCGAGGGTCGAACCCATGACCTGGATTGACAAAGGATATAATCTTAATCACTTGGGCTATCCAACCTTGCTTCGATCTTCTATTTTTAAAAATATTAGATTCGACGATAGAAATTATTTTGGTAGTATAGTGACCAAACCAAAATTATGGATAAGATCCTTTACGCTTATTTTATATAAGGATATAATGGTCAATCTTATATAAACCTTACAAATTCAATAATTATAATCAATTACTATTTTATATTTTTTTTTGACGAAAAAATGAGGATTTTATTACTGAATCAAAACAACTCAATACAAAACAGCGGGACAAATTCCCGACTGTCAATACAACCAGGTTGAAAAAACAAATAATTTGTTTTCCGAAAATGGAAACCCCCAAAGGATGAACAACACCCCAATTATCTATATGCCGGATACTAGCTATAGACATGCCGAAAGTGGAAACCCCAAAAGATGAACAATCTTTGGTTGTGAGTGGTGTGCTCTTGCAATAATCATTACCGTCCCAGCTTCGATGCGGACTTTCCAGATCCCCAGAGACATCAGCAAAATCATTCTCAACAGACCTGATAAGTGGATTTAATATCCACTTGGAGCGCTTCATTTCGGCTTAAATTGATTAACTTGGCCTCAAGAATGTCGTGTTTTTTATATGTTTTCGTGAGATTGTGCAGGGTTACTAACTTAAGGTTGGAAGATACAAATCGCATATTTTATGGTGGATTTGAGTTCTGGAAGTGAAGCATGACAACTTGCAAAAGAAACGAAGGAAAAAGGAGTTAAAACGAAGAAAATCAGCAAAAATCAGCCTCCGGCAGAAGCACGGGCGCTGCCAGCGCGGAGAAATCTGCAAGATTGTTGATTCACTGTTTAGGCCATATCTTGAGTTCTACAAGTCCGTTTTGGACGATCTTACAGTCCACACGAAGCAAACGAGATTCTCTTTCATTCTAAAGTGGTCCATATGTCCAAATACAACTGGAACGGTCCAGAAATACTGAAGAAAAGCAAGTTACAAAATTTCCTTCAAAACATAATTAGTTTAGGAAACATTTTGGTAGTTTCTTGCTGGAAAAGACTCCTATAGCCTATATAAACACATCCTACCATCATAAAACGAACCAACACTTCACATAACACAGAAAGAGAGCCGAGAGACGGAGATTCAGACTTGGAGAAGGATTCCAACGCTCGTGACAAGCAACCAGATCTAGATCTACTTTTTGTTATCTTCTTTTAGGCGATACTCTTGGATGTTTTTGGGATTTGTTTTCTTAACTCAATACTCTAGTTTATTTGTATTCTTTAATACGTTGTTATTTATCATGGTTTCATCAGATCCCATGATGACGAGCGGTTCATTTATGAACTGTTTATGAGTGGATTTTGTAACAACTTATAAGAGGTCTACGGGTAGTTGTATAGGCTAGCGATCAACTGTTCTATAAAAGGTTTGGGTTGTGTTTGTGGGGGTTGAGCTGTGCTCGAGGGCGTCTCCAATAATCTCAAGTGCCTTTAGAGAAAATCAGAGAACTGAATGCGTCTTACCCTCGAGGTGCCTACGTACCCTTGTATATATAGGGATCAAGCTCACGTAGTTCTAATGGGACTCTGTCTCTTGCCGGAATAGCTGTATTCGATCACCTAGTTCGTGTAGGACTCAGGTTCCTTTAGAGCCTTCTACGAACTAGTTGGCTAAGTAGAGTAGAACTCGAGTTCGTACCCTACTATGATTCTCTCATTGGTTAGAGTTATTCTAGGATCATCTGCGCCCTAGAATTATACTCAGATACCAATTCGTTTATCTGTTCTAGATGACTTCTAGAACCTTCTATTGGCAACTTGTAGGAACCTGGTACTCAGGAACCTATATCTCAGGAGCCTGTTTCTCAGGAACCTCCTTATTTCGGGACATATCGCTTAGGGACCTCCCTTTAGGCGTCAGTACCTGTACAAATAACAAACTGGTTAGTCTGGATAACTCTTCTCATGCTTTTATTATCTCTATGGCTGTTGCTATGCTAACTCGAACTCTTCGGCTGGGAGGAACATGGCCTTCTAATACTCTGCTCAGCTTCCTGACCATTGGGAACCTCCTGATACTCGTACTTCCTTAGTCATTCCTTCTATCTAACCTTTACAACTCGTACTGGATCTATCTTCTGGCTCATATGGATCGAACCCTATAACTTAATGGGCCTAAATCTAGCCCATGGAGATTTTGGGCACAACAAGTACCCCCCGGTTCCTTGAAATCATATAATGTGAAAGGAACCTATTCTAATTCTACGATCAAAGATTCAATGCTAAACCATTCTGGTAACTATACCTTGCTTCAACATTGTATATCCAAGCCTACATGAGCTAACTCAGCGTAGGAAACAGGACATAAAATATTTTCAGCTTAATATAATCTTGAGTAAGCTTCCTTTGTATTAAGGAACCTGTTATCTTGCTATTTTCTTCTTCTTGCTTCAGCTCTCGAAATCTACTCTATGTTTGCATTCAACTTCTCAGGGAATCTAACTTGTCACTCAACTTCACGCCTCTTTAAATTTAATAATTTAAGAGGGGATAATGGTTGGTTGTAGAAGATAATTCAAAATTTGAATTAAACTTATCTCTTACCAAAGCTGTAGTTAATGTGTAAGTTCCCAAGGTTCATACGCTTCTCACGCGTGTACCTCTTCACTTTACCGTTCCAGTAATGTGCTGCCACGTGTACGGGCAGTCTCCCATTTACCTCAACTATTTAATTATCTCTCACCTTCTCAGGTCCGTTTTTACCTTTACCAAACACTTGTAAAAACTCTTGGAGAGAGAACAAGAGGAGTTCGACAGTCGTCCGCTTAATTCATCTTCTCCGTCGCCGTTCAATTCAAATCAAGGTATGGTTTCGACTTATTTCTTTCTATTCTCTTATGTCATTGTCTCGTTTTTCAATCATCTGTTTCCTTGGACTTTGCATGCCGTCGTTTTCTTTGTATGTATGCGTCTGTATCTGTTCTTCAAACTCCATATTTCACACACATGAACGTTCACAATCTCTGGTTTATCAGTACTTTAACCGTCGATTCATGGTTGCGTCGTCATGATCTTAGCATAATCTTTAGCTATCTGTCTATTCATATGTTTCTAATTTTGTTGGTACATGCCTTCTTCAAGGTTTTCTGTAATATACCCTGTCAATAACTGCACCGTGTCTAAACACTTTAGAACCCTAATCTTTCTCCTAGGTTCCATAAAGACCTGACCCTTCTTCATCTATCTTTTTGCAGATGTCTTCTGAATCTACCCATTCTGACCACCAATCTTCGACTCAACCCTTAGTTGCTATGCCGATTGGTGAGAGAACTAGATCCAGGGTTGTAATACCCAATGTGAATGAACCTGAGGACATACTCATTAAACCCACAATATCTCCATTGTCTCAACTTCCTATCCCTACATTTATCGACTTAGGAGATGATTGGCCCTCTGATGATGAGGAGGTGTCGAAACCTGAACTTAAACTCGAATCCCTCTTAGAACCTGATTTTCAGAGTGAGGTGACTGTTGAGAGAGAGTTGTTCAAACAGGAAATTACACCTTTTTTTGAGAAAGCTGATTCCATCATGACCTCTGTTAAATTAGAAAAACTTCTTGAGGAATGTCCCCGTCCAATCTGTAGTATTGTGATTCCTAAGCCTGGTGAAAGAGCTCACAGGTTTGATATCAGAACCCCTGATCGTGGGATTCCCAATGCTGTCATTTCTGCTGCTTTTTTGAGAGTAGGTTTTTCTATACCCCTTCATCCTTTTCTAAGGGAAGTACTAGAGTTTTATAACTTAGCACCTATGCAACTGACTCCCAACTCTTATCGCTTGGCCATCAGCACCTTTATTCTGTATTCCAGCAAATTCACAACTCCCCTGTCTGCCCCTGAGTTAGGCTATTTCTTTAGGTTGAAAGATATCGGGAGAAGCTCAGGTTGTTTTTATCTGTCAGCATGGCCTTGTCATCAGGGCCAATGTATAAAAAATGTTAAACAAAATTTTGATTTGTGGCAAGAGCAATTTGTCTATTGTTTTGACTGCCCTGATGTTAAGTATGCTTTTAATCGCCGACCAAATATTCCCAAACAAACCATTCTGACTGGAGTGTGTTTAGAGAGGGCAAAAGAGATCTTGAAACTATCAGCTTCCATTAGGGACTGCTTGATTCTGATGACCCCTGAAAATTTGACTTCCCTAGGTTTTATTCCTTCAAACACTGGTATGAGCTTCCTTATTGTTATGTCTTTCCTTCTTAACTGTATCTTTGTGAATACATCTTTTTACTCCATGCATGCCTCTCTAATTTTTAACTTATTGTCTTATGCAGACATGGCTCCCAAAGTTCCCTCTTTCGTCAAACGAACCAAGAATGTAGACGAGATCTTTAAAGCTGATGTTGAGACACAGGAGATTCCGCTCACAGCAACACCAATCAGCCAAGTTCCTACCCCAGCCTCTGTCCAGACTCAACCATCTAGCTCCTCCAAGCACAAGCTAGCTCAGACTACTCTTGACCTCTCTGGGAGTTCACAAACCAGGTCCATGAGGAAGAGCAAAGCTGTGAAAGTTGAATCAGCTGTGGCACAGAATCAATTTAAAGAATTGATTGATACACATGTGCTTCCAGAAGCGATTGCCAGCTGGGCCAAGATGGATTCTACCGAGGCTATGCATGCCATGAGGTTCTCTGCTGCCCAAAATGCATTCTTTGCCCTTCGATACTGTGATGATTTTGCTTTGAAGACACAGTATGACCTCCGATTGCAAGGAGAGATCTCAAAACTCAAAGAGGAGCTGGCTGCTAGAGAGGAGAGCGTGAATATTGTCACTGTTGCGGTAAGGAGGGCTAAAGCTGTTGAAACCTCACTAAAGAATAGCAGGGATGAGCTTCAGGAACAGGTGAAGAGTTTGCAGGATGAGAAATTATCCATGCTAGAGAAAATCAATGAACTAAAAACTCAGGTTGATGCTTTAAATGTTGTTGCCGCTACTGTCAAATCATCCATGCTCGTCCAGGAAAAAGCTAGGTATGATGAAGGTTATGACGAAGGCGTTCGTGACTACATGAGGTCCATGTGGGAGAAAATGCCCGAGCTAAACTGGTCTCTCCTAGGCGAGGACGTAGTGGGGATGATCAAGGACTTTGAGAATGAAGCTGCTGCAATCTCTGTACCTCCCGTGAAAACGGTTGAGAGGTCTCCAGGTGCCAACCCTGAGACTGCAGAGGTTCCTGCTCCTGAAGTTGTTCAACCTATCCCTCCAACTCCTCCTGTTGTCACCAAGGGTTCCGATGAAGTTCCTCCTTCGTAAGTTCAACAAGATCCTTTAAAAGCTTCTATAATATGATAACTTTTGATAACTTTTGATGAGGTCACGGGCTCCTCGTAACGCCTCGCAAGATGTAATTCTAAATTTGGTTTCCATGGCCTTCGTGCCAATAACTCTTTATGCTGGTTTCCTGGGTCTTTGTACCCATAATTCTCTGTGGTTTCTTTTTTATAATAGCTATTTACTTTTGCTACATATCTCTTGTCCAGGATAAGCACATACATATTTATTTGTTCGAATCTTAACTTACTACGTACTTTTCTTCAAAACTTCATGAAACACTTCACTGTTATGCACTAAAGAATAACTCAGCTTCCTTACTCATATGTTCAAGCTTACGCGGGCTAACCCATTGTAAGAAACAGAACACACGCATATTTCCACTTGTTTATTCTCAAAATAAATGCAATAAACTACAGCTGAGTTGTAAAACCTAGAACCTCTGTGTTTACACTCAAGTGTTTACACATTGAGTCAATAATCTAAACCGTAGCCTTCTTTAATAACTTCTTCTACATCAAAACCAGGTTCCTCGAGTATTAATCCTACAAAATAAACATAAAACATAAAACAGTTAACGTTAGTAAAATCTTTCTCTTGTTTATTTCGGGTCATCTCTTGGAAAGGTTGCCTGCTTGGCTCCCAATCCTTATCTCCAGGTTCCAACATGCCTCGAGACATGTTGGTCCTTTTTTTCTCTTGGAAAGGTAACCTGCTTGGTTCCCAATCCTATTCTCTAGGTCCCAACATGCCTCGAGGTATGTTGGTTCCTTTTTGTGCCTCGAGGCGATTCTAGGAACCTGTGCGCCGTTCTGGGAGTCCACACAGATTCCTCTTCTTCATGTGTCAGGCTAGACATCTTATGAAGGTAAATGCTAAGGATTTTATCCCTTCTTCCCATGTGCCAAAGACGGTTCCACATGAGGGAGAGCTTATTAGGCTTCTCTTTAAGAACAAGTGTGCCGGTCGAGGCTCCACACAGGTTCCTTTAGGTGCCTTTTTGTCAGGACTTTAGGTGCCTTTTGTCAGGACTTTAGGTGCCTTTTGTCAGGACTTTAGGTGCCTTTTGTCAGGACTTTAGGTCACGTGCTCAAGGAACTTGAGGCTTTTGGCAACAATGTCGTGCTCAGTCAACTAAGGCTTTTCAATCACATTTGCTCAGGAAGCTACCTGAGGCTTTTTCAATGCGTGCTCGGAAAGCTACCAAGGCTTAATTCATGCTCAGGAAGCTGCCTGAGACTTAACTCTTGCTCAGGAAGCTGCCAGAGGCTTAATTCAATGTTTACTCGGGAAGCTGCCTGCAAGCTAATTCTGATCAATCAATCGTAGTCTGCTCATTCTGTCAATTCATACTCATGCTTCGTGAATACTGTCAAAACTACAGGAACCTGTTAGTCAAGGTAACCTGCAAATACTGTCAATGCTACAGGAACCTGTTAGTCAAGGTAACCTGTTCCACAATACAAGTACTAAAACAAGCACTTAAAATTTTCAAATTGGCATATGAAAAAGGCTAATCATATCATGCACAATACTGTCTAAGTAGGAATACTACCCCCCAGTTCTTTTGGGTAATTATTGTTACGCAAAAGAACTATTAAGGAGCTATAGCTGCAAAGAATGCACTCAAAATATTCAACGTAGAGCTATCTATCGCTCAATACTTTAAAAAGAAATCGTCTTGCAAGTAGGGAGGTTCACATCAAGTACCCCCCGAGTACATGCATAATCAAATACTGAAATCAAAATGCTGGTCAGCTATAACTAATAAGCTGCCTTTATTCCTGGCTGAAAGAGCCTTACTTCTCTTAAAGAAAAAAAAATAAAATAAAAGAGTTACTGATAATACTTCTTGAGATGTTCTGCATTCCAAGCTCTCGGAATGAGATTCCCATCCATATCCATCAAGTGGTAGGTTCCTTCCCAAATGGCTGACTTTATCTGGTAAGGTCCCTCCCAATTTGCTCCAAAAGCTCCATGTGCCAGAACCTTGGTATTTGGCATGACTTTTCTCAGAACTAGGTCTCCAACTTTAAAAGGTCTTGCCTTCACCTTTTTGTTGTAATACCTTCGAACTCTCTGTTGATATGCTGCTAACTTCACTTGCGAATCTGCTCTCAACTCTTCGACCATGTCCAAATACAGTCTATGATTTACCTCATTGCTCTCGGGATCAAAATACTTTCTTCTCAAGGAGCCTGTACCAACTTCCACAGGTACCATAGCTTCACAACCATAAGCGAGAGTAAAAGGAGACTCACCAGTTGTAGTTCTAGGCGTGGTGTTATACGACCACAAGACTCCAGGAAGCTCCTCTGGCCAGCTTCCTTTCTTATCTTCAAGCCTCGTCTTCAAAGTGTGCTTGATAATCTTATTCACTGCTTCAGTCTGTCCATTACTTTACGGATAATACACTGCTGAAAATGCCTTCTGAATTCCAAACTGCTCACACAACCCTCTAAGCTCTTTACTATCAAACTGCTTCCCATTGTCAGAAATCAGTTTCTGCGGAATGCCAAACCTGCATACAATGGCTCGAAACACGAACTCAGTCAACTTTGATGCTGTAATCTTAGCAAGTGGTTCTGCTTCTGACCACTTTGTAAAGTAATCAACTGCAACCACTGCATATTTCACTCCTCCTTTTCCTTTCGGGAGTTCTCCAATGAGGTCTATTCCCCAAACAGCGAATGGCCAAGGACTAACAATCGGTTTGATAGGTGCTACAGGACGATTATCAAAATTTGCAAACCTCTGACAATTACTGCATGTCTGCACGAATTTTGTAGCATCTGCTTTGATGGTTGGCCAATAATATCCTTGTCGAAGGACCTTCATGGCTAAAGAATTACCCCCGAGTGATTTCCACATACTCCTTCATGAATCTCCTCGAGGATATACTTGCATTGCTCTCCAGCTACACACTTGAGCAAAGGTTGATTGAATCCTCTTTTATACAGAATTCCATCATAGATTACATACTTGGCTGCATGATACCTCAGCTTCCTGGCATCGTCTTGACCGGGAGGTAGCTCCCCTTTATTCAGGTAATGATATATTGGGGTCATCCAGGAATCTTCAACTGGAAACTCGATGTCCATCACTTCTTCTTTGAAAACGCTAGGTTGCTCCTGAATCTGGAGTGGAATTACTCCCAACAACGTGGATTCTCTCTGAGATCCTAGCTTGGCCAATGCGTCTGCCTTGGTATTCTTTCTTCGAGGTATTTGATCTAGCTTCACCTCTTTGAACCTCGCGATCAACTCCTGAGAGTACCTCAAATACAAGTCTGTTCTTGGACCTCTCGCCTGAAAACCACCACGAATCTGCCAAACTACTAACATCGAATCACTGAACACTTTAATATTCTCCACTTTCATTTCCAAAGCTAACTTGAGGCCTGCAATCAATGCCTCATACTCTGCATCATTGTTCGTGGCTTTAAAAGCAAAATGAATCGAGCTATAGAGTTGGTGCCCTTCTGGACTAACTAGTTCTATGCCTGCACCTGCTCCACCACTGTTAGCAGCTCCATCCACATACAATGTCCACCAAGGTGCACAGTTGTCATTATCTGCCTGGTTTTTTGCCACCTCTTTTGGCCCCTCCTGGCCGGTAACCTCTACATGAGGTGGAAACTCGATTAAGAAATCTGCTAGAGCTTGAGCTTTGATTGCTGTCTTTGGCTTATATTCTATGTCGAACTGTCCTAACTCCACAGCCCACTTTAACATTCTCCCTGAAGTTTCTGGCCTATGCATCACTTGCTTAAGTGGATATGAGGTTCTTACCTTAATCTTATGAGCTTGGAAGTAAGGTCGCAGCTTTCTGGAAGATAGAATCAAGGCAAAAACCAGTTTCTCCATTCCTGTATACCTTGTTTCTGCATCAAGTAACCTTTTACTAACATAGTAGACTGGGCTCTGCTGTCCATTCTCTTCTCGAACCAGAACTGCACTAATGGAATACTCTGATACGGCCAAATAAAGTATCAATGTTTCTCCATCCACAGGTTTGGCTAACAGTGGGGGGCTCCCCAAATGCTCCTTTAACCTTCCAAACGCTATCTCACATTCTGTTGTCCACTCGAATTTGCTTCCTTTCTTTATAGCTTTAAAGAACTCCTGACACTTATCAGTGGACTTCGAAATGAACCTATTCAAGGCTGCAACTCTTCCTGTAAGGGACTGAACCTCTCTCACAGTTCTCGGCGACCTCATATCAATCAATGCTTTAATCTTGGCTGGGTTGGCTTCGATACCTCTATGGTTCACCATGAAACCCAGAAACTTTCCTGATTCTATCCCGAACACACATTTTTGAGGGTTCAGCTTCATTCTGTACTTTCGCAAGATTCCAAACATTTCTTCTAAGTGTTTTACATGGTCAACAGCTTCCTTAGACTTGACTAGCATATCATCCACATATACTTCCATAGTATGGCCAATTTGATCTTTAAACATCATATTTACTAACCGTTGGTATGTGGCTCCAGCATTAATCAATCCAAATGGCATGCATACATAGCAATAAAGACCTCTATCCGTAATAAAAGAAGTGTGCTCTTGATCAGGTTCATACATAGGAATTTGATTGTAACCTGAATATGCATCCATGAAGCTGAGTAGGGCATGTCCAGCTGTTGCATCCACTAACTGATCAATTCGTGGCAGCAGGAAACTGTCTTTCGGGCATGCTTTGTTGAGATCTGTGAAGTCCACACAGGTTCTCCATTTCCCATTAGGTTTCTTTACCAAAACAGGGTTTGCCAACCATACTGGGTAGAAAGATTCTTTAACCAATCCTGCATCCAATAACCTGTCGACCTCTTCTTTCAATGCTTGAGCTCTTTCTCCACTGACTGGTCTTCGCTTCTGTCTCACTCCTTTCTTTTTTGGATCAATATTCAACTTATGACACATGACCCTTGGATCTATCCCTTCCATATCTGCGTGACACCATGCAAACACATCCAGGTTCTTGCCCAAAAAGGTAATGAGAGATTCCTTTAAGGCTGGGTCGAGTTGAGCTCCAATCTTCAACACTTTTGTACCATCTTTGTCATTGATCTTCACATCCAAAGTTTCACCAGCTGGTCCAGCCTTGACCATGGTTTCTGGCATTCAAGGATCTAAGTCTACCTCCATCTCTGTGGTTGAATCCTCTTGAGGTTCCTGGACTTCGTGCATGACATTCCTTCTCTTTGATGCTGGCTGATTGTCTTCATTGCTTCCATTATGTTTCAGTTTTCGGGATTTTTCTTCATCCAATCCTTCTGCCATACACACATCACCATCCTTGTCCGTAGGGGGTGCACTTTCTATCAGCAAATAAGGGGTATCTGGTCCCCGAAAAACTGGAATCTCAACATGAGGTTCCTCTTCTATGATCTCTTCAATTCTTATAGCTCTACAGGATGTTGGCACAAAACCTTCTGAAGGCGGACTACGCAAGTCGAGCGTTATTTTATCTGGGTTCTTTCCTGGAAAATCATCAGGAACCTCGTCCATGGGTTCAGGCAATTTAGCAGCCTTAGCAGCATGTTGCAAAGCTTTGGTGTAGCACTCTCTAGACTCATACTGGCATCCTCGAACTACACCAATTCCATTTGGTGTTGGGAACTTCATCGTTAGATGGTAAATGGAGGTTACCACCCTCATCTCCTTCAAGATAGGTCTTCCCAGAATAGCATTGTAATTCATATTCTCTTCTATAACAATGAATTCTGCCAGATGTGTAATGCAACATGGTTTGTCACCTAGAGTTACTGGCAAACGAATCTTACCTTTGATAGGAACCTGATTATTAGTGAATCCGTACAAGGTATCGTTTGTTGGAGTTAAGTCTTTATCCAGAAAATGCATCTTCTTGAAAGCTGAGTAAGATAGCAAGTTTACAGAGCTTCCATTATCAACTAGCACTCGATGAACCTCATAAGACCCGATTCCGGCCTCAACCACTAAAGCATCGATATGGGGATGGTGTACCCAAGAAGCATCTTCTTTAGTGAAAGTAATATCTGCATCTTCTCCTTCAAATAGCCTTGGAGACCTTTGTGACAGATTGTAAATACTGGTCAAAGGACGTTCTTTAGCTTCACGGGTATATCTCTCCATGGCACTCCTGCTGCTTCCTCCAATGTGGGGACCTCCTATAATTGTGCGTATGCACCCAGCCTTAGGTGGTCCTTCCATCACGACAGGTTCCTGTGTCTGTGTCTTCTGAGTCTTCTCATCTCTATACTTTTTGCCTTCTTGAGCCACCCATTCACTCAACTGCCCTTGTCTGATTAGAGTTTCAATTAGGTCTCTGAGGTGACGATAGTCTGTAGTATTATACCCATTGTTATCATGAAAGTCACAGTATGGGCGCTCATTCTTATTCCCTGGGGGACCAGTTCTGAAAGGCTTCTTAAACCACGAGGACTTCTCATTCACCGCGTAAATGTGATCGATCGGGGCTACCAAAGGAGTGAAAGTTTCATAGACGGGTCTCTCATGTTTGTTGTTGTTATAGGAAGCTGGTGGCGGGACCTGACCCATGACAGGTTTAGAAGGATTCACAGCTTCAGGCTTCACCTTGGATGTACGACTAACCACCTTTTTATTGTCACGACCATTGGGGCTTCTTTGTCTCGATCTCTTGCTTCCACTTTGCCTTACGAAATCTGGATCCTTCTTTAATTCGGCCAGAGATTCCTCCACCAGACGGAAGGGTTCTGCCTGGGCATAAAAATCTGCCAACGTCTCTGGTTCTTTTCCTTGAAGTGCTTTCCAAAAGTCCGAGCCTCCTTTGACTCCAGCAATTAAGAAATTCTTTATGGTCTCCTCAGATGCTTTCCTAACCTTTGGAACCTCTGCATTAAACCTCTTGAAATATTCTGTCAACGTCTCACTAGGTCTTTGCTTGATATTGGCTAAGGTATTGGTTGGTGGTGCGAACGCAACAGATGCTCTAAATTGAGTGACGAAAAGCTTCCCCATACTCGCCCAAGAACCAATCGAATCAGCAGGTAACCTTTTAAACCATTGATGGGCTCCACCCTGTAGAGTTGCAGCCAGTAACCTGCACCTGGTGGCTTCCTTCACTTGATAGACATCCATCTCTGTATCGAAACGACTGAGATATTCAATGGGGTCAGTAGTTCCATCGAATTTCAACTCATTCGAAGGCCTATAAGACCTAGGCAGAGCCGACTTTCGAACCTTCTTGGTGAAAGGAGAAGCAGTTATAGGATTCACAGCAAGATTCTTTTCGTCCTTGAGTTGAGTCAAAATTTTCTTGATATCTTCTGCTGTCACCTCCCCAGTGGCTTCCGCCCTCGTCTTTTTACTCGTTCCTTCCTCCTCTTGCGACTCTGCAGTGCTTGATTCTTCAGCATCCTCGTCTTAATCCGTGCTTTCTTCTTCAATTATTTCAACAGATGGGTCTTTATCTTTCTTCTTTTTCTGTGAGGAACCTCCAGTCTTGGTTTTCTTCTTTCCCTTGGACCCTGTACGACCCTTGCTAACAGTTTTACTCTTCTCAGGATTCTCTAGTTCTTCGTCACCATTATTCTGCTTTGGTTCTCCACCATCTTCTGGAACTTCCTCTCTATTCTCAGATTCTTCTTCCTCAAAGTTCAACTGTTTCGGAGTAACCTTCAACTTCTTGCCTTTCTTTGCCTTCTTTTTCTTCTTTTTACTTGAAGCCTGCTCCAAAGTCGACAAACGTTCTCCCACAGTCTTTAAGATTTCCATCATAGTTGCTTTAGTAACCTTCGGTGCTCTGGGAGGAGATTTGTTCCCCTCGTTAATCTGTCGCTCAGAACGGGTTGCTTCGCTATCAGAGTTGCCTGACATCTTTTCCACTCTTAAGATATTAACTATCCCCTCCTTCTAGCGCCAATGTTGATGAGTGGATTTTGTAACAACTTATAAGAGGTCTACGGGTAGTTGTATAGGCTAGCGATCAACTGTTCTATAAAAGGTTTGGGTTGTGTTTGTGGGGGTTGAGCTGTGCTCGAGGGCGTCTCCAATAATCTCAAGTGCCTTTAGAGAAAATCAGAGAACTGAATGCGTCTTACCCTCGAGGTGCCTACGTACCCTTGTATATATAGGGATCAAGCTCACGTAGTTCTAATGGGACTCTGTCTCTTGCCGGAATAGCTGTATTCGATCACCTAGTTCGTGTAGGACTCAGGTTCCTTTAGAGCCTTCTACGAACTAGTTGGCTAAGTAGAGTAGAACTCGAGTTCGTACCCTACTATGATTCTCTCATTGGTTAGAGTTATTCTAGGATCATCTGCGCCCTAGAATTATACTCAGATACCAATTCGTTTATCTGTTCTAGATGACTTCTAGAACCTTCTATTGGCAACTTGTAGGAACCTGGTACTCAGGAACCTATATCTCAGGAGCCTGTTTCTCAGGAACCTCCTTATTTCGGGACATATCGCTTAGGGACCTCCCTTTAGGCGTCAGTACCTGCACAAATAACAAACTGGTTAGTCTGGATAACTCTTCTCATGCTTTTATTATCTCTATGGCTGTTGTTATGCTAACTCGAACTCTTCGGCTGGGAGGAACCTGGCCTTCTAATACTCTGCTCAGCTTCCTGACCATTGGGAACCTCCTGATACTCGTACTTCCTTAGTCATTCCTTCTATCTGACCTTTACAACTCGTACTGGATCTATCTTCTGGCTCGTATGGATCGAACCCTATAACTTAATGGGCCTAAATCTAGCCCATGGAGATTTTGGGCACAACATGAACTAATCGTTGTCATGGGATTCTAACGGATTTATCTATGTAGTTTAGTGGTTTATTTGCTTTAAAGATTTGTGTGTGATGAATACTTGATATCCTTGTATGGTTGTGCTTATTCTTCTTGGATGCGTAGCTAACATCTAAGTTGTTGGTTAATCTCTTGTGAAGCGAGAATAGATCTTGAGATTTAGAACTTGCCATGCTAGCATAGGATAAGTTGATGTATGTTTGACATCATGATTTGTAGCGTAAATAGAGATATATTATGCTGCCCTATGTGATCTTAATGGATAACTTGTGCTTAAACCGTTATGTTTTCAAATCTTATAGAGATATAGGGTCTAAACAAAATTGGTGTCTACCCATCTTCTATCTCTTTTGTGGATGTATGAGTAGTTTGGTATTCGTATACTGAGAGGTAGCCTATACTTGTTTCGTGTTGTCTGATCAGATATCAAAACCATTACATGCATTGATTAAAGGCATCAACTCTAAGCGAAATATTTAATGAAGTTAGGATCCCATGTTTTCTATTGCATAAGTAATTCGATTTAAATTCTCGTTAGTTAATTAATTCTTAGTTGGTTAATTTATTTCCTTAGTTAATTTAAGATAATCAAACCCCAATTTGTTAATTGTCTTGGCAGTGAATAAAAACCATACATTGTTGCATAGGTGCATTAACTGAATTGAAACCTAAACCAGATCTCTGTGGGAAGGAACTGAACTTAATTCTATATTACTTGTGACCACGTACGCTTGCGTGAATTAGTGCAAACAGTTTTTGGCGCCGTTGCCGGGGATTATCGGTGTTTTATTTTTAGTTTATGTGCTTGTCATCAGTGGTCGTTATAGTTCACTGACTCGGATTGTTTCTTACTAAGTTACTTTGTTTGTGTGTTTCAGGTACTTGAGCGTGTATGCGAACACGTTCTCAAACTCGAAACCTGGAAGACTTAGAGCCAGTAGCAGATAAAAAGGAAGAGGAACTTGAACCAACAATAGAGATGGGTGATCGAGCAGCAGTAGTAGTTAAGGCTTTGAAGGACTATTCTCAGCCAAAAATCAATGACATCCAATCTAGTATTGTCAGGCCAACCATTGCAGCTAACACTTTTGAGATCAAGCCTATCACAATTCGAATGGTACAGAATTCGTTTTAGTTTGGGGGTGCTCCAACGGAAGATCCTAATATGCTTATCCGTGACTTCATTGAGATCTGCGACACTTTCAAGTTCAATGGTGTGTTGGAAAATGCTGTCAAATTGAGACTTTTCCCATTGTTGCATAGGTGCATTAACTGAATTGAAACCTAAACTAGATCTCTGTGGGAACAAACTCAACTTAATTCTATATTACTTGTGATCACGTACGCTTGCGTGAATTAGTGCAAACTAGACCCAACACCGAACAAAACCAGACATAATTAATCAAAAACATAAAAACTGTCCAAAAAGGAGAAACAAACAACCACTCCAAAGGAGAGACACACAAACGCCCAAAAAAATTGGGTTTTATTAGGAGGAAAACAAAAAAGAGGGCCTTCGACCGGTGGATAAATCACCGTCGGAGGGATAGACAGTGGCGGCTAACAAGACAAGAAGAGAGAGGGCGGCTAGCCCAAAAGCAATTTTTTGTAACCCTATTTTATATTTATCAGTTTAAAACCCGATGCACTGTGCACGAACTATTTTGAACATGAATTCTTTCTTCAATTTGAAATAAATTTTTTATTACATGAATTTTGTAGGCTTAAATTCTGAAATGATATGATTTAATAATAATTATATAAATGTTGCATGTGTTATTTCTAGGGATTTTATTTAGAAAATTTAGAAAAGATAATATGTTTTAGTTAAAAAATGGAATTAGTTAATTATTAGTAATTATAATGTTAATATTTTTATTTTATTAAATAAAGAGAATAAAGTAAGAAAATAGAGAAAAGTAATGATTTTAGCTGAAAAAGATAAATTGATTGGTTAATATTAATTTTAATTTAATTATTTTGTTTTACAAAATAGAATTGCTCGTATCAATTTTAGGAAAAAAAATTTAATTGGATAAAACATAAAATATATTGTGTTTTACCAAAAAGATAAAATTAAGTAATTATTAAAAAAATTGAAAATATAATATGTTCAATCCAGAAAAAAGAAATTAATTAATTATTTTGAAGAGTTATATTTATAATTAAGTAAAAGTAATCAACTAAAACATAAATAATCCCATCGACCAAATTTTTAATAATTTATCTTTAATAATACTAGCTTATAACCCGTGCAACGCACGGTTCCTTTTTTAATATTTAAAATTATATTAAAGTTTACATATTATTAATTTCCATATCAAATTGTTCTTAATATATATATATATATATATAATTTTTTACGTTCGATTTAATATTTGTACTCTATCTTTAATTCTTAAATTTTGATTTGGACTATTACAGCCCACGTGAAATTAACAAAATAATCTTTAATTTAATGATGGTTTAATAATTTTTTCTAATTAAATCTACGCAGAAACAATGAAGAGAAGAAATTGACGATTTTTTACGTTGAAAATTCTATTTGATGTATGAATTCTACTTATAATTCGTTTTGATTATCAAAATACCCTTGTAATTTTTTGAGGATAGTTCTACCAACAACCAAATACAATTTTTATAATAAGTGTAAGAAGGATTTTGTCCAAAATTTTGATAATCGGTAGTCGGACAAAGATCTTAAAGTAAATAGATGAAAACCGTTGGATCTAGCATTAAAAAAATATTTTATATTTTAGCATGTTATAAACTAAAAAATGTATTTATATTTAAAGACAAAAATGTATATGTCAATAATTTAAATCATATATTGAACCGAATTATCAATGTAGGACTTCTACATTGAATAGGATTAAGGTAAAAATTCGTAATTATCTTTTCTTTTGAGATTCTGAGCATTTGAATAATAATTATTAAATCATCACTAAATTAAAGTTAATTTTATGAGTTTTGCGTGGATTGTAAAATCATCCAAATCTGATTATTAGATCTCAAGATAAAGCCCAAATAGTAAATATGAATTTTTTAATACTAATAAACAAATAAATAAAATTTAATTCTACTACAACCTTTTTAATTATATTTTCTTATTAAAATTTAATTCTAATACAACCTTTTTTGAATTATATCCTTTTTAGATTATAATTTTCTTTTTAAAATTCAATTCTAATGCAAGTTTTTCTAATTATATCCTTTTTAGATTATAATTTTTTTTATGTGATCTAATCTTGATCGTCTATTTTCTTCTTTTGAGATTCTGAGCATTTGAATAATAATTATTAAATCATCACTAAATTAAAGCTAATTTTATGAGTTTTGCATTGATTGTAAAATCATCCAAATCTGATTATTAGATCTCAAGATAAAGCCCAAATAGTAAATATGAATTTTTTAATACTAATAAATAAATAAAATTTAATTCTACTACAACCTTTTTTAATTATATTTTCTTATTAAAATTTAATTCCAATAGAGAAAATGACCAAAATACCTCAAAATGTGGTATCCATGGACCAAAATGCTGTTTTGCGGAACGCCCGGCCCTATCTGGCCACAGGATGCGCCGTTCGAGTGGCGCATCTGAGACACTGTTCATCGCCAGAAACCATACGAACTTGCCAGAAATTTGAGAGGTGTGATGGCCGGCGACTTCGACGGAAAAGGACAGATCTGCGTTCACCATCATTTCATCGTCAACCGGCCTCCAAATTATCACCACAGGACATACGAGTTGTCTACTTCCTCATCCCCATGTCTGTTTATTCCCTCTAGCCCCGCAGGGCATGAACCAGCTTTAACGGAAAAACGAATCGGAAAGTAGGTTGAATTAGGGATTTCCAATCCGGCGATTAAAACGTAATAAAATTGGTATGTATATGTAGAGAATCGAATTGCGATTCTAGTGATATATAGAACGTGTTTTGAAATTTCGTGATGTGGATGAACGAAGTGAAACAAAATCAATGCCGGAATCGCCATTTTTGCGAGCTCTGAAGACGATGAATGTGAAGTAAGATACGCCGTTCCAACATGCGTATCTCCTGATACGCATGTTGGAAATGCGTATCTCTACCTACTTTTCACATCCCCAACAGCGTGACCCAACAACGTGTCTGGATGACACTACACTTCTAGTGGCGTGTCTTAGGATACTCCACCACCAGTAGCATATCCCGTGGTATTTAGGGCCATGTTGATTGGCGGTGGGTATTTTAGTTATGTGTATTTAATTTGTGGGTATTCTGGGCCATCACCCATTCTAATACAACCTTTTTTGAATTATATCCTTTTTAGATTATAATATTTAAATTTAAAATTCACTTCTAATGCAAGCTTTTCTAATTATATCCTTTTTAGATTATAATTTTTTTATGTGATTTAATCTTGATCGTCTATTTTCAATTCAACGGATCATATGATTTTGATAGTACAATGACCAAAAATTTGGATAAGATCCCTCTTATCCTTATTATATATAAGGATATAATAGTATAGATTTTTACGAAACATTTTAGCCAAATGAAGATGCTCTAATTCGTATTTCTTAATTTTTAGTAATTTTCATTATTAATGATCTTAATTCTAGAATACAGTGTTGGGCCAATGCAACCCAATATAGAGTCGGCCTAACCCTCTTTGGGCCTGAAATTAAAATTTTCAATTGCATCATCTCATTCATCTCTAGTCTTACAACTAAACCCAGAAGGAACCTAGGACTCATTTCATCGGTGACTTGAATACTTGTGTCTGCTTCAAGGGTTTACAGGTTTGTATCTCTAAAACCCTCTTTGTTTCTTTACACATCATTTCCTTACAGATCATATGTATGTTTGTATCTAATACATATGTTTGTGTTGATGCTACTTTAATCTTGATATGTCAAACAAATTTATGCAGAATAAAAATGAATTGTTTCAATAATTTTGTGGGTTCTTATTGTTTTATATGACCTCACTGCGTATATTATAGATTTTGGTTTGTTGGATTGTTGTAGAATATAGATGGTTATAATGAATTTGTGTTTTTTTGGAAAAATGGTAGCGATTCGTTATTGGAGGTTATATTTTTGATTTGTTTGTTTAAAATTGTTATGCAGTGATCTAGTGAGCATAATGTTTTTGACAAGAGTGTTTGGGAGGGCTCTTTGCACTGCTGCTAAGTCTGAGAGTTCGGCTGCGGCGGCTGCTGCTTCTACAGCTAGGATGGGGCATAACCCACTTGAGGAGTTTTTCGAGACTGATAGAAGCCCTGACGAGGATAAACCGGTTGTTTATGGTACATTGTCTTTCCTCGTATTGTCCTTTAGTTCCCTTGCTGATTAAAATTTCCCAGTGCTAGTAGAGGATTGTTCATGAGCCTGCTTTGACTTTTACTAGGTAGTTTCTTTTGTAAAATTATCGTAAGTTAGAAGACTAAACATATAACGTACCACAAAAACTCTTCTTGAATATTTGAATAATTTAATTATAGGGCTCAGCTACGTAAATAAGCATAGTTTGATCTATGTAGCATCGTTTGAATATTAGCTTGAATGGCTTGACCGGTGGCATATTCTTGTATGAAGTATGCTAAGATTTCCTACAACTTAAGTTTTCTTTTGTGTGTATTCTTGAGTTAATTGGACGTTAATTGGAGTTTCCAATTCAGGGCGAAGTTGGAAGGCTTCTGAATTGCGTCTCAAGTCCTGGGATGATCTCCACAAATTATGGTATGTTCTGCTAAAGGAGAGAAACATGTTGATGACTCAACGCCAGATGCTTAATTCACAGAATTTAAGGTTTCCTAATCCAGAGCGTATTCCCAAGGTACTATTTAAATGTTTTGATAACTTGTTACCCTGTATTCAGTTATGGTAGAAGTTTCGTTCACCTTGTTCGACATAATAACTAAAATAAGCTGTTGTTTGGCTGTTCAGAAAAAAAAAAGTTAATTTGTGACTGCTCATGTAATTTAAACATGTTCAGTTAGTTGTATTATTTATGTCTACTATTTAATTATTCAATCTGATCAACATTTTCTCTTTGGGTGGCCACTGTGTTTCCAGTTTCATGATTCATTCATCTCATTTCAGCTTCTCTCAGTTGATAATATAGCTCCAAAACAAGCAAATTTAATGATGTAATTGTCCATTCTAATATTTATTCAACCCTGTTGAGTTGTTATCAGAAAATGTTGGTTCCGTAGAAGGGTCTTATTGCTCTTTGTGTGTATATAATTAAATTATTTAGGGAAAAATCCTATAAATGGACTTAGTTTGCTAATCATTTTCATGATAAAATTACACAGGGACATCTTTGTAGTATCCATGTACAGCATTATGTAACTGAACTTTGTCCAACTCGAATGAAAGGGGCATCCTCTTCTTTGTTCTCACATCATATTTGAAGAGATGTTAACTTTAGTCTCCTATGATCATGTAACGTGACTTCTATAAGTTGCTTGAAGTGAATCATATGAGTGCCTCTGATAAAAAGAGGTCATTCTTTAGTTACAGTGATTGGTTGATTCCATAAATATGAACTTTTACTTATTTTTTGTCCTTATGGTTCTATTGATTTTTCCCTCAAAAAGTAAAGAGGCAGCAGCCCTCACACAAACTGAGATGACTTGTTAATATCAGAGACCCTCTATATGCATTTCTCCCTTTCAAAAGATTTTATCCCATCAGATTTTCATCTTGTCATGTTTGATTTGTAGGTAAGGAAGTCTATGTGCCGGATCAAGCATGTACTAACTGAGAGAGCAATTGAAGATCCAGATCCAAGGAGATCTGCCGAGATGAAAAGGTTGATCAATGCTTTGTGATTAGCTTTGGTTGTGGCTCAGCTGTAGTTAGGATTTTGTAGCCAGTGATGCTACTTTGTGTTCCTTTTGGGATGGAGGGAAGCCTCTCCCAAGACCAGTTATTCAAGAATCATTGTACCAGCTTGTGAACTAAATATTTCACTCTATGAGATTAGGTATAACTTTGTTTTTCCCCGTTCTAACCGCTTTTCTATGTGTAACATAAGAGACGAGTTATATTGATTTTCAAGGACTTTTATGGTGTCAAAATAAAGACAAATAAAGAAATTTAGAGTTGGTTGGTCGTTCACAAATGTGCTGAACACATTGTGTAATGCAAAATTAGGGCTCAGAATTTGGTTTGGACCGGCAACTATAAAAAATTGCAAGTCATGAGCTAATAGCTTCTGTTTACATCCATGGATTCTTAGCAGCAGTCTACATTGTATGCATAACTCCAAAGAATCAGATTCCTGCGATGTGCTCTTGAGATTTTAAGAGAAAGAAGAGGAATTAAGAGAAGATTTTTATAGAAAGGGGAGGACATAAGAGAAGGGTTAGAACATAGAAGGGAAGAGAGAACTGAATGATTGTTTCTCTCCTTTCTTGCTCCTTCTCTATTTACCTTTTCAATTCAAGGCTATACTGCAATTTTGTTTAACATGCAAGTTAAGGGCTCGTTGATGCAATTGTAAATGAAAAACGGGTGTAAAGTGAGCATGAGAATGAACAAGGAAGGAATGCATTTCTTTTTAATGGGATTTTTTACTCATCACAATCAGATGAATTTCTAAACGAAATACTAACATAATATCAATAAATCGTTGATTTTTGTTGCCTAGATTAATTAACTTTGAACCAACATCCTTGTGATCTATTTATAAGGAAAATCTCCTATCTTTTAGGAGCATGTCATTATCATTGAAATACATTTTTAAATAGATAAATATTTAATTATTTGAGGATATATGTTATAATTACCAGATAAATTATAAGAAATTAAGATAATTGTAAAGAAATAAGCTTTCTACACTTCTAGAATAGCTTGGGAACCTACAAACATATATCATACTCGATCATAATAGAAATGACAGTGATAATCCCTTCATAAACGGGATAATTAATCATAATAAATTGATTAGAACTACCTTCATACTTGATCCTCTATAAATAGAGGTATAGGCAATTTGTGGAATCTTCTTCGGCACTTGACACCTTGAGGTACTAAGAACTCTTGTGTGAGTGTGACATAGCTTTATTAGGTTCTTGGCAGGCCAATGCACCATTATTACATGGTCTTTGAGCTTTAATCTCGTAGATTCAATTCAACCACCCGTGAAATCACTTCTAGTATTATTTGGTAATCTATAACTGTGAGCTTTTCTGACCAACTGGTGCAAAAACCGGTGTTGTAAAAAGCGGGAATCGGATTTAATCGGTAGAGGCACTGTCCAGGGATTAATCGGGGATTAATCGGGTATTTGGGGATTAATCGGAATGATTAATCGAATAATCGGATTATTAATCAGTTCGGTAACCTATGGAACAGGGATTAATCGGTGATTAATCGTGATTAATAACCGATTTTTAGAACAGAGGCAAAAACAGGTAATGGGGACGAAATTTTTTTAATAGACACGCACGTGTAACATCGCATATGTTTAGTTAGAATTCAAAATTTATATGTTTAGTTAGAATTCAAAATTTTAATTTTATTCTAAATAAAATAAGCATTTATACAAAATTTATTTATCAATTAATGTTTCAATACAAATTCTAGCATCGATGTCCTAAACATTCCCCGCCGTAACATTTACAACTCTCTCTCTCTCGCAACCCTAACCTCACCAAAAAAAATGGGTCGAGGTCGGAAACGCAAAACCCCAACTCCCGAAACCCTAGACTCCTCCCCACCCCCTCAAAACGACGCCGTTTCCTCCAACCCCACAACCCAACCCTCCACCCTCACCACCACCAATCCAATTCGCCGCCGCGGCCGGCCCAAAAAGACTCCCCATCCCACAGAAACCAACCCAACACTCTCCCCAACACGCCACATTGAAATTGAGTCCAATGGGAATAACGCTATAGAACGCAATAATTCCGCTGATTCTGATTATGATAATGTGGGTGGACGAGTTGTTCCGTCCATGGAAGCGGTGGTTAAGGTGTTTTGTGTGCACACTGATCCTAATTTCTCGCTTCCGTGGCAGCGAAAGAGGCAGTATAGTTCTAGTAGTAGTGGCTTTGTTATTGGTGGCAGGAGGGTTTTGACTAATGCGCATTCTGTTGAGCATTTTACGCAGGTTAAGGTTAAGAAACGCGGCTCGGATACTAAGTATGTGGCTACTGTGCTTGCTGTTGGGACCGAGTGCGATATTGGTGAGAATATTGCTAGCTTTGTTAAGATCATTTTTTTTATGTAGTGATGGTAATGCTTAGTTTGATGTAATGTATTTGTTTCCGGGGTTTTGGTTCGTGCTGATGATTGTAAATGTGTCGGTTTCGAGGTCTATTGAAATATTTTAGAATTTGATAAAAATGAATATGTGAGTTTGAAGGAATAGAATATGCACAAATGACTGTTTTTGGGGTCATATTCGGGTTAGTTAAGTCTTGTTTGTGTCAATTTCGTCGATAATAAGGTTGAATTTAAGTTGCATTGTAGGTGTTTAAGACAACGCGTCTCCTAAAATAAAATATGACTGTTGAAGGATGCAGTAAAGTTAGGATCTTTCTATCTTGTATGGACTACCAGTGTTGGTGGGTGTGTCGATTTATGCAGACAATTGGAAATTATAATTATGATTTTTTTGCATTGATGATCATTTTATTCATAATTCTGTTCTTTTTACTTCTGATTCAGCTCTCCTTACCGTAGCTGATGATGAGTTCTGGGAAGGGGTGTCCCCTGTGGAATTTGGGGATTTGCCTACACTTCAAGATGCTGTGACAGTCGTGGGTTACCCAATTGGTGGGGATACAATATCTGTCACAAGTGGGGTTGTTTCACGCATAGAAATCCTATCTTATGTTCATGGGTCCACTGAGCTTGTAGGACTTCAGGTGGACAAGTTTCTTACTCTGCCACGTCAAATATATTTGACGATCTTCTGCCTATTGATTTATTAAGTTATCTCACAAACTGAAATGTTTACAGATAGACGCTGCTATTAACTCAGGAAATTCTGGAGGACCTGCCTTTAATGACAGGGGGGCATGCGTAGGCATTGCATTCCAATCCCTTAAACACGATGATGCGGAGAATATAGGATATGTCATTCCAACACCAGTAATCAGGCACTTCATTCAAGATTATGAGAAAAATGGAGGATATACAGGTATATGTGTTTGAAAATCAGATTGTTTTAGGATGGTTTGCCATCTATCTGTTCATGTGTTGGCATGTTGTTACATTGGAAACAGTTAATAGCTCCAACTCTTTAGTGTTATTTATCCGATTTGAACCTACAGGCAAATTGAAATATACTTTAACGAATTAACGGTTAGTGGAAAGAAATTAGTGGAAACTAGAAGGGACATGCATATCTGTAATAATCGAACAGTGGAAAATATATGTAATAATCTCAATTGTCTAAGCTTTTCGATACGGTGGAAAAGGTTTAATGAGCAATCTGTCATTAGATGTATGTAACAATTCTGTTTTAAAGGTTTCTAAAGTTGGAGAAATGTGGATCTTGACCTTCGTTACCAATTCTTTCTTATGTTTATTTAAGCACTACATTCTGTGCGGCATCACATTGTACTGAATTATACCAGTCTCTTATCATATTCATATGTAGCAGCAAGTGTAGTTGCAACTGCTGTCATATTTAGAGTTATTTAAACTAAATCATACTTCATCACTTTACGCCGTGGTCTCCTTAATGAAACTCTGAATTTTTATCTGCTTTTTTTCTCATCCCTTCCCTCCAGGTTTTGTCAAGGTTTTCCTTATGAACACCCTATACCCATAATTTAAATTATAAGCAATATGTCTGATACCTATAATTAACTGACACTGCAGGGCACTTTTCTTCCACAGTTTAGTTTGGACTTGTTTATAATTTCTAGGTTGTGGAGCAGCATATGAATAGTTTGTATCATTTACTGTGCATAAAATACTTATGCAGTATCGGCTTCTTGTTCTTCAAGTTTTATGTTTATTTGTTACTCTACTATTCTGTCTATCTTCATCTTTCTACATTTGCTCTATTTGATCAAACATCTGCTTTTCCAGGATTCCCTATTCTTGGAATTGAATGGCAGAAGATGGAAAATCCAGATCTGCGCCTGTCAGTAGGGATGAAATCTAATCAGAAGGGTGTTCGAATAAAAAGAATTGATCCAACTGCACCAGAATTTCAGGTGTTAAAAGCATCAGATATTATACTAAGTTTTGATGGGGTGGATATTGCTAATGATGGAACAGGTAGGAGTTCTTTTAATTAATTAGGCCTTTATATTTGTTAGATACTGTCTATTTTAATATGTATTATGCATTTTGTATATTTAATCCATAATTTTTTTGTGCTAATTTTTGTAGTAAATAGTTATTTAGGGAGTCACGGCTTTTTTTTTTCAGTTACTTTTCTTGTTTGTCTTGTTAAATTAGGTTTTCATATAACTTTGCAGAGTATGGTCTATTGCATATGATATTCCACTTTCTTTTATGAGGCAATTTAATTAGATTGACAAATTTGGTGTTTTACTGTTTCCTGAGGGATTTTATGAATATTTTGCTGACTCTACTTATTGTAATTCTCAGTTCCGTTCAGGCATGGAGAGCGAATAGGTTTTAGTTATCTCGTTTCACAGAAATATACCGGAGATAATGCAGCAATCACAGTTCTGCGCAACTCTGAAATACTTAAGTTTGATATCAAACTTGCTTCCAACAAAAAGCTGATTCCGGTTCACATCAAAGGCAGACCTCCGTCATATTACATTATTGCAGGATTTGTATTTACAACTGTATCAGTTCCCTATCTTCGTTCAGAGGTGCACAAATGTCTTGAAACTTTGTATCTATGTGCACGTATGCATATGTCATCTTTTGCTTAGAATGGTAGAAATGCTAACTAAAGCAAGTTTAGGTGCACAAATATCTTGAAACTCTGTCTCTACGTACACATATGCATATGTTATCTTTTGCTTAGAATGGTAGAAATACTAACAAAGCAAGTGGAGCACTTGCATGCTAACTTATCAGCCCCCCCCCCCCCCCCTCCTGCTCTAAAATTTTATTGAGACTTCAGGGAATAGTGGCTGCTAAAATCCATCTAGAACATGATATTAAAAGCAGCAGATAAGATCTCGATCTTTCAGTTAGGACTTGAAAAGTGATTGAAACAAGGATACGGCTATTAACTTGATTGGTGTTGCTTTAAAGTTTAAGTTCAATTTAGTAGACGTATGCATAAATTAAACTATTGAAACTTTGAGACATTTTGTTTGTTTTGAACTATGGCAATGAGATAAGGAGGATAGGAGAGTAAATACTCTTTGTTTACGCGATTCGTGAGGTATGTCATGCAACCCCTAACCGATTCCTTGTCCCATATCGCGATTTCACTGTGAAACACAATGCGGTCATAAGAGACCAATTTTAATAAAAAGAAAAACAAACTAATTGTTATCACGGCATCACCAAGGCGACAACATGATTTCTTATAATATACTTTATAAAAACTAAAAGTAGCAACAACTACTAATGTGGTCTTTGAACCTTCCCACGTATCCGATTCACAGGTTGTTTGTGTCTGATTTGTGGGAGATAATACTCCACGTACCCACTCGTACCACATATCGGAATTTGGAACTACTGGTGTTCCATGCAAAGTTTCTTTTAGATGAACTATCGGTTCTTTTGCAATTTTAAGAGAAGAGGTTGTATGAATATTAGCAAAGTTTGAGAGGGATGTTGAAGCAAAGACCTGACTATGACATCTGGTCTAGTGCTATTCTAAGAGTTTAAAAGTTCTTGAATTTATAAAGAAGTGTCGCTCGCATCTCTGTGCATGATTCTAGTTTGATGCACATCTGTGCATGATTCTGTTAGGAACCATAATAAAAATAATAATTAATAAATCAGTTACAAATCTGAATAATTAGTTTGTGCATCAATTAAGGATTTGAAAGGGAGGATTTGGTGGGATATGTAATATCTTAGCTTTAATTTAGGGATTAGGGATTGTGAGTTGATATGGGGTTATAAATATAGAAGTCATTTGTATAATTGAGGTATCAAGAAATAAGTTTGAGTGAAAAGTGTGTGGAGAGTGGGTGGTCTCTCGAATACCACCTAAATATCGTTTTCAGTGTGCGTGTGTTTATCAATAAAAGTGTTTATTTCAATTATATTAGAGCATATCATATCGGGTCCTAACAGTGGTATCAGAGCAATTCCGTTCTTGGGACAATAGCAGATGCAAAACAAATTGAAAATCGAATCGAGGACCTAGAGAAGAAAGTGGAAGCAATGCAATCAGGTCTAAACGACATCTCTTTTCTCAAAGAAAGTATGATTGCCATACTTAAAAAGTTAGACATCCTTCATTTTGAAAGTACTGGACCTTCCACGACTGTTTTTGGGATTTTGCAACAAGTGCCGGCAGAATCTGGATGTGGCAAAGACAAAGAACAAGGGAACAACCTTCATTTTGAAAGTACTGGACCGTCTACGACTGTTTTTGGGATTTTACAACAAGTGCCGGCAGAATCTGGGGGTGGCGAAGACAAAGAACAAGGGACTCAAATGTCTGATGGATTGCCACCAACAACATCCATGAATTCAATGCCGCCACTAATTGAATTGCCTGTGCTTAATGATGAGAACCTCGAAGGTGGGCTGTTTCATGAGGAACACTATTTTGAACTCAAGAATCTCCCATCACCACAAGGCAAGGCCTGGTCTGTTGTACTATGCTCGAAAAACGATGCTTTGTTTTGGTACTGTTACAAGGAAAGTCGGCAACCTTTTTGCAGCTGGGAAGAATTCAGAATATTATTGGTCATGCAGGGGTACTCAATCAAAAAGAAAAGGAAAAAAAAAATACTTAAACCTTGAGGACAAGGTTTGAGTTTGGGCGGCGAGTAATGTTAGGAACCATAATAAAAATAATAATTAATAAATCAGTTACAAATCTGAATAATTAGTTTGTGCATCAATTAAGGATTTGAAAGGGAGGATTTGGTGGGATATGTAATATCTTAGCTTTAATTTAGGGATTAGGGATTGTGAGTTGATATGGGGTTATAAATATAGAAGTCATTTGTATAATTGAGGTATCAAGAAATAAGTTTGAGTGAAAAGTGTGTGGAGAGTAGGTGGTCTCTCGAATACCACCCGAGTGTGTGGAGAGTGGGTGGTCTCTCGAATACCACCTAAATATCGTTTTCAGTGTGCGTGTGTTTATCAATAAAAGTGTTTATTTCAATTATATTAGAGCATATCATATCGGGTCCTAACAGATTCTAGTTTGATGCACAAAGCCTCCTTTACCTTCCTGATTGAAAAAGAACCAGATAATTTTTTCTTTTGGTTAGTATTTTGTTGACTTGAGATCACAATCTGGAGAAATTTCTAATTTAGTAATTTTAGTTGCCAAATGTACTCTATCTGAGCCTCTGTTAGTATTTAAAAAGAAGTTGATTGGTGCTGCATAATTCATCATATTAACTTGTTACGAAGTCGAGTATATAATGGTAGTTTTCTGATAATTTTTGTTACCTTATTTATGTGTGTACTCAGTATGGAAACAATTATGATCTTGAAGCTCCAGTCAAGCTATTGGACAAACTCTTACACGAAATGCCTCAATCACCTGATGAACAGATTGTTGTGGTCTCTCAGGTGCTTGCATATCTTGCTAATTTATGTTATTGCAGGTTTAAAAATTGAAATTGCAACCTTAATTATGACTTACATTTTCCTATCTTGTCAAATTCTTTTTTTAGGTACTCGTTTCTGATATCAATATAGGATACGAGGACATTGTCAACACCCAGGTTAGTTCCGATTGACCATTGCAACTTGCAAGTGTTAGTAGTGTACAATAAATTGTTTCAACTGTTTAAAACCAACCAATCCTCCTTCATTGCATGTGTTTAGGTTCTTGCTTTTAACGGTCAACCTGTGAAGAATCTAAAGAACTTGGCCAGCATGGTAGAGAATTGCACTGCTGAATTTTTGAAATTTGATTTGGAATATCAGCAGGTATACCCTTCTGTTCTTGTTTCCTCTCAAATTTGTCCATTTTTCAAAATTGTTCTTGAATTATTTTCCTTGTGCAGATTGTTGTCCTACAGACAAAAAAAGCGAAAGCTGCCACTGTCGACATCTTAAGAACACACTGTATACCTTCAGCCATGTCCGACGATCTCAAGTGAGAAGTGGCAATTATGATTTGTATCATGATTGATTCTTGCGAGACATGGGTTTTCTTTCTTCTGATACGTTAGTCCATCTCAATCTCCTATTGCCACCAGATCTTGGTTCTCCACTTTAGACAGAATCTTGCATAAAAATATACAGATTTTTTTGGTAGCTAGAGCTATAAGTTTTTTTGAAAACAAGCTAGAGCTATAAGTCAATCTTGTGTAGTTTCAAATCTTTTGTGGTAGAAAATGAAGTTGGGTAAAGCTTTTTGATAAATGGAACAGAGGATTTGATATCATGGGTTAAGTTCTATGGAGACCAACATTTTTAGTGGAGACCGGAGTTCATTGAAAATCATGTTCTATGAAAATCACTATACTATTAATTTCATTGAAAATCTTGAAGATCATATATGTTTTACATGCAAATTTCATTAAAAATTTTGAAAATCATGTATGTCCTGCAAACAAAATATTGCATAACGTATTGTTCTCCAAAACATGTTCTGCTTGCAAATCATATATGATTTTTAAGATTTTGAATGAAATAATATTGTTAATTGAACATTCCTTGCAAATATATATGTTTTGCAATGTTTTGAGTGCATAATGTATATGATCTTCACGATCTTCACTCAAATGTTGGTCTCCATAGAACTTAACTCTTGATATCATTGCCTTCTTGGCAACTTTCTTGTTTCCTCCGTCATTTTAGGACCAAACTCTTGATATGTAGTGGATATGTAATAATGAGGCTTTTTAAGACTTGCAGGGAGTTGATAGCTCTAAAAACATGTTGACCTAAGCAGTTCTTATCTATGTTAAAAGCATAGTTGTCAGTTCTCAAACTTTGATCCCATGGTCTTATTCTCTATCGCAACGGAGGAGGAACATGGACAACATCCTGATATTCCGAAAAGTAATCAAGAGGCTGATGTAGAAGCAATGAGACGATATTTTGGATACGGATTTGCCTGTATCCGAATCCGAAAATCTAAATCAGAATATGATGGATATTATCCGGATCATTTTTTAGTCAGATTTTTTTATTTTTAATTCAAAACAAAAATAGATTTTTAATTTGTGTAAAACTAAATAAAATATTAAATTTACTTGGATATGTTTTATTTTTTTATTTTAAAAAAATTATTTCAATATAACTTTTTATGTAAATTTTTTTTATTCTTAAAATTTGAATTTATATGATACTTATATAAATTTATACCTATATTATGTTTACAAATATATTTATCTCATATAAATACATTGTTTGATGAATAAATAACAAAATAATTTTTAAATTATACGAATATTAATATAAAATTTATAACATGTAGTATGATTTTGGATTTGGATATTATCGGATATGGATGTGCCTATATTCATATTCGAAATTGTTCGGATTTGAATAAGGATAATATTCAATTTATTTCGAATATGAATAATATTCGATTTATTTTGAATACATTATTGATATTTTGAATGAATATCGGTTTTTTTGAATTTTTTTGACAACCTATTGATTATTAGATTGCAGTCTTGGAGCTTAACCAGAAATAGTATCTTGCATTATTACTGCAGCTGATTTGTTTGTTATTGTGAATCTATTCTTTTGAGTAATGCTAGGTATCTCAAATTGATACCCAAAAATTGCTGTGAATGATATGGTAGAGATGACGTAAAAGATTGGAAAGTTTTAATTGGGAAAATTAGTATAAATATAGGGGAATCCATTTTATTATAACCAATTAAAATAAAATATTTGACATTTGAAAAATATTTTAGGAACTAATTTGATGTACCTAGCATTTTTCATTCATTTGAGTATTTTTTTTTCCCGTTCCAAGCGAGGCAGATAACTACCTAGTAACTAATGTTGCAAGGAATGAATTTTTTATAATACTATCTCAAATATTTTCCAAAATAATTCATAATTGATATGACATAATGCATGAATAATATGACATAATATATAATTAATTTTAATTTATGAATACATATAAATATATACGGGATTTTATATTATTATCAGAAAATTAATATTATATAAGTGTCATATCAACATTTCGGAAAAAATTTGAAAACTGTTTCAAAATATTTAGCATTTTCCATTTCATAAAGCAGATTATAAATGATTAGGGGGTGTTTGGAAGTTAGAGGTTTGGGATAAAATTAGAGGTTTGGGGGTAGATTAGAGGTTTGACCAATTGAAACCTCTAATGTGAGTGTTTGGTTGTTAGAGGTTTGAGTTAGAGGTTTGGGATCAAAAAGTTAATTTTGAAAAAGTTAATTTTAGGAGCTTTTTCAATTAGAGGTTTGCTATGTGTCACAAAAAGTTATTCAAAAAGCTATTTACCAAACACTTTTATTCAAAACAGCTAATTTCAATCACCTAGTCAAAACAGCTAATTCAATCCGCTAGTCAAAACAGCTAATTCAATCCGCTATCAGCTAATTGCCAAACAGGGCCTTAGTTAAAAAATACATTGATTATTTTTTTGAAAGTTTATATAATTTATACCTTGAAATTTGTATTCAGATTCTGTCACCGAAGTAAGAATTTAATTCAAATGATGGATTTTAAATGACATGAACAGGATTATAATTTAAATTTATCAAATTCGTACTTATAATTAGTGTCCTGAAATTAAAACAATTTTTTGTTACAAGTATCGTCGTTTGAACCAAATTCAAATGCGCACGTTTCAAGTCCACGGTTTCTAACTGAATTTCTTCATCTTTGCAAAATTCGATTTCTCGAAATTAGATCATCCCAACGATATTGGTTATCATTTGGTTAAAATATTATAAAATAATAACTATCTAAATTTGTTAAATTTGTAAGTTGTTGGTTTCTGATAAAATTGGTTATAATAATTGATTCTATTTTAAAAATAGTATGTCATTAGTATTTTAAATTTTTATATATAGAATAAATCTATTATCTATTATTATATATATAATACCACAAATGTCACATTTTATTCCTTGCAAAGTTACTATTTTAGCCCTTCATTTTAATCCATTTATTTTTTTCCCAAAAAATTGTTGTTGCTGATAATCGAACCTAGGTTTTTCCATTCATATACACACCACCTTACCAATAGGCTAACCAATCACATGTGTTATGTAAATCATAAATATACTATGTATCTTGGGTGATAAATGAAAAATATTTGGTTTTGATTTCTAAGATAATTTTTTTTGTCAATTTCAAAGATATTTTATATGTTATAGTTTAGTATAAATTAGTGATATATGATATATAGTGAACTTAGATATATACCACAACATGTCACATTTTATTCATTACAAAGTTACTATTTTATACCTTAATATATTTAATATACATCATTTAATAATTTTATATTCGATATGATTATGTAATATCTATTTTAATATTACATAATTAATTAGAACAAACTAATAATAGTCATTAGCTTTTAATAATTTATATTGGTGCATATATTTAGATTAAAATTCTTGGGTAAATTATTATATAATTACGCCAATATATGAATAATACTTGTACAGAAATACTCATAAAATTCGAGAATCAGAACTAAACGATTGGGTTCACGATTAGGAATTAAGCCGGAGAATAACAAGAATAATAAAAGAATAATAAACATTTGTATTTTAGTAATAATAGTATTTAATGTATTAGTCTAATTTGTAATAAAATATATTATTTAAAAGCTCATAGCGAGTAATCATATTTAAATTCTCAGTTCTGAATAAAGTGAATTTAAATTCACAACTAAAAATATTGAATTAGATGACCATCTTAATAGATATTATAAATCTTAGACAATTCATGTTGAAAATGAAGTTCCCCAGAAGAGAGTTTGCTAAACTATATTTAGGCAACATCGCTATAAATTGAAAGGTGTTCACGGCTACAAAGTCGAACTACTAAAACCCAAAATATCGCAATATTCTACATTTTATTTAATATCATTTCACATTTATGCCTTCCAATTTCCTATGATTTAACTCTAAAATTCCTCTAAAATCAAATGCTATGAAAACGTTAGTTATAGACATTGTCCAGAATCGAAACTGTGACATCCAGTTCTAAGTATAATGAATTTAAATTTATAACTAAAATCATTGAACTAGATGACTAATTGATTGGATATTAAAAATTTTAGACACAACCTGTTACAAAGTGAGAGCACTTGAAAAGATAATAAGTTAATCTATATTTAGGCAACATTGCAACAAATTGAAGAATATTCATGAACACAACTATTAAAAATCAAAATCTCATAATAAAACTTGAATATCCCCGTGCCTTGCACGGGTAACGAAGCTAGTTATTATAATACGATAACAAATGATGTGGAATTTTGCTACACATTATAGAGGTTCAACAAATATAATCAACTTGGAATTATGATATTTCATATAATTTTGTAATCAAGGAGTTTATGTCATTGGAGATGTTCTTATAACCAAAAGAAACATAATTTCGATTAAAGTTAATATTTTCGGTCGTTTCTTAATTTGTATTTAACGGTCATGATATATTTGAATTGAAAATCTAACGGTTGTGAATAGTTTGGTTAACCATACTACAAACTACAAAAAATCTCTAATTTACTTATAATAATTTACTAGCTTATAACCCGTGCAACGCACAGCTCCTTTTTTAAATAATTATAATTTTTTAATTTTTATATGATATTAATTTATATATCAAATTGTTGTATAAATATTTATATATAAAAGATTTTACACATCCTATTTAATATTTATACTGTATATTGAATTCTTAAAATTTAATTTGAACGATTTTACAGCCCACATGAAATTAACAAAATAATCTTTAATTTAGTAATGGTTTAACAATTATTTTCCAATTAAACCTACGCTGAAACAAAAGAGAGAAGAAATTGACGATTTTTTAAGTTAAAAATTCTATTCGATTTATTAATTCTACTTATAATTCGTTTTGATTATCAAACTATCCTTATTATTATTTGAAGATTGTTCTACTAACAACCAAATACAATTTTAATAATAAGTGTTGGAGCGATTTTATCCAAAACTTTGATAATCGGTAGTTTGGTCCTCCGTATGACAAAATAAATAAGAATCGTTAGATCTTAAAATAAATAGATGAAAACTGTTGGATATAACATAAAAAAAAATATTTAATATTTTAATATGTTATAAACTAAAAAAGTATTTATATTGAAATATAGAAAGATGTATGTCAATGATTTAAATCATATATGATTACGTTTTCTACACTAACGGTCATGGTCTACTTGAATTGAAGATCCAACGGTTATGAGTAATTTGATTAACCAAACTACAAATTACAAAAGATCTCTAATTTGCTTATCTATGTATATTATAAATCCTGAATACTTTTTGGCTTGTACTACCTGTTTTAACCTTTCTTAAATTGTTCATTTCCTTCCTAAAATTGGACAATAAGGGACTGAAAAGTAAAATCACTTAGGAATGAAAAATATTCAAAAAAAGCCACGTAGGCACCAATTAATTGAAATTACTTAACAATATCCTAATTTCTTGCATCTTAATTTAGGAATGTTACGATCTAAATTTGGAAGTACTTGCATAATTTATGATTCTTGGGTTTACTTTTGAATCTTACTTCCTTAATTTAAGCATATTTTGAATTTAAATTTTATGGTTCTTGCTGAGTGACAAACTCAATCTTTTTCAAATCTTTCCTTGATTAAAGTTCGTAATCTCCTCATGTATACACAAATTCTTCATATCTTTTTTAAAATTCAAAAAAATATTGCTTCATATATATGAACACACAGTTAATACCATTTTCTTAATTGTAGCTATAATTAAAAAAATATCGCACAAAATATGGATCAATCAATAAACAATATTCATATTAGAGCTCAGATTAATTTGATGAATATTATATAAACAACTTCTCTCACCTCTCTCTCAAGCTCTCTCTCAAAATGGCGGTACACATAAAATATCTTTAATCTCTCTCATCCTCTCTCTCAAGAATGGAGGTACACATAAAATATCATTAATCTCTCTCATCTTTTTTCTTTCTTTCGGTCTTCGTGATCTTTTTTTTTATGTATTCATATATGTGTGTATGTGTATACTATATTTGTTTTTTTTACTAACATTTGCCTGTTTGAATTTACAGAATATGAAATGAGAATGATTTTACAATGAATTTGTGATTGAGACAATTTACAATATACAAATTCAACGGTGAATATGATTAATTGGGTATGTATCTTGATTCTAAAAACCTGTATCTCGATTCAATATCATCTTCTCTAATTGTTAGCAAGGTTTTCTTTCCCATTTTTTCTCTTTATCCATGCATTTTATTGATGTTTTAATCAATATCGTATTCTCTGATTATTTTCTCTTTGTCAATGGCAAACAGTTCTAACAAGTTTGCATAGAAGGTGTTTGATTAAAGTTCTGCATGATTTAAAGTTTATTTTGTTTTTATTTTGATGTTCTTTGACATGCTTTGTTTTGCTTTTTTGCAGCTTAGACGAGAGAAATCGGAGAAATGGCTTCATCCTGTTTTCTATATTTTGTTTGGGATTCTGAATTTATCGGGAGCTGCAAAAGGTCTTTAATCTAGAGTCAATTTCAAGCAAAAGCTCTTCAATCTAGAGTCAATTTCAATGTGTATATTTGGTCAAATATCCAATTTTTGTTTATGATATACGTTTATTTATCTTAAAGTGTTTGTTACAGGCTTTAAATTTATACATTTTTTCCCTACAAATGGACGTATTGAGTTAGTATTTATATTTATCATGTATCGATTGCTAAAGGTATGCATCAGGCCCGTAAGGTATGCGTGAACTGAAGTGCCTACTCTTTCTATTGCACAGGTCTACAGTCTAATCAATTTTTTACCCAGATGATGATTTTTAACTTTAAATTTAACATGTTGAATCATGTTGTACACATGTCTCCTTCTCTGGCTTAACGCATCCTCTCAATATGTACTTGCCAAGAGATATTTCATAAACTATTGTGTGGATCCTTAATTAAGGATCCAATGTCAATATGTCATGAGCATCAATTTTCATCCACAATAGCAGACTACTCTTTTAGGTTGGTTTAAAATTGATCTGTAATGCATAAATGATTGATGGATTACGACCTTGCTGAGTAAAAGTAAGGTAAAAAAATTGTTTCGCTCCTCTCACTCTATATCAACTATATAAATATATGAAATGCTTAATAAAGTTAAAAGTATCATTAATGATTTTAATTCTGGTGTTATAGGTATCATTATTGACTGCAGTTCAGGTATTAAAAGTATCCTTATTGAAGCACTAGACATGTAGAAGAAACATCGTTGTACATGGGAATAACCTAGGCAGTTTAAAATTATAATGTTGTCGGGTATCTTCATTGTAAGCATTCTTATGTTAATTAAGTTGTATATTTCTATTAAATAGACATCATATGGTGTTATATCAGTTACTTTAATGCCACTTCCAACTGTTCTCGAGCCTTCAATTGCAAATAATTGAGAAAACGGGAGAATGAGAATGAATTGCCAGTTTCACAACTCTCAAGAACAATACGACTTTAATGTTAAGACATGGTATTATTTTCCACAGAGATGATTTTCAGTCATAGTGGTTCAAAATACTATTCTTATCAACTGAATGGAATATACTGTATCCAGTTAGAGGAAACTGTTAAACTTCCTGGTATTCAAATTCTTACTTAATTTTCTCTTATCACATTATGATCCATTTTCAATTATATATAATCAAGTCAATACAATCTTTTCATTTAATACGTAATAAGAATTTGAAATTCAAATTGCTTATTTAATACACAATCTTCCCAATTAATTTAAAATCTTGCATGATTTTCTCTTATCATATTATGATCCATTTTCAACAATCAATAATCAAGTCAACACAATCTTTTCATTTAATACGCAATAAGAACTTGAAATTCAAATTACTTATTTAATACACATTAATCTTCCCAATTAATTCGAAATCTTGTTTGATTTTCTCTTATCAGTTCCCTCCCATATATTTCGCAAATAATTTTAAATTTATAATTATTCATTTATGGAAACTATAACTCATTCATATAGTATCAATTAGCATTAATTATTCATATATCTATTTTTCATTTTCTTTTTCAAAATTTCGTTTTTGACTATTTAAATATCTTAAATTTAAACGTTTTTTTAGGATCAAATAGATTTGTTGGCCCAATTTTCTGCTTGGTTTTTTAGGATTTTCAAATTTAAGGAATATAAATAACAAAATTTTGAAATTGCAATTCTAAAGAGACTAATAGAGCTGAATTTATACTTTTTTATATACATTGTTGCAGTTAGTGAAGTATGAGATATAATAATTTTTCATAATTGATTGATATTTTTTAGTTAAAATTTTTAATTTTACAATATTTAAATTAGTCTTCGTTGTTAAGAGACGGGGGAGAAATCTTGAACTAAATTTATAATTTTTTTTTATAAACATCTATGCAATTAGTGGAATATGAGATATGATACATTTTCATAATCAATATTCATATTTTGTTTCAATTTTTAATTTTACAATATATAAATTGCGAGTCATCGCCATTAGGCGATGGCGAGAAGCCTTGAACTGAATTTATAAATTTTTATTATAGACATCTATGCAGTTAATAGAATATGAGATATGATACCTTCTAATAATCGATTTGAGTTTTTTAGTTGCAATATCTAAATTAGGGGCGACGACGAGAAAACTTAAACCAAATATTTATATAAACTTATTTATGTCGTCATGAAATATTTTAAAATACTTTTTCATAATTGAATTTTTATCTTTTAATTGTAATTTTCAGTTTCAAAATGTTTAAAATGCGAGAAGTCGCCGTTAGGCGACGACGAGAAACTCTGAACAAAATCTTATATAAATTTTTGTATACATTTATGGGATTACTGAAATATCTAATATGCTATCTTTTTGTAATTAGAATTGGAGTTATGTACCTCTTTTCTAGAATAACCGGCTATGACAAGTAGGAGACGAATGTTATTGTTTTTATTTGATGCTTTTGACATCGATTAAAAATATGATTACAAATTAACATTATTTTTTCATTTCTTTTAAATTTAAATTAAAATGTTTTGTTAAACTATTTTTTTAATTTTTAATCGCATGCATATCGTAAGTTATAATAAGACTATAAATTGATAATATTGTGAAATCTTGAATTGAATTTATATTTTTTTTATAAACATCAATGAAATTAGTGAAATATGAGATATGATACCTTTTCATAATCGATTTTTATATTTTGTTGCAATTTTTAATTTTACAAGGCGATGGTGAAATTAATTTGTTACATTTTCAAATATCTTATCTTCCCTTTAAAAGATTTAAAAATTGTTTACGATATATATATGCTTATGCTCATTAATTTTGCAATCATTGGGATATTATAATAAAGTTAATTATATCAAATTTGTGAATATAATCCAACAATCAATTACTTGCATAATTTAAACTCTATAAATATCTTACCTTCCAGTTTAAAGATTTCAAAAATTGTGTCAATATATATAAAATATATATGGTTATGCTCATTAATTTTGCAATCATTGGAAGAATACTAGATTATAGCACGTGCTACGCACTGTAGTTTAAATTTAAATTTCATAATAAGATACTCCCTCCGGTCCATTATATAAGGCATTTGACTTTTCTGCGCGTAACTTTAGGTGCTTTGAATACATAGTTAAAATTATTATTTTTTAAAATTTCTTTTTCTAAATAAAAATTTAAATATTATATTTTTATTCAAAAAAAGAAAAATTAAAAAATAATTATTTTAGCTATGTAGTCAAAGCACCTAAAGTTACGTGCAGAAAAGTCAAATACCTTATATAATGGACCGGAGGGAGTATATAATAATAACGATTAAATAAAGAAAGTAACTTTATATTTAAGATCAAATAAATTAATATTGAAAGAAATAATATTAATAAAATATTATTTTTTTTATATTATAACAAATGCAATCAAAGATAAAATTATTTAGATTTTTTATATCTGTTATGTAGTAATAAAGAAAATAAATTTATATTTAAGATCAAATAAATTAATATTGAAAGAAATAATATTAATAAAATATTATTTTTCAATATTATAACAAATGCAATCAAAGATAAAATTATTTAGATTTTCTGTATCTGTTATGTAGTAATAAGCTTTCCAAAATTAAAAAATTTATTCAAATTTTCATTAATAGTCTTACCATAAATATTAAGAGAATATATTAATAGTATTTAAATTTGTATACAAACTTTCTTTAATTAACAATGGGTCAAATAATGAATTTGGATCTTTCCCAAACGTAATATGAATACCAAACCTAAAAATGGATTATTCAGTGGTTCAAAATCAATACAAAATTTTGTCCAAACCTAAATATGGATACCAAACCTTAGGTAAGGGCTATCCACTAATTTATAATATACTAGATTATAGCCCGTGCTACGCACACGGGTATTTTAAAAATTAATTAGCAATTGTAATAAATTATATAATTTCATATTTAAAAATTGAATAATTTAATTCTGAAAAAAGTAAAATTGATACAATAAGTGCATTTCTTTATATATTGTAATAAATTTATTTCGAAATTACTTTAATTATATAATTTATTATATTTGTTATATATGTTATGAGATCATTTAAATTAATAATATTTTATTATATAAATTATATATGCTATGAGATCATTTGCATTAATCAAGTTACCAAATTTTAAAGATGAATTCAAATCTATATTAATAAACATACCATAGATAATATATATTGCATTAATGATATTTAAATTTGATATACAAATTTTCCATAATCGAAACTGGGTCAAATAATCATATGAATCTTCTACAAACCAAAAATTGATACCTAACCAAAAATATGGATAGTCCATATATCTAAATAAAGTTAAAAAATTTAATCTGAACGTGAATATGGATACCGAACCTAAGGTATGGGTTATCCACTAATTTATAATATATAGATGATAGATGTTTAATATTGTAATAATACTGAATTGCTGATACCATATTTTTGTGAATAAAATCACAAAAATCAATTACTTGCATAAATTAATGGTTATTGTATATATATTATGCAATCATATTGTTATTTTACCGTACATTATAGCAACAAAAAAAAATAAAAAATAAATTATTCTACCGTGTCTATCATTATCCCAAATCTCTTTTTCCACTTATATGTTATAAATACCAATGGACTCTTTGTAAAGTCACTGAAAAAAAAAATAATTCATATTATAGTTAACAATCAGGTATGTTAACATTGTAGAATAAAGTAGTAAGATCATATCTTTTCTTTCACATCTATCTATATATATGAATGCTAGAAGACTACTTAAACCAACCATATATAATGTTTCATGTTTGCATGTAGATATGAATGTGCATAAGTATCTTGCATCACTGGACAATACAAAAATCACTTGGACTGTAAAGGTCCGAGTTACTAGAATGTGGGTGACAACCAATGGTGTAGGTGATATCGTCCTACATAATTTGATTCTTCTGGACTGCGAGGTATGTTTTATTTCTTTTTTTCAGTCCCTCTTTTATATAATCCAAATTCTATGTACGTTGTTAATATTACAGAACTCGAATGCAAGCAATGGTTAGTCCCGCTATATGACAATTATTTGCTAATGTTTTGCATGAAGGAAGCTTATACAAAATCATTAATATTCGCGTGAGGACAACGTTTGGTCATTATAGGCTTGGATATCCAATGCAGAAGATCATGACTTTTCTAAATTCAACCATAGTGAATGTTTTGCCCGAAGATATTGTCTTTCCGATGCACAAGTTTGATATTGTCCAAGTTCGAGATCTGCATGATCATTCAACAGATTTTCTAGCAGAAGAGAAGCTATTGTATTCCACAGGTTAACTTACACTATAGACTAAACTATTTTACCAATTGCGGGTGAAACAAAATTCGTCAAACTCTACTATTGTAAATATTATTGGAGTCATGGAAAACCTTCAGCTAGTTGAGACGATTCAAACAAGATTTGGCCTGAAACAAGTTGTAAAATTCACAATTTCTGATGGAAGGTAACATTTGTTTCATTATCTATGCGTAGTATTTTTTTATCTCCAGTAAAAACTACAATCATATTATTCATAAATTGCAAATCAATAACTTATTTTTGGTTTTTTGTTCAAAACATGGCGGAACAAGCAGTTTCCTTTTTTTGACCCCTCGATTCAAACACAAAACCATTGTATAATCAGCCGAATTTGGAACTCCCAATAATTTTGTTATTGGCAAGTACTATTGTTTTTAAATATAAGGGTAAATTGCCATAATTGAGATGAAAAATAAAATGTTATTAAATTGTTATTAAGTTATAAATTTAACTAAATTTACACCTCTTTATTTTGCAGATAAATTTCAGATCTCCAATCTCCCTTATTCCAGGATTTATATTAACCTTGACTATCCTGATGCTTATTATTTCAAGTAGAGGTATTTTAAAAAAATGAATATTTGATTTACACACGTAGTAAATCGTCTTTTGTTTTTATATATGATAGACATTAACACTTGGTTGTTTTTTAGGTTGATTAATGAAGGATATCAGCCTCCTCCGCCTCCTCCGTTCTTTGAGGAATGAACCATTGAGTCTGCAAACATTCAAAAACTTCATACATCTACGTCTACTAAAGTTTTATCTATCTTTGATATCTTAAGACATGTAATAATTAGAAGTTTACTTCCAAGTATTTTGTTGATCTTTATTAGTAATGGATAATTGTAATGGTTGCAATATTATCTCTTTTTAAGTTTTTATTCAATAACATTATTTCCATCCATCAAATATTTTGTAATGAACATGTAATTATGATAGTTGACGAGTGTTAATGGTTAATTGTTTAATTAATAAAGTAAAAAAAAAAAATTAAAAAAGACCCGTGTGCGTAGCACGGGCCTAAATGCTAATACATTGTAAACGCAATTATTACGATGCGTTTACTAGGCATACTATTTTTTTTAAAAACATTCGTTTCAACTAAATTACGTTCATCAACTGTATAAATTACATAATCTCTTTCGTTAAACATGTATTTTAGAATAAATAATAATATGTTTCAAAAAAAAAATTATCAGCCCGTGCGCGCAAGCGCGGGCAAAAAAGACTAGTAATAATATAGTGTAGATAGTATAGATGCGTAACTAATTACGAAAAGAGCTGATTTTAATAAGATTAAAATGATAGTTTTATTCACGTTTTATTAAGTTTCTTAGGAGAGTATTTAACAACAATGTAATTGTAGTTCCTTTGAATATATTTCAACAAATAGAATTTGTGGGAGTTGTTGCAGCTTAGCTAATTTATTTTGGACCAATAAATAATAACAGAATAAAACGATAGAGTTAAGTTCTATGGAGACCATCATTTGAGTGGAGACTGTGGAGACCATATACATTATGCACTCAAAACGTTGCAAAACATATATATATCTGTAAAGAATGTTCAATTAACATTATTATTTTATTAAAAATCTTAAAAATCATATGTGATTTGCAAGCAGAACATGTTTTGGAGAACGATACGTTCTGCAATATTTTGTTTGCAGAACATACATGATTTTCAAGATTTTTAATGAAATTTGCATGTAAAACATATATGATCTTCAAGATTTTCAATGAAATAGATGGTATAGTGATTTTCATAGAACATGATTTTCAATAAATAAGTTTTTGCAATGTTTTAATTGATATCGGTCTCCGATCTCCACTAATATTGGTCTCCATAGAACTTAACCCTAAAAAGATACTCCCTCAGTCCCTCCCATTTCTTTACATTTCTTTTTCACTGTTCGACACGCATTTTAAGGCTCCTAAAAAGTATAGTTCTATAACTTATTTTTTAAATTTTCTTTTTTTGTATAAAAATAGAACAATTCTATTTTTATACAAAAAAAGAAAATTTAAAAAATAAGTTATGAAACTATCCGCAAATTGCACCCTAAAATCCGTGCCAGAATTACGTCCCCCAAGATAAAGAACAAGGGGGACAGAGGGAGTAATAATTACTAAGAAAATGAATACTCCAATATTTAGCAAGAAAATGAAACCTCATCCTCATTGACGCTAAATGGGCCTGTACCATAACAAAAAAAAATACGGTAAAACCCGGCCCATAAGAAGATACTAGAAAAGCCGAGAAGGCAAAATTAAGACCATAGGGTGTATCTGATAAAACGTCGTCGTAGAAGCAGAAATATCAGTCCTTTCTTGCGAATTGGTGCAACTTCTATCCTATTAAAACGAAACTCTCCCGCCTCAGCTGCAACAATTTGGGTGTTTTTGTAATAGCTCCAGAGACAATCAATTACTACTTCACAATTCACTTGTATCTCCGTAAGTTCACAAATAACTGACTATATTTACATATATAATTGTTTTATATTCATTTATGCTAATTCGTTTTGGTACATTTGTGCAGGTTGTAATGGCAGACACCAAGCCTCAGGATAAAGTTGAAGAGGTTGCTAAAATTGACTTGTTTGAAGACGATGACGAGTTTGAAGAGTTCGAAATCGGTCAAGGTCTCTCTCTCTCTCTCTCTCTCTCTCTCTCTCTCTCTCTCTCTCTCTCTCTCTCTCTCTCTCTCTCTCTCTCTCTCCCTCTCTCCCTCTCTCCCCCTCTCTCCGTTTCATTTTTCAAATTAATAATCAGGGTCGGAGAATTTTACCTAGAATAAATATTACTTTATCGAATATTAATTTATAAAGTTTTTACTGTATGTGCATATATTTAGTTATTTACTACTGAACCTGAATGATTAACTCCAAGTTAAATTAACCTGCCTGGTAGCTAATATCGTTTGCTTGTCCTGCAAACACATCAGAAATTATCGTGTTTTTAGGACATTTGTGGCCTTGTTTGAACTGTTGTTATCTTTATAATATGGGAACCCCTCTGGTAGGGTTTAATTAATTAGACAGCTCAGGCGGAACGTATGTTGGGGTAATCTAATGTAAGTGTTGATTATTGTTATTGATTGACAATTGTTGAACAGAGTTCGATGAGAAGAAGGAAGTTGGGACTGATGTAACGCAACAGTGGGAAGATGATTGGGATGATGATGATGTTAATGATGACTTCTCTTTGCAGCTGAGGAGGGAGTTGGTTAACAATATTACTGAGAAGAAGTGAGCTAAGTAGTGCTTGTGTATTTGCTTAACTATGGAATGTTCCCACAAATGGGTACTTTACTTTGGTGAAAGAATGCTTTACTCTAGTATTGACTTTTGTTATATTTTAAATCAGAATGTTGGAACTTGTGGTTTTTCAGATGCGAGCCCTTTTGCTAGATATGATTTTAAAATTTTGGTTATATTAGTGTTTATATTTTGATGTGTATGTTAGTCTGGTGCTCAGTAATGTCTTCATCTCGAATGTAGAAGCTGCATGGATCCTCTATTCGTGGTAGCTCTAGGGGGAATTCTGTAATGAATAACAATACAGCAATCAACGATATAGGAAAGACTACAAATATATGTAACTGGAACTAATCCACTATATGAATCCTTAAGTAAACATATATAGATCATTTGATAGGAATGCAGAGTATTGCAGATGAAATAGAGTCTTCGTGGATCCACAATGAAAAAATTCAGTGCCTGTAGTGGCCTGGGGAATTTGCAAGCTAAGAAATTGAGTAAATAACGTGGTTTGGTTGTGGGGGTTTTTAGTTGGTAGACACATGGGGTTGAGGATCACATAAGATTTCTGATGAGACCAATTGCTCCCTCTCATCCCATATCATGTATAGTTGTATACATTTTACAGGAAAAGTAGTGATAGTAAGTGCTACTGTATCTTTCTTTGCACTTGGAGGATCCTTCAAGTCTTAACATGGTCCACTTTTTCACCTCAATTGGAATTTTAGATGTACTTCTCCATGTACTCAATCGTACTATCATTTTGGTCCACTCATCTTTTCATCTCAGATGGAAACCTAGATCTGATTTATCTTCATGCTACTTTTGCAGCACAATCCAGGAAATTTAAAACCCCATTTCAGCATCAATGTTGACTTTTAAGAAAAAAAATAGTAAAGCATTAGTGTTCTGCTAGTCTTGTGAAGAACAGAAGATGGACTCTTGGGATTTACATAGATATTCATTTTGAAGCAAAAATAAATAGGAGATATGATTTTTTGATAGTATTGATCATGCAATCCATGGTAAAGATAGAATAGGTGACTTCTGAATATTACAGATCTAGATTCTAGAGGCACTTAATAGTTAATATTCACGGACCTATCACACTCTTGTACTTTACTCAGTTTACTGTCATTTTATAGTCTCAACAGGGAAGAAAATAATAATATCTGGGTTGCACTTTCTTCATTTTCTGTTGTCTTCCTATTCCTAGGAGTAGTTCTGGGTAGGTGTCGTTCTCGGTAGATCTCGCCCTGTCCAGCTCTACTTCTGTTTTGGACATGTATGTTTGGTTTGTTCCATACAGTTCTGTTTAAAATCTTTGAAATCTAATGTGGAAGGAGTGGGAGCAATATGTAAGGATATCTGTTCTCTTGAGAGTTGAGACGCACATACTATCTTTTTGTATGTGACAGGGTTTCTTTTTTAGAATCAAAATCACGACGTGGGACGACAGAGGAGAAGCCCTTAACCACTAGGCTATCCCATCTTGCTCGATAGAGGTGTGTTAACTTTTACATGTAGGGAAATTGTTAAAAAGACAAAAAGTAATATGTTTTCCAGAAGATATCGACTTTCTGTTCAGTTCACTGACTGAAGATGCTCAAGTCCCTAGATTAACTGTTGATGACCATTAGCCAAAGATGCCCATGTCCGAAAAAAATTGATGATACTCATGTCAACGAGTCCTCGTTGATAGGGCTCCCAGTTACCTTATGGAGGGATATGCTGATATTTATTGCAGATTAACTTGTCTTGTTATACTTGTATACTATTAACCCTGTCTTGATATTCATTGCTGATCTACTTGTCTTGTTTTACTTGTATAATATTAACACAGCCGACGGTGGACCAATTGCATGTCATTCTTACACAAAAGCGCAGTTCACTGTATTCCGTATGTAATTAAAGTTCTATATTAGAATTTAATTTTATTCTATAGTTGATTTGATTGAATTCGTTCACAAGTACTAATATTTTGTGTAAAGATTATCCTACATAGCTATATTCCAACCCTAGGCTCCATGAAATTATCCTTACCAGGTAACCAACACATGCTATCATGCTCATTATTAATAATGATTGTAGAATATTAGAGCTCATTGTATAATACATTAAGATTTGATTGCAAGTGCTATTATTATAGTTGTATAGACAACTACTACATGAGTTCATTTGAAAAATAATTACTACAAAACTAATAGTGGACTCACCAGTTGCCACCTTGGTCAACTTATTACTAATATTTTTCTGACTGGTTAGCAATGGATCTTGAAATGTATAGTTTGAAGAGTATGAAAGCGAAGATGGAGAACTTAATCTGACACAGAACACTTGTATCTTGTGTGCTAATTTTATACAAACAACAATTTAAAACTAGATTATTTATAGCTCGCAAAGACCAATACAAGTTGAACCTTGAATCTTCTTCATTCTCTACCTGTTCACTAGGTCAATTGAGCTCCAGCTTCGCAAACACTGCACACACTGATATCCAGGGTTGTGCGACACATGGGACAAGAGGCTGTCTTAGATAACCACAAGTCAATACATTGAGTATGAAAGGTATGTTTGCAATTTGGTAGTAATCTGCACTTGTCACCATCCTTAAATATCTCCAAGCACACCGCACAGTCTAAATAGCTCTGGCTTTCCTCGTCCACCTCCACCTTGTAATCGAAACATGGCAATTTGTTTATCTCATCTATTGACACGATTCTTCTTTGCAAACCAAAACTGCTCCCAGCACCATTTTGTTCCCTGAAAGCTCGTTCAACTATCCAAACATGAATTATCACCAAAATAGCAATTCCAGTGATCAGTAGTATCACACAGGTTACTATTTCATCCACCATGGTCACACTTTCAAAGCACAACTTGCAAACCAAACTTATAATTTGTGAGCCTCGTATTACATAGTATATCACTTACTGTGACATATATGCCTATAGCTTTGTATTATTACAAAATCTTTCGTATGACCTGTGCGGCCAAAGTACCTTACGTGGCTAGAGTCGAAAGAGAGATTAATCAGTATACCTATTACATATATTTTGATTATGTGGAAAACTAAAAGTTTAGAGGTTTGGATTGCCTTGAAAACTTGTGTGTATGTTCAGACCAGATTTTTTTCGGAAATGATTACACAGATAAATACGTGATCATTCTGATGCAAACAGAGTGCAGGGTGAGGCCATTTGCTAGTATCATTGAAACTATCCCAGTGGATATGGGTAGCTGAGCTTCTGATATGTTAGGATCATAATATGTGATACTATGATTTGGTTTGATAGTATGTTATATATTTTCTCAAAGGGGATTAGCAATTGCAGGGCACTAGGACAGTGGTTACGTTAGTAGTATAAGCTTATTACAGAAAGGTTGGTGGGTAATCAACCGCTGCAGATAAATGGAAAATGGCATTTTCTTACAAGTGGCATGCATACATCTTTTATTTTTCTATTTATATCGTCTTTTAAGTTCCAGCTAAATCTTTATATTATACATTCTTAATTTATAATACATTGTATGCAATAATGCAACACAGTTTTGTGCATCTTTACTTGATAGATGTGTTTTCCTTGCACATGATATATTAGTAATAAAGTTATATTTTTTATAACACTAGTAGTAGTTGAACTCATTCATATTTTTCTAATAAATAATAGTGGTAATAATTACCATTAAGTATTGAAATGATGATGTATGCAAATAGATTATTTAATATAATACAACAATTCAGTGGTGTAACTATTATTCACTATTATTCCAATTTAGTTACAGATAAGCTATAGAAATAGATTAAAATGTTTGATATGGAACAACTTATTTGTAAGATTTATAATTTTTTTTTTTTTTTGCCAGAAGTAAGATTTATAAATTTAATTAGTCAAAAAAATTATAATTGATAGCTATTATTTATGATATACAACTTAAAATTTATTTAATATTATTAATATTTATATTGTTTCTTTTATTTTAACTGATTCCTGATGCTAATGTATCAAAACATGGTATAAGGAGAAGTGGATTATCAAACGATAGATGAGTAGTTGTCATGCAGGGTTTAGGCCTAATAATTAAATATAGACCATGATTCATGCTTGGCAACACGCACGTCAACAATAGACTGGTTTTTAAATGATAGGAGTAAAGTTTTAAAACTGTAATCCTTAATGGAGAAATTTTATGATAAGAAATTTTATGATTTGATGTTTAAGAGATTATGATATGTTTTGAATTATAAAATTTTATGTTTTCTCTGTTTCATTAATTTTATTCTCAATCAAATTTTCATATTTTATTTAATTATATTAAATAAATTAATCAGTATTAAAAATTTATATTATTTTTAAAATAAAAGAATATTATTAATTATCAATTTTATTATATTAATGAAACGTGGGCAATAAATTTATAACATATAAAATATGAAATATGATCAAAATGAATGAAATCGAAGAAATATTAATTTTCAAGAATTCAATACCACTGTGTCTATATGAATGTATACTTATGCAGAGATCAAGATAAAAATAGTTCTCGGAAAGTAGTAAATCTAAATGATCTAGATTTTTCATTTGAGTCACTAATCTGACCAGTAATCAAACCTTAACTATTTCTTACAAAATTCAAAAAAATAGTCCGTTCAATATATGGAGCTAAATTGATTTGAGCAAGAATCAATCAACAAATAAATTTTAACTCAATTATGTTTTTATTTAATTTTATATTTTAATTTTATTTAACATATTTTAATAATATGTATCAAACTTATATCAAATATATATCAATAATCTTCATGATCATATTTTTTGCTATTATATCTCTTTGTTTACTTATCTATAATTCGTAAAAAACTAACACAATATTTGTAAGGAATTGATAAATAAGCTCTCATTTTTACTATTTGACATTATAATTACAAAACAATCCATGACTATAATGAAGTTTTTTTTTTTTTACCAAAAAAAAAATAGCAGTTCTTATTAATTATAACAAAACACAGGACAAAATCCCAACTAGCAGTACAATCATGTTGAAAAAGAAATAGACAAGCTAACATAAGTAGCTGATTTATTTCATGATCCTTTAACAAACAGAATTTAAACATTATTGAAGCTAAAAATAAAATCAAAGACATCCCAATTAATCCAAAAGACATCCCAATTAATCCAAATTGCACTGACATCCCTGAATACGGTATTGTTGTGGAATAAAACTAGGGTTTATGCGTAATTAATGCTAGGGTGGGCTGTTTCCGCGTTTCGAGACTGATCGGTCCTCGCAGAGTGCCTACGTATCTCGTTATTGAGAATCAAGCCAAGACGTAGTTCTAGGTGATGGTGCCCTCGAGGCTATGGAGGCGAGAGCTCACCTAGGACGCAGTGGCTTGCATGTCTTATACGAGGATTAAGCCAAAACGTAGTTCTGAGAATGAGGGATCAGGCCCTTATATAGGCTGAGAAGCCTTAGAATTATGGTAGGAGTCAGAGACTTGGTGGGCAAGCAACCGCCTTGAGAAAGGTTCTAGACCCCTTCCTTGTAGGAATCAGTTTCCATGTTGAAGTATGTATCTTGGAGTCTAAGTCAGGCAAGAGTAATATCCTTGTTTGACTCTTATTTGCTGAGCTGTTTATTACCCCTAATATTAATTACGAAATTAATATTTTAACTAGGGTTTGGGCCCATCTGGTGGGCCCCATGTTTTGACCATATTGGGTCTAATTAATGCCACATTAAATGTGTCTTTAGGGCTTACTTTTAGCCCATATCATTTGCCCCCCAACTTCTAGGAAAATTGATCAGGTTTTCCTTAAAGTTTTAACGGTCTTATCCGAGACTTGGGTCAGGTTTATTACTCTTACGCGAGTACTTTCAACAATATCATCTTAATGTAAAGCGTGGAGCGACCGACGCGTTTACGACAATGTTGAATTACACTTAACGGTGTTAAACGGCACTGAACAGCGCTAGACAACCTTAAACAACGTTTAAACAATGTTAAACGATGTTAAACGGCATAATACGGCACTAACGACGCTAACCTGCACTATTCGGTGCTAATCGGCACTAAACAGTGCTAATCAGCCTTAAACAACGTTTAAACAGTGCTAAACGATGTTAAACGGCATAATACGGCACTAACGGCGCTAATCTGCACTATTTGGTGCTAATCGGCACTAACTGGTGCTTAAATGACAATAAACGGTGCTAATCGGCACTAATCTGTGCTAACAGGCACTAAACAGTGCTAATCAGCCTTAAACAACGTTTAAACAGTGTTAAACGGAATAATACGGCACTAACGGCGCTAATCTACACTATTCGGTGCTAATCGGCACTAACTGGAGCTTAAACGACACAAAACGGTGCTAATCGGCACTAATCCGTGCTAACAGGCACTAATCTGTGCTAATCTCTAACTTCGTTCCAGTACTGAAAATCAACCGGGGTCGAAAAATTCGAGGGCTGGGATCACAAACTACCCGTGATCGGCCGGATTCACGGGTAGTCCGTGATCGGCCAGTTGGTGGTCGGCCGAAGGGCTCCCGGACAAGGTGGTCGGCCAGCTTCGTGGTCGGCCACTTCGTGGTCGGCTGCGGCCCTCCAGGTGTCGTGGTCGGCCACTTCGTGGTTGGCTAAAAAGCCGGACCTAAACCCATCTGTGGTTTTAAAAGAAATCATGGATCTCGGATCTAAAATCATCCGTGGTCTTAGAAACCATGGATCTAGGATCTAAAATCATCCGTGGTCTTAGAAATTATGGATCTTGGACCTAGAATCAACCGTGGTCTTAGAAGTTATGGACCTTGGACCTAAAACCAATCGAGGTCAAACGGCGCTAATCGGCGCTAAACGGAACTAAATGGTGCTAGCGGCACTAACAGCACTAAACGGTGCTAACGGCACTAAACAGCGCTGGAAGGCACTAAACGGCGCTAGTCGACGCTAACGGCACTAAACGGTGCTAGCGGTGCTAAATTTTAATTTCAGCTTCGTTCGTGCCTTGGCTCAGGATTGAAAATCAGTCTTGGTATGTTGATGGAGGTGTTTGCTATGCCTTGAAGGGTTTCGTGAACCTTGAACTCAAACGACTTGTTTCTTAATCCTCGTGACCTTCCGGGCTTTAACTTGTTTGCTGAATCCTTGGTCTTAAGGTTATCATCAACCCTTGACTCTCATCCTTGTGATGAAGTTCTTTAGTTCTTGCCTCCTCCTTGTTTCTCATGGAGGAGGTCTTCCTTCTCGGTTGATCATTCAGGTAGTTCACTTGCTCCTTAGCGCTTGACCTTATGCCTGGTGTGCCTTTGTTGGTTTTCAACCCTTTAGCTTGATTATAGGTTTCCAACCTTCTTCTTATGCTCATATAACCTTTCTTAGGTCTCAACTTGATTGACGACTCTTGATTCGAGTCCTTAAACTCAAACGACAAGCTCGATTGGAGGCAGACAGCCTTGTTGGCCATCAAGGCTTAAATTTTGTGTCGGGAATTGAGATTCAAGATTTTAAGTATGGAATGACAAAGGACCTCTTATCTCAACATTCTCACTAATAGTTTCTGTGCTTTCAAGGCATTATCAGGGAGCCAACCAGTCTCAAGATAAGCTTTGAGAGGGTCTATCCTTCAGCTTACATCAACTGGTGCTACCAATTTCGAATCGATGGTGGGGCCTTCAGGACCTGGAAGTAAAAACTCTCCGCATAATTTTCTATCTCAGAAGAGGCAAACTTAATTAGGGCATCGGCCTTAATGTTCTCATTTCTTGGAATGTGATCCTTATAGCGCTCATCATACTGAGTCATAACGGCCTTCACAACTCGCAAATACTTTGCCATAGCTTCATGCTTGGCCTCAAATTCACCATTCACTTGCGATACTACTAGTCTTGAATTCCCACAAACTTTGAGATTCTTGACCCTCATGATTCTGGCCAAGCCCAATCCGGCTATCAAGGCTTCATATTCAGCTTCGTTGTTGGTTGTTGGAAAGTCCAATTTCAAAGCGTACTCAACTGTGAACCCATCAGGGCTTTGTAAGACCAAACCCGCACCACTAGATTTTGTTTTTGATGCTCCATCAAAATAGAGCACCCAATACTCCTTTAGCTCAGGTACAAGTTCTTCATCTTTATTCTCACTTCCAGGGGTGGTTACTATCTCCTGCCCCCCGACTTCTTGGTTGTCAATGGTACATTCAACCACGAAGTCAGTTAATGCCTTAGCCTTAATGGTTGTCCGAGGCTTATGTGTGATGTCCTCTGCTGGCCTTTCTTGGTGTTCCTTATCACTACGGACATCCATGTCTTCAATCGGAAGGACCTGCCCCCGACTCCATCAGGCCTTAACGAGGCTACATAACAGCTTCGTGCCATCTTTTTATCACCTTTATGCTCTCCAACACCATTCCTGGTCGGGAACTTGATCTTCATATGATAAGTTGAGGCGACAGCCTTGAATGCATGAAGTCCAGTCCTTCCGAGGATAGCGTTGTACGTTGAAACCGCCTTTATTACCAGGAAGTTCAACATCTGAGTGGCCTCCTTGGGCTCCTATCCAATAGTTACAGGCAACTTAATAGTCCCTTCACTTTTGGATTCTACTCCATTAAATCCATATATAGGCATGTTATTGGGGGTCAACTGAGAATCATTGTACCCCATCTTCACAAATGCATCATGAAATAGAATGTCAACGAAAGCTCCATTGTCTATCAAAACTCGCTTTACCTCTGAGTTTCCAATCACAGAAGTTATAACCAGCGGGTCGTCATGGGGGAACTTCACCCCTTCTAAGTCTGAGTCATCAAAACCAACTATTACTTCAGTTTTTGCACGCTTCGGGGCCTCTCCCACGATATGCATCACTTCTCTAGTATAAGCCTTCCGAGAATTCCTTGTTGTGTCGGCCGCAGTCGGGCCTCCTGAGATCATGTTGATTACTGGCCCTCGGGGCTATGGGTTGCGATCTTGATCGTCATCCCTCCTATCATACTCTCTTCTCTGATTACCACGGTCTTCACCCTTAGTGAAGTGGCTCAGTTTCCCTCTATGAATCAAAAACTCGATCTCATCTTTGAATTGCTTGTAATCATCAGTGTCATGCCCAACATCTCTGTGGAATCTGCAATACCGATTCTTGTTTATCATTGCGGGATCACCCCTGAGTGGCTTTGGCCATCGAAAATCCTTATCCTTCTCAATGTCCAACAAGATTCGACTCCTAGGAGTATTCAACCTTGCATACTCAGTGAACCTTGGTCCTTGGTTCTTCTTAGGGACATAGTCGGAGTCCTCGCTAGTTCGGGGATACTTGTCCCTAGCATCATACTCCTGGTCTTTCTTTCGCTTCTTGGAGTCGTTGTTACCTCCTCCTCCACTTACTGTGTCTTCTTTTTTCATGCTATCTTCAGCTTTAATGTACTTATCAGCCCTTCGTTGGAGCTCAGTCATGTTCTCAGGGGGATGCTTCGCTAATGACCTTTTAAAGAAGAGGTCAGTGGTTCCGTGCTCAAGGGCTACCACGGCCACCTTATTTTCCAAGTCAGTGATATTCAGTGTCTCCTTAGTGAATCGCTTGAGGCAATCCCTCAGATTTTCGTTCCTTGCACCACATACATAAGAGATGCAGAGCTTTTCTCATGAACTCTTCCATTAATGAATTGGCTGACAAAAGCAGCGCTCATTTACTTAAAAGACCCAATCGAATTTGCAGGTAAGCAGCTATACCACCTTTGAGCCATGCCCGACAGATTTTGAGGGAACGCCCTACACTTTAGGGCATCACTTGCAGGCTGCAGCAACAGTGCATTTGAGAACGTCCTGACGTGGTTAGCGGGATCACCCGTTCTATCATAAGCCTTAATTGTCGGCATCTTGAACTTCTTTGAGATACGAGCATTCATCACCTCCTCAGTAAACGGGGGTGTGGGATCATCAGGATCCCCAAGTGGCATCAGATCCTTGGGGTTGTTCCTGGGGGTTTCCACCCTTGTTGTTCTTCCTGTTGGGGCATCAGCCCTTCTCTGTCTTCTTGAAGACCTCTCTAAGTCTATAATGGGAATCGGTCCTGATGTTGGAGGAGGTTGAGTTTGATTCAACCTAGCTTGTTCTCTCGCAATATCGTCCTTCAACCTTAAGATCTCGGCCTCATGAGCCTTGATTCTCTCAGCAGCTGTCAAAGGAGGTCCATCATGGATGGCTTGCGTACTCCTTCGAGGTTCTCTACTAACAAGTCGCATCCTTAGGGCTTCATCGCGATCATCGTCATCAGATGATGAATCATCAGTATAGGGACTAGAGTAGTCGGCATACTCTCGATCTCGGATCTGCAAGGCATGGCCACTTGGTCCAGTACATTGAGTAGTTGGAGGGTAGTTAGGCAGACCATACATCGGATTGGTATTCACGGGGAGATCCGTAGTAGCTGGTGGTAAAGGGTGATCAAGATTAACAAGAGGAGAGACCACCATCTGAAGAGGGTTGGTTCCTTGACTTGGGTGGACGACCACAAGTAATGTTCTCTCAGCATGGGGATTCATCCCTGGAGGTTGAGAAACTTGAGATTGAGTGGTCGCCCCTGTTGTTGGGGGTACCTGCTCAGTGACAGGCGGAGTAGAGTTTAGAGGCAAGGCCTCAGTAGAGGTTGGTGCTATTCTTCGTGTGGTCACCATGGTTGATGTTGTCTTCCCACAGACGGTGCCAAATGTGGTGGAATAAAAACTAGGTTATCAATATTGCGGCTAGGGTTTGTGTGTATTTAATGCAAAGGGTTGGAGAGCTTCGAGCTTTAATGGCTGTTTCCGCGTTTCGAGACTGATCGGTCCTCGCAGAGTGCCTACGTATCTCGTATTGAGAATCAAGCCAAGACGTAATTCTAGGTGATGGTGCCCTCGAGGCTATGGAGGCGTGTTAGGAATATGTTGTAGTTGATGATAACTTAACATTCAAGCAAAATTGTATAAGTCAAGTTTTGTAACTGTCAACGGATAAGACTTTATAACTCTATTCGTTGACAGGTAGCTCATCAACGGATGAGGTTTTATAGCATACTGCAATATCTCTATTTATCAGTTGATAGTGTTTTTATTCAGAGTCATGTTGACCATCAATGGATAGGCAGAATAGGGTAGCCAATTGTAAATAAGCTATGCTATGTAATTCTGTCTAAGTGAAAGTGTATCAACGGATGAGAACAGGGCTCTATCAACGGATACAACTCAAATCTACTCTATCAACGGATACAGCTCAAACTACCATCAACGGATAACTGTGCACAACATCAACGGATAATTATTATCACTTTATCCTATGCTAGCTGGGAATTAGCAGTTGATAAGGACAGGTTTGACTGACAGATCACATGGGTTGATAGTAGGTATAAAAAGCAGTATGGCAGCCATACTTTGGAAACACAGAAGAAAGAAGCATTCCATTTACACAGTACATACAAGAAAGGTGCAGGGGACATATCTGTTCACAAGGACAACCTTTCGGCTACATGTGGATTTGGAGTGGAGTAGCAAGTCAACTTGAATTAGATTAATATTATCTTATTCCTGTAGTACTTGTAAACTTGGGATATATAACCAAGTGTAGCAACTCTTTAGAAACTAAGAAAACAGACATATTTACTTAGGGTTTCTTGAATATCGTTAGAAGCAAAGAGTTGTAAAAACAGAAGCTGTGTACATTTGTATCACAGAGTTTTCTTCAAATAAAAGTCTCAGGTGGTACATTTAACCACCTGATTTTTTATGTGTTTGTGAACCATTTCTTATTCAGCAATTATTTCCTTATAGATTTCTGTGGTTTTTATCAGAAATTTATAACTATCAAGAATTGTATTCAACCCCACCTTCTACAATTATACAAGTGTGTAATCTGGGAATAACAATTGGTATCAGAGCAAGCTTCTAATATATTTGAAGTTTAAAGATCAACACACTTCCAACATGTCTAAGAAGGATTATGGAGTGAAGATACCGGTTCTTGATAGAGAAAATTACTTTCACTGGAAAGTAAAAATGCATCTACATCTCATGTCTATTGATGTAGGCTTTGTAGATTGCATTGAAAAGGGTCCTCATGTTCCAATGAAGGCTGCTTCAAGAGTTGGTCTTGCTACAGATGCACCAGACACTTACATTCCAAAACCTGTTTCTGAGTGGAGTACTGAGGATGTTGCAGAAGTCCACAAAGATAAAAAAGACCATGAATATTCTGTTTAATGGTTTAGAAACAGACATGGTTGACAATGTTATCAACTGTACTACCGCCAAGGAAGTATGGGACATTGTTCAAACCCTTTGTGAAGGTACAGAACAGGTAAGGGAAAACAAGATGCAGCTACTGATCCAACAGTATGAGCACTTCCATTTCAAAAATGGAGAGACATTGAATGACACATTTAGTAGATTTCAAAAGCTACTGAATGGCTTGAAACTGTATGGAAGAATCTACCAAGTGAAAGATTCTAATCTCAAATTTCTGAGATCACTGCCCAAAGAGTGGAAGCCTATGACTGTTTCTTTAAGAAACACTCAAGAGTACAAGTCATTTACTCTTGAAAGGCTCTATGGAACTTTAAAGACATATGAACTAGAAATGGAGCAGGATGAAGAAATTGAGAAGGCCCAAAAGAAAAGTGGGTCAGTTGCACTTGTTGCCAACTTGGAGCAGAAGGAGGAGAAGAGGACTGAAGCTGCTAAATCTACACCAAACAGGGAGGTTTGTGAAGGTAGAGCAGAATCAAGCAAAAGCAAGGAAAAGGTGTCTGAAGAAATGAGTGTCCTACAGCAGGATGAATTGGATGAGATAGATGAGCATTTAGCCTTTCTATCTAGGAGATTCTCTAAGCTAAAATTCAGAAGAAACTCTGGGGTGGCCAAGCCATTTAACAAGGATTTTTCTACAAGCAACTATGTGGATAAATCCAAAATTAAATGCTACAATTGTGGAATTGCTGGTCACATGATAAGTGAATGCAGGAAGCCTAGATCAGAGAATAAGGGAAAGCCAACTGAAACTGTTGACTACAAGAAGAAATATTTTGATCTTCTCAGACAGAAAGGAAAGGCATTCATGACCCAAGAGTATGACTGGGCTGCTGATGGAAATCATTCTGATGATGATGCTGAGTTTGTCAACCTTGCATTAATGGCTGATTCTGAGCAGGAAGCAAGTTCAGCTAGCAATCAGGTATTTTCTACTAATCTCTCTGAGCTCACCAAAGAGGAATGCAATAGTGTTATAGATAAAATGTCTACTGAACTATATCACTTGAGTGTTACTCTTAAATCACTTACTAAAGAGAACAATAGGATTAAAGAAACTAATCAGTTCTTAAGTGATAGAAATGCAATTCTAGAAGTTCAATTTCTAGAATTTGAGAAAATGAGAGTTGATTGCAATAATGCTAAAAGTGAACTTGAAGCTGTGTTAAAAAGAGAACTGATTTTAAGAAACCAGCTTGAAAAAGAACAATGGATAATTGTTAAATTTCAAAGTTGCAGGAATGTTTCTCAAAACATAATAGAAGTCCAGGGAATAGAATCATTTGTGAGGGATACCTGGACTCAAAAGAAAAAGGAGCTAGAACCTTGCCTTGAGGATCTAGAAACTATTTGTGAATCAACGGATAGTGATCATCCGTTGACAGATGAACCATCAACGGATGAGAGGTATCCGTCGACTAACAAAAAGTCTGTTAGTAAGAAGGAACTCAAGAAACTGAATAATCAGTATGGTCCAGTAGCCAAGAACTTTGTTTCTGGTGAAAGTAGCCAAGCCAAATCAAGTGAGAAGGCTAAGGAAGGTGATTTACTTAACAAAAAGGCTGTTGGTAAATCAGTTAATGAAAAGGTAGAGACTGAGGGTAAAAAGAAAAAGAACAGAAATGGTAAGATAGGCATTAACAAGAAAAACAATTATTCTCCTGACAAGTTTGCTCCTAGGAAAACTTGTGGTAATTGCAATAGTGTCAATCACCTATCTTCTAATTGCAAGTCTGTTAAAAGGACTCCTGTTCATGTACCTCAATCTATGCCAAGTATGCCTGCAATGCCTGGTTTGTATCAGAATGCTAGTTTTTCAAATCCGTATGTGAACATGCCATATGTGCCTAATCCTTATTTTCAATCTGTGAATATGCCACAAATGTCATGGAGCATTCCTAGCATGGATAATATGTATGCCAATTTTTCACAAATGCATGCATCAAATATTTATGCAAATGAGCATCTGTCAAAACCTATCACTCAAGCATCTACACCCAAAGTGAAGATTGCTAAGAGTGTAAAACCAAAGGCTAACAAGAAAGGACCCAAGGAAACTTGGGTACCAAAATCAACTTGATTTGTATTTTGGAATGTGTGCAGGGAAATAAGAGGAATCTATGGTACCTAGACAGTGGATGTTCTAGGCATATGACAGGAGATTCAACCCTGCTCACAGAGTTCAAGGAGGAAGCTGGCCCTAGAATTACCTTTGGAGATGACAGCAAAGGATATACTAAGGGATATGGCTTGATTACAAAGGACAATGTCATCATTGAAGAAGTGGCTTTAGTTGAAGGTTTGAAGCACAATTTGCTGAGTGTCAGTCAGATTTGTGACAAAGACTATGAAGTAAAGTTCACTAAAGAAGCCTGTGTTGTTTTTACCAAGGAAAACAACAATGTGGTTCTGACAGGATTTAGAAAAGGAAATGTTTACATAGCTGATTTCAACTCAGTATGCTCAGATTCCATTACTTGTCTCTTCAGCAAAGCAAGCAAGGATGAGAGTTGGCTATGGCATAAAAAGCTGTCTCATTTGAATTTTAAAGTTATGAATGATTTGGTAAGAAAGGATCTTGCTAGAGGAATCCCTCAATTGGAGTTCATCAAGGATGGATTGTGTGATGCCTGCCAATTAGGGAAGCAAAAGAAATCATCCTTCAAGAGCAAGACAGAGTCATGCATTGTTAAGCCCATTCAATTGTTGCATATGGACTTATTTGGTCCAGTAAATGTCATGTCCATTTCAAAGAAGAAATATTGCCTGGTGATTGTGGATGATTTTTCTAAGTTTACATGGACCTTCTTTCTGCACTCCAAAGATTGTGCAAGTGAAATCATCATCAATCATCTCAGACTAGTAAACAATGGTTCTGAAGTAAAAGTACAAAGAATCAGGAGTGACAATGGCACTGAATTCAAAAATTCCACAATGAAGATTTTCTGTGAAGAGAATGGAATTGTCCATGAGTTTTCTGCTGCTAGAACACCTCAACAAAATGGGGTTGTTGAAAGGAAAAACAGAACTCTCATTGAAGTAGCTAGAACAATGTTAAGTGAATCAAGATTGCCAACATATTTCTGGGTTGAGGCTGTCAACACTGCCTGCTTCACTCAGAATATTTCCTTGATCAATCAAGCTAGAGGAATGACTCCTTATCAGTTATTCACCAACAAGAAACCAACGTTAGCTTTTCTTCATGTCTTTGGATGTAAGTGTTTTGTGCTAAGAAATCATGGAGATAACTTGGGCAAATTTGAAGCAAAGGCAGATGAAGCTATCTTTGTTGGATATACAGCAGGGAAAGCCTATAGAGTCTACAATCTAAGAACCAACATTGTTATGGAATCTGTACATGTTGTGTTTGATGATCAAAAGATTCTAGGTCTAAATGATGAAGGCTTCCATGAAAAGTTGAGATTTGAAAATGGGGTAGAAGGAAGAATGTACATTGATGATGATGAGGAAAATGAAGATCATGGCATTGGAAATTCACCTAGAGTTGTTGGTCCAACTAGAAGTGATGCTAACACTGGAAATGAAGCATCCGTTGACAGTCATACTAGATCATCAGATGCATCCGTTGACAGGCATTCTCATGTATCCGTCGACAGGCAAAATAGAGCATCCGTTGATAGACAAAATGATGCATCTGTTGACAGTCAACTTCATAACTCCTCAAGGACAACAAACTCAGGGGGAGTTTCTCAGAGTCAAAACTCAATGATCAATCAACAAGATCATGCTCACATAGATGAAGCAACCTCATCTAGATCAAACCTTCCACCTTCAAGAAAATGGACCAGAGATCATCTTTTTGAGTTAATCATTGGTGACTCAAACTCAAGAGTCCAAACTAGGAGGGCCACACAAGAAGAATGCCTATACAGTAGTTTCCTGTCTCAAGAGGAACCCAAGAAAGTGGAAGATGCCCTTCTAGATCCAGATTGGGTCTTAGCAATGCAAGAAGAGCTAAACCAATTTGAGAGAAATAAAGTATGGAAGTAGGCCTGTCAACGGGTCGGATTCGGATCGGATTATGCTAAATCCATATCCAAATCCATTAAGAATTTTCGGGTTCGGATCGGATCGGATTATGGCCGGATATTTTTTAGTCCGATCCATACCCGATCCGTTCGGGTTTTGGATTTTCGGATCGGAGCTCCGACCCGCTTGATTAAAAGATGGGCTAACTTTAAAATAAATATTAATTTTAATTTATTTCAATTTTATAAATATTAATTTTAAACCCTAACCCCTAAACCCAACCCTAAAGGGTTTCGATATTTTGCAAAATATTACTTGATGATCCAACCGTACGGATGTCAACATCTATCATTTTAAATGTTAATGCCAATATTTTAGAAAAAAAAAATTCATTTGATTTAGTAATTTAACGGTCAACTATTATTTTGATTAGTACTTTGACTTGTATTCAAACTTTTAGATGTTAATCGAAAAGTCTATATATTTTTTATAATTTTTATATTATATATAACAAATAAAAAAATATAATATATATTAAAAAATAAATATAGTATATTATATAATACATATAAATAATAAATAATAAATAATAAATATAACATATTATATATATAATATAGTATAGATATGTAGAAATATTTTTTATTATATATTATACATAATAAATATATTATATATAATATATAAAAAATATTTAATATATAAATATATTCGGATCGGATCGTTAACGGATCGGATCATGCTAAATCCATACCCGCTCTTTATTGGATCGGATCCTTATCGGATCGGATATTTTTTTAAAGGATCCATACCCGCTAATTTCGGGTTGGATCGGATCGGATTCTTGATCCATTGACAGGCCTATATGGAAGCTTGTGCCCAAACCTGATGATAGAGGTATCATAGGTACCAAATGGGTTCTCAAGAATAAGACTGATGAAAATGGCATAATTGTGAGGAATAAAGCTAGATTAGTGGCAAAGGGCTATTCTCAAGAAGAAGGAATAGATTTTGATGAAACTTTTGCTCCAGTGGCAAGACTTGAGGCAATTAGAATTTTCCTAGCCTATGCAGCACATGCCAATTTCAAAGTCTATCAGATGGATGTCAAAAGTGCCTTTCTAAATGGGGAACTGGAAGAAGAGGTATATGTCCATCAACCTCCTGGCTTTGAAGATCCAGAATTTCCAGAGTATGTATATCTTCTCTTGAAAGCACTTTATGGTTTGAAACAAGCACCAAGAGCCTGGTATGACACTTTATCTCAATTTCTTTTGGAGAATCACTTCACTAGAGGTACAGTAGATAAAACCTTATTTCATAGAAATGTCAATGGTTCTTCAATACTTGTTCAAATCTATGTAGATGATATTATTTTTGGGTCTACAGATGAGAAGCTTTGCAAAAGGTTTGCCAAACTTATGCAAAGTAGGTATGAAATGAGCATGATGGGTGAATTAACTTACTTTCTTGGTTTACAAGTAAAGCAAGTTAATGAGGGAATTTTCATAAGTCAAACAAAATATATTTATGATCTCTTAAAGAAATTTGACTTAATGGATTGTGCCTCTGCAAAAACACCTATGGCCACTGCAACTAAGCTTGAGCTGAATACTAAGGAAAAATCTGTGGACATCTCAAGCTATAGAGGCATGGTAGGCTCACTTCTATATCTAACAGCTAATAGACCCGATATAATGTTTTCCACATGTCTTTGTGCTAGATTTCAAGCTGACCCTAGAGAGTCTCACTTGATTGCTATTAAGAGAATTTTCAGGTATCTCAAGGGAACACCAAACCTTGGCATTTGGTACCCAAGAGATTCTGGCTTTGATCTAATTGGCTATTCAGATGCAGACTATGCAGGTTGCAGAATTGATAGGAAAAGTACTACAGGCTCCTGTCAATTTCTAGGGAACAGGCTTGTGTCATTGTAACACCCCCAGATCCGGGGTCAGGCATCTGGTCGTTACGGTCTCAATATCCATCCACAAAACTAACATAATTAAATTACAACCTTGTGACCCAAAACAACAACATAAAACACACCCGTTATAGTCCCAGAGATGAAATCAGAGTAACCACCAATATTATTAATCATAAGTTTGAGTTCTTATAACCCAAAGAATTACAATTAATCAGTACATACTCTTTGCCATCCATTTGTATATGTCATAATATAAATACATTTGATGCCCAAATGCTAACATCTAGCCTACCAGTAGCTGCATCCTCAGCAATGGTAACTATGACCTCAGCGGTTAATCCTCTAACGGCTGACACCTGCTTACGCTGAGTGCGCCTTGCGCAGCCATCTGATCTAGCTGTTGTTGTGATATAAATAAATAAAGCAAGGGTGAGCAATAGCCCACCAAAAATCTAATTGAACAGTGATAATATATAACAGTCCAAAATATCTTTGAAACCATATGCCATGCATTAACGAACGTATTACCAATATAAGGTATGAGATGAAGTTACAAGGTAACTCAAATTATAATTGTTTCGAAGAAATATCTGCTATGTTAAAGATAAGCCAGATATTATCAAATTTTCATAATAAAGGAACTTGGAGGAGGAATATTGCAATTCCTGTTCAAACAATATTCAAACCTGCCAACAATGATAATGTTGTAGGAAATTTTCCAACATTGAGAGATGAACTAATACTGGAGTTTGACGCGCCAGGAGACATAGCATTTATACGATGATCAGTCGCATGTTATGTTCCCCACCTCTTGTTCTCTACATGTAGAAGGAAGCACCAACGGATTTACTTGTCTACCGCCCTCTGGAAACCCCCGGCCAACGGTTGGGCCATTTGCTGGACCGGCGCCACTGGGTCACTTACGCATCTCCTAGTTCATTTCACATCCATGACTTTGAAACGTAAAGTTCCTCCCCCTTTCCCCCAGTATTTTACTTGTTGATAGGACTCCACAAAGTAGTCATATCTAGTTGGAAAGGAAAATTCACCAATATTTCCCAAGCTGATGATTGTTAATGGATATAAACTTGTTCCATCAATTCTTACCCCTCGAGCGTTGAGGAGGTAACCAAACAGATTCATATCGATGTTTGAAAGAATCAAGATATGAGTGACAAGATAGTTTAGCAAGTATAGGACCGGGCAGCCCAATAAATAACATCTCTCAAGTGAGGTCCCCTTATATATGTTTGGAAGTTGAGCGAGTAGTTAAATCTTCTTTAAGATAGATTTAAATAGAAATGAAGTTTGGGAACCTCCCCTTGATAAAAATACTCATAAAATACTCCGAAATATTTTACACCATATCTGAAGATGAAAGATAATCTTTGAATAATATGAATTATTATAAAAAAGAACTTAAAAGAATTTAAATAAATATTCCAAGAATATTTATTAAATCAATAATAATTAAGGAATATGATTAAATCATAATATTGCTCGTAAGTAATCCTCGAATAAATATATAGAATCGTTTACTAAATAACTCTCTTCTTTAAATGAATATTCAATATAATATTCATTAATTAAATAAACTCAAATAAATATTTAAAATAATATTCACTAAATAAATCAAACCTTAAATGAATATTTGACAATAATATTCATTTAATAAATAATATTCTAAATGAATAGCCAAATAATATTCCTTTCGTAATCAAAACTTTAAAGGAATATTCGAAGCAATATTCCTTAAGTAAATAGAACTTCAAATGAAGATTTTAAAATAATATTCATCAAGTACATAAAATCCTAAATGAATTCCAAATTGATATTCATTAAAAAATAATATTCTAAATGAATATCCAAATAATATTCATTTAATAAATAATATTCTAAATAAATATCTAAATGATATTCATTTAATAAATAATATTCTAAATAAATATCTAAATGATATTCATTTAGTAATCAAAACCTTAATATTCGAAATAATATTCCTTGAGTAATTAGAACTTCCAAAGAATACTTTTGAAATAATATTTATCAATTACATAAAACTTAAATGAATATCCGAAAGTGATATTCATTTAATGAATAAAATTCCAATGAATATCAAAGTAATTATTCATTAATAATCAAACTCTAATGAATATTCAAAAATAATATTCATTCAATATTTCTCGACTGAAATAATACTCAAATAACATTACTTGAAAGATTTCCAAGTAATTTATACTTTATGCAAATATAATTAATGTTCAATAATAACATTCCTCAAAAGGAATACTAATCTGTCGCTGGAATCCCTCCGGGTTTCCACGACTATTTCTATATCTCAAAATACCGACTCCCGGTCTATATTTAAAGAATGAATATTATATACCCTTCACTAAGGGTCTTACAAAACAATTCGGCTTATAACTGATAATCCCCATCTAGTCTATAAGCCAATATCAATTCAGGGAACAAGTATTTCAATAGACTTTGAAAGTAGGCATGCATGCTATGGCATATGTATAACAACAATCATATACTCCGTATATATTATCACAACAACAGCCTTTAGAAAGGATTTGAAACTTGCCTGGTAATCTTGTGGGTGTAGTGTGCCTTGGTTCAATCCGGTGATCTATAAATAGTCACAACATTCGAGGTTAATCACTTTAACACTTCGAAATGCTAAGTATATACTTAACTTAGGCTAAAACACGTTTTCAAATTATCCCGTTAGGCAATCCCTAACATAACCCTTATTAATACCGTTATAATCCGACACTCGTCCGTTATCAAGGCACGTCATTGCACTTATACTTAATGCTTAAGCACTAAAGCAATTAACAAACAAGGCACTACGGGGTTTTCCTAGACTCATACGAAGTCCATGTTAATCAACGAACTCTTAAATCGTAAGTTTAGTCCAAATCACTCCTCGAATCCATCCTTAATGTCGGATCTTTCGTACATCTCACTTAATCATTTATAGCCTCGTTCTTTGCAGCAATATGTTGTCTTGATAATTCTTAACAAGTTTCATGTTTTAGTCGACTCGAGATTCCTCTTTTAATCTAGCCAAAATGGGTGGCCAAAGTAGTACCCCTAGAGTTGACTTTTCTGAGAATTACTATTCCGTGACTCGTACTTCAACACTTTTAATAAATCACTGGAAACGTATTTAATTACGAAACCACTTCTAAAATCATCTTTGGTATTTGCAATATTTATCATAAAATTTTCAATTCGAAGCCACGGGTCTAGATAGGTGAAATGTATTTTCGAAGTTCAGTCAACTACGGATCTTTACTATTCACACCTCTTTCACTAAAACGTTCATAACTCGGTAACTGTTAACTCAAATGACGCACCGTTTTCGCGTACATGATCTAGAGAATAGAAGGTATCTAACTCAAAATTGGACTTAGGTCAGAAGATTACATTTTCGGATTTTGCCAAAACAGGGCAGGAGCTTTTAGTGAACAGTGTTACCTCCGAAAAGGGGTTTCTTCGTACTTAACCTCGATTCGAACATTTTTATAAAATCGGAAAACGGTCCGTTTGACATGTGGTTTTATTTCACACCTTCCTTATGACCTCTAATATTTAATTACTAAGATTCGCCACTGACTTAACAACATTAAAGGGGTTCAATTTTAGTTACGAACTTTCGTTTACGGTTTCGAACCACTTTTACGGATTTAATCATAACTCCTAAACCGTAAGTCCGTTTCATTCGATTCTTTCGCCGAAATGATCTATGACTCAAGATCTACAAGTTCATGTCATATACTTAACAAGATCAGTGATTTATTTCTACTGTGATGTTCGGATTTTAAGGGTTATCGAAAATTCGGCATTACGACGGCTATAATTCGAACGTTCCAAAATTTGTTAAATCACATACAAGCCACATCGGGCATACCATACATCTCATAAACATAATATGCATCTCAACAAGTCCAAAACAGGCCTCTTTACCAACATGTTCATTATTTCTTAAATCACTAAATCAATCTCATAATCATGCTAGTTATAACACCATAAACATTACTTAACTAACAATCACCAAGAACATCCATAAACTTAAAGTAAGAGCTAGGATTTTGATGAGATATACCTTCCTTGGAGAGTACTAGAGCCTTACTAAGCCTTGATATAGTCCTTGGGTGGCCTAAGCTAGCTTAGATCAATCAAAAGAAGCAAAGAAAATCAAGATTAGTTCATGAGAGTTACTATTCACCCTCACCTTCTTGATTTTATATCTCAAGATTGGTATGGACTTTGAAGATGAAATTTATAGGGTATCTTAGTTATGAAATATAGGACTCACCTTAATTTTCTTGAGATTTAACCATGGATGGAAGTTGGATTTCTCCTCTTGAAAAAGAGGGCAGGTTGAATGGGGCTTTTTGGAGAGAAATGGTGTTGGTTGGCTTTGTTCTCTTGCTTGGTTATGATAAAATGAATTATTGATGATGTGTTTGGATAATATCTATCATAAAGTACCTTTATTAAAGGTAGTATGTCATGGGTGATGTATTTTGAGGGGCATGTGTCTTGATCTTAGTGAAGGGTGAGGAGATGAGGCTAAGTACTAGTTTGATCTCTAATTGTTCTAGTTAGTAATGTAACTAGCTTGATTACTAGATATTATTTACTAGCACATGCATGCATCTTGACCCCTGCTAGTTTCTTTGTCCGGTTATTGCTCAATTTGATTGATTGTTCGGAGGAATATCTCAATTGTTTCTAGTTAGGGTTTTACCGAAAACCCTCTTAATATTTACAATATCATTTCTATCTTTCTTTATAATCCTCGAATTTAAATTCCTCAAATATTTTTATTAAATCCTTAAATCCTTCAGTATCCAGGGGAAATCTCGGAGAAAATGAAAGTACTGTTTTTAAGAATCCGACAACTTTTACATACACTTATTTTCCCCTCGGATCACTAATACGAACTCAGAAATTCATTCCGGGTACTTCTATATAGTGTCGTCTCATAATATTCTTATTTCCATCAAAAACACTATTCATCACTTATTCTCTTTTTAGTCCTGGTACTTAGAAAATATCTTTGTGCTTCTTCGAGCGTTCCTTAACTCTTTCATGGAACCTCCGTACTTGTAATCGATATAGATCTGGATGACATGAGGGTATCTATTTCTTTCTAGGGAATCTTATCTTAACTTTCTAGGAGATAGATTATTCTAATCTAAGTTATCACCCAACAGCATCCTTCAGGACATGTAACCTTGGAATCTATATCCTTTCATTATTCATTCATTAAAACCAGTATTACATTGTAGTTGTAACCACTGTTCACTCTTACATCAATACATAATAATAAAAAATTTTAATTCTATCGAAAAATCTGGGTTCTTACAGTCTCCCCTCCTTAAAAGGATTCCGTCCCGGAATCAGGTAGAAGACAATTGGATACTTGTTGGTTATTTCGCTTTCCAATTCTCTGGTCGATCCTTACACATTCCAATCTTTTCAAAGCACATTGTACTGGTGTTACAATACACCCTTTATCCGTTCTACCAATTCTTTGATACTTTCGTATAACACATTATCAGGTATATGCTATTGTTCGGTCTTATACTATTAACCTTATTGGTACGTGCAGTGACTTCGGTATCACTATCGCGCTACGAATTCAGAGATAACCTTACTCGTACTACGTTCCTGATCGCTTTTACCTTCGCAATCTGGATCTATATATATTGAAGTGGAAAAATTTATTGAGAGATCACTATGATCAATAAACAGTTGTTATATTGCATAGTTAGTACAGAAGGGGGCCGGCCTTTAGTACTTGACAAACAATTAAACAATTAATGGCATTCCACTTAGACTTCTATCACACAGACAGATCGTCACGTAGCAGTACCTCCCCTCCTTAAAGGGTTGTTCTCGTCAATTCAGAAGAATATGAATAAGTGAGAAGAAAAGAAAAGAATTTCAAATATTTGTATGAAATTTTTCTTGATTGCAAAATATCATACTTAGAATTTACCCCTGAAGTATAGAGGTTGGTCAAAGAAGAAAATAGTCGTAATCGTAATAAATACTATTTTATCGTAATCTCGTGTGTCAACGCATTCTCGATGTTCTGTCCATCATTCTATGGACCATCATATCCTAATCAGTATTTCAAATATCATGTCATTCCAAAATTTAAACCATCTGAAACAAACCTTGATGATTTCTCTAACTTAGATTCAATTCCGACCCTTCCATAGTCGTTATCATCTAATTCCACAGAAAATCACCACTACATTAATGTGGTCCATGGATAATTCGTCATCGTTTATCATTTACGTAGGGCTTTAATAGCTAGACATACGGGTTTCATGATTTATCAAATCACCACTCTCTTAGGAAGACAAAATAATCATTATTACTTCCCCATAAGGAATACTTACTGAACTTGATACAGATATCACATGAAGAAGATAGAATTGCAGAAGAGCTTCAAGCATTGCAGCTAGGATAGGTTGAGGAGATTATTAATCGTATATCTCTAGTTGACGACTGGAAGCTCAGCGTTTTACTTAATCACTTTCCAAATCTCGTTAATCCTTAATACAGGGATACCTATCAGCATCATGAATCTTTAACTTCATGTACTCTATCTTGTTTGCACAAAAATACACTAACATAAACTTGCTTGTCATTCATCATTATGCCATTTAGATTATAAATAACAGTACCATCGATGTTCCTGGTTATCTACTACCAATCCCTTGTTGGTCCATTCCTTTCTTTTACTCCCTTTACAGAAAGCCAATCTACATCCTGTATTCAATCATCCCTTATTACCTAATCTCCCCCTTCTCTTTCAAAAGAAGGCGAGTCACTCGGGGAATTTAGTCTAGCCTGTCGCAGAGCCTCCTAATATCAGTAATGTGCTACAGACAAAATTGGGAATCGAATGTTTACTCAAGGTCCATTTTATTACCATTCTGTTTTCTTGGTATGAGCATTTATAATTACTCTTCTATACTTAAAGTGTCGGCCACCTCACTGGCCTTTCCTGATAACATTATTTTCTTGTAGTAGGTGTTTTCTGGGTCTATTCATCTCGGGGTGAAAGCATTCTCCTTTAAACTCTGTTGAATGAGAGAAACACATATCAGTGTATTTCTATAAGTCATTGCTTCCACCTTTATGCATAAGCTCTATCACGGTTACTCCCAGACATACCTAGGATATTTCTTATCTTAGTCATTTCTTGTTTTAGGATAATCTCAACCTTTATTGGTTCAATCCATACTTTTTCATGGTTTCACACATGCCTTATCTGGCATTATTATTAATGAAAATTCCTTATTGAACTTCATTTTTGAAGTTCAGAATGTTACATTTTTTCCTTATAGGGTTTCTTAGGTCATCTTCATTACTCCTCCTGTATTTCTGGGTACAGGGTAAGTCAGAATATCATTAATCAGTCCTATAACAATTCTGTCTATGCACTCTTCGAAACTTCATTTGGCAATTTCCCAAAAGTTATTGTTACCTTGGTTGATTCAACTTATATCATTTGAATTCACCATGTCTTTATTAGGGGTGATGATATCCTTTGTGCATCCCCCAGGGTTCGTCTTAATCTATGGACATTCTATCCTCAATTCTATTTTTAAGGAATACTTACATCCTATACTTGGCAATTCAATCATATATCCATAATAAGGGTCTCCTTTCAATCACTCTCATCTTGATAATCGATAGGTAGCCTAATGCTAACCTCTTCTTTCAAACGAATGTCAATCTATATGACCCTCCAAAAGACAACATATTTCTATTTGTCTTTCTTACAGAACTTGGTAATGGTAGCAAGGATGTTCTGGAAGATATTGGTCATGTTCAACGAGAATCTCTTAGCATTTATTGCTTTTCTTGAGGACAATAAGTTTCAGATAACATTCATGCATCACACTGCATTATCTCTGATAATCTACATAACCTTCCTTGGTCATTATCCTTAATCCGACTACACCCATGGCATTTATAAAGTCCATCATCATGTATCTCAATTTATTTTATATCAAGTTCTCGCGGTTGGCGCTTGGTTAGAAGCTACCCGCTTTGTCCATTCATTGCTGGTCTAGTCGCTTGATATTTCCTTGTGACTTGGCCTCAACGGGCCACATTACAATATGTGAGTTTAGTTAATAGCATTACTTTTCTAGCAATTGCCGGCATAGTTCCTTCTTCTTTGATACCTTTTGATCTTTTCAAAATTTTACTCCATATAAGTCTCAATTGACTTCTCGGTACCGTCTCCGGTCACCTTTCCTTTATTTTTATCTTTTCAACTTCTCTTATCAATTCCATGTGCCACATAAGCTTAACACTTCTGGCATAACAACCTTTTCATTTAAGTCAATCCTAGACTCTCTCAGTCCGGCTTGTTTCTTAATACATTTCCCTTTTTCCGTCTAATCTCAACTTCAAAATTTTATCTCTATATCAATCGTAGTAATCGGGGTTTGACATATCAGTCCATATAGCGGCTACCTTACTCAATCCATCGGGTTTGCTTTGGTAATTTCCACCCATTTTAGTGACATTCTTTGATAATCAGAAAGACAAGGTTTGCCAAAATTCGTTGAATTCCTTTCCAGAATTAGGGAAAATTTTAGTCAATCTATCCACCCACTGGTGACACTGGGAAGGTCTATGTCGATACCCGAAGAATAGTTCAAGGAACATCCAAGCAGGTAGAATCGTAAGCAGTTATAATTATAGAATGATTGACATAAAGTCAGAAGTTTAACTACTGGGAAATGAGCCAAATATATATACATCTCATAGAAGGAAATCAAAGTTCCACGCTGAAACATGCCACATCTTCCCGGTATATATTCGTCCTAATAGTCGATGCTACCAAATACCAGTCCACCTAACAACTAGTCTCAGAAGGAACACTATCGTCAGAATTAATCGTTACACAAAATTGGCACTACCAAGGCTATCCGAATCTGGTGAACCGTGCTGTCCGAATACATCCGCAATTACCCTGCTGTGTTGCACAAGCACAGCACCTAAACCTGTACGAGGTGCATTCTAATAAATTCCAGAATTTTCCTTCCTCCATTAGATAACGCCAATGCTGGGTCGTCACCAATTTTATCTTTAACTCCAGGGAGATTTTCCCCTATTTATCTTGTACCTTCAAACTTTTAGTCTTACAAACAAGTCGGGTTCCGGGACTGCACTCTTTGTAAAGTCCTGAGCAAATCTTTGGTAATACCTCATGAATCTTATAATATTTTTTCTCACCTTTTCCGGTGTGGTTGGCCTTTCTCCATTTGAGACTGTCTTTAACTTGGCGGGATCGACCAACACTACTCACTATTGATCATATGTCCTTTTAACTGGACTTCATTTTGCCAGACTCATACTGCGAGAACTTGGCATACACTCGTTCTTTCAGGTTTCATCTAAAACACTCTCAATTACCCTTTAACCACTGATCCCTTTACTTAATCCATTTACGATTCAGTGTCGGAATAACTTAAGATAACTACATTAATCCATTCAAGGAAAAGAAAGAATTTACTATTCCTCTGAATCACATGCACCCAATGTTTCTGGTTCATCATTCTACTGGGTTAAAATAACCTTATACTTAATCTCGTTACGAGTTTATCATTGACTTACGGGTCTTTTCCTCTGGTAGGTTCTGAGATCATTTTCTCGCTTACTACCTCCTTATGTAACTTTATCCATTCAGGCCATCACTTTCCACCATCTATACTTTCTAACTTGATCTCTTCATAAAATGGACACCTTACTGAATAAAACCACCTTATTAATCTCAATTTGGTTTCATAAATTATAACCTATGAAATCTGCCTTCTCAGGGCGAATTAATATTAACAATATTCAAGCTTAACCCATTATCAAATGATATGACACTTCTCGCCTCTATCTCAATTGCTCCTGGAGACTCTGCTCCCTGTCCTCTATATTTGTCTTTGATAACCATGTACCACTCTAACTCTTTTCCCCTCATTCTAGAAGTCTCTAAGGATTCTTATCTAACCCCATATAAGATCTCAAGTAATTCCTCAAATCCATCTTACTTGCTGGTACTTCATCTAACAGTCCAGCTATGAATCCAATACGTATCTTTAGTTTTCTTAATAATATCTCAGTTCTTTACGCTCACTTTTCTGAGCACTATACCTTAACTCTTACAGTCTCTCTGGCTGTAGCCCTCATTTCCTTAAGGGTAAACTCCTTATACTTATCAATATTCTCCTCCTCTACTGAAACCTATTCTGGGTCCTCAGTAGGGTACTCTATCGAATCCACCATCCGATCTTCAGCATCAAAACAAGCATCATTGTGTTACTGCTCTAAATCCCCAAGGTCTGTCGCCTTACTAGTCGATACAAGAACGAGCTAAGTTACTATCATGATACTTTAGGGTTCCCATAAGGGTTTTATATGTCAATACTACATTATGTAGTCCGACTATGAACTTGGCAAGAGTTCTTATTATCTTAATGAATTTATTGTTTTAACGTCGCGTCATCTCTGGGATTTATAACGCTCTCTCTGATACCATTTTTGTAACACCCCCAGATCCGGGGTCTGGCATCTGGTCGTTACGGTCTCAATATCCATCCACAAAACTAACATAATTAAATTACAACCTTGTGACCCAAAACAACAACATAAAACACACCCGTTATAGTCCCAGAGATGAAATCAGAGTAACCACCAATATTATTAATCATAAGTTTGAGTTCTTATAACCCAAAGAATTACAATTAATCAGTACATACTCTTTGCCATCCATTTGTATATGTCATAATATAAATACATTTGATGCCCAAATGCTAACATCTAGCCTACCAGTAGCTGCATCCTCAGCAATGGTAACTATGACCTCAGCGGTTAATCCTCTGACGGCTGACACCTGCTTACGCTGAGTGCGCCTTGCGCGGCCATCTGATCTAGCTGTTGTTGTGATATAAATAAATAAAGCAAGGGTGAGCAAAAGCCCACCAAAAATCTAATTGAACAGTGATAATATATAACAGTCCAAAATATCTTTGAAACCATATGCCATGCATTAACGAACGTATTACCAATATAAGGTATGAGATGAAGTTACAAGGTAACACAAATTATAATTGTTTCGAAGAAATATCTGCTATGTTAAAGATAAGCCAGATATTATCAAATTTTCATAATAAAGGAACTTGGAGGAGGAATATTGCAATTCCTGTTCAAACAATATTCAAACCTGCCAACAATGATAATGTTGTAGGAAATTTTCCAACATTGAGAGATGAACTAATACTGGAGTTTGACGCGCCAGGAGACATAGCATTTATACCATGATCAGTCGCATGTTATGCTCCCCCCCTCTTGTTCTCTACATGTAGAAGGAAGCACCGACGGATTTACTTGTCTACCGCCCTCTGGAACCCCCCGGCCAACGGTTTGGCCATTTGCTGGACCGGCGCCACTGGGTCACTTACGCATCTCCTAGTTCATTTCACATCCATGACTTTGAAACGTAAAGTTCCTCCCCCTTTCCCCAAGTATTTTACCTGTTGATAGGACTCCACAAAGTAGTTGTATCTAGTTGGAAAGGAAAATTCACCAATATTTCCCAAGCTGATGCTTGTTAATGGATATAAACTTGTTCCATCAATTCTTACCCCTCGAGCGTTGAGGAGGTAACCAAACAGATTCATATCGATGTTTGAAAGAATCAAGATATGAGTGACAAGATAGTTTAGCAAGTATAGGACCGGGCAGCCCAATAAATAACATCTCTCAAGTGAGGTCCCCTTATATATGTTTGGAAGTTGAGCGAGTAGTTAAATCTTCTTTAAGATAGATTTAAATAGAAATGAAGTTTGGGAACCTCCCCTTGATAAAAATACTCATAAAATACTCCGAAATATTTTACACCATATCTGAAGATGAAAGATAATCTTTGAATAATATGAATTATTATAAAAAAGAACTTAAAAGAATTTAAATAAATATTCCAAGAATATTTATTAAATCAATAATAATTGAGGAATATGATTAAATCATAATATTGCTCGTAAGTAATCCTCGAATAAATATATAGAATCGTTTACTAAATAACTCTCTTCTTTAAATGAATATTCAATATAATATTCATTAATTAAATAAACTCAAATAAATATTTAAAATAATATTCACTAAATAAATTAAACCTTAAATGAATATTTGACAATAATATTCATTTAATAAATAATATTCTAAATGAATAGCCAAATAATATTCCTTTCGCAATCAAAACTTTAAAGGAATATTCGAAGCAATATTCCTTAAGTAAATAGAACTTCAAATGAAGATTTTAAAATAATATTCATCAAGTACATAAAATCCTAAATGAATTCCAAATTGATATTCATTAAAAAATAATATTCTAAATAAATATCTAAATGATATTCATTTAATAAATAATATTCTAAATAAATATCTAAATGATATTCATTTAATAAATAATATTCTAAATAAATATCTAAATGATATTCATTTAGTAATCAAAACCTTAATATTCGAAATAATATTCCTTGAGTAATTAGAACTTCCAAAGAATACTTTTGAAATAATATTTATCAATTACATAAAACTTAAATGAATATCCGAAAGTGATATTCATTTAATGAATAAAATTCCAATGAATATCAAAGTAATTATTCATTAATAATCAAACTCTAATGAATATTAAAAAATAATATTCATTCAATATTTCTCGACTGAAATAATACTCAAATAACATTGCTTGAAAGATTTCCAAGTAATTTATACTTTATGCAAATATAATTAATGTTCAATAATAACATTCCTCAAAAGGAATACTAATCTGTCGCTGCAATCCCTCCGGGTTTCCACGACTATTTCTATATCTCAAAATACCGACTCCCGGTCTATATTTAAAGAATGAATATTATATACCCTTCACTAAGGGTCTTACAAAACAATTCGGCTTATAACTGATAATCCCCATCTAGTCTATAAGCCAATATCAATTCAGGGAACAAGTATTTCAATAGACTTTGAAAGTAGGCATGCATGCTATGGCATATGTATAACAACAATCATATATATATTATCACAACAACAGCCTTTAGAAAGGATTTGAAACTTGCCTGGTAATCTTGTGGGTGTAGTGTGCCTTGGTTCAATCCGGTGATCTATAAATAGTCACAACATTCGAGGTTAATCACTTTAACACTTCGAAATGCTAAGTATATACTTAACTTAGGCTAAAACACGTTTTCAAATTATCCCGTTAGGCAATCCCTAACATAACCCTTATTAATACCGTTATAATCCGACACTCGTCCGTTATCAAGGCACGTCATTGCACTTATACTTAATGCTTAAGCACTAAAGCAATTAACAAACAAGGCACTACGGGGTTTTCCTAGACTCATACGAAGTCCATGTTAATCAACGAACTCTTAAATCGTAAGTTTATTCCAAATCACTCCTCGAATCCATCCTTAATGTCGGATCTTTCGTACATCTCACTTAATCATTTATAGCCTCGTTCTTTGCAGCAATATGTTGTCTTGATAATTCTTAACAAGTTTCATGTTTTAGTCGACTCGAGATTCCTCTTTTAATCTAGCCAAAATGGGTGGCCAAAGTAGTACCCCTAGAGTTGACTTTTCTGAGAATTACTATTCCGTGACTCGTACTTCAACACTTTTAATAAATCACTGGAAACGTATTTAATTACGAAACCACTTCTAAAATCATAAATATTCAATCTCATAATCATGCTAGTTATAACACCATAAACATTACTTAACTAACAATCACCAAGAACATCCATAAACTTAAAGTAAGAGCTAGGATTTTGATGAGATATACCTTCCTTGGAGAGTACTAGAGCCTTACTAAGCCTTGATATAGTCCTTGGGTGGCCTAAGCTAGCTTAGATCAATCAAAAGAAGCAAAGAAAATCAAGATTAGTTCATGAGAGTTACTATTCACCCTCACCTTCTTGATTTTATATCTCAAGATTGGTATGGACTTTGAAGATGAAATTTATAGGGTATCTTAGTTATGAAATATAGGACTCACCTTAATTTTCTTGAGATTTAACCATGGATGGAAGTTGGATTTCTCCTCTTGAAAAAGAGGGCAGGTTGAATGGGGCTTTTTGGAGAGAAATGGTGTTGGTTGGCTTTGTTCTCTTGCTTGGTTATGATAAAATGAATTATTGATGATGTGTTTGGATAATATCTATCATAAAGTACCTTTATTAAAGGTAGTATGTCATGGGTGATGTATTTTGAGGGGCATGTGTCTTGATCTTAGTGAAGGGTGAGGAGATGAGGCTAAGTACTAGTTTGATCTCTAATTGTTCTAGTTAGTAATGTAACTAGCTTGATTACTAGATATTATTTACTAGCACATGCATGCATCTTGACCCCTGCTAGTTTCTTTGTCCGATTATTGCTCAATTTGATTGATTGTTCGGAGGAATATCTCAATTGTTTCTAGTTAGGGTTTTACCGAAAACCGTCTTAATATTTACAATATCATTTCTGTCTTTCTTTATAATCCTCGAATTTAGATTCCTCAAATATTTTTATTAAATCCTTAAATCCTTCAGTATCCAGGGGAAATCTCGGAGAAAATGAAAGTACTGTTTTTAAGAATCCGACAACTTTTACATACACTTATTTTCCCCTCGGATCACTAATACGAACTCAGAAATTCATTCCGGGTACTTCTATATAGTGTCGTCTCATAATATTCTTATTTCCATCAAAAACACTATTCATCACTTATTCTCTTTTTAGTCCTGGTACTTAAAAAATATCTTTGTGCTTCTTCGAGCGTTCCTTAACTCTTTCATGGAACCTCCGTACTTGTAATCGATATAGATCTGGATGACATGAGGGTATCTATTTCTTTCTAGGGAATCTTATCTTAACTTTCTAGGAGATAGATTATTCTAATCTAAGTTATCACCCAACAGCATCCTTCAGGACATGTAACCTTGGAATCTATATCCTTTCATTATTCATTCATTAAAACCAGTATTACATTGTAGTTGTAACCACTGTTCACTCTTACATCAATACATAATAATAAAAAATTTTAATTCTACCGAAAAATCTGGGTTCTTACAGTCATAGTTCAGTAAGAAACAGAACTCAGTCTCCACCTCTACAGCCGAAGCTGAGTACATTGCAGCTGGAAGTTGTTGTGCACAGATTCTTTGGATGAAAAATCAACTTATTGACTATGGTCTAAAAGTTGAGAAGATTCCAATTTTCTGTGACAACACTAGTGCTATTGCCATCACAGAGAATCCAGTGCAACATTCGAGAACCAAACATATTGACATCAAATACCACTTCATTAGAGAGCATGTGATGAATGGTACAGTAGAAATGCACTTTGTGCCAAGTGAAATGCAGCTTGCATATATCTTCACCAAGCCTCTTGATGAATCTTCATTCACAAGGTTGGTAGGTGAACTAGGTATGCTTACTTTTTCATAATTCCTAGTGGTATCTAATCATACTGTATCGCAGCTAGAAATGTGTTTTGGTTTACTTGAGAATTAAAAACTCTCAGAAATACTCTTAGCAGAAATTTTGTTTAAGGCAAAATTTGCTTATCAACGGATATCCTTTTATCCGTTGGTAGTATAAACACATTACTAGATTTTCGTATGTCAACGGATAACAGGTTGTCCACGTCATCGATGGATATCTTTGCATTTATTATCTGACAGTTACTTTTATCCAATGAGGTAATTACTTTTAATTATTTCATTTTTAATTCTCGAAAAATATAAAAGGCTGTATTGTGCTCTCACATCTCACCTTTATTCATTTTCAAGAATTTCATAAGTTAACTGTATCTTCTTCACTAAAACTCTCTCTGCATCAAAAGTTCAAACACTTCAATGGCGCCTATTGTCAAGATGATGTCTTCCACTGGGTTTACCTATGAGAAGAACAATTTCGCAGCCTTTGTTGACACAGCGAATGCTCCAGAAGTATATCACATCATGATGAATTTCGTGAAGAAATGCAAACTGTCATATGCTATGACTATCACCACACCCCTCATTCATGAAGTAATTGAGGAAATGTGGACATCGGCTGAATTTAATGGTAATGATGAAACTATCTCTTTTTCTCTTAAGGGTAAAAATTATGTGGCTAATTCTGATGTTTTTACTGCATGTTTAAAATTACCTGAAAATAATTGTACATCATTTCCAACCGATGCTGAAATAGTTACCATGCTAAACTCAAGTGGATATGCATTTAGTACCGACAATTTAGGCAAAATTGTTAGGAAGGGTATGGTTAAAGAATGGAGTTATCTGTGTGATGCTTTCATTAAAACTTTTTCTGGTAAAATTAGTAATTTTGATGCTGTTACTAAAACCATGCTAGTGATGCTTTGTATTCTTTTAACTGATAAATACTTCAATTTTGGCACACTAGTAATGTATGAAATAGCAGCTAAATTAGGTAACAAAGAAACTAGGGGCAAAATTATCTACTTTGCTAGATTTTTTATGCTTTTAGGCCTGCATATGTCAGAGAATGAGCTATCCCTCTCTAACCCGGATAACAAGTTCAGTTGTTTTGTACAGGAGAAGAGAGTCCTCAGTGACTTGATTCGAATGAATCTGAATGCAGGAGTGCAATTGGTTTATCCACCAATTGTTCAGGTAGCTTCTGAACTTATTACTCCTATCTCTACCCAAATTTCTTTGCCTTCCACTGTCACAATGGAGTCTGTAGTTGTGACCAAACAGGCTCCTACCCAAGTGACTAAATCCAAAGTCTCAAAACCACCATCTAAAAGACAAACCTCAGGTGTCTCTCAAAAGACACCTGTTGCAAAAACTACTAAAACTCTTGAGGGGAATGTGAAGGTGGTAGTGAGTGGTGAGGGACAGGGTGAACATCAAAGAAGCCCTAAGGATAAGGAAGGTGAGGCAGGTGCAACCAACATTTCAGTCTCTCAAAAGACTGTTAATGAACCTTCAAGCCAAATTCTAGTCACATCCTCTCAACAGGGTGTGACTACTGATTTAAGTTCCATTCCAGGAACACTGTACAAAAGGGCAAGAGACACATATAGCTCTCACTCAAAAACCTATGGTAGAAGAGTAAAGTCCAAAACCATTGGGGAATCACAGGGTGCACACACAGTACAGCAAACTGTACCTTCTCAAATTCAGTTTGATGTGACTTCAATAAATGTGGAGTCACAGCCCCTTGATCTTAACCTTCAAATCGATACACATTTTAATCCACCATCACCAACTCCATCTCTTGATATGGATATGATATCTACATCAATTCCTGATTCTCCATCTTTAAAATTCTTGGAGAAGCCCCACTCAACAATTGATGGTCATCATCTTTTAGATGATTTGTTGGGCCATCAATCTTCCATTCCTAAATTCACAACACTATCAGTGGCCTCTTCCTTAAAATCAATCACCACAGATTCAGTGTTGGTTTTCACTTCAACGAATACTCTTTTTCCTCATCAACGGATATCCTTCATCCATTGACAGGTGTTTCTCCATCAACGGCTGTGTCTACAACTAATCATCCGTTGACAGCAATAACTACTACATCAACGGATACACTTTATCCGTTGACAACTCTCTCTACCACTACAAAATGTGACATTCCCATGTCAACTGTGGAGGAGTTTGTAGTAGTTGAAACACTTTTAGGAATGAGGGAAGGAAGTGAGAGGCTGCCTTGTGAGCAGGCAAAAGGAGAGAAAAATAATGAGAGGCTGACCATTTCTTCTGGTTAGGCAAAAGGAGAGCAAGAGAGTTCCACCTTAGTAGGTGAAGGTGAGGGTGTGATGTTAGGTCGAATACACAATATGTAATCAAGTATTGTATGAGTAATTAACAAGAACACAAGTTTTAACACTTAAAAACTGTTTGGAATTAATAATTTCTCTCTCAGTGATGTAAAATATCACAGAGAGCTGCTTAGGTTACAATCAATGAATTTCTCTATGTTCGATACCCTTCTAGGGTTAACCTAACTGTATTTATAAAACATACAGCTTCGTACAATCAGTAATTGATTCTCCTATAATTAAGCTATACAATTGATATCAACCACGATTGCTACACGTCTTCTAAGTCAACTCAATCTCTTTGACAGCTATCCAATCTTCAAAGATATTGCTTCCATATTTATCTTGTATCATTCTTCAAACACTGTTGACTCTCAGACGCTTCCGCTACAGAGTTTAACAACCTCTGTTGCGCTTCCAGTCAGTGTTTAACTAAACTCTGACTGCTTCCAGTTAAACTCTGTTTTGTTACTTTAGCTTCCAAACACTGTTCTCATCAATCATTTCTAACAATCTCCCCCAACTTGTTCATTAGCAAGAATGTACAAGTTTACAGTAAATGATGATGTCAAAACAAATACAAAGTCTATAGTGTTTAACAAACAGAGTTTAAGCTTTTACTTAACAATTTCTACAGAAAATAAGAAAATTCTTACAGACTTCAATTTCTAATCTCTTGAAGATCTGGCATTGTTCTGAGATAGTCTATAAGCAATCTTCTTTCAGCATTTTCAAGCTCTATCTGTATGGCTTCCTTGATTTCTTTCAACTGAGGATCATTCTCATCAGTCTGATAGATAGCAGCTCTAAGATCGTAGATTTTGTTTCTCCTCATTTCATTTCCCAACCTGATATATTTCACTTCCTCAGACTTCACATTAAAATCCAGAACAGTAATTCCAAGATCTATCTTCAGCTTTGTAGTCCCCTTCTCCATTTCTATCAGATTACCATTCCAATCTCTGTACTTAGGAACATACTTACTGTTGAATTTCATACTTCTTCTTGCAAGATTTTGAATCATCTTTTGTCTGAGTACATTTGCAACTGACTGAGCTCTTTGATTTCTTACTCTGAAAAGATACAGAACATATTCTAGTTCTTCCCAGTATTTTAAATCAATATCCTTCTCATCAACCTTAAACACTGTTCCATCAGCCATGAAATATAGCAGAAAATCCTTCTCTAAACTCTTCTGATATACAAGCTGTACTGACTCCAGTCTGTCTAAATTCTCTTGAGTGACACCACGACCTGGAACAGCCAATGAAGAAGGATCTCTGGGACCAACATATTGTCTTTTGTCTCTGTGTGAGCCTATACCTTCTTTGTTGTATCCAATTTTACCAGATAAGGCTCTACCATCAGTGAAATCCAATGGAACTGTAGATGCCAAATTTGGATCATGAAGAACTCCTTTTCCAAACTTTGATTTCAACTGAGAAGACAATAATGGTGTAGTCACAACTTGTGTAGCAACAGAGGTTGTGTCTTCATTCTTCTGTACAACATGTGTATCAACAGAGGTTGTAACAACATTCTTCAACTTTTGCTTAGCTTCTGCATCTGTTGGTTTTCTGGACACTTGCATCCTTTGATTAGTACCAACTTGTTCTTTGAATTGAATGTCTTTAAGAACAGGCTTTGCAGCTTTAACAACTTTCACACTCTTCTTCAACTTATCAGACTTTAAAGCTTTTAGATGCTTTTCTTGCAAACTCTTTTCTTCAGCTTTAGCATCTTCTAGAGTAACTCCTTCTGCATTTTCTTCCATGAAGAGCTTAACAGCTAACTCTTCATCAATCTTTGGATTAGATATTAATTCCAAACTCTTGGTTTTTGAAGTACCTTGAGTTTCAGTGTTTATTCCAACAGACTGTGACTTAAGAGATTTGCCAGATCTCAGAGTTAGTGACTCAGAGTTTAAAGCCTTACTTTTGTCACTTGCTCCTCCATCTCCAGCATCATCCTTTTTGAGCAGAGTTTGAGAAATTTTGCATTTTGACTTAGCAACTCTCTCCCCCTTTTTGACATCATCAGGAATGAGTATAGATGTAATGAGCTCCAAAGAGGTAGCAATAGAATCAACGTTATCAAACAAGGCTGCCTGATTCTGTTCAACCTTTCCTAACCTGGCAAAGAGAGTATCTTTTAGAAAGCTGTGCAGCTTTGATTTTTGACTCTCTTTCCATCTTCATTTCTCTAGTCTGTATCTCAGTCTTCAAAAAAGCAATTTGTTGTTTTGTGTCAGCAAAACTTCCATCCAGGGTTTTGACTTGTACCACAGTTGCTTTTAAGCATGATAAAATCTCTGGATTGGAAATTTGACTAGCAGTTTGCTTAATGAAAGTAGCTGCTCTCCCTTTTGGAAAAATACAGTCTTCTTTATACCAGTTAGCAGCAGATTTAGCAAGGTGCTCTTGTTCAATTGCATGAGATGGACAAGGCTGATCAAAAGATGTATGTTTGTTATCAGTCTGTACTGGTACACTCAGAGAAGAATCAGAGTTTGCACTGTTTTCAGCTTCATCTTCAACACTTGCATCAATAGCTTGAGCATCTTGTAAAGAACCACTGTGCTGAGCTTTGTCAGCCACAGTTTCTGCAACAACTTCTGCAATCTTTTCAATATTCTCCTCATGTTGCACAGGCTCTGCAACAGAGTTTGGATTTGTAGCTTCAACTGGCATAGATTTAGAGTTATCCTTAGTTGCTTGATCAACCTCATCACCTTTGTCAGGAATTTGATAAGCATCAGATATCAGCTCTGTGTGTGATGCTGCAGCTTCAGGAAGAATAACTGCAGGCTGATCAGCTACACCAGGAGCTTCAGTGTGAACAACAGGTGAGATAGGATCAAGGATTGGTTGAAATGAGTCAAGAATATCATTCATTGGTGAAAAACCATCTCTGTGACCCTCTTCTGCAGGCATGTTAACCTCTGCAGGCATAGCATTCACAATCACAGCATCCTCTGCAGGTATTTCAACCTCTGCAGGTATTTCAACCTCTGCAGGTATTTCAATCTCTACAGGTATATCATTCACTGCAACCTCAACAGTAGGTGTTTGCTGTGAAACCACCTCTGGAGCTTCAAGTACTTGCTCATCATCAGATTCTGAAAGAATTAATCTCCTTCTCTTGGCTTGAGGCACTGCAATCACCTCTTCTTCTTCACTAGAGCTCTCCTTAGTTGGTGAAAGTGAAGGTCTGTTTGCCCTTTGAATCTTTCGTCTGGTATAAACAGCTCCAGGTAATGTCTGTTTTGCCTTTGATTGTTTGGTGTTCTGTGCAGTGTGTATTTTTCTTTTTGGTTTGGATTTGGGTTGATCAGTAGGTACTGGCTCAGAGTTTATGGATTCAGAGTTTATTGGTTGAGAGTTTATGTGTTGAGATTGTGGTTGATGAGGTGTAGTAGGTACAGTGGTTGTGGGTGTTGGCTCAGGTGCTGGTATAGGATGAGAATGTATGGTGTCTAATGGTTCAGGCATTTGTTGTGGTTCTGATTGTTGTGATGATTGTGTAGATTGAGAATCTTGAGGTTGGTTGACATAGTTTTGTAAGGCTAGTGGCATAAACATAGCAGGTATTTGCTGTTTAGTGACATCTTTATTTGTCAAATCAGAAAACATCCTTTTAGCAACTTGAAAAGGCTGAATGACATCAGCTTCAGCAATTGTAAGATTAGGCACACAAGCATTGAATAGCACTTGACAAAATCGAGAAAAATAAACAGATGTAGGCTCAGACAAACGCTCTCCCAAATTCATTAGAACTAGTCTACCAAAATCAAAATTACCTCCATACAGTAGAGCATGACCAATTTGGAGAGTGTCAAGAGGAAGTGCATCCCAATTTGTTGTCTTCTTTCCAAAAGCCCTTGTAATGCAATCGAAAAAGAAACTCCATTCCTTTCTCAAAAGTGGCCTTCTCAGAGATCCCAGCTTATTCAAATTTCCTGAACAACCAATTTGCTGCAACATTGTCCGCAAGCGGTCGTGACCAACAACACTGTAAGAAGTATGAGTCTCAAACTCCAGAGCATCCCTAACCGTAGTTGGAGTAATGATATACTCTGATTCATCATGAGTAAAAGTAATTGTTGGAGTGCCAGACTCTTCTCCATCATCATACACAGAGTTTGTCCAAAAAGTAGCAATTTGTGAAGCAGAGAGTGTTGGTGGTGCAGTTAAAGCCTTCCCAATTTCGGAATCTTTCAAGAAATTTTGAAACAAATGAAACGCCTCTGGAGCGTTTGCATTCTCCAGTGGAGCTGCATAATTGCTAGGAAGAAAAACTAACCCTGCTGCATCAAAAGCTTTGGTTGCCATTAGTGAGATATGATACGAAAATATTCAGAGAAAAGATGTGTATGATAAGTGTTTATCAATATGTGAAAGAGAGTGAACAAGAGTTTTGAAAGTGATTTAGTATGCAAGTAACTGTGAGTGAGTGAATATGAATCGATGTGAAGTGAGAAAACAAAAGCGATTAGAGTAAAAAAAAACTCAATCGTTTATGTATTGTAAGCACGCAACTGATTTTAGAGTAATGTGAGAGTGGGACACAATAATGGGACACGTGTCAAACAACCAATGGATCACTTAATAATTACCGCTGTCATTCCTATAATCACGACACTATGACATATTTACACTAATTAACAGTTGTCAACTACCCCAATTACTCCAAAATAATCAAATTATCTCAATGAAACTTTACCTTTGAGTACTTAACACAACTCGACAGTATTTGTCAATTTTCCAACTTTATCACTAAAACCCTTTCAAAAATTGCACAGTTGTGAATATGAATGTGTGTGAAGCAGAGTTTACCAAAATCAATTTTTAGAGCATCTAATATTTCATAAAATCCATAACAAAAATCAATAAACACTGAATGCACAAACTCTCATAGTAAACACTGATTGTTTGATGAATGCTAAACTCTGTAGTTACTGTAATACAGATATCTGAATACTTCTATTCCCTTTGATGTTCATGATTATCCAAGTAAGCACACAGTCTTTGAAGACAAAAAAGATCAAGAGATAGAAATCAGAGCATCATTCAGTGAGTAACAGTCATGAACTTAATAAACTCACAAACTCTCAAAGCACACAAGTGTTTAGGTGAAGTGTTTACACTCACATTCAATCAGTAAAAGCAGATACTACCATATGCTTGAATGTCCACCAAATCTACACTACTTTGAGTACATATATGCACAAATCAAAAGGACTTTATTCAGGGTTGTAATGTAGTAAGATCAAACAGATGAGAAGAGATGTTTTAATCATGAGTGAATTTCAAGCTGAACATTTTAATAGACCAAAGTGTTCAGTCACACTGTTAGTACATATTTGTACAAGATGATCAGTATATATGCCTTTTTTTTTATTAACATATATACTGAGTAAACTTTTCTTTTCTTGAGAAACACTCACCTGCTTGCATTTGATTTTTCAAAAGAATATAACTGCTCTTAATACTACAGAGTTTAAGAAAAATGAGCAGTTAATTAGGCTCAAAGGGGTTTACTAAGGGTGGAATTTATGAATAGTGTTTGAACAGTGTTCAAAAGAATTTTGAACAGTGTTTGAAGAAATGGTAAATCCTATTGCCTTTATCATTTTCATGCACACACATATCATGTAGTCTTCAAAATGGTTTAATACAAGTTCTAGAGAAACATACTTCCTGATGAACATCACACAACAATAAAAACTGATTGATAGAGAATGTATCAATCACTGATTTGGCTCAAAATCTCACAGGGTGCAGACATGAATCTGAACTCACCAAACTAATCAATGACACATCTCATGTTTTATAGTTTTTACAAGTACAAACGAGGAATCATCAAGAACCATGAATTACCTTTGGGAACAGAATGTCACTTATCAGAGTTTAGAGTTCATCAATATCAGAAATTATTTATGAGAGGCAATGCACACAATATTCATAAACTCAGAGTTTAGGACTGAATAAACTAAGAGATGCTATAAATATGAAATAGTATCATGCTGTGTTGATTTATTGCACAAAATCTGATTAGATTACAGTGACTCAGAAAGAATCATGATTTAATTACTAAGAATCATGCTTCATACATTTTTCTTCATTGGTGTTTTCATTCAGACAATAATCAATTCTGAATTCACAGAGTGTATCCAACATGTTAACAGTGTTTAGCAGACAGACATGCTGACAGAGTTTAACAAAGTTTAAACATAAGCATGCATAACAGAGTTTAATACTAAGGTTCACATAGCACTCAACAATTTGCAGAAACATGAGCAATAGATTTTAAAAGGAAGATCTTGAGTCTAACCAACATCTCTAGTCAAAACTAGAGACCATTCCTAGTTCATTGACCAGTCTTGTAAATGTAGCTTCACTCAATGGCTTGGTGAAGACATCTGCAAGTTGTTGTTCTGTAGACACAAAGTGAAGCTCAATGTTGCCTTCCTCTACATGCTCTCTGATAAAGTGATACCTTATGCTGATGTGCTTTGTCATTGAGTGTTGTACTGGATTACCTGTCATTGCAATAGCACTTTGATTATCACAAAAAATAGGTATCTTGGTATACCTCAATCCATAATCCAGCAGTTGATTCTTCATCCATAGAATCTGTGCACAACAGCTACCAGCAGCAATATACTCTGCTTCAGCTGTAGATGTAGATATTGACTTCTGTTTCTTGCTGTACCAGGAAACAAGTCTGTCACCCAGAAATTGACAACTTCCACTGGTGCTTTTTCTGTCTATTTTACAGCCTGCAAAGTCTGCATCTGAATAACCAAGTAGTTTAAACTCTGATTCTCTTGGATACCACAGCCCTAGAGTTATAGTGCCCTTGAGATACTTAAAAATCCTCTTTACTGCTGTTAAATGTGGTTCTCTTGGATCTGCCTGAAACCTTGCACACAAACAAGTGACATACATGATATCAGGTCTACTAGCTGTTAAATAGAGTAGAGAACCAATCATTCCTCTGTAACTTGTCATATCTACTGATGACCCTGCTTCTTTGTCCAATTTTGTTGCAGTTGCCATGGGAGTTGTTGCAGATGAACAGTCAAGCATGCCAAATTTCTTGAGAAGATTTCTGGTATATTTTGCTTGATTTATAAAAATTCCATCATCTGTTTGCTTCACCTGTAGGCCTAGAAAATAACTAAGCTCTCCCATCATACTCATTTGATATCTTGACTGCATGAGCTTGGCAAACTTCTTACAGAGTTTATCATTAGTAGATCCAAAAATGATGTCATCAACATATATTTGAACTAAGAGCAGGTCACTACCAGATTGAAAGTAAAACAGAGTTTTGTCAATAGTACCTCTGTGAAACCCACTTTCTAGTAGAAATTTAGCAAGAGTTTCATACCATGCCCTTGGTGCCTGCTTAAGTCCATAGAGTGCCTTGTCTAACCTGTAGACATGGTCTGGATATTTTGGATCTACAAAACCTGGTGGTTGTTCCACAAACACTTCTTCTTCAAGTTTTCCATTTAAAAATGCACTTTTCACATCCATCTGAAACACTTTGAATTTCTTATGAGAGGCATATGCTAGAAAAATTCTGATTTCCTCCAATCTTGCAACTGGAGCAAATGTTTCATCATAGTCTATTCCTTCCTGCTGTGAATAGCCTTTTGCAACCAGTCTTGCTTTGTTCCTTGTGATAACACCCTCACTGTCAGTTTTATTTCTGAAAACCCATTTAGTACCAACAATGGATCTGTTCTTGGGCCTTGGTACAAGGGTCCACACTTCATTTCTTTCAAATTCATTTAGCTCTTCTTGCATTGCTGTTATCCAGTCAGCATCTTTAAGAGCTTCTTCTACTTTCTTTTGCTCAGATTGTGACAAGAATGCATGAAACAGACATTCATTTGTTGTTGCACTTCTTGTCCTTACTTTTGCATCTGGATGACCAATAATCAAATCAGGTGTGTGTGACTTAGTCCATTTTCTTGCAGAAGGCAAATTGCTACTGTCATTATGTGATCCTCCCCCTTGATCCATACTCTCCTGATTTTCTTGGTGCCTTTCTTCATTTTCTGATGCTCCCCCTAAATGTGACTGCTCAGAATTAACAACAGAGTTTGAATCAACAGAGTTTGATTCAGAATTATCAACTGAGTCACTATCAGTATTTGAATTATCACTTTGATGTGATTCTTCATGCTTCCCCTCAACTGGTTCTTCCCTTGTTTCTCTGACCCTTTGTCCAGTTGTATTATATGTTCTGTCAGTGTTAATGCAGTTTCATCCTTCTTTGCTAGAAAATATACCCATGTGTATCTGGTATATTCATCAACAATGACTAGAGCATATTTCTTCTTTCCAAGAGACATAACATTCACTGGTCCAAAAAGATCAACATGTAGGAGATGATAAGGATCAACAATTGAAGACTCAGATTTGCTTTTGAAAGAGGCTTTTCTCTGTTTGGCCTTTTGACAAGAATCACACAGGCCTTCAGCATTCAACAAAGACTTTGGTAGTCCTCTTACAAGATCATTCTTTATTAGCTCATTGATGTTGTTCAGGTTCAAATGAGAGAGTTTCTTGTGCCACTTCCAACTCTCTTCACTGGACATTCTTGTTGACAGACACACTGCTTTGCCATCAGTGTTTGTTGACAATTTTATTTCATAGATGTTATTGTGTCTGTTTCCAACTAGAGCAACTTTCCCTGTAGATTTACTGATGACTTGACAATATTCAGGCTGAAAATCTACATGATATCCTCTGTCACAGATTTGACTCACAGATAGCAGATCATGCTTGAGTCCTGGAACCAGAGCTACATTTGTGATGATGACACTCCCAAGATTAATATTGCCATATCCCAGAGTATGTCCTATGTTGCCATCTCCATAGGAAACTTTTGGGCCAGCCTTCTCCACATACTCTGAAAGCAGGGCTTTATTTCCAGTCATGTGTCCTGAACATCCACTGTCCATGACTAGGGTGCTCTCCCTTATGCCCTGCAATCACAAACAATCACTGATTATTAGTTTTAAGGATCCAGACTTGCTTGGATCCTTTGGCTTTCTTAATTCTGTTAGCTTTTGCAGCGGAATTCACATTATCAGAGTTTAAGCTAACTTTTTCAGAGTTTACATTTGCAGAGTTTACTTTAACCCATTTCAAATTTGGCTTGGGTTCATAGTAATTATAGTAAATAGCATGATAATCTCTGTAAGTGTAAATAGAATGCCACGTACTTCCATAGTGTTTACATAAAGTCTGTGGTCTAGTTCTCACATAATCATTCTTTACTGCAGTTTTAGAGGGCAAATAATTAATGTTCTTATTCTTACTGCAGAAACTAGCAAGATGATTAGTGCTACCATAATTAAAGCATGTTTTTCTAGGAGCTAATGTAGCAAGCATTGGCTTAATTCCTGATGTTATGCCTACCTTTCCATTTTTGTTTTTCCTAGGCATTCTCTGTTTGTTGACAGATTTTATCTCTTTAAGCTTATGCTTGAGTTGTTTATCTGTCATTAAACCATTGTTAACCTCTTTAACAAAAGTCTTAGCATATGATTCTCTAACAGCCTTTTTCTCAGCTTCAGTCTTAGGTCCACCTGTTCCCATAACATTACCTTCAGATGAACGATGTGGTCTTACTTTTACCAAATTTTCAAATCTAAGTTCATCTCCCTCAGAATAACCTAGACCTACTGTATCTGACTGAAACACTTCTTGAGTGTCTTTACCAGAGTGTGTCCAAGTTTTAATAATGTGTTTAGTATCCTTCAATTCAGATTCTAGTTGCTTATACTTACCTAGCAACTCCTGTTCAATAAACACAGCATCATCTCTTTCTTTCTGAACTTTATTCATGTTTTCAAGCTGTTCCTCAACAAGTTTATTTCTATCTTTGAGTTGAGAGCACTCATTCTTTATCCTCTCATTTTCTAAAGTCTGATCCCTATAACTGATATGTAATGCTTTAAGATAAATTCTCAATTCAGTTATATTATCAGTATTATAAGCATAGGTAGTTGGGGGTACCTTTAGATCATCATCTTCATTCTGAGTAGTAGCCATGAGAGCATAGTTGACTTCCTCATCAGAATCTGAAGTGTCTGCCCAATCTCTGCCTTTTGTGTAGAGTGCCTTTTCAGTTTTACCCTTCTTGCACTCAGGAGCATAGTGACCCATCTCCTTACACTTGTAGCATTGAATCTCAGACTTGTCTTTCTTTCCTGATTTGGTATCCCTTCTATCAGAATTTCTGAAACTCTTCCTGTCAGAGTTTAAATATTTCTTAGAAAATCTGTTTCCCTTCTTAAAGTTCCTGAAACCCATCTTCTTAAAAGTTTTTACCATTAAGACAGCCATTTGCTTCAACTCTTCTTCATCATCCTCAGAATCAGATAATGCATCAGTGTTTGAGTCATCATCAGAGTTTGATGACTCACTTTCAGACTTTATTACTAAAGCTTTTCCCTTAGCTTTCTTCCTTGATGCTTCCTTTTTTAATGGTTTCTCCTCAACCTTAAGAGCAACAGATTTTGACTTTCTACTTGATCTTTTGTTTCTCTGCTCCAATTCCAATTCATAGGTTTTGAGCAGTCCATATATTTCATCAATCTCTGTTTCAGCAAGTTTATAGTTATCTCTTATAGTGGTTGTTTTCACATCCCACTTTTCAGGTAGAGAAAGAAGAAACTTGAGATTTGAGTCTTCTAAATCATACTCTTTGTTAACCAATGACAAATCATTTAGCAGTTTACAGAATCTGTCAAATGTTTCTGTCATGGTTTCTTCAGACTTTGCCTCAAAATGCTCATACTCCTGAGTGAGTATGTTTCTTCTATTTTTCTTGATTGCAGGAGTTCCTTGACACCTAACCTCAAGTGCATCCCATATTTCCTTTGCAGTTGTGCAATTAATCACTTTATTAGACATAACATTGTCTAAAGCACTGTGAAGTAAATGCCTTACTTTTGCATCCTTTGCAATAGATGAAAGATCCTCAGCAGTTAGATCTTTCTTTTCTTTTGGAATCACCTTTGATTCCTCACCAGCAGCAGCAGCAGATAACTTTGTAGGTTTGTGAGGACCTTCATAAATTCTATCAAGATATTCTGGATCTGTAGCCTCCAGAAACATGGTCATCTTCACCTTCCAAATTGCATACTCTGATGGCCTAAGTATTGGCACCCTAATCATTTCATACCTACTAACAGTAGTAGGGGCTTTCTCAGAACTTGATGGAGGAGGTATCTCTGCCATTGATTACTATTGTGTTTGGATCTTAAACTGTAATAAAGTAACAGATTGGCTCTGATACCACTTGTTAGGTCGAATACACAATATGTAATCAAGTATTGTATGAGTAATTAACAAGAACACAAGTTTTTACACTTAAAAACTGTTTGGAATTAACAATTTCTCTCTCAGTGATGTAAAATATCACAGAGAGCTGCTTAGGTTACAATCAATGAATTTCTCTATGTTCGATACCCTTCTAGGGTTAACCTAACTGTATTTATAAAACATATAGCTTCGTACAATCAGTAATTGATTCTCCTATAATTAAGCTATACAATTGATATCAATCACGATTGCTACACGTCTTCTAAGTCAACTCAATCTCTTTGACAGCTATCCAATCTTCAAAGATATTGCTTCCATATTTATCTTGTATCATTCTTCAAACACTGTTGACTCTCAGACGCTTCCGCTACAGAGTTTAACAACCTCTGTTGCGCTTCCAGTCAGTGTTTAACTAAACTCTGACTGCTTCCAGTTAAACTCTGTTTTGTTACTTTAGCTTCCAAACACTGTTCTCATCAATCATTTCTAACATGTGAGAGGTGTGAGCCAGGGGGAGCCCCTGATGCAAGAAAAGAGAGATGAGAGGAGAGAAGGGACTACAGGAGAAATAAGGCAGGATGATTCAACCATTGCAAGTGAGTTAATGGAGGTTAGTGAAGCTTCCAAAGAGATGGAATTTCGACAAGAATATCAGTCAATTATTGACTCCATCTCTTTGGATCCTAAAACCTTTACTCATCCTGTTTCTGCCTATCAAGTCATAGCACAACAGGGCAATGTGGAGGCAGAGAAGGCAATGCACCTAGTACACACCTCAGAATCTCTTCAAAGAGCAAAAGAAGCTTTACAAACCCTGTCTCCAAGTGCTGGAAGTGAAGAATTTGGCAGTGATGACAGTCAAAGTTCAGATGGTGAAGAAATCAATGAGGAGGAGACTCCAGGATGGATGTTTTCCAATGCCACTGAACTTGGGGATCTCAATGTGGAAATCATGAAGCAATATCAATCTGCTAAGGCTGAGCACCAAACTGCAGAACCACAGAGAGTGACTGTTCTTGAGCAGGTTATGGCCTCATTGAAATTACAAAAGATGCAATCTGTTATTCAAAGAACACAACAGAAGGAGGTCAAAACTGCAATTAGAGATATGAAGATAGAACTAGATGCCAGGATTGAGGCACTAGCTCCTACTACCACTCAGAAGGTGCTTACTAGCAAACTTCTCAAAGAAGATAGCCTGGCTAAGTCTGTTCAGCTTCTTTCCTCCAGAGTGGATAGTATGGAATCTCAAATGCAAACTATCATTGCCAATCAATCAAAACAAACTCAACTACTGGAAATGCTACTTGCAGCTTCAACCCCAACCCTTGATGCTAACAAAAAGGGGGAGAAAATGGGAACAAGCAAAGAAGAGGCTGCAACATCTTCTGGTCAAATTCAAGCTACCAGTAGTAAGATAGCACAGATTGAGGGGGAGCAACAGCCAATTGTAGTGGTCAATCCAACAGAGTTTGAAATAAAGGCTTCCCCTGTGAAGAAACAAGTGGCTCTGCCAGAGATTCAAAGTTTAGAAGAAATCTCAGATGGTGAAAGGCAAGCCAGAATAGAAGCTTTGGAAAAGATCAACAAGGAGACTGGTGAAAGAATTCTAAAGACAGAGAGGATGATCAATGAATCAATTGCATCATCTCTGTTTCTTAATGCTCAATCTTCTGCTCCAACAATATCAACCACAATCATGAAGGTGCTCACTCCAAGGGTTGTGGCTCCTACATTCTATGATGCTGAGCCATCATATGTCAAAGAATTTGAACCAGTCATCAAGACCAGAGCCTACTCACCACCAAAGAAAAATGGGAAGAACAAGCTTCAATTGGACTACCCATTTCCCAAGAATGATGAAGAAAAGCTAATGGGAAAAACAATCATAGAGTTCAAAGAGCAGACAAATAAGAGTGTAAGAGATTGGATGGCTGTAATTATAAGGAATGGAAAAGTATTAAATATATCCAACAGCCATCCTAGATTTGTGGAAGCTAAAAGAGAAGAAGTCTCCAGAATCCAAAAAGAAGCTCATCCAAGTACAGAAAATCAACATGAAAACTCAAATGAGAAGCAAGCCAGGCTGGCTCAAGAGTTAATGGATGAGGTAGAGGTTGAAATGAAGGAACCTGAGGAAGTTCCCAAATCCAAACCTAAAAGAAGGAAAGCTAAAACCAAGAGGGTTCTTTCTCCAGAACCCTCTCCAGAAAAAGAAACCACTGGCTCATCAGTACCTATATCTGCAACAATAATCGACCCAACTGTGAAATTTCATGGTGACCCCATAATGCCTAAAGAAGAACCAATGAATTTTGATTCAATTGAAGTTCCCTATTCTTGCTGAATCCAAAACAGAAGAAAAGGGCTCCAAAGAAGCAACTCTCAAAGGGACCAGTTCAAGTTGCTAGGGTACCTGCTATTGTCAAACAGCCAATCTTGGAAAACAAAGAAGACTTTATCTATCAGGTAGAAATTGAAGAATACTCTGGCATGAATCTATATTTGGATGAATTGTCAGAAGTAAGAGGAATTGACAAGTACAAGAATCAGCCTGAGAGATTAGTGTTTGTCTACAAGGGAGGAAGTCAGAGGACATGGCCATTGCAGAAGGTTCTTGGAGAGAATTATCATACATTGACCAAAGTGTTCTCAGCATTCAAGAGACACACAGGGTTCTCTGAGACAGCTAGAAGGGAGATAATTAGCAGAATAGAAGAAATAAGGAGAGAATGGAACTCACCCTCAAGTCTACCAAAGAAAATGAAGATCCCATATAATGGATAGAAAATCCACATTCAACCCTTTTGGATGATGGAGTTCAGGGATGAAGAGGGCACTAGGAGATTCTTCAGGTTAGAAGACCAACTGTCAAAGGCTAGTTCTGATTACCTAAGATGGTTACAACTAAAGCTAAATCCAAAAGTTGTTGAAGAAGATACCTTCTATAGGCAACTTCAAGTGCAAATTGAGTCCAACTCTGCCAAGGAAGGAAAGTCAAGGGTGCAGCCAACCAGAGAGAGGAAACATCATTAATTTGCTCAATCTAAAGGAGCACATCTCTGATAAGTTTCTTAAAGCTTTCTGTTTTTAATTTTTGTAGCTTAATACAATTTTTGCATACTGTAGTGTATAAATCTTTAGGAATGTTTTATTATCATCAAGGTCCTGAATTTATGCTTTAATGCCATCAAGTATAAATTGGGGGAGATTGTTAGGAATATGTTGTAGTTGATGATAACTTAACATTCAAGCAAAATTGTATAAGTCAAGTTTTGTAACTGTCAACGGATAAGACTTTATAACTCTGTTCGTTGACAGGTAGCTCTGTTAGGTCCGATAAGATTGTAGAAGGGGGGGTTGAATACAATCTATACCATTTTATCGAAATTTGTTCTTTAAATAAATTTTGACTTGAACAAATTTGTGCGGAATAAATTGAAACAAATTTCAAGTTGAATATAACAATATATTAACTTGATGGGTGTTACAATTTCAGTACAGATTAATTATCAAGTTGATAATAACAAATTAGAAAATTCGACATGAACTTTTCTAATTTAGTTAATAACCAAGCAAGATAAGTACTAGGAAACTTAATTCGCTAGTAGTACAAGAATCACAAATAATTAAGTTCTAATGGATACAATTTTTTATACAAGAACTCAAGAATTTATGGCAATTAAATTGCTTGAAGATGAAAGAGATGAGAGCTTTTTGTTTCTTTTTTTGCTCCTGGATATATGCGTGTATGTCTCTGTATATGAAGATGTAATGTTCCTGTCTCTTTTATAACCAAACAAGTAAATATCTCCTGCCTCTTCCCGTGTCCTCTTTTTAATCCATTATGACTCTTCATTATGACTCTTGATTATGACTCTTGAGAGGCTGTTATGACTGATCAATATTACCCTGTCCAGTAGTACACTCCAGTATTACTCTTTCCATCATGACAGTCCAGTATTACTCTGTCCAGTATTACAGTCCAGTATTGCTCTGTCCAGTATTACTCTGTTCAGCATTACTCTGTCCAGTATTACTCTGTTCAGTATTACTCTGTCCAGTATTACTCTGTTCAGCATTACTCTGTCTAGTATTACTCTGTTCAGTATTACTCTGTCCAGTATTACTCTGTTCAGCATTACTCTGTCCAGTATTACTCTGTCCAGTATTACTCTGTCCATTATGACAGTTCAGTATTACTCTTGATATGACTGTCCAGTATGACTCTCTGACTTAGGCTGTCATTACTCTCCGTTATTACTCTTGAGAGTAATAATAGAACAGATTTTCTAACCTTATTAAAACAAACGATTTTAACTAATCATTTAATTTAATTTCTTTTATATAATAATTCTTATTAATTATCTAATAATTACTTTAATGAATAAATTAATTCTTTGAGAATTAATTTATTAATTAAATTAATTACTTGATTTAATTAATTAACAAGAATTAATATACCTCCTTTTGAGAACCAAATCTGTTCTGTAAACCACTGAAAATAATAAAGAACTTCCACTGAATAATTGTTGACGTTCGATGCACGGTCTGGTTCATGAACGACTAACTCCAACGGCTTTTCTTTATTTTTGACTTTATGATGTGGTTCCTTTTCTTTTCTCCTCTATCTCTTTAATTCTTCTGTACTGTCTCTGTCGCCTTTGAAATCTCTATCAATTTAAACGAACCCACTTCTTAACGAATACTCCACTGAGGTTGATCAGATGTCTGAACTTCTTTCAATGTAGTAATTCCTCAAGTCTGTAGATTGATCTTGATCTTTTTCTTCTGACAGATAATACATTCTGAGATTCCTTGTGACAGCCTATATACTATTTACTATTACAATCTTGTTTAAGTTGAGTTGTATCCTCGAAATACAAATAGGCTACATCATATGCCTTTCAATCTCCCCCTATTTGTTTGTTAGACAATAACAAGCAAATACCTAGAGGATAACTCAACTAACTCACTTAAACAAGAAAAAGATTAAGCATTTAGGAGCTTAGCAAATAGTACATTAAAAAATTTCTCTGGTTTGAATTTAACAATTCCAGAATCCTCGGTTGATGAAATGATAGATGATTGTTCCTCTAGCACTGAACTGATCTTCAGTAGATAACTCATCTTCATTTCTGATTCTTCATATCTCTGCCTGATAATCCTTCATATCTTACATTGGTGATTATCAGCAGTTCTTGATTTACAATCACTTCCCTTCTTTGACACAGCTTTTCTCACTAAAGAAAAACAATTGTTCCTACTATGTAGACAATGGTGAATCAATATCATTTCTACAACTTCTAGGAAATCTACTACTCTTCCACTTAGCCTTTATACATAGTACATTGAAAGACTAATAGAATAGTATTGTGATGTAATCTTCTCCTTATATCTCCCCTTTCTTCTCAACTGAATCTCCCCTTACCTTTCCATCTAAGGCTCCCCCTTAGTAACTTAACTTGCTTTTCTTCCAAAGCACAGTCTGTAAATGCTCCCCCTTTCTAACCTACTCTCCTTTTTCTTGTACCCCTTTACTTATCCCCCTTAGTTGAGGAATCCTCCAATCAACTAGTTGACAAAGTAGTTGTACCAATTATAGAGTTCTTTGTTATAAAGAAAGTTTCATTTTCTTCCTCACTGTGAGTGTGTGATAGTGTTTAGTGTACCTCACAAGTGTTTCACTCTTCTCTCCACTCATTTGTGTTGAGTGTCTCAGTTCTCTATGTGTTTGCACTCTTACTCACTAGTGTATCACTCGTATCACTCATAGCTCCAACATCCATTAGTGTACCTGCAAGGAAAAATCACCCTAGCCCCTTCAAGAGAGGTCAGTGGTGGTGCAATGGGAGTTCGCAAATCCCAAATCCTCGTTGGACTCGTCAGACGAATCTGAGTCATAATCTACAAGTTGCTAATTTCCCTTTTAAAGGTTCCAGATTTGAATTCTGGGAAGGTAAACAATGATCTATTAAATTTAGCATTGAGATCAAGATTTCCTTCTAATGTCTGGGAAGACACTTAGTTCATTAAAGAACCTTTAACTTATAATCCTAACCGTAAAATGGTTGGATTACAGGTTTCCGTCAATTCAGCCTTAGTGTGTGCAATCTCACTTTGTGCATATGAAATATTTTGGTTAGTGTATAAGATAGTGACTCTCCAACTGAATATCCCACACATCCTTATTTGCTGCATCATGTGCAGTTACTCCCTGGTGACCTCTAGTCTGATAGGTTACTTCCTTTTAGGGTGTAAGATAGAATGTGTTTGAGTTTGACTGTAGTCTGGGATAAAAGTTGTTGGGTTTACAACCTCATGACTAATCAAGTGAGAAAGCAAAACTCCATTTAGATGAACCTGCATCACAGAATATGAGTAATAGAGATAGAATGATATACAGTTGTGATTTCAAAAGATTTACAATGTAAGCAATCACAACTATAGAAAGAGATTTTGAGTTAGGAAATATAAAGAGATCTTGAGCCGGTTTTACTAAACAAAAACATAAACAAAAATCCAATTAACAATAAATATTAATCAAATTAATGAATGTTAATGTTTAAACCAATACAAACAAAACTATTTTATCATGTTTTAGATCCTGTATGTTAGATACCAATTGTTACCACTTGTTAACACTTGTTAGGTCTTGTCTTCCAATTGTTAGAACCTGAAAATCAAACGTTAGTTCCTAAACAATTGAATTGACATATACCATTTTGATACCAACAATGTTCCTATATAAAAAATTCTGTTAATAACAACAACAAAACAAAGATTAGAAGTTAAAACAGCATGATATGTGTGTGTTAAACAGAAGAAGTACAAAAGAACCAAGTACAGGGACCTGTTTGTAAGTTTTGAAAGTATAGTGACTAAACTGAAAATACTATACAAACTATTTATTTACACATGAAAAATAATATACAAAATAAGAAATAATATACTTAAAAATAATATTAAATAAAAACTAAAAAGAAAAGAAAAATACTATTTTTTAATTAATTTTTTTTATTATTAAAAAATAACTGTATTAATAATATTTACAGAATATTAGAAATAAAAGTAAATAATTTACAAAAACTCTTAAATAACATATTGTAATTTACAGAATTTTTAATTTACACAAAATTACTTAACCACATAGTCATACCAGATAGAGTAATAATGAGGAGAGTAATATCAGGAGAGTAATAATCGAGTAGGGAGAGTAATAACGCTAGTAATAATGAAACAAATTGAATATTACTCGGAGGATAGTAATAACGCTAGTAATAATGAAACAAATTGAATATTACTCGGACTGATATTACACCTGATTAACAAAGTAATAGCGAGAGTAATAATGATATAAATCGGTTATTACTCTAGTCATTACCTATTATTACTCTAGAACAAATTGCTTATTACTCTCAGTTTAACACTATTATTACTCATTGAAAGTAATAATGAATTAACTGATTATGACATAAGAGTAATAATAACTCACTGAATATTACTTAGACTACTACTTGGTTATTACTCTAAGAAAGATAGGAAAATAACTATTATTACACACATTTTTTTTTAGACATGTGATTTTCACTTGATAGAACCTGTTAACAACAGCCTTAACATATGTTAACATGTGTTCGTGGTTGTTTTCATTGTTTTTCAAAAACAATTTGTCCAAGCAGCTTACAGAAAATCTTTTGCCATCTTTTTTCGTTTTTTTTTTAATTTTTATTTTTAAAAAACACACAACTTAATAAATTACAGAAAATACTTAAAATGACCATAGGTTGTCCCTTAAGTGAAAACAAAACACTAATACCAAAAGGACAAACACTACAAATTTAAGAATAAAATAATACTATTTTACATAATTATTTGTAGTAACTTAATAAATTTATATATTTTCTAATAAAATAACTTTCTTATAGAAAATCATTTAAAGAGAAAATATGACTTATTAAATCAACACAAAAATTCAAAGTGACTTTAAAATAATAACATTTTCAAGAAAAATAGATTTCTCACAAATTTACTACTTGTAAAATTTGAGAAAAATATTTTTAAAGAAAATGAATTATTCTAAGTTCAAAAGAAGTAATTAGAGATATATAACACAGAAAATGACATGATTTTAGAATTAACAAGCAAGGAGGTAATTTGATAAAATAAGTATACAAGTGATTTTACCAACAAATATTAACACAATAATCACTTATAAATTATTAAAGAGCAAACCTCAGATATTAACTAGTTTAATTACTAGGACTATTTAACATACCCAATTCACCAACAATTCTGGTGAATGTGGATTCATCAAGAGACTTAGTAAAAATATCTGCTGTTTGTTCTTCCGTGGGTACAAAATGTAACTCCACAGTACCATTCATGACATGCTCTCGAATAAAATGATACCTGATATCAATGTGCTTGGTCCTAGTGTGCTGCACAGGATTGTTGGAGATTGCTATGGCACTTGTATTGTCACACAGGATAGGAATCCTGTCAAGTACAAAGCCATAATCTCTTAGCTGATTCCTAATCCACAAGATCTGTGCACAACAGCTTCCAGCAGCTATGTATTCAGCTTCAGCTGTTGAGTTGGAAACTGTTTGTTGTTTCTTGCTATACCAGGAAACCAACTTGCCACCTAGGAATTGACAACTCCCAGAGGTGCTTTTCCTATCTACAACACTTCCTGCATAATCTGAATCTGTATATCCAACAAGATTAAAACCAGAATCTTTAGGGTACCAGATGCCTAAGTTAGGCGTACCCTTAAGATATCTCAAGATTCGTTTAACAGCAATGAGATGAACATCTCTAGGATCCGATTGGAACCTTGCACACAAACATGTAGCATGCATAATATCTGGTCTACTTGTAGTAAGGTAAAGTAATGAGCCTATCATACCTCTGTAGCTTGTGATATCTACCTTAGCAGAATTTTCACATGCTCCAAATTTAATAGCTGTAGATGATGGTGTTCTTGCTGAAGATGAGTCCTCCATTTGATATTTCTTGAGAAGCTCTTTGACATACTTGGATTGACAGATAAATATCCCATCTGTCCTTTGACTTACTTGCAATCCAAGAAAGAACTTCAGCTCACCCATCATGCTCATTTCAAACTTACCCTGCATTAACTTAGCAAATTTCTTGTAAAGAAGATCATTAGTAGACCCGAATATTATATCATCTACATATATTTGGACTAGTATTGTATCATTCTTATGTTTCTTTGTGAAGAGAGTTTTGTCTATGACACCTCTAACAAAACCATTTTCAAGTAAAAATTCAGAGAGAGTGTCATACCATTTCCTTGGTGCTTGCTTAAGACCATAAATAGCCTTGAAGAGAAAGTAGACACTACACCAAATATGGGCTGTTGCAACACCAAAAAAGTGTATCATTAGGCTCCAAAAGTGTTACAATAGATGTTTATGCAACACTTTTGCTAAAAGTCAGTGTTGCATTTGCTGGCGTTGCAACAGCCTTCTATAGCAACGCTTTTTGTGTCTATTGCAACGCTTTTCAAAGTATTACAAAAAGAGTTTGGTGTAGTTTCTTGTAACACTTTTGCATGTTTTAGCAACATTTTGAATATGTTACAACAGACGAATGCAACACTTTTTTGCAACATTAATTGACTTAAAAATGTTACAAAGTGAGTTTATTGCAACATATTTTTGCAACATTATTATGCATTTTGCAATACTTTTGGTTTTTTTTGCAACATTTATATGCAACATTTTGGAACCTTTTGCAATACTTTTTGATATTTTTGCAACATTTCTCTGCAACATTTTAATGACTATTGTAATACTTTTAAATTTTATTGGCAACACTAATTTGCAACATTTTTATTAGTTCACATTGCAATGTCCTGTTTGAAATTTAAATTTACCATGCATGAAAGCATATACCAAACCAGAAATGACATTTCATTAATGTCCAACAAACACATGTCAATGAAGGCCAAACATAGCCTAAAGTCGAAACACAAGTCGACTTACACCAAAAGTCTACATTAAACGCGTAGTCTAAATAGTTAAGGTACCAATTAACATACTTAACATACTTAAGCATACTTAAGCATAGAAAGTTCATTTGTTCTTCCGAAATAGCATACAAAGTTTTTATAATAAATTGCGAAAGTCTAACATAATTCCTGAATAATGAAAATTCAACATAATCTTCGAATTTAATTGGCAGGAGCAGCATAGCATGGCCAAAACAGCAACAGATACAAGTGTTCCATTCTTCCAGATGATGCAGACAAAAAGCCTTCATGATCTGTGCAATAAATATTAAAAGATTAACTGCTTATTCATAGACAAAGGTAAGAAATCAACACCAAAATGTGGCCCAAGTAACATGGCAACCTAATATGCTATTAAAATATTAATATAAATGTACATCAGGTCATCAGTGATGCACACGAAGTCTATGTCAAATAAATTTTATAACACAAAGTTAACATATAAAATTAAAGTTAGACTATGCCCTGTATCATGGTAGTATAAAACTGTATATGATCAATTCAAATGGTTCAGGCTCAGACAGTCATTAGGACAAACTCAGGTGAATAAGTAAATAAGGTCACTGATAAAGGGCATGTGCATGATGCACAATTGCACAGGGTAAGTTTCTACAACAGAAGGAGTATGAGGAACGTGCAAGACGTCTAGTAAAATGCACGTCAAATCTCTTAACTGAAGTTTGATTACAATGATGAATGGGTGCTACTTGTGGTCAGTGACACTGAGCAGAAGACGAGTTTTCAGAATGAAGGAAGAAAATGCCAACTTAAAATTAACAAGAAATATAATGATTTATAGCAAAATATAGTGGAAAAATATAGTGCAAAGGACATTGTGAAAAAGTAAAAACATCAATGATGAAGCGCAGAGGGAAGAACTTATCTGGTACTCTGATTTGCTGGGAATTAGTTTAACTTGGTATTAATCAGCTGTGCTCTTCACACAGGAAAATAGAAACCGACAACATATATTCATCTATGTAGATGCACAAATCTCCTGACAATACTTCTAAATAATCATTATGCAGTATAATATTGTCTAGACTTAACATAAGGTTACATAAACCTCTCCTTCAGGAAATTTGTATTATTCCAGTAGGTGCTAAACTCACTAGTAATATTTATATTTATATTTAATCAAAGTCAGAAAACAAAACAAAAAGTTGCAAGACAAATTCTCAGACTCTTATCAGATTTAGAATGGCAAATATTTACCTCCAGTCCTCCACACTTTAATCATCGATGTTCATTAAAGGATGAACAGCTAGCATAGCAAGATTTGGCTTGACAAGACTAGGGTACCAAACAGCCAATACCGCTGCAACAATGATATGAGATGTCATTGCATCTTGGCTTGTTCCTTCGACACAAGAAATCCAGTCTTGCTCTTCAAATGTTTCTATCCAAGCAAGTATTTCAAATGAACACTAATGAAATATAAAACGATCATATTAATACAGGAAGTTCAGAACTCCATCTGAAACATACCATCAACATTGGAAATTACCTGGAGCAAAGGAGGCTTTATATCTGGCACTTTCTCTGCAAAGTTGTGTGTATAGAATGCAGCTAGAACACTGAGAGAGAGAGAGAGAGAGATTAAATTAGACATAGGTTTAAAAAATAACAAAGTATAAGACAACTTTAAATTTTAGATCACAGTATAAACATGTTTCTTTTTAGCTATAGGCAAAATTGTACCTGCTAGCTGTGGAACATGAAGGGGACAAGCTAACCATGTGCTGAGCAAGGGACACCATAGTTACTGATCTGACAGCACAGAACTCCGATGATGACTTCCAAAGCTGAAATGTCATTTTTCAGTTATAAGAAACGATCCAGAGACCTGGTAATAACATACAATGCAGCGATATACAGTACCTCAATTGTGGCGCTGTGGGCAGGGAATGTCAATGTAAGTGATCCTTTGTCCCCCAACAAACCTGAACCAACATGGAAACCATCTGCTCTTTTAAGTTTCATCTCTGTCACTAGCAGCTTATCAAGCTCACTATCAACATCCCACAAGTGCAGAAAAGATAAGCTAAACCGAAGAAGACATCCTTCAAGTGTACTTTCCCAGCCGCTATTTTCCAAAGTGAAAGGCGAGGTGCCTTCCATGCAAATATCATCACTAGCAGCCATGTCCTGGGTACTCCCCATTTCAGCTCCCTGCTTTTTCGATATGTAATCGCCTCTCTTGTCACCATTATTAGGCATGTCAACCCCTAAATTCTCTATATGTCGCTTCTCACTAATATCACTTGCAGCTTCGGAGGACTCAGCTATGTAATAAAGAGACATCAATGCACCAAGGTCAAAACTTAATGTTGCTATTCCAGGAAACGGGCAAGAACACTTGACTGCTATTTTTTTGCTTGGGTCAGTTGAAACTCTAGATGAATAGATATTTGCAGCATCTATTTTGCTAGCATGTATCTGGGAAGTACTAGGTTCATCCATCTTCCTATTGATAATCAATTAAATACTATTAATAAATCAATTAAATACAGCTAAAAATTAGTCAATATTAACTACAGCTTTCAAATTTTCCTAATCTAACTTCTAATCCAAAGTGACTGATAAATTTCTTAAGAATATCCTTACCAATCTACAAAATAATAGAATATTTTTTTGAAAGATATGAAAATATACTGCCTCATAAAGGCACAACCAAGCTATCCAACATGATCGCCATGAATAATACCTTACGATATAAAAGAAAATCATCACAAGTTCGCATCATTAAGCATGACATACCTCCAACTCATGATAATAAGCTTTTTTGTAAGAATATGTTAAGCTTAATATTATAACTAATAAAAGACACAACTATAAAAGTATTCTAGTTCAACCATGTATAAACCATATCAATTAACCTAAACAATCACATTTTTAGCCAGCAACAAATATAGAACACAAGAATGCATCTACAAAATTTTATTTGGGAGTTGTAAAATTGTGTATCTTTTACAGATGCAATTGAATTAAAATTTAAATTAGGGTTTTACCATTCATCTCAGACCATGTTAATCACCAATTTTTGTTCAGATGAAAAGATTTGGACAACTATTCTTCCTCCGGCCATGCATCAAGTCACTAATACTCCTCCTCTAGGTCCCGATTGCAGTGGTAATCCTTGTATAAAATTGATGCTTCTGGACTCTCTTTCTTGGATAATTCAAGCTTGCAATGTAATCGGTGAGTATACGGCCATCGGAGAATCGGCCCAATACAACGATAATTTAAACATCAGAAAAGCAACAAATTGATGCAGAAGTACATCAGGCAAAATTTTAATTTACTAAAGAACTAAAAACACACACAAAACTCACTAACTACAACTCATAACCAACTCAGTGAAAATAAAGGACTCGACAAACTCGGTTTCCATAAATTAACACACAGCAACGAGATCAACAGGGATTCAACAAACTTGACCATACTCAGCTAGACTCACTAACTCAGTGTAAAATTCGCACAAAACAAACAGACGCAGCACTGGAAAGGAGAACAAGACTCTGCAATGCTTAACAACACGGCAAAACACAGGCTTTTAACAAAGAACAAACAGCAATTCGAAAACTCCAACAGCGAACTACGAACTCAGAATCAAACACAGCAATTAACTCAACCAACGATACAAGAACTCAATGACTTAGCAACAGCAGAAACTCGACACTACTCAACCAAAACACGTATCCGACTTGAATTCAACTCAGAAATTCAACCATAATCCCAGAAATTCATTAATGGAAACCAACGAACAATACAAACAACGAACAACAATCCGAAACAGCTCAGAAATTTGACGAACACAGACTACAAATCACGACTCAACCTCTCGTAAAACAATACTCAAACTCAATTAACAAACAGCAAATCAATAAACATTTTTAGGAAAAAAACGTAAATGGGGAAGGGGATGTGTGTATGACCGAACATATAATACCAGTTTTAATCGAACTAAAATTATGAACAAATAAAATCCAACATATAATCCAAATATTATCCATGTATAATCTAACATAATCGAAAAAATACGGGTAATTTACCTTGAATTAAATTTCTAATTGAATCTCCACAGTCCACTCCAACTTTTCTAGATGTAATCGATTTGGGGTTTTGGGGTTTTGCGGTTTGATTTAGGGGCTTGAGAGAGGTGTAAGAAATTAGTGAGAGAGATGAGTGAGAGAGATGGTCGAGAGAGTCCGGTGAGGTCGAGAGAGAGGAGTCAGATCTGAGAGAGTGACGGAGAGAGAGGAGTGAGAGATTAGTGAGACAGATGAGTGAGAGAGATGAGAGAGGGAGACATGGTCGAGACTCGAGAGTGAGGTCGAGAGAGACGAGAGATGGTGAGATCTGAGAGATGGTCGAGAGAGAGAGAGAGAGGTCTGTGAGAGAGAGATAAGAGAGAGAGGTTTCTTGTTTTTTATGTAATAAAACATTACTTCGTCTGTGTAATAATATTTTTGGCAGGAAAAAAATTTTGGGAAGCCCGGGAACAAAAAATTAAAATAGCCCGCTTATAATTTTGGTAGTGTATTGTAACACTTTTCAAAAAGTGCGAAAAGTGTTACAATTGTTATAAAATGTCAAAATTATCATTTTCCTTGCAACACTTTTGGTATTTCTTGCAACACTATAAAAAATATTGCAATAGACTACCAAGCTTTGTGTCTATTGTAACACTTTTTGTAACACTTATACATATTGGTGTTGCAATAGGCCATATATGGTGTAGTGAGACATAGTCCATGAATTCTGGATCTTCAAAGCCAGGGGGCTGTTCTACATATACCTCTTCATCTAGCTTACCATTCAGAAAAGCACTCTTGACATCCATTTGATAAACATTAAAGTTTGAGAATGCTGCGAATGCCAAGAATATTCTGATGGCCTCAAGTCTTGCAACTGGAGCGTAGGTTTCATCATAATCAATGCCTTCAGCTTGTGAATAACCCTTTGCTACCAGTCTTGCTTTATTTCTCATCACTGTGCCATCTTCATCAAGTTTGTTTCTGAATACCCACCTAGTGCCAACCACTATTCTGTTTGTAGGTCTGGGTACCAGCTTCCATACTTCTTGTTGTTTAAATTGATTGAGTTCATCTTGCATAGCAATCACCCAATCAGGATCAGAAAGAACTTCCTCAGTTTTCTTAGGTTCCATTTCAGATAGAAACCCTGAATAGTTACATTGATTTTGAGTAGCACTTCTAGTTTTGACACCAACATCTGGATCACCAATAATCAGCTCAAAAGGATGAGCTCTATTCCAAACAATCTGTCTGGGAAGATTAGATCTTGATGATTCGCCTTGTTCTTCATTGTGATGTTGTGTATGACTAGTTGATCCTTCATTATCTCCCCCTGAGTTGTTGCCAGGTTGACTAGATGAATGTTCAGGAGTGTCAGGTGTATCTACATTATTATCATTGTTTTCACCACCATTACCCTGATCATCATCATCATCACCATTATCATTGTTGTCATTAGCATCAGCAAAAACATCAGGTGGATTGTCATCATCTGAATCTGGATCTGTCATATCATCAAAAGATAGCTTTTCAGATGAATCCTCAGATTGGATATTAGGGAGTTTAGTGTCATCAACTGTTACATTGACACTTTCCATCATCTTCTGTTCATCAATCACATACACCCTGTATGCCCTCATTGAATAACCAATAAAAATTGCTTCAAATGCTTTGGTATCGAATTTACCACCTTGATCATCACCTTCTTTAAGCACAAAGCATTTTGCCCCAAATACATGAAAGTATTTGAGTGATGGTTTCTTATCAGCCATAATTTCATAGGGTGTCTTCATATGGTCTTTATTGATTAGAGTTTGATTCTGGGTATAGCAAGCAGTGTTGACAGCTTCAGCCCAAAAGTACAATGGAAGCCTTGATTCACTTAGCATAGTACGTGCAGCTTCAATCAAGGTTCTATTCTTTCTTTCCACTACTCCATTTTGCTGAGGAGTTCTTGGTGCTGAATATTGTCTGGTTATACCCTTCTCAGTGCAGAAGTCATTTAGAACTGCATTCTTGAATTCAGTTCCATTGTCTGATCTTATAGCTCTCACTGGATACGTAGAATCTCGCTCAATTAATTTGATGTGATCAATCACCAGTTGTGGAGTCTCATCTTTAGAATTCAAAAATATGACCCATGTGTATTTTGAAAAATCATCAACGATCACTAGAGCATATCTCTTTCTTGACATAGACATCACATTAACTGGACCAAACAAATCCATATGAAGTAATTGTAATGGTTCAGTTATTGAAGATATGTCAGTGCTCCTGTGACTTGCCCTTTTTAGCTTGCCTTTTTGACATGCATCACACAGTCCTTCTTGAGTGAATTCCATTGAAGGCAAACCTCTCACTAATTCTCTTTTAACTAGAGAATTCATTGTCTTGAAATTTAAATAAGAAAGTTTCTTGTGCCATAGCCAACTCTCGTCATTAGATGCTTTAGTGTAGAAGCAAGTAATTTCTGCAGTGCTTCCTGAGTTCATATTGGCTATGTACAGATTGCCTTTTCTAACTCCTGTCAGTTGTGGCTTTTCATGTCTCTTGTGTGAAATTAGACAATTCTTTTTGTTAAAATAAACTTCATATCCTTTGTCACAGAATTGACTGACACTGAGCAAATTGTGCTCAAGTCCTTTCACAAAAGAAACTTCATCAATGATAACATTTCCAGCTTCAAGTCTGCCATATCCATCAGTTCTACCTTTGTTGTTATCTCCAAAGGTAACTACTGGGCCGGCCTTCTCCACCACATTTGTCAGCAGGGTTCTGTCACCAGTCATATGCCTTGAACATCCACTGTCCAAGATCCAGGTCACTCGTTCAACCTGTTCAACACCCTGCAATAACAAATGGATTAAACCTTCTTCGGAACCCAAATGTGATTGGGTCCAGAATATTTAAAGAATTGGCCTTTGTCAGGCATAACAACATTTTTCACCTTAACACCAATTTTACCATTAGTCAACAAGCATTTTACCCTATAAACAGATTTTACAATCTTTTGTTTCATTTTGGGTATCCATGTTTGTTTACCAGCAATAACACTTGTTTCATTGACTGGACATTTGACCTTGTAAACAGCCTTAGTAAAACTTTGTTTAGGCTTAGGTACAAATGTCTCTCTCCTAACATGAGGAGGACTAGCAGTCTTTGATCTAACATTTTTATTTCTGTTCATGTGTTGTCGAGGAGCAGTCTTATTAGCACATGCATGATTACCATTAAAGTAAGCAGACATCACATTAAAAGCACAAGACATACAATTGACAACACCACATGCTTTATGATTAGAATCAATGATAGGCGTGGTATTCATGTTAGACATGTTATTATTCTGCTCCAACTTGTTATCACCTAACTCAATTTTAGATGAACTGGGAACAAACTTCACTGGTTTCATAGAAACAACCTTATTAGATTTAACATTTTTGGTTGTAGGTGCCTTAACAGATTTTTCATTATCAATGACTATGTCATTAGCACTGTCCTCATTTCTCATTTCTTCTTGAATCACAATAGAATACATATTTGGTGGTTCAGCAACAGAGGTTTTAAACATAGGTTTTTCAACATCTTTGAGTACATATGGTATACCTCTTTCTTTAGCAGGAATGGGATTAGCAGAATGATTGCTCAAAGAACCAACAGCTTCTTTGTAACCAAAACCTATTCCTACAGTTCGTTCTACAGCTTGTTTGTTGAAGTGCTCTTTGGAAACTTTAACAGAATTATAACAAGCTCTAATCTGTGTTTCAAGTTCTCTAATCCTGATGTCTTGTTCAGCAATCCTATCAACTTGTTTTATCATGTATTCTCCTAGACCCTTTTCTTTGTAGTTAAGTCGAGCTATTTCTTCTATATGCTTATCTTGATTAACATGTACTTTTTTTAATTCGGACAGTTCGTTTTCAAGTTTAGTGTTAACAAGACTTATTCTCTCGTATCCCTTTTGTGCATTATTCAAGGAATTACGTAAGCTACGAATTAACTCATCATCAGTAAGAATTACCGGTGTGGTGTAATAAGTTGATGACTCAGCATTTGCCACCAGCACAAAGTTTCCATATTCTTCATCTTCGCTGTCTGTGTCATCCCAGCTTTTATCGGCAGCTACATAAGCTCTTCCAGTTTTCTTCTTTTCAGAAGCATTGTCCTTTTTCTGTGCTTGCTTGGGTTTTTGACACTCAGTAGCAAAGTGTCCCAACTCATTACAGTTGAAGCAACGGATCTTGCTTCTGTCAACTGTACCAGTTTTGTAACCTCCCCTGTTACTAGAGGATGAAGAACCTCCTCTCTAAAATCTGTTATTTGACTTAAACCTGAACTTTGGATTTCTTCTAAATCTGAAGTTACTGAATTGTCTCACCATCATTGCCATAGATTCATCTTCTAATTGATCCAGCTCTTCTAGTGAATAGAATTCACTACCATCCTGAGTAGCTGGAGTTTGGCCATGTTCAACTTTAGTTTGTTCCTTGGTGAAGCTTTTAGGTTGAACAACTTTAGCTTCCACTTCTTTAGGAACCTCAGCTACTAGAGCTGTAGAAGAACTTGCAACTCTGCCTTTGCCAGAGAACTCCTTCTGCTGTACTTGTTCTAATTCATATGTTTTCAAAACACCAAACAGCCTGTCAAGAGCAATCTTATTTAAATCTCTCGATTCTCTGATGGCAGTTATTCTATGCTCTAGGTGAGTAGGCATAGTCAGCAAAAACTTCATATTGATCTCCTTCTGGGTATATTGCTTGCCATGAACTTGCAAGTTGTTGATTATTTTATTATACCTTTCAAAACTTCCTGAATGCCTTCGTTAGGGCCAGCTCTAATGTGTTCATATTCAGAGGTCAAAATTTGAAGTCTATTTTCCCTGACTTCATCAGTCCCTTCATTAATAGTCTCAATAGTTTCCCAGATGTGCTTAGAAGTTTTACAATTCATTACATGGCTATACATTACAGCATCAAGGGAATCTATTAGTATGAGTCTCAAATTTTTGTCCAGTCCAGCTTCCTCTTTTTCTTCAGCAGTAAAGTTCTTAGAGTCCTTTGGATAATCTTTTGCAGGTATTGTTACAACTCCATTTGTAACCGTTTCAGCATCATGTTGCATAGGAATTATTGGTCCATTTTTCAAAACTGATAAATAATTTGGATTTGTAACATCAAGAAACAATTCCATTTTATTTTTCCACATATCATAATTATCCTTATTAAATATGGGAATCTTAACAATGGCTTTTGAAGACATGATGAATTTTTAAGTGAGTTAAAAATTCGAGATAAATTTTTGATTGAATAAAAATAGGATCTTGATTTGTGTATCAATCAATAGGCTCTGATACCAATTGTTAGGTCAGATAAGATTGTAGAGGGGGGTTGAATACAATCTGTTGACGGAGGAATTTGGTAACAACAAATTTCGAGGTACTTTGCCGGAAACAAGATCTACAGTGGTGATTCTTTGTCGAAAAGAGTGGTGGCGTGTGGTGGCTGTTTGTGATTGGTGGCTGAGATTGATAGGGTTAGTGGCGGCTATTTCAGAGCTCTCGACTTCCAACCCCTCAATCGGCCTACGTACCCCGGTATTTATAGGGGATCAAGCCATACGTAGTTCTTGGAGAGCAAGAAACCCAAATGGGCTTGGATAACAAACCAGCTTCCGGAATGTTTTACTATGAGGCCTAACCACAAAAGGCCCAAGGCTCATCCTGGATTTCAAGACTTCACAGATAAGGAAACTTCCCTCGTTGAGGACTAGTCCTATCCGCTACCAGCTATTTCTTGATTTCAAGGATGCAGGTATAGCCGTGGTTTACCCCAAGTGCAGAACGCATCCCTGTCCCCCGAATGAGAAGCACCCACCAGATAGCAGGACAGGTGATCCAGAGCTTTTGGGTGCAAAGTGCAGGATTACTCCAAAGTTCCCCAATGAGGACGCGCCCATTGACTACAGGAACAGAACTCCCAAAGCACACACCAGAAAGTCCCCATCTTTCCACCTTAGGGCGCACAGATGCCTCCCTTAGCGTCTAAGAAGGGTCCTTATATCCAGGCAAACCCCTGGAGGCCTTCTGCGACGGACATCCCCCTCCTGAGATACGATAGGAGGAAATTCTTCAATAAACAAATACAAAATCGATATTATAGATATTCTGAAATTCCACCATATTCCAGGGCGCGGCCTAAACCCCCCAGGGCGCGCCCTAACTTCTAGAAATCCCTAATTTGTTCTTTAAAATTCCAAATTTAACCAGTTATTGACCCGAATCCATCATGAAAATACCCGAACCGAATTTTGGCTATAACAACTACCCCCCAATTTCATATGAAATCAAAGATGATATATGGAATTTTCACAAGCAAAACCCAAAATTCTCATAATGCTCTTCACAGGGCGCGCCCTAAGAGAGGGCGCGGCCTTGGAATTTTAACCGACCTACAGCTGTCATCCACTAACTTTTACATTCCCTATAAATACCCAAACATCTCTCACTTTACTCTTTTTACTCTCTCTCTCTCCCAAAAACTATACTCCGACGACTTCTTTTTTCGAGTAACAATCCGGCCAATCTCGACGATTTTCTTCAATTTTCTTCCACCAATCTTGTTCCAGAACTTCTAAGGTACATTTTTATACCTTTAACTTGCGTTTTTACCATGTATATTGTCCGATTCTGCGATTTGACCTTTGGTTATTTTCGTGTTCTTCAATATTACTTGTATATATATATGTATGTATGCATGCTTGATCTTCATTTGCCACAATAACTTCTTCAAAAATATGTTTCTGTCAAAATAACACGGTGAATCAACTCTCACGGCGCGCCTTTAACACATGGCGTGCCTTAGATTCCTCTGATACCACGACGTAATTTTAGAAATTTAATTTTTCATGACACTTCTAGAATACCTTAGAAAATCTTTTAGGTGCATCCTTATGCTGCTAATCATTATACTCTAGGGCGCGCCTTTTACCCAGAACACGCCTTAGACATCTAGATCTCAATTTTTGCAAAAAATTCTTCTATTTATTTAATTCTTGGACGCGCCCTAAGTCCCCTTTTTCATTTAATTTTGCAGCTGGAGGGCGCATCTCCACCTTTTCACCCATTTAGGGAATTCAACGATCATTTAGGGATCCATTCTCCATTACCACCCCCCTTATCTCCTGAACCTTATAGGAGCCCCTTCTCATTTATTTCTCTTGAGGACAAGGCGCGCCTTATCAAAGATTTTAACGAAGGCAGAATGAATTTTTCCAGTGAAGATTCTATTGATGATATCCCCCTTAGCACTCAAATACTTGAAAAAACTCCAACACCACTACCTGAAAAAACCCCAAATCCCCTACACACAGATCCTTCTGACTACGATTTCACTCCAGACTCTAATTCTTCTATTGATACACATCCTTCTGACACTTATTCTTCAGAGGACGCGCCCTCAGCATCGTCCATCTCACCCATGGCTGATTCCGAACCAACATCTCCACTACCTTCCCCTGTCCCATTTGAACACTGGGAAGTCCTTGAGGAAGAAATTGATATCGACTGGGGAAGATATGATGACCTACCCGAAAAAGAGAAAAATCAACTCAGAAAGAAGCGAGGCAAACTTGCCTGTGTAAACATGTCTTCCATTGCTACGAGTGACGAAGTAGGATGGGCCATGCAGTATTATGGTCAAGAAGGAATTTGGGCCATCCCACATGCTCATCACCGTCCTCACATCTTCAATTATGGTAGAAATTTTAAAATTCCAAGGATGGTCTTAACCCCAAAGCTGGTGGCTCTTGGTGTGGGCGCGCCCTTACATCCCTACCTTCAACAAATGCTAAGATGGTATGACATAGCACCTATCCAACTCTCCCCCAATAGCTACAAACTAGTGTTAGCTTTATTTATCCTTTATCACGACCTTGAGTTAGGAACTCCCTCTATGCATGAAGTTAGTTATTTCTTCAGCCTTCGACAATCCAGCATTGGTTACTATTATCTTGTAATCAATAAGCCTCACAACAACAAGGGTTTTTCTGAAGGAAGAATCAGTCATCTAAAATTTTGGAAAGAGCCCTTTTACTATGTCTGGGACGTTCCTCGAGTCCGGGTACAATTCAACACGAATCCTAGTAAGTGAGGGCGCGCCTTGTACTTTTCTTATCTTATTAGTTTTCATCTATTTATTGATTCCTTTTAATTCCAACAGATAAGAGAACACAGAAAACACTTGAAGGCGCGGCCTCAATTCGGGCAAAAGCCGTTCTGAAAGTTGCCTCAGAAAAATTTAACCTCCAATCCTTAATCACAGAGGAAAACTTAAAGAGAGTCAGAATTTTATCTGATAAAGTTGGTCACATTTGCAAATTTAAAAAATTTAAGAAGAGAATTCCTGTTCCCACACTCTCATCTAGTGATAGTGAGAATTCCGATTCTGATGAAGGTAATAGTTATAACGTAGGTTAGGGCGCGCCCTAACCATTCACCTTTATTACTTGTCCTAAATTTGTCATATTATACGTATTTAATCCTTCTTTATCCTGAGCATGACCTGACTCTTTTTCCTCTTTGTTTTGCACAGATATGGCTCCCAAGATTCCTCGTGGATTTGGAGCTGCCAAAAAGAAAAATGACAAGGAAAAGAATATCAACCAATCAGGCACTTCTGATTCCAGGACGCGCCCTGAACCAAAGAAAGATTTCTGTGATATAGTCACTCCATCCTCTGAATCCTTAAGAAGGAATGTCGAAACGCAGGAACCTGCAGCCAACAAAGGCAAAAAACCAAGAACTGAAGGCACGCCCTCATATATTGAGACTTTGATCGGCCCAGCTGCAGCTCCTTTGGTTAAACAAAACGAAGTGGATTTCTGGCAAAACATGAATGCTGATGAAGAATCTGAGTCCATGATCCGAGCATCTGCCCAGCTACTCATCCAATCTCTAGGGCGCGCCCAGAGAGTGCACAAAGAAAAACTCCATATCAATCGGCTTGAGACTGAGAACAGAAAATACTCAAAGATGGTTGTCGAAAATGATAATAAATGGAAAAAAGAAAACGATGCCAAAGATGCCGAGATTGCCACCCTCAAGTTAGATCTTCAGAAATCTATTGATAATGGCTTATTCTTCAGCGACCAAGTCGAGAGATTGAGGAAGCAAGTGGAAGAACTCCAAGCTCAGCAAGGTGCCATAGAGATCGAAAAGGTTAAGTTAAAAGAACAGAGAGAAGCCATCGAAGATGAAAACTTCGAAAAGGGTTTCAACTTCTATCTTATTGGCTTTCTAGCCAACGATCCTGATTATGATTGGGAGAAATTTGGACCTGCTGCTGCTGAGGATATAGCAAAGTTTAAAGTTGAGCAAACCGCAGTTATTAAGGCAAAAAGAGTAGAACTAGGATTAGAGGAAGCTTCCGAGGGCGCGCCCTTGACTGACAATGTTCAACCATCTCCTACAGCTATCCCTACTCAAAGCTCTCCTCCCGCAAATGTATCTCCCCTTAAAACGGTTCGCCCAAACGATGCTCAGGATGCGCTTCCTTCACCTTCTAAAGTCATCCCTTCTTCTCCCCCTAAGGACGCGCCTTAGGATTTCAGTCTGTAAACCTGTCTCATACATACTTTAACTTTTAAGGTGCGGGTCCTTTGTAAAACCCTGCAAGTTGTAATTCTTAACTTTTAGTGCCTTTTGAACATTGCTATGCTTATAACTTATCTTCATGCTTTTATTTGTTAAATTCTTCAAATTAGGGCGCGCCCTTGATGGGGGCGCAACCTTTTCTTCATCATTTCGTTCAAGAAAATATCTTTAATCTTGACAAAAATAACACAAAGATTCTTCATTCATGTTGAGGGCGCGCCCTAAGGCACTACCCTTTTCAGGATTCCTTTAACTTGTCAATTACTACATAGCAAATCTTCATACATGTTGAGGGCGCGCCCTAAGAAATGGGCACAACCTTTTATACTTCAATCAAAGAGTCTTCAAAATTCTTGAAAAATGTCTTAATATACTTTATTAATCTTCAAATAATCTCAAATCTCAGCAGAACAAGGGAAGGTATACATGTTCTACCCCCCAAGTTAAGGAGATTAAACTTCTAAAAAACGTGGAATAAAAACAGCAAGTCTCGACTAGAACTAAAGAAGGCATATGTGTAATACCCCCCTAGACAAGGAGAAGATTTATTTATACTAGTCTATAACTTAAATATAAGCCTTCATACAATAGGGGGTCAAAGCCGCATCCTACTGATAATACTTTCTCAAATGCTCTGCATTCCATGCTCTTGGGATTATGTTGCCATCCAAGTCTTCTAAATGATAAGTTCCTTCCCAGATGATAGACTTTATCTTGTAAGGTCCTTCCCAGTTGGGACCAAAAACTCCATGTGCTGCTACTCTTGTATTAGGCATGACTTTCCGCAGAACTAGATCACCCACCTTGAAATGCTGAGTCTTCACCTTCTTGTTATAGTACCTTGCAACCCTCTGCTGATAATTTGCCAACCTCAACTGTGAATTTGCCCTCATCTCTTTTAGAAAATCAAGATTTAACCTTTGATTTATCATATTTGATTCTTCATCATAGAAATCCCTTCGAAATGAACCCGCTCCAATTTCCACTGGCACCATTGCCTCACATCCATAAGACAGCACGAAAGGAGATTCCCCAGTCGTGGTCCTTGGTGTTGTGTTGTAAGACCATAAGACCATAGGAAGTTCCTCAGGCCAATTCCCTTTGCTTTCTTCTAACTTGGTTTTTAAGGTATGCTTGATTATCTTGTTGATAGCTTCAATCTGCCCATTACTCTGAGGATGATACACAGCTGTGAATTCCTTCTTGATTCCCAAGTCTTCGCACAGCTTTCGCAACTCCTTGCTGTCAAATTGTTTCCCATTATCTGAAACAAGCTTGTAAGGAATCCCAAATCTGCACACAATAGAGTTGAACACAAAATCCTTGATTTTCTTCGCTGTGATTGTGGCCAAGGGCATTGCTTCCGCCCATTTGGTGAAATAATCTACTGCAACAACAGCATACTTGACTCCTCCCTTAGATTTAGGGAGTTCTCCAATAAGATCGATTCCCCACATAGCAAATGGCCAAGGACTCATCATAGAAGTCAAGGTGGTTACGGGAATCGTTGAATAATTGGCAAACCTCTGGCACTTATCACATGCCTTGACAAACTCATAGGCATCCTTCTTCACAGTAGGCCAATAATAACCTTGCCTTAACACCTTCATTGCCAACGAACCACCCCCCGAGTGATTGCCACAAATTCCTTCATGTACCTCCCTTAAGATATAATTGCATTCATCTCCGTCTATGCACTTCAAAAGCGGTTGATTGAAACCTCTCTTGTACAGAATCTCATCATACTCCACAAACCTGGCAGCATGATATCGAAGACGCCTTGCTTCAATTTTGTCTCTTGGGAGAATCCCCTTACGGAGATATTCTAAAATAGGAGTCATCCATGTAACTGACGAAGCACTCTCCACTTCCATAACTCCCACTTCTGGAATACTTGGTACTTCTTGAATTTGTAGAGGTACTGTTCCTAACAACATAGCATCCTTCTGGGATCCTAGCTTGGCCAGAACATCTGCGGAGCAATTTTCATCTCGAGGAATGCATTCCAACCTTACTTCACGAAACTTCTGAATTAATCGTTGTGCACACTTCATGTAAAGTTCTGTTCTGGGACCTCTACACTGAAAACCTCCTTTAATCTGCCTGACTACTAATTCTGAATCACTCGATACGATTAAATTTGCTACCTTCATTTCCAAAACCATCTTTAATCCGTTAATCAAAGCTTCATACTCCGCATCATTATTAGTTGCCTCAAATTTGAAGTGAATTGCACTCATGAACTAATTTCCTTCAGGCGTTATCAAAATTACCCCTGCACCAGCTCCCCCATTGTTCACAGCTCCATCTACATGCAACTTCCACCAAGGTTGGGGAACTTCCTCAAGAGGGCGCGCCCTCCTAAGAGGAATTCCAGGTTCCACTAATACAATCGACTTTTCCTCGGTCTCTGAATCAAACTCCAGGATGAAATCCGCTAAAGCCTGACCTTTAATTGCTGTTCTTGGTGTATATTCCAAATCAAACTGTCCTAATTCGATGGTCCATTTCAACATTCTTCCTGAAGCTTCTGGTTTGTGAAGAATACTCCTCAATGGATAAGCAGTACGAACCTCGATCTTATGAGCTTGAAAGTAAGGACGAAGTTTTCTTGCTGCCAAGATTAAAGCGTAAACCAACTTTTCCATACTGGTATATTGGGTCTCTGCATCATGCAAACGTTTGCTCACATAGTAAACCGGAGACTGATGATCAATCTCTTCTCTCACCAATACTGCACTAATGGAATATTCTGATACTGCCAAATATAATATCAAGGTCTCTCCCTCCACAGGCTTGGCTAAGAGTGGAGGATTCCCCAACTGCTCTTTGATCTTCTGAAAAGCCTCTTCACACTCAGGAGTCCACACAAAATCTTTGGATGCTCCTTTGATCGCCTTGAAGAATTCTCTGCATCTATCTGAAGATTTTGATACAAATCGATTTAGCGCTGCAATTCTCCCAGCCAAACTCTGAGCTTGCTTCACAGTAGATGGAGATTTCATGTCAAGTAAGGCTTTAATCTTGGCTGGATTCGCCTCGATCCCACGATGGTTAATAATGAATCCCAAGAACTTTCCGGATTCCACTCCAAACACGCATTTTTGAGGATTCAACTTCATTCTAAACTTCCTCAATACTCCGAACATCTGCTCCAAATGCTTTACATGGTCCTCCGCCTTCAAGGATTTGACAAGCATGTCATCCACATACACTTCCATGGTTTTCCCTATCAGATCTTTAAACATCATGTTCACCAACCTCTGATAAGTAGCTCCAGCGTTGATCAAACCAAATGGCATTCCAATATAACAGTACAAACCTCTATCTGTGATGAAAGAAGTATGCTCCTGATCTGGCTCATACATAGGAATTTGATTGTAGCCCGAGTAAGCATCCATGAAACTCAAAAGAGCATGGCCAGCTGTAGCATCCACCAACTGATCAATTCGAGGGAGAGGAAAACTATCTTTAGGACAAGCCTTATTCAGATCCGTGAAATCCACACAAGTTCTCCACTTCCCATTAGGCTTCTTGACAAGAACTGGATTAGCCAACCAATCTGGATAATATGATTCCTTGATCAAACCAACATCTAGAAGTCTATCAACTTCTTCTTTTAATGCTATAGCTCTTTCTCCACTCACAGGTCGACGCTTCTAGCGAATTCCCTTCTTGATGGGATCTATGTTCAGATGATGACACATAACCTCTGGATCAATTCCCACCATATCAGCATGACTCCAAGCAAATACATCCAGATTATTCAAGAGAAAATTAGTGAGCATTCCTCTCAACTTGGAATTCAATTGAGATCCGACTTTCAAAACCTTACTCGAATCCTTTTCATCCACCAAAATTGAAATAGTATCCTCTGCAGGACCAGTCTTTTCCACAGATTGTGGTGTTCTTGGATCAAGATCAAAATCAAAGTTTCGTGGATCCTCGATTGGTGCTGCATCCTTGGAGGGCGCGTCCTCTTTAAGTGGGAAGTCTTCCTCAACAAGGGTATGCACCAAGCCTTCAAGTAACATTCGCCTCCCTTCAACCTGTTCACCTCTGATATTAACTGAAATCACCTCCTCTGAGTCTTCTTCAATTTCCTCCAGAATCCCATCCTGAAGATCATCCAACACTGGAATATCCTCCTCAGGGCGCGCCCTAAAGGGGGGCGTGTCTTCTATTGGTTCTTGGACAAGATAGTGTACTTTTACTTCTCCCGGGACAATACTCATAACTCCTGAACTACTTTCATTGAGGGCGCGCCCTCCATTCTGCAGTTTCCGGAATCCCTTGATTGCCTTGTGATAACAATCTCTCGAATCATGCTGAGATCCTCGGATTGTTCCCACACCATTTGGTGTAGGAAACTTCATTGCAAGATGATATATGGAGGTCACAACCTTCATTTCTTTTAACAAAGGACGTCCTACTAAAGCGTTGTGTGACGATTCCACATTCAAAATCATGAAATCCATCATTTGAGTCACAGAAAGAGTTCCTTCCCCGAGAGTTACTGGTAACTTGATAGCTCCCATGACCTTTACAGATTCGCCCGAAAAACCATAGATCCATCCGTTATCTTGAATCATATCCTTATCTAGAAGTCCCAGCTTTTGGTAAGTGCTATAATACAGAATATTCACCGAACTTCCATTATCAACAAAAACTCGATGTACATTTTTGGACCCAATCTGAATTGCCACCACCAAAGCATCATTATGAGGATGGTGTACCCATCTTGCTTCTTCTTCAGTGAAAGTGATATCAGTAAATTCTCCTTTGAACAATTTAGGCGGCCTCAACTCCAAACTATTCACATTTGTAAGAGGTCGGTATCTTGCTTCCCTAGTATACCTCTCCATAGCATGATTGCTGTCACCTCCCAGGTGGTGTCCACCAAAGATAGTGTGAATACTTCCTTCCTTCACAAACTTCTTCTCTTCAGGCTTACCATCAACATGGAGGGCGCGCCCTCCATCTCTCTTATCAGGATTCTCCCTATGTTTTTTCACCTCTCTGACAATCCATTCTGTTAGATATCCTTCTTTGATTAGATCCTCAATCTCATATTTCAATTGACGGCACTCATGAGTATTGTGCACAGAAGACTCATGGAATTCACAGTACTTTCTCTTGTCTTTACTTTGCCAAGAAGAGAGAGGCTCTGGCTTTCTGAAGAATCCTTTATTTTTGTTCACTTCAAAAATATGTTCAATGGAGGCTGCAAGAGGTGTATAACTACCCGGCCTTTGATCGTAAGTGTAAGTATCTGGGGGACCCCAATTTCTGCCAGATTCAGTTAAGTTCACCCGATTGGCACCTGTTGCTATCCGGCGAGTTGGACTAGGAGACCTATCCTTCCTTTTTCCGATCTTTACCTTAGAACTGTTTTGATTATCGGTCTTTCGATTATCTGCCAAAGACTGTTCCACAATCTTGAAAGATTCAGCTTGTGCAAACACATCAGCCAATGTCGGTGGATCTCGTCCCTGAAGATGTTTCCAGAAATCGGTTCCCACTGATAATCCAGCTATTAGAAAACTCTTGAGCGTTTCATCAGTTGCTCCTCTCACCAGAGTTGATTCCGAGTTAAACCTCTTGAAGTAAGATTGCAGACTTTCTCCTTCCCTCTACTTGATATTGGCCAAAGTTGTGACGGGAGGGGCATATTTCACTGCCGCCTGAAATTTAGTCAAAAACAAATTCCTCATCACCTGCCAAGATGTAATAACTCCCGGGCCAAGTTTCTGAAACCATTGTTGAGCACTCTCCCTGAAAGTTGCTGCCAACAATCGACACCTAGCCAATTCTATCACTTGATAGACATCCATCTCGATATCAAAGCGTCCGAGGAATTCAACAGGGTCTGCATTTCCATGAAAGCGCAAATCATTTGTCATAGATCTATACCTAGTAGGAAGCTGCGCCTCTCTTACTTCGGTTGAGAATGGAGAAGATGTTTGTGCGGTAGCAGATATTCTTCCTCCATCCAAGTGAGCAAGGAGCTTCTTCAAGTCATCCACATTGAAAGTTCCAACCCCGGGAACATTCTGAATATTTGGTTGTGTTGTAGTTTGTGTACCCCCCGGGGGTGGAGGTGGAGCCGCTGTTTCCACGCCTCCTGCTTGTGGCTGAATCACAGCATCCTCTTGAGTTTGAGTTTGTGTTTGCTGACCTTCCGGATTTCCATGAGGTTGCGGATTCCCCTGAGAATTTCTCTGATATTGTTCTCCTGAGTGAGGGCGCGTCCTCGACCTAGACTCATCAGAAGTACTTGGAATTTGATGAATATGGGAAGATCTTCTACCTGAGGGCGCGCCCTGATGATAGGGGCGCTTATCTCCTTGATACCAATCCCTTCTTTTATCACCGTTATCATGGTTTCCTCTTGCTCCAGTATTATCATGATGAAGAGTTTGTTTAGATCCAAGGGGCCGCGACCTGCTGTGAACAGGGAGCACGCGCTGTGGATTACTATTGCGAGCAAGAGATCGCTCATGTCCAAGGGGCCTCGACCTGTTGTTAGGGGGCGCGCGCTGTGGATCATTACTCTGTGGAAGGGCTCGCTCATGTCCAAGGGGCCTCGACCTGTTATCAGGGGGCACGCGCTGTGAATCATGAGGCCTTGATTCCAAATGCTTACTTTTCTTCTGCTGCTCAAGGAGTACCATCCTTAAATCATCATCATTAAGCCTTATTCCAAGGCGTTCCTTCAAACTGGCATAATCTCTCCTTTCCCTAGCCATTTGCTCTTCATCCCTTTGGATCTCACCTAGGGTGCGCCCTGAACGATGTGGATGAGGGCGCGCCCTCTCCTGAGGATTCGTCAACCTGAGCTCAGAATTATCTTCACTAGGATATTCAACAATAGGATCAGAATAATCTAACCTTCGAGGAGTGATCAGCTGAAATCTTCTTTCTTGATTTTCCTCCCTCCTTCGGGAATCCTCTTCAACTTGAGGGGATTTCCCTGACCGGCGATGACTTCACGGGATGTTCCGAGATTCTCTCCTTGATCCCTAATTTTCCTCCACCGAACTCAGTCTTGCCCTGAAATTATTTAGGGCATCTCCCATACGGTACAATTGTTCCATTAACGCCGCGTTACTGAAAAGAACAGGTGGCTGGCCGCCGGCGGCGATTGGAGTTCCATGATGGTGCGGAGGAGCAGAGATTTCTTCCGGAACATAAGCTTCATCACGAATTTGGTTATCCCCTTGATCATCTTCAGAATCGTAGTCATCTCCTTCGTTAAAACCTCCATACTGATTGTGCGACATCTTTTCCTCCTAAGATTCAGATCTTGATTGGCTGCCCTCCTTCTAGCGCCAATTTGTTGACGGAGGAATTTGGTAACAACAAATTTCGAGGTACTTTGACGGAAACAAGATCTACAGTGGTGATTCTTTGTCGAAAAGAGTGGTGGCGTGTGGTGGCTGTTTGTGATTGGTGGCTGAGATTGATAGGGTTAGTGGCGGCTATTTCAGAGCTCTCGACTTCCAACCCCTCAATCGGCCTACGTACCCCGGTATTTATAGGGGATCAAGCCATACGTAGTTCTTGGAGAGCAAGAAACCCAAATGGGCTTGGATAACAAACCAGCTTCCGGAATGTTCTACTATGAGGCCTAACCACAAAAGGCCCAAGGCTCATCCTGGATTTCAAGACTTCACAGATAAGGAAACTTCCCCCATCGAGGACTAGTCCTATCCGCTACCAGCTATTTCTTGATTTCAAGGATGCAGGTATAGCCGTGGTTTACCCCAAGTGCAGAACGCATCCCTGTCCCCCGAATGAGAAGCACCCACCAGATAGCAGGACAGGTGATCCAGAGCTTTTGGGTGCAAAGTGCAGGATTACTCCAAAGTTCCCCAATGAGGACGCGCCCATTGACTACAGGAACAGAGCTCCCAAAGCACACACCAGAAAGTCCCCATCTTTCCACCTTAGGGCGCACGGATGCCTCCCTTAGCGTCTAAGAAGGATCCTTATATCCAGGCAAACCCCTGAAGGCCTTCTGCGACGGACATCCCCCTCCTGAGATACGACAGGAGGAAATTCTTCAATAAACAAATACAAAATCGATATTATAGATATTCTGAAATTCCACCATATTCCAGGGCGCGGCCTAAACCCCCCAGGGCGCGCCCTAACTTCTAGAAATCCCTAATTTGTTCTTTAAAATTCCAAATTGAACCAGTTATTGACCCGAATCCATCATGAAAATACCCGAACCGAATTTTGGCTATAACACAATCTATACCATTTTATCGAAATTTGTTCTTTAAATAAATTTTGACTTGAACAAATTTGTGTGGAATAAATTGAAACAAATTTCAAGTTGAATATAACAATATATTAACTTGATGGGTGTTACAATTTCAGTACAGATTAATTATCAAGTTGATAATAACAAATTAGAAAATTTGACATGAACTTTTCTAATTTAGTTAATAACCAAGCAAGATAAGTACTAGGAAACTTAATTCGCTAGTAGTACAAGAATCACAAATAATTAAGTTCTAATGGATACAATTTTTTATACAAGAACTCAAGAATTTATGGCAATTAAATTGCTTGAAGATGAAAGAGATGAGAGCTTTTTGTTTCTTTTTTTGCTCCTGGATATATGCGTGTATGTCTCTGTATATGAAGATGTAATGTTCCTGTCTCTTTTATAACCAAACAAGTAAATATCTCCTGCCTCTTCCCGTGTCCTCTTTTTAATCCATTATGACTCTTCATTATGACTCTTGATTATGACTCTTGAGAGGCTGTTATGACTGATCAATATTACCCTGTCCAGTAGTACACTCCAGTATTACTCTTTCCATCATGACAGTCCAGTATTACTCTGTCCAGTATTACAGTCCAGTATTACTCTGTCCAGTATTACTCTGTTCAGCATTACTCTGTCCAGTATTACTCTATTCAGTATTACTCTATCCAGTATTACTCTGTTCAGCATTACTCTGTCTAGTATTACTCTGTTCAGTATTACTCTGTCCAGTATTACTCTGTTCAGCATTACTCTGTCCAGTATTACTCTGTTCAGTATTACTCTGTCCATTATGACAGTTCAGTATTACTCTTGATATGACTGTCCAGTATGACTCTCTGACTTAGGCTGTCATTACTCTCCGTTATTACTCTTGAGAGTAATAATAGAACAGATTTTCTAACCTTATTAAAACAAACGATTTTAACTAATCATTTAATTTAATTTCTTTTATATAATAATTCTTATTAATTAATCTAATAATTACTTTAATGAATAAATTAATTCTTTGAGAATTAATTTATTAATTAAATTAATTACTTGATTTAATTAATTAACAAGAATTAATATACCTCCTTTTGAGAACCAAATCTGTTCTGTAAACCACTGAAAATAATAAAGAACTTCCACTGAATAATTGTTGACGTTCGATGCACGGTCTGGTTCATGAACGACTAACTCCAACGGCTTTTCTTTATTTTTGACTCTATGATGTGGTTCCTTTTCTTTTCTCCTCTATCTCTTTAATTCTTCTGTACTGTCTCTGTCGCCTTTGAAATCTCTGTCATTTAAACGAACCCACTTCTTAACGAATACTCCACTGAGGCTTGATCAGATGTCTGAACTTCTTTCAATGTAGTAATTCCTCAAGTCTGTAGATTGATCTTGATCTTTTTCTTCTGACAGATAATACATTCTGAGATTCCTTGTGACAGTCTATATACTATTTACTATTACAATCTTGTTTAAGTTGAGTTGTATCCTCGAAATACAAATAGGCTACATCATATGCCTTTCAAGCTCATCAACAGATGAGGTTTTGTAGCATACTGCAATATCTCTATTTATCAGTTGATAGTGTTTTTATTCAGAGTCATGTTGACCATCAATGGATAGGCAGAATAGGGTAGCCAATTGTAAATAAGCTATGCTATGTAATTCTGTCTAAGTGAAAGTGTATCAACGGATGAGAACAGGGCTCTATCAACGGATACAACTCAAATCTACTCTATCAACGGATACAGCTCAAACTACCATCAACGGATAACTGTGCACAACATCAACGGATAATTATTATCACTTTATCCTATGCTAGCTGGGAATTAGCAGTTGATAAGGACAGGTTTGACTGACAGATCACATGGGTTGATAGTAGGTATAAAAAGCAGTATGGCAGCCATACTTTGGAAACACAGAAGAAAGAAGCATTCCATTTACACAGTACATACAAGAAAGGTGCAGGGGACATATCTATTCACAAGGACAACCTTTCGGCTACATGTGGATTTGGAGTTGAGTAGCAAGTCAACTTGAATTAGATTAATATTATCTTATTCCTGTAGTACTTGTAAACTTGGGATATATAACCAAGTGTAGCAACTCTTTAGAAACTAAGAAAATAGACATATTTGCTTAGGGTTTCTTGAATATCCTTAGAAGCAAAGAGTTGTAAAAACAGAAGCTGTGTACATTTGTATCACAGAGTTTTCTTCAAATAAAAGTCTCAGGTGGTACATTTAACCACATGATTTTTTATGTGTTTGTGAACCATTTCTTATTCAGCAATTATTTCCTTATAGATTTCTGTGGTTTTTATCAGAAATTTATAACTATCAAGAATTGTATCCAACCCCCCCCCCCCCTTCTACAATTATACAAGTGTGTAATCTGGGAATAACAAGGTGAGAGCTCACCTAGGACGCAGTGGCTTGCATGTCTTATACGAGGATTAAGCCAAAACGTAGTTCTGAGAATGAGGGGTCAGGCTCTTATATAGGCTGAGAAGCCTTAGAATTATGGTAGGAGTCAGAGACTTAGTGGGCAAGCAACCGCCTTGAGGAAGGTTCTAGACCCCTTCCTTGTAGGAATCAGTTTCCATGTTGAAGTATGTATCTTGGAGTCTAAGTCAGGCAAGAGTAATATCCTTGTTTGACTCTTATTTGCTGAGCTGTTTATTACCCCTAATATTAATTACGAAATTAATATTATAACTAGGGTTTGGGCCCATATGGTGGGCCCCACATTTTGACCATATTGGGTCTAATTAATGCCACATTAAATGTGTCTTTAGGACTTACTTTTAGCCCATATCAGGTATTATCACAATTGACCTTAGCACATAAGAACCATAACCCAATGTTTAGAAATTCCAATTGTAATATTTTTAGCATTGCATCCAACGGGTCTTTTTTATTCATCTTAAAATCTAATGGTTGTTATTCAATATACCAAATTTAGTGTATCAAAGTATCAACCAAATACACCATATTCCGCTTATAATGGTATGGTATAGATAAGATAATATAAATGTTTGTGAAAATAAAAAAATTAAATTTTTATCTAAAATATGATGTTGACAGGAATCGAACCATGAACGTCTGGGAGTAGTTGTTTATAAGGTAGTATAAATGTTCAATAATATTATATTATTGACGGGATTCGAACCTTGAGAGTATTTTAAATATTATAAAAAAATATTCTTTTAGCATAATTTAGTATCCTAAACGACCAACCAAATATATCATATTCCGCTAATAATAATATAATGTAGATAAGATAATATAGATGTTTGTGAAAATAGATAATTTAATTTTTTTAACTAAAATATGTTGTTGACGGGAATCGAACCATGAACTTCTGTGAGTAGTTGTTTAGACTTTAGATGATCATATATGTTTAACAATAATATGTTATTGACGGGATTCGAACCTTGAGAGTTTTTAAATATTATAAAAAGAATATTGTTTTAGCATTGCATCCAATGATTCTTTTTTATCTATCTTAAAATTAACGGTTGTTATTCAGTGTACCAAACGAATAACCAAATATATCATATTCCGCTTATAATAATAGTCGAAACATTGAAAGTTTGGTCGGTCGGTACGGTACTTTGTGTTTTACCTAATTACCCTTACATAGTTAATTTTTACTTAATTTCCTTTATTTTGATACATATTTATTTTGTAGTTAAGGGTAATTCTATTTAATAAAACAAAATAATGATATTATAGTTTATAATAACTAACTAATTAACTTTATCAGCTAAAATATTATGGATATTTCTATTTGATGAAATAAACTAATAATATTATAATTACTAATGACTAACAGATTACTTTTTTTAGCTAAAACGTGATATCTTTTCTATATTTTTTAATTAAAATATCTCATTTTATGAAAGTATATATCGTGAGCAACATATATATAAATATTATAACCAAATCATATCAATTAAAAATTTTAAGCCTACAAAATTTATATCTTAAAATTATCAAATACAAATTAAATAAAAATTATATCATATATTAAAGAAATCCGTTCATCGAAACGTGATATCTTTTCTATATTTTTTAATTAAAATATCTCCTTTTATGAAAGTATATATCGTGAGTAGACCTGGCAATTCGTTCGTTTTGTATACTTTCGTATCGTGTACTTTCGTATTTCGTGTACGTAATGCCAAATCCAAAACCGACCCGTTAAGGATTCATTTCGTTTCGTGTTCGTGTACCTTCATTTCGTGTACGTTTCGTGTCGTGTTTCGTGTAATTTTTGAATAAAAATAAAATATTTAAATTTTAATATTTTACTAGTCGAGTCTTAAGTCAATATGTCATAAGGAATGAAGCGTGCTTAAATTTTACGAAACTAAAATTTGAAACTATTTTATATTTATCTTATGTGAAAATTAGATATAAAATATCATTTTAAAATATGTATTCATATAATTTTAATAAAATTATTTAAAAATTTATTTATTTCGTGTATTTTTGTTTCGTGTCATGTACCCAAAGCTAAACCCAAAACCGACACTAAATTCATCCGTGTAATTTCGTGTTCGTGTACCACAAAGGTTAACCCAAACCCATAGTTTTCGTGTCGTGTACGAAATTGCCGGCTCTAATCGTGAACAACATATATATAAATATTATAACCAAATCATATCAATTAAAAATTTTAAGCCTACAAAATTTATATCTTAAAATTATCAAATACAAATTAAATAAAAATTATATCATATATTAAAGAAATCCGTTCATCGAAACGTGATATCTTTTCTATATTTTTTAATTAAAATATCTCCTTTTATGAAAGTATATATCGTGAGTAGACCTGGCAATTCGTTCGTTTTGTATACTTTCGTATCGTGTACTTTCGTATTTCGTGTACGTAATGCCAAATCCAAAACCGACCCGTTAAGGATTCGTTTCGTTTCGTGTTCGTGTACCTTCATTTCGTGTACGTTTCGTGTCGTGTTTCGTGTAATTTTTGAATAAAAATAAAAATATTTAAATTTTAATATTTTACTAGTCGAGTCTTAAGTCAATATGTCATAAGGAATGAAGTGTGCTTAAATTTTATGAAACTAAACTTTGAAACTATTTTATATTTATCTTATGTGAAAATTAGATATAAAATATCATTTTAAAATATGTATTCATATAATTTTAATAAAATTATTTAAAAAAGTATTTATTTCGTGTGTTTTCGTTTCGTGTCGTGTACCCAAGGCTAAACCCAAAACCGACACTAAATTCATCCGTGTAATTTCGTGTTCGTGTACCACAAAGGTTAACCCCCAAACCCATAATTTTCGTGTCGTGTTTTTGTGTCGTGTTTTCGTGTCGTGTACGAAATTGCCGGCTCTAATCGTGAGCAACATATATATAAATATTATAATCAAATCATATCAATTAAAAATTTTAAGCCTATAAAAGAGAAATTGCCCGAACTACACCACTTTTGGAGACCAAGTGCCCGAAATGCCTGTATTCAAAATAGTCCAACCTTTTTAACCACGGAATATGCATGTTTTTTGTGCGTATAGTGCGATACGCATTAGATGAATGCGCAAACAGCAACACGCATTATAGAAATACGTATTGACGTCAGCACACGTCATTTTCTCTTACACCATCGTCGTTGCCGTGGAGATCAAAATCTCCTCCCCCGTCGCATGCGTTCGTTTGGCACTCTCCGCCAACCTCCACCATATTTGAGCACATGAAAATGTTGCCCACACAACCCTCTCCCTTTTCCCCTCTTTATTTCTTGTTTTTTGGTCCCGCAGGGACGTCTTATGGACTCGTCGGAAAAAGAATCGAAATAATTGATCTGTTTTGGGGTTTCATATTCCGGCAAAAGAAACGAAAATTGAAGGATACATGCTTGTAGATAAGGAGAATACGATCATTTTGGCATATAATATGTTTGTGAACGATGCCTGCAAGGGGTGAATGAAACCATCGAAAAAATGACCAAAAAGCGCCTCCGATGGCGTCTTTGTCTCTCGTCTGTGAAGACGATGAACAGTGATTGAGATACGCATTTCTTAGATGCGTATCCCAGTTATGTATGTGATCTCATCCTTCAAATTTGTGAAGACCACGTATATGAGACATGCGTATACTCTATACTCTGTACGCATGTCTCATGTGGTCCATGGATAAAAAGGACGTTCCTTTTCGTCCGTGGATATTTTGGGCAGGTGGAATTAAAATATGGATATTTTGGTTTTTCACCCCTATAAAATTTATATCTTAAAATTTTCAAATACAAATTAAATAAAAATTATATCATATATTAAAAAAATTCGTGCATCGTTTAGGAGAGTCACCTGACATCATCCTCATATCCATTTTACTCACTAATCTGTAATACCAGTATACGGTACATACGGAAGTGTCCGACAGAGTCACGGACAGGCATAGCGGAAGGACAGTGACAGTCGGTCTGGTTAGTTTTGGCCCCTTTTGGATCCCGATTGCCATCTGCATTGTTATTTTGCTTCCCTTCCATTTGCTTGCTATAGCCTGTAGCTCCCAAACACCATTTATTAATTTACAACGCGCTTTTTCTTCTGTTTCTCTCTAGTCTACTCAAGTCTTTCTCATGTCCATGTTACGTCTTTATTCATATTGCAATATGACTAACTCACCCCCCCATGGCCCTTCCGGCTACCATCTTTGTTTGCCTTCCCCAACCAAGCAAAATAGCAAATAACAACAATTTTGAGGGGTAAATGGGGAAAAAGGGGGCAGTCGCAATCAATCCGCATACCCCAGTTTGTCCCTCATAAATAGATCTTCCCATGTTACTTTACTTAACAATACTACCCTCACAACTACAACTGGTATGTACTTGCAAATAACCCACCACACTCCCTTGCATCACCACCTTACATACATACATTTCCCTCTCACCCTGTTTATCCCCAAACCCCAATTTCTCTCTCTCTCTCTCTCTCTCTCTCTCTCTCTCTCTCTCAGACACTATTGTATTCCACTTGATTGCTCTCTCTCTCTCTCTCTCTCTCTCTCTCTCTCTCTCTCTCTCTCTCTCTTTTACAGACACAATTGTATTCCACTTGATTGCTTCATCTCTCTCTCTCTCTCTCTCCCTCTCTCTGTTTCTCTAATTTTTTTCAAGAAAAGCTTTATTAGCATTAGCTTCTTTTCAGGATGTAGCTTTCATTTAACTCCATTTCAAACTACCTGACAAGCATACACACACTGAATCTATAAGTAATAAGAATAAACAGTGTTCACCAACTTAGCTTGTAGGTTATGCTTAATTTCAGTCTTGAATGTGGTTATAATTTTTGGCCCAATTTCAAGATTATTATCTTTGCTCAGCTCAACTTGTGTGGATTTTTGGAATTTACAGTTTTGATTGATTTACATTCTGTCAAGATTTGTTGATGATTTTAAGACATTGTTAAATTTCTGGATTACTAATGAAGAATTTAAACTGGTTTAAGAAAATCTCCAACAATGCTAAACTCGAGAGACGATTGTCTCTCGGGGAATATAATCGAGCAGTGTCGTGGTCTAAGTATTTAGTTTCATCCGGTGCTGCAATTAAAGGGGATGGAGAAGAGGAATGGAGTGCTGATATGTCTCAGCTTCTTATCGGGAACAAGTTTGCTTCTGGTCGACATAGTAGGATTTATCGAGGGATTTATAAGGATAGGGATGTTGCGATTAAGCTTATAAGTCAGCCCGAGGAGGATGGCGAATTGGCTGCTTTTTTGGAGAAGCAATTTACTTCTGAAGTTGCTATGATGTTTCGATTGAATCATCCTAATGTCATCACTGTAAGCTCTGCTGCGTATTTCGTTTGTGGATTTGTGAATCTTGTATTACTCTAATTATGGATTGTTGGTATACTTTTAGATTGTGATATCTTATGGAATGTGTATGTTAATTTCGCTCGATTCTTTCAGTGTTGAATGATGGATATAGAATTACCTAAGAGGGTGAGATCTGCATTTATTTATGTCTTTATAGTTTTATACCACTCTTAGTTTTTGAGGATACGAATATCTCTAATTTCAGTTATAAACACTAACATCACCAGCTATAACTTTCTGAAGAACCTATAAACCAGCATTGTCTCAGTTTTACTGATAATCTTTCTGCTTTCTCATTGAGCATCTTGCTCAAAAGATCCCTTCTTTCTCCTTTTTAGTAGCCCATATTGGCCTTTTTTAAGTGGGGACCTTGTGAATTTGCTTGACCTTTTTTTATATACTCAGACTGACTCAATTCCTACTTCATTTCTTCAAAAGGTTTTAGCTGATAATTCTTCTGGCTTTGCAACGATTCTATAACCTTCATCTACTGATCTACTAATAATAACTTGGATTATTTGGTGCAATTGTTTCATTTTTCTCTTAAATTATTGATTACGGAAGTAGAAAAGAACTTCATGAATTAGTTAGTTTTTATGATGATAATACAATAGGCTTGGCGGGAAGGATGTTGAGGTACGCTCAACTGTTCTTGTGAAGGCATTTCGCGCAATGCGTGGTGAATCAATAATTGTGTCCCCATACGCCATCATTTTACGTGCGATGTTATGTATATAAAATATAAAGCTCAACTGTTGTGTCACTTCTCCTCTTGTAAGTGCCTTTCTTGCAATGTTCTTTGAATTCATCCAAAATTTATCTCCATCTTATGCTAACATCATGTGCTTCTGCCACTGAGTTTTATTATTGAACAGTCAAACATGGAAGGTGATGACTTCTTAAGCTTCACGTGAGACATGTTTTTTAAATGGCCTGCTGGCTGCTAGCAATCGAGTTTTCCCGTGCTTGGTTAAAACACCAAGTACTTGAGGGTTCAAACTTACAACATTTTCTTTTGATTATTTCATCTAGATTTCTCTGCAAGGGCTGAAATTTTTCGTATACATGTGTATATTGCGTATCATATACATAAAAACATAAAAACATCTCCACTGTCAAATAAATTGTTTTGCGCTTCTAAGATGCTCATTTCCTTATCAGATAATTGTCCTCCCAACCAAGCAATCCAAAGAAGCCTACCACACCAGTTCTTATACTTCTGTGATTTAAATATCTAATATTTCTGGACATGTAATGCAGTGATCAATATTTTTTTTTCTTGTAACAAAGTGTTTAGACTAATATTCTATTGCACATTATTGATAATTATATGTAGCACCAGATTGAATCTCTGTTTTAACACTTTCTGTGATTGATGTAACTAAATGCATTTGTTCGATTCCTGATTTTCTATCTAACCTCTAATAGAATGTCCTATGACACATGCCACCAATGAACTTTAACTTAACCGCTATCTCATGCATGGTTGTTCATAGTCATGAGAATGAAACCTGACATTTCAAGGACTGACCATTCATTCTGTCCATTTCTGTCATGCAGTTTTTTGCAGCTTGTAAAAAGGCGCCTGTCTTCTGTATCATTACTGAATACTTGGCGGGGGGTTCCTTAAGAGCATATCTCCACCAACAGGAACCATATTCGCTTCCTATTAATGTAGTTCTAAAGTTTGCTATTGACATTGCAAAAGGAATGCAGTATCTTCATTCTCAAGGAGTGCTTCACAGAGATCTCAAATCAGAAAATCTACTCCTTGGTGAAGATATGTGTGTTAAGGTTGCTGATTTTGGTATCTCATGCCTGGAATCTCAATGTGGCAGTGCAAAGGGATTTACTGGTACTTACCGTTGGATGGCACCAGAAATGATCAAGGAGAAAGCCCATACAAAGAAAGTTGACGTTTACAGTTTTGGCATTGTCCTTTGGGAGCTCTTGACTGCTTTGACACCATTTGACAATATGACTCCAGAACAGGCTGCTTTTGCAGTATGCCAGAAGGTACTCACACCATTTTATTTTCATATACACTTTTCTGTTATAAACTTTAATTTGATAAATTTGCAATGAATGCATCTACATTGCATTGGTATTGCCATGATGCACCACTCTTATACAACTGTTTCTTATTGCTTTTTATGTTGCAACTTGAAATATGAGTTCCTTTCTCACCTCCTTCTCCGTTACATAAAAAAAATATCAATTTTTTTAAAATCAATAAATGTAAGCTCTAATGAGCCGGGCTATCGATTTCTCAAATTTTAGGAAGAGGCCGTGACCTACAAATGTTGTTTTATTACATTTTTTTTATTGTTGGCTTCACTGATGCTTTCATACAGCCATTTAGATTTTAGAACTTATTTCTCGTGAACAAGACATGGACAAAGTCCTGTAAATGGTAGATCTTAGTAGTAAGAAAAATGTTGCTTGGGATTTCGGATAAGAACCCGCTATTTCAGAACTGCTGATGTCTAATCCTAGTGATCCACATCATAAATCATTTTCTCTCAACCACTCATGAGTAGAGTGGACAAATTTTGCTAATAGTTCTATATTCTTATTCTAGCATTCATTTTGTATGTGGTACTCTAGCATTTAAGCTTTACTAAATGTTATTTAACATTTGATTCTACCCTCAATCTGGTTATAGTTTAGCTGATGAAGCAGGAATAGTAATTGTAATTAGTTATTCTTTTTTAGTCAGTTGCGAAGATGAGCTACCAGCTTATTTTCGTGTAGAGAGGCTATAGATGAACTTTTCTTGTCTGGACCTCGCTTGTCGGACACACTTAATCTTGTCATAGGTGAATTAGTGTTTCATTTATGTATGCAACTAACTCTGTTATATTGGTAAGCTCATTGATGCATGAAAGACAATAGCATGCTATAGAGTAGCCTGATCTGTATAATCCGATCTGTGGCCAAGACAATCATTCTATACCTGGTCTTGATTGTTCGGGATTATAATGATATCTTGTAAAGTACATTTCCAGTCAGCTCTAAAATTTTGTTGTTTGCATTGACTCTCCTTTTGATGCTGCAATGGTTATCATAATTGCCATCTCGCTGACTCAATATGGAAGCTTGATATAGAAAAAAAATGAAAAATTAAAGCTACACATCTAAACTAAAATTCTTGCAGTTGCTGCCAGTCTAAGTGAATGATAAAAAATGTAATCAGCAGATGACGTAATCAGGCGGTACTTAACTTTTTTTGTCGTAAACATTATCTCTGTTTTTAATTTGGTGTAAATAATTCATCTTGCAGAATTTATCTCCTTTAACTTGTATATGTTGAAGAAGTTCTAAATGTATCGAATTGTCTAGATTGAGCAATTTATATAAATTCTGTTTGGAAGCTCCATTTCCCAGTAAAATATTTTTCCAATTTTCACATATAATTTTGTGTTGTTTTGGGTAGAATGCTAGACCACCGTTACCATCTACATGCCCTGTCGCATTTTGCCATCTCATCAACCAGTGCTGGGCAGGTAATCCTCATAAGCGCCCAGATTTTAACAAGATTGTCACAACCTTGGAAAGCTTTGAAAAGTCCCTCGACCAGGATCCTGATTTCTTCTCATCCTACAAACCTCGTAAGCATCATGCTATATGCGGGTTCTTTCCCAAGTGGACAAGTGCGGGTAGATCTGCTTAAGATGTCTTCTTTCTAACTGTTTGTGATGCAAATGTATCACATTCTATTGTCGATTGTTTATTTAGGTTTGTATAGGTTTTTAGTTTTTATAGTTATAAATTGTATGTATGCCGTCTTTGCACAATTTGGAATAGGTCTAAAAATGAAGACCTTCATGTGCTTGTTATGCTAGCTTGAGATTTACCTCTATATTTGTATGGCAAATCGGAATGACAATGTTGGCAGTTAAAGGAACTCGGCTTTTATCATACTATTGATTATGCACAATTATTTTTGATAAAACGAGCTATTTTGATCTACCAGAACACATAACTCTACATTAATGAAAGAGTTGCAGAAATGAAGAAGATGAAGAACACACATTATTAAGAACTAACTCATTGTTTGATACAGAACAGATTGATTAATTAAAAATGAAAACTAAAGATTCGTTTATATACAATGCTGAGCTATGCTGAGCTGAGCTAACAGAATCGTAACTAACTAATGTGTGAGCTGGCATCTCTAGCTGACGTGGACTCTGCACAAGTTAAATATTCAATAGCCTCCCTCAAGTTAGGAGGAGATGACTTTCCTAACTTGGACAGTAGAGAATGAAAATGTGGTGAAGGTGCAACCTTGGTAAAGACATCAGCTAATTGAGATCGTGTAGGCAAGTAAGTTAAAGCAAACCTTCCAAAACCTTGTCACGAGTGAAATGACAATCAAGTTCAATATGCTTGTACGTTCATGGAAAACAAGATTTTTAGTTATACAATGCAGACTGATTATCACAATGTAACTGCACTGGTTTAAGATCATCAACACAAAGTTCTGTGAGCAAACGTACAACCCAAGTGACTTCAGCTGCTGCAGAAGCCATGGCACGATATTCTGCCTCTACAGAAGATTTAGATACTGTAGTTTGTTTTTTTTGATTTCCAAGTAATTGGTGAATTACCAAATAATAATATGTACCCTGTAACTGAACGTCTAGCATCAACACAAGATGCCCAGTCCGCGTCAGAAAAAGCTTGCAATTTAAGATGATCTGAAGCATTCAATAAAATTCCTTGTGTGACAGTACCAGCCAAATATCGAAGAGTATGATTTAATGCAGCCATATGAGAAGAACAAGGAGCATGCATGTATTGACTTAAGGTTTGAACAGTGTAAGAAAGATCAGGGCGAGTATTTGTGAGATAATTGAGTTTACCAACCAGTGAACGATAAACATCAGGATTAGAAATAAGTGTACCATCATTTTCAGACAACTTGAGATGAACTGGAAGTGGAGTACAAGTAACTGAAGTAAGATCCATACCAGATTCTGTCAATAACTCTTGAGCAAACTTTTGTTGGCATAAAATAATCCCAGAAGTTGTATGAGTGGCCTCAATTCCCAAGAAATAATGAAGAAACCCAAGGTCTTTAATTCCAAACTGAGCATCTAAATGAGACTTAAGAGAATGAATTGCTGCAATACACATAAGAGATCCAGAACGTTTGATAAACAAACTATAATCGTTCTTCGATTGAACAAAACCTTGGCAAATGAGTTCCTCAACTAATTTGGCATGCCATTCTCGAGATGCCTGTTTAAGGTCATAAATGGACTTTCTAAGTAAACAAACAAAATTATGAGGATTAGGTAATCCTTCTGGTGCTTGCATATACACTTCCTCCTTCAAAGTCCCATGCAAGAACCCATTATTAACATCAAGTTGATGTAAAGACCAGTGTCTACTAGCAGCTAGGGATAACAAAATCCGCATAGTACTCATCTTAACCACATGAGAAAATGTTTCCTCATAGTCTATGCCATGCTTTTGGTTGTACCCTTTTGCAACCAAATGAGCCTTACAACGTTCTAAAGTACCATCTGACTTTAACTTCACTTTAAAAACCCATCGTGAGCCTATAGCTTTCTTGTTAGCAGGCAAGGGAACTAAATTCCAAGTGTGATTAAGATGTAAAGCCTTGAGTTCAGCATCCATAGCAGCCACTCAAAGAGGATTGGAAAGTGCTTCTTGATAAGAAGTTGGTTCTGTTATAGTGCATTTAGATGAAACTGTTGGTGATTGGACAAGATTACACCAATGAACTGGTTTAGTAGCACTATGACAGTGATATGAAGATAAGTAAGCCGGAGGTTTGTGAATTCTAGATGACTTTCTAGAATTTGCAAGCACATCACTTGTAGACACTTGTAGACTCATGTGATGTAGAAGAAAATGTTAAATCAGTATTAACATCATGTGAAGAAGAGGATAACTGAGAATTATCTGAAGTATGAATCTCAGAGGAATGAGAAGATAATAAATTTGTAGAATCTGCAGAATTATTTTGAAATGAAAAAAGAGGAATAGATTTAGAGATATCAACAACAGTTGAAGATGACAAAGAAGGTAAGTAAATATAAGTTGGAAAAAGAGTAGGCTGTTCATGAGAATGATAAGGAAAATGTGTCTCATGGAAAATCACATATCTAGAAATAAAGAAATGATCATTGGCAAAGTCTAGTACTTTATATCCCTTTTGTGAACTAGAATAACCTAGAAAAACACAAGCAACAGCTCTTTGATCGAATTTGCTTCGATGCTCATTAATAGTTGAAGCAAAACACAAGGTACCAAATACCTTTAAATGAGATAGTGATGGAGTAGTCCCAGTAAGTTTGTAGTAAGGTGTCTCATTGTTAATACTTTGTAAAGGTACTCTGTTAATCAAATAGGTAGCACAGAGAACTGTTTCACTCCAAAATTTAGCAGGAACCTTTGATTGAAAATATAGAGATCTAGCAGTTTCCAATAGATGTCTGTGTTTACGCTCCACAACTCCATTTTGTTGTGGAGTGTAACTACAAGAAGTCTGATGAAAAATGCCATGTGATAAAAACAATTCCTTCATTTGTCCTTGACACAATTCAGGAGCATTATTAGAACGAACTTTAACAATCTTGGCTTTTTATTGAACAACAACATGAGCAATAAAATCTTTCATTACTTTGACACAATCAGATCTTTGTTTCAACATATGCACCCAAGTAAATCGACTATAGTCATCAACAATGGTAAGAAACTGATTACAACCTGTATGAGATTTGACCTTATAAGGTCCCCAAACATCAAAATGAAGCAGTTCAAATGGAGCTACAGTTTTGATACTGCTAGTTGGAAATGGAACTCTACATTGTTTTGCTAAAGGACAAATCTGACATATAACATTTTGTTATGTACATTGCATTCCTGAAAGAGATGGTATAAGCTTCAATCTAACAAATGGTAGATGGCCAAGCCTTAAGTGCCAGACATGAAGATCTTCTTTGATAGTGAGAAAACTTTTGCTAAAAGCCAAATCAGTAGCTATTCCTGAAGTGCTATATAATCCATTCTGAAATTTACCAAGAAGCATTGGCTTCTTTTTCATCAAAGGGTCCTGTAAGACACATTCATGACCATAAAAATCCACTAAGCATTGTAAATCTTTACACAACCTTTGCACTGAAATCAAATTATATTGAAAAGTAGGTATGTGTAGAACATTAGACAGAGTCAAATTCTGATTGACATGTACAGATCCTATGTGTAAGATAGGAATCTGTCTACCATCTGGGACAACTATAAACTCATGATCACCAACATGATTTATACTTATGAAAAAGACTTATATCAGAACAAATGTGGTCTGTAGCCCCACTGTCAATTAACCAACCAGATTTAGAAGTTGCTTTTGCTAATAAGCAAACCTTACCATCTAGCATAACATGATCAGAATGAGCAGTGGTGTGAGAATTAGCAGAAACTGATTGCTTATTCAACAAGTCCATAAGTTGTTGATACTGAGCAACAGATATAGTAGAAGATTCATCAGATTTATTGGCACAACCAGATGATTAAGCATGATTAGGATTGAAAGAAACTGCAGCATTAACTTTCCTGTATTTAAACTTGAAATTAGGTGGATATCCATGTATCTTAAAACACCTTTCCACACTGTGGCCAGAGATTTTACAATTTGTGCAAAAATAATTGCCTCCTTTCTTAACAGTGCCACTTGAATTAGCATTTCCTTTTCCAGAAGTAAAACTCTATTTCTGAGAATATCCAGGTCTAAATCTCTTTTTGCTGTCAGCTAAGAAAGCTAAAGACTCAGTTGGATTGGTAAGTTGTGACAACTCTTGTTGCCTTTCTTCTTGTGAAAACACTCTAAAGGCATTAGACAGACTAGGTAGAGGTTGTTGCATTAAAATATTACCCCTTATAACAGTAAATTTCTCATTGAGCTTCATCATAAATTGCAACAGCCTTTGATCCTGCTGCATTTGCAAAACTTTCTGAGTAACATTACATGTACATTTGTTACATGTACAACAAGGTAGATGACTTATATCGCTCATAGCATCCCACAAAGTTTTGATTTCAGTAAAGAAGTCTGAAACATTTTTAGAATCCTGAGTTAATTCAGGCAATTGTTGCTCAAGAGAAAAGATCTGAGTCATAGAAGCATAGCCAAACCTATCTTCTAAATCTAACCAAATCTTTCTAGCTGTCTTGAAAAACAGAACACTCCTTGAAATAGAGTCATCAAGATTTCATAGTAACCAAGAACAAACAAGATCGTTACATCTTTCCCAGGCTTTGTAATCTCCAGAAGTAATAGCATGTTTATTAATTGATCCATCAACAAAACCTAGTTTATTCATAGCAGACAAACTAAGCATCACAGAACGCTTCCAATTACTATATCCATTTCCATTAAACTTCACAGAAACTAACTGTGTTGTATTAGCATCAGAAGGATGTATGTAGTAGACACTTGTAGTGTTGATAAGTGGATTTATATCCACTTGGATCGTTCTATTTGGCTTAAATTGGTGTTTTGTATCTCAAGTATTGGTGTATTTTAATGTGTTTTGTGAGAAATTGTGCAGGATATAATTCTAGGTGCAAGTGTGGAAATTTCAGTGTTATATGTGTTTTTAAGCTCAGAAGAATAAGTGCTTGGAGTTGCATTCGAAAACGGAGAAGAAATCAACTGAAGGATTGAATGCAGTCTGTTCAGCAAACAGTGGGCGCGGGCGCGCCAGGATTGGCTTTGATTGCGCGCGGGCGCGCGGACAAAAGGCTGAGCAGAGTTGCGCGCGCGGGCGCGGTGGATTATACCTAAGGGTGCGCGCGGCCGCGCCTGGTTCGACAGAAACTTCCCAGAATTCAAGTTTTAATAGGAAATTGCCGTTTTCTTCTCCTAATCAAGATGGCAATTGTCTTGGACGGTCTGAAACTTCTAGAATCAGTTCTAAACATGGGAATTGCAATTCTAATCAAATCAAAGAAGGAAAATTACCGGAATTCTATCCTATTTCAAATACGGTAATTGCTTGGTCAAGGAGGCACTTGGGGGCTATAAATACACACCTTGGGGCACAGAAAAATAATCATCTACACATCCTACACACAAAATTCGTTCAGAGCAAGAAGGAAGAGAAGCCAAGCGAGGATCGTGACGACAAGAAGATCTAGATATAGTTTTTCTTGTATTCCTTTGTGGAGGCGTATCTTTTGGATGCTTGTTACTTTCACGGATTTGTTCACTAAACCTTATTCTATTATTGTTTTATCCATCTTCTTTATCTTGTTATTTACCATGTTTTCATCAAATCCCATGGTGACGAAAGGTTTAATTATGAACTAATCGTTGTCGTGGGATCCTAGTGGATTTATCTATGTAGCTTAGTAGTTTGCATGCCTTAAAGATTTATGTGTGGTGAATTCTTGATATCATCGTATGGTTAATCTTAATGCTTTTAGATGAGTAGCTAACATCTAAATTGAATTGTTAATCTCTTGCTAAACGAGAGTGGATCTTGAGATTTAGAACTTGCCATGCTAGCATAGGATAGGTTGATGTTAAGCATCATGATTTGTGGCATGAATAGAGATATTATGCTACCCTATGTGATCTAAGTGAATAACTTGTGCTTCAACCTTTATGTTTTCAAATTCTATAGAGATATAGGGTCTAAACATAGTAGGTGCCTATTCATCTTCTATCTCTTTTGTGGATGTATGTGTAGATTGGTACTAGTATACCGAGAGGTAACTTTTACTCTTTTCGTGTTATTCGATCAGATATCAAAACCATCGCATATTTTAATTAAAGGCTGCAACTCTAAGTGAAGTAGATGATGAAACTAGGGTTCCATGTTTTATTCTCATATTAGTAATTTGATTTTAATCTCTTTAATTAGTTAATCTTTAGTTTGATAATTAATTTAGTAGTCAATAAAAATTCAATTTGTTACTTTTCTTAGCAGTGAGTTAAAACCTTACATTGTTGCATAGGCATATTTACTAAATTGAACACCATTCTAGATCTCTGTGGGAACGAACTTGATTTAATCATATATTACTTGTGACTACGTGCGCTTGCGTGAATTTAGCATAACAAGTTTTTGGCGCCGCTGCCGGGGATCATCGGTGTTTTTATTTTAGTTTATGTGCTTGTCATCAGTGGTCGTTAGCGTTCACTGACTCGGATTCTTACTTAGTTTGTTTGTTTCGTGGTGTTTCAGGTACTTAGGTTTGTATGCAAACACGTTTGCAAGCTCGTTTACAAAAACTGGCGGAAGACGATCTTGTAAAGAATAAGGAGAATAAGGAAGAGGAAACTGAAACTACAGTAGCAATGGCAGATGCAGCAGCAGCTAAGGCTTTGAGGGAGTATTCTCAGCCGAAACTCAATGATATCCAGTCTAGCATTATTAGACCAGCTATTGCAGCGAACAACTTTGAGATCAAGCCGGGCACAATTCAGATGGTGCAGAATTCGGTCCAGTTTGGGGGGGCTTCTACGGAGGATCCAAACATGCATGTTCGGGGCTTTATCGAAATCTGTGACACTTTCAAATGTAATGGTGTGACGGATGATGCTATCAGGTTGAGGCTTTTCCCATTCTCTCTGAGGGATAAGGCTAAGAGCTGGCTACACTCTCTACCACCTGGTTCCATTACTACATGGGAAGATCTTGCTCAGAAGTTCCTTACTAAATTCTTCCCTATGGCGAAAACTGCAGCATTAAGGAACCAGTTGACTCAATTCCAACAGCAATCTGGCGAGTCCTTGTGTGAGGCTTGGGAACGCTACAAGGAGATGCTAAGGAAGTGTCCTCATCATGGCATGCCTGATTGGATGGTTATTAATGGTTTTTTCAATGGATTGGGAGCACAGTCTAGGCCTTTGCTAGATGCAGCATCAGGTGGAGCTCTGTGGGCAAAGAGCTATGATGAAGCTTATGAACTTATTGAGATGATGGCTGCTAATGAATATCAGAATCCAACCCAGAGACTTTCTCAAGGCAAAGGAGCAGGAGTTTTGGAAGTAGACACAGCGTCGATGATTACAGCTCAGTTGAAGGCTCTTGCTATGAAAGTGGATTCTCTTGCTAATTATGGAGTTCAGCAGGTGGCTAGTGTTTGTGAGTTATGTGCGGGCGCACATGAGACGAGTCAATGTGCTATCTCTTCTGAATCAGCACAGTTCGTGAGTAATTTTCAGAGACCTGCTGCACCGGTTCCAGCCACTTATCATCCTAATAATAGGAATCATCCTAACTTCAGCTGGAGCAACAATCAGAATACTCAACAATCTTATCAGCAAGCGAAGCCGTATAATCAAGGCTATCAACAACCTTATAGGGCACCATATCAACCCCCAGGATTTCAGCAGCAACAACCTCAGACTCAGGTGGGGCAATCATCTAATGATAAATCTGATGAGATGTGGATAGCGTTGAAGAATCTACAAGCTGGTCAGAAGCTCTTGGAAACTCAGATAGGACAGATTGCAAGTGCCTTATTTAGTAGGTCACAAGGAACTCTTCCTAGTGATACAGAGACTAATCCAGGCATGAGGGAAAACAAGGAACAGGTCAATGCAGTTACTTTGAGATCCGGAAAGGTTACAACCGATCAAAAATCAGCAACTGAAGAAGAGGAAGAAGTGCAGAATCAGCAGGATGAAAAATCTGCGGTGCCCGAAATTGAGAAATCTGATTTAGTGGCTGATCAGCTAGATGGTGAGAAGAGCAAGGAACCTGTTGAAAAGTTTACTCCGGAGCAATCTTCAATGAATAATCAGATCTATCCACCTCCACCATTTCCTGGACGTTTGAAGAAAAGTCAAGAAAAACAGTTTCAGAAATTTATGGAGGTCTTCAAGAAACTGTCCATTAACATTCCTTTTGTTGAAGCGTTGGAGCAGATGCCGAGATATGCAAAGTTCATGAAAGATATTTTGTCAAGGAAGAGAAGGTTGGAAGATTTTGAAACAGTGGCATTGACGGAGGAGTGTAGTGCTGTTCTGCAACAGAAGTTGCCACCTAAACTGAAAGATCCGGGAAGTTTCACTATTCCATGTACTATTGGCAATCTTTCTTTCAGCAAATGCTTATGTGATTTGGGAGCTAGCATTAATCTTATGCCCTTGTCTGTTTTCAAGCAACTTGGTTTACCGGAGCCAAAGCCAACTAACATCTCTTTGCAGTTGGCTGATCGATCTATCACGTATCCGAGGGGTATAGTGGAGGATGTTTTGGTAAAAGTTGATAAACTCATATTCCCAGCTGATTTTGTGATCTTGGATTTCAAAGAAGATAAGAAGATTCCCATAATTTTGGGAAGACCGTTCTTGGCTACAGGAAAGACTTTGATTGATGTGCAAAAAGGAGAGCTTACAATGAGGGTGCAAGATCAGAGTGTCACCTTTAATGTGTTCAAGGCCATGAAATTTCCAACAGAAGATGAAGAGTGTTGCAGTGTGGAAATAGTTGATACGGGTCAGAGAAAGAAGTTTAATCAATTGTTGAGCGAAAAGTCGGACACACACTTGCTCAAGCATCCTATCAGTGATTCCATTGACAGTTCTTCGGTTCGAGATCTCTCGAATGTCAAGCTCGGAAAACTTCCATCTCATTTGAAATATGTCCTTCTGAATGATGAGTTGTTAATTTTTGAAGAGGGTCACGATAATGTGTTAAGAAGGTGGAGCATGGATGATGAAGTAGAGGAGTGTTCTTATCAATCGACTGTGAAGCAGAAGCACTTTAGAGGTGTGAAGAAGAAAAAGAAAAAGTCAATTGGAGGAAGAGGCAAAGTGAAGTATGATTTAGAAAAGATGTGGGAAGGAAGCAAGAAGGTTGTCAAACAATGGGTGAATGGTCCTTCTGCTAAGGACAAGTCGAATGCAATCTTCGAGCCACCATGATTTGAATCATATTTGTCCGGCTAAATGACGTTAACGACAGCGCTTCGTGGGAGGCAACCCATGTGTTTCGGTATTTTTAGGTATGTTTTCTGCTATCCCTTGTATTTACTTCCATTCAATGCGGACATTGAATATTTTAAGTTTGGGGGTGGTTTGAGGGATTAGTAGTTGTTGTTCTATTATTGTGTCATGTAGGATATCATGTTTTGCATATTAGTGTAAGTCATGCATTTTATGTTCGTATTATCTACGTTTGTTTCATATAGGACATTTTGTTATTGTTTGTTTGTTACCATGTGAGTTCATATTAGTTGCATTTTCATGGCATGCATTTTTCATGATCCCTTAAAATGAGCTGATTCTGATTGATAGGTAGATGTTGATTTGGGTGTGATGATAATGAGTAGAGGGCTGATTTATAGTTCCTATGAAATTGACTTGCATGTTACGGGAACAAAATTATTACACAGTCTCATTGGGGTGCTTTTTGGGTTAGGTTGGAGTCATGCCTGTTGGATGTTTTGAGATTTAATCACTTGTTTATTCTTAGAATTTTCGTTATTCCCTTTATAGCATAGGAACATTAAAGTCTAAGTTTGGGGGAAAACAGGAATTTCATGCTAGTTGTTAATATTTGTCAATAAAGGCTAGGCGTCAAATGGCTAGTAGCCAGCTCATATTTATATGAGTAGTCTAGGGTTGGAAATGAGAAAGGCTCATTCCAGATTGCATAAAAAAAAAAAAAAAAAAAAAAAAAAAAAAGAAGAAGAAAAAAAAAATCAGAAAAAAAAGAAAAAAAAAAGTCAATTGTTCGTTTGTTTTATGCAAAATTAACCAGAGTGAGCTCTTTAATACTCGAGTAATTAAGTCTGAGGGGACTCAGTCCTAGTGACCTAAGGCTTTTACAGTCTGGGATCCACTGACCCAACACTCGCTACATGGGTATTATTGTATAAGCCTTTTGGGGTCTCATTCATTGCACGGTTAAATAAGCATGCGTATTGTATATAGTATTATGTGTCATAGTAATAAAGCATGAGTTTCTGTCTACCTTGGATAAGGGTGGAGGTGTTCTTAGGTTATGGAGTGTCTACAGTCTATTCTAGTTATAAACCTGTGATTGTCTTGACGGAAAGCATGTATGATTTTTGACCTAGTTCTGGGGGTATTTTTGATGAGCATTGCACACACGCACGTTTCTGTTCATGTATTGTTAGTATACGGGGACTTAGTCGAGCTCTGCTTGGATTTGTTGCATTCGTTGAGATATTTGCTTGTTAGTTGGTTTTGGTGAGTTTGAAGGGGATCTTTGCATTTTTCATATTAGTTGCATTCATGCATTTGCATTAGGTTAAATGGATTTTGTGGGTACATTCGCTATAGGCCCTCACGAGACCTTACTCGTCCACTAGGGCTGCCTAGGGGTTTAAAGGGCTTGTTGCATATGCCAAATGCAACCGTGATCACCTACGGAAGTGGTACTAGCTAGTTGTATATATTTTTGTTTGTTTATGCTTGAGGACAAGCATCGGTTTAAGTTTGGGGGTGTGATAAGTGGATTTATATCCACTTGGATCGTTCTATTTGGCTTAAATTGGTGTTTTGTATCTCAAGTATTGGTGTATTTTAATGTGTTTTGTGAGAAATTGTGCAGGATATAATTCTAGGTGCAAGTGTGGAAATTTCAGTGTTATATGTGTTTTTAAGCTCAGAAGAATAAGTGCTTGGAGTTGCATTCGAAAACGGAGAAGAAATCAACTGAAGGATTGAATGCAGTCTGTTCAGCAAACAGTGGGCGCGGGCGCGCCAGGATTGGCTTTGATTGCGCGCGGGCGCGCGGACAAAAGGCTGAGCAGAGTTGCGCGGCGGGCGCGGTGGATTATACCTAAGGGTGCGCGCGGCCGCGCCTGGTTCGACAGAAACTTCCCAGAATTCAAGTTTTAATAGGAAATTGCCGTTTTCTTCTCCTAATCAAGATGGCAATTGTCTTGGACGGTCTGAAACTTCTAGAATCAGTTCTAAACATGGGAATTGCAATTCTAATCAAATCAAAGAAGGAAAATTACCGGAATTCTATCCTATTTCAAATACGGTAATTGCTTGGTCAAGGAGGCACTTGGGGGCTATAAATACACACCTTGGGGCACAGAAAAATAATCATCTACACATCCTACACACAAAATTCGTTCAGAGCAAGAAGGAAGAGAAGCCAAGCGAGGATCGTGACGACAAGAAGATCTAGATATAGTTTTTCTTGTATTCCTTTGTGGAGGCATATCTTTTGGATGCTTGTTACTTTCACGGATTTGTTCACTAAACCTTATTCTATTATTGTTTTATCCATCTTCTTTATCTTGTTATTTACCATGTTTTCATCAAATCCCATGGTGACGAAAGGTTTAATTATGAACTAATCGTTGTCGTGGGATCCTAGTGGATTTATCTATGTAGCTTAGTAGTTTGCATGCCTTAAAGATTTATGTGTGGTGAATTCTTGATATCCTCGTATGGTTAATCTTAATGCTTTTAGATGAGTAGCTAACATCTAAATTGAATTGTTAATCTCTTGCTAAACGAGAGTGGATCTTGAGATTTAGAACTTGCCATGCTAGCATAGGATAGGTTGATGTTAAGCATCATGATTTGTGGCATGAATAGAGATATTATGCTACCCTATGTGATCTAAGTGAATAACTTGTGCTTCAACCTTTATGTTTTCAAATTCTATAGAGATATAGGGTCTAAACATAGTAGGTGCCTATTCATCTTCTATCTCTTTTGTGGATGTATGTGTAGATTGGTACTAGTATACCGAGAGGTAACTTTTACTCTTTTCGTGTTATTCGATCATATATCAAAACCATCGCATATTTTAATTAAAGGATGCAACTCTAAGTGAAGTAGATGATGAAACTAGGGTTCCATGTTTTATTCTCATATTAGTAATTTGATTTTAATCTCTTTAATTAGTTAATCTTTAGTTTGATAATTAATTTAGTAGTCAATAAAAATTCAATTTGTTACTTTTCTTAGCAGTGAATTAAAACCTTACATTGTTGCATAGGCATATTTACTAAATTGAACACCATTCTAGATCTCTGTGGGAACGAACTTGATTTAATCATATATTACTTGTGACTACGTGCGCTTGCGTGAATTTAGCATAACAAGTGTCTTGAGTTGCTGAAACCGCAGTTCGATTCCAAGCATTACCAGTACCAGAATTAGTACCTTCAACCATTGTACTAATCAAGTAGACAAGATAATTGTTTTCTAAAGAGATGTATAAAATCAAGAAAACATAACACGAATGGGAGAGATCACAGAGTGCCAAAGAGATCACAAATCGGAGAGAGATTAGTAAAGAGATTACGAATCAGAGAGAGATTATGAAGAAATTAAGCAGAATTATGTGTTTAATCGCACAAATCAAGCAGATCGATAAGAAATACAGAAAATGTAAGACGATCTACTCAGAAAAACATCAACAAAATGATGAAATAACGAAGAAATGAACGAAAACACCTGTAAATTGCGGAAGAACAGAGAAATTCAGATGTGAAATGCGTCGTCGAACACCATGGACGCTCTGATACCATGATAAAACGAGCTATTTTGATCTACCCGAACACATAACTCTACGTTAATGAAAGAGTTGCAGAAATGAAGAAGATGAAGAACACACATTATTAAGAACTAACTCATTGTTTGATACAGAACAGATTGATTAATTAAAATGAAAACTAAAGATTCGTTTATATACAATGCTAAGCTATGCTGAGCTGAGCTAACAGAATCGTAACTAACTAATGTGTGAGCTGTCATTCTTGTGAGCTGGCATCTCTAGATGATGTGGACTCTACACAAGTTGAATATTCAATAATTTTCCCTGTTATGCTTAGTACATCGAGGATCGTCATGATTTCTTCACTGAATTCTGGGTTTGGCACTGGTTTAAGAAGCCAGATTCAGGTTATGATCTACAATGAGTTGTATTTGCTACTATACCAAGTTAGTACGTAGTATATAATTTGGCTTGTATAATTAGCATTATCATTGGATTCTCAAATGATAATGCTTGTAAATAACACTCACTATTAGCTTTGTGCACTTAGCCGGGGGTCTTCACGGAAACAGTCTTCCTACCGTTAAAAGTAGGGGCGTATATCTCACACCCCCCAGACCCTGTTCTGTAGGGATATACTGGGTATGTTTGGTTTGGTTTATTGGATTCTCAAATCAGTCCAATCTTGAACAGTGCAAAGCTATTCTGTCTTAAGAGTTAAGACTAAGAAAATTAATAGGTGAACCCCTTTTATCTTTTGGTAATTCCAAGCTCAAGTTTACGTATAATCACGACATGTGACACAAATTTATTGCACAAACTCTGAACAAAAACAACATATTTCAAAAAATCTTCAATATGTTTCTAAAGTGGTGCAAGTCGGCATCTGCAATAGATATATTCGATTATATAGCATAAATGATAATAAAAAAAATTGAACAAAATTTTTACTGTGGATAGTGAGAGCCGGGTCTTTTACTTTGCGTAGAAAAAATAATTAGTAACCGGTAACATGTACCAGTGAAATGACTTGCATATATAGTTACATTGCGTGCTTTTTGTGAGAGCAAGACTTCATCTTCATGTGTTGTCTCAAGTAAAATGTACAAGGCAAGCAAAATCCAGATAGATAATCTAGCCAAAAATATATATAGAAATTAGAAAAAAATTGAAGGAGTTTGCTTCCTTGTATTTTTAATAATATATGAGTTCTCGATTAGCATGTGATCGATGATTGCAGTTATCTCTCCGTGATTTTGTTTGACGAATAAAAATATATACTAAATATTTATGTGAATGGCTGCTTTTAAATTTTAGATTAATTAGTAAGAAACTTTGAATATATAATTGTAAAGAAAATTCAAGGACAGGCAAGAAGACGTACAAGATATTACAGAGCGGCGGTTTGAATTCCAATATGAGAAATTATTTTGAATTCCAAGATATTACAGAGCGGCGGTTTGAATTCCAATTGAACAAGATATTCAAAACAAAGCGGCGGTTGCATGCCAGAGTTGTATAGTTGGGTTGGAGACATGTCGCCTTCCTACTTTCTGGGTTTTCTCTGACATTACACCTCTGTAAAATCTATTCCTTTTTTAGTTAGATATTATATATATAAACTTTACATGCATACCTTATAATTAAAACTTAAAACTTAATATTATATATATAGGCCAAGGTTCTAGAGAGAACACCCTTAAAAAGAGAACGAGAGAACACATCATCTAACCATTGAATCTATTAAATCTAATGGCCCCGCCAGGGGCACCCAATACAAAAAAGTCTTATAATTCTAGTCTCTATCCATTCATAAAAAAAAAAATTTAAAAAAAAATTTAAAAACCTGTTATGACGTCACAGTGACATCATCATCATTATTATTTTTTTAAAAAAAAATTTTTAATATTTTTTTTTAATGAATGGATAGAGGGTAAAATTATAAGACTTTTTTGTATTGGGTGTTGTTAGCGGGACCATTAGATCTAATAGATTCAATGGTTAGATGATGTGTTCTCTCGTTCTCTTTTTAAGGGTGTTCTCTCCGGAGCCTAACCCATATTCCCACACCACCTCTTAAAGTCTTTTGTTGCATCTATTTTCTTGTTCAGCTTTCATTACAGAAAAAAACTGCAAAAAAAGTTGTTGGCTTCTACTGTTTCATGGATTGTTTTTAAGGTATGTGTTTCTTCTTGTTTGTTTTAGACTCTTTACTACTTTGCTATTGGATCATTTTAACAAGTCTAATGCAATGTTATAAGTTTGTTGTTTATTGGGTTTTTTGATTCTTGTTTAGTTCACTAAGTTTAAGTTGTTTTTGTTTGAATTGTAGTTGATGGGCTGATATTTAATGATCTGTTAATCTTTAGTATTAAAGTTTAGTTCTTGAACTTATTTAAGAGTAGAATTGACAATGATGATTTGTCTATAATTAGGAAGATCAAGATTTTGGCACCTGTCTATACTGCTTTTGAATCATTGCTTTTGTCACTACCTTTGAGCTTGTATTTTAGAATTAGCACTATACTGTTTTTAGTTTTGTGATAAATATATCTTCTTTTGTTGCTTAGCTGTTAGTATATGTTTTTGATGTGTATCAGGTATGATGTGTTGACCAAGTGTCGGCATGTAATTTGAACATTTCGCTTGTTTGTTGTGAATGTTCAATCGGTGAATATAGGAAGAAACTTAATTGATTACAACAACTGTTTGTCGGTTGGTATAAGAAAAGATACCAGGAGTTGTTATGGGTGAAATATACGAAGAAGGGCTGATAAATGAAGCGAATGAGAATGGAAATTTCGCCCCTTTAAAGGAAGATTCTGTAGTAGATAACTCTTCAAAAAGTCCAAAAAACTCTCAAATTGCAGGAAATGGTCATACAGTTGATGAGGTAGTTGACACTTCAATTGAGCATCTTTATGATAATGTTTGTGAGATGCAGAGTTCTGACCAGTCACCATCAAGGCGTAGCTTTGGATCTGATGGTGAAGAGTCTAGAATTGATTCTGAGCTCGGACACCTTGTTGGAGGAGAGATGAGAGAAGTTGAAATAATGGAAGAAGAAGTAGGGATGCAAAAGGCAGAAGATGATGATATTCGTAGTGATTCTGGTTTGAAAAAGGAAAGTTCCTCTGCAGGTAGAACATCGAGGAAATCAAGGGCCAAATCTGTTTCATCTACCAATTCAAAAAAAGCTTCTCACTTGCATTTGGAGTCGGATGCAACATCAAGTCCTAAGAGCAAAAGCCCCGAAGAGAAACCTCCTCGAGATAAGCAGAATAACAAGGTGTTGGTGAAACCAAATGGTGGAGACATCTCAGCGAAGAAACAAAAAAATATATCCCTAAGAGGGGTACCATCTCAAAATGGAGGTGATGATTCATCTGATTCAGGTGTAGAAAACCCTGACCTTGGACCCTTTCTGCTTAAGCAAGCAACGGATTTAATATCCTCTGGTGATAATCCTCGGAAAGCTCTTCAATTTGCTCTTCGAGCAGCAAAAACATTTGAAAAATGTGCAGATGGTAAGCCCAGCTTAGATGTAGTCATGTGTTTACACATGACTGCTGCAATATACTGTAGCTTGGGTCAATACAGCGAGGCTATTCCTGTTCTTGAGCATTCCCTCGGTATTCCTGTAACTGAAAAGGGTCAAGATCATGCTCTTGCTAAATTTTCTGGTCACATGCAACTTGGTGATACTTATGCCATGGTGGGTCAATTTGAGAATTCGATAATGTGTTATATGATGGGTTTGGAAGTCCAGATACAGGTTATGGGAGATAAAGATCCAAGAGTTGGTGAGACTTGCAGGTACTTGGCTGAAGCTCAAGTCCAAGCATTGCAGTTTGATGAGGCCGAGAAGCTCTGTCAGATGGCAATAGATATACACAAAGATAATAGTTCACCTGCTTCTATTGAAGAGGCAGCTGATAGAAGGCTTATGGGTCTTATATGTGAAACTAAGGGAGACTACGAAGGTGCTCTTGAGCATCTGGTTCTTGCTAGCATGGCCATGGCGGCCAATGGGCAAGAGAAGGAGGTTGCATCTATTGATTTAAGCATTGGAGATGCATACTTATCCTTGTGTAGGTATGATGAGGCTATATATGCTTATCAAAAGGCAGTCACAACTTTTAAGTCTACCAAAGGAGAAAACCATCCGACCGTTGCTGCAGTTTTTGTCCGTCTGGCTGACCTGTATAACAAGACTGGAAAATTAAAGGATTCAAAATCCTACTGTGAGAATGCCCTTCGAATCTATGAGAAGCCCTTACCCGGATGTCCTACAGAGGAGATTGCCAGTGGTCTGACTGATGTTTCTGCGATATATGAGTCGATGAATGAGCTTGATCAGGCTCTTAAGCTACTGAAAAAGGCATTGAAGATCTACAATGATGCTCCTGGCCAGCAAAACACAACTGCAGGTATTGAAGCTCAGATGGGAGTCATTCACTACATGTTGGGGAACTACCCTGCATCATACACCTCCTTCAAAAGTACCATTTTAAAGCTTCGAGCAGGTGGAGAGAAAAAATCTGCCTTTTACGGGATTGTCCTTAACCAAATGGGCCTAACCTGTGTACAACGTTATGCTATAAATGAGGCTGCAGAATTGTTTGAGGAAGCAAGACATGTATTGGAACAAGAGTATGGACCATATCATCCAGACACACTCGGGGTGTACAGCAATCTTGCTGGGACTTATGATGCTATAGGAAGGTATGCCTCTCTATTCTTCGTGCATTTCTTTGTATTATTTCAGGATTGCAGGTTTCTTAAGTAAATTCCTTTGTGAGCAAGGGCTGATAAACTAGTTAATGTTCGAGTGTCGGTGTGCTCCTATTTTCAATTCTTGAGTTCCCAAAGATTCCGCGTATGCAAATAAGCGTTTGAGCATTCATTATACTCTTCAGGTGATAATTAAGTGAGTTTCGAGTGTTATAATTAAATGTCTGCCTGAGCAGGTGTCCTTTTGGAAGGACACAAATTTACGAAGAGATTATCTCTCTCCTATTCTTTGCAAAGCTTCTTGTCACCTTAGTAAGACTAGTCTACATGATTATCAAGACCAAATCAGATGATATCTCGTATCATAAAAGTTTATGTCACAGAAATAAGAGATTCTTGTGACTTTGTTGAATGTTGTGAGGTTTTGTTGATGAATATGAATGTAATATAGACTTGTTAAAAGTCTTGACTCTTATTCCATGTCACTGCTACATCTTAAACTGTATGAATTATGGTATTTATTAAAACCTTCGGACAGGTTGGAAGATGCAATTGAAATATTGGAATATGTTGTTGGGATGAGGGAGGAAAAGCTCGGGACAGCAAATCCAGACGTGGACGATGAAAAGAAGAGGTTGGCAGAGCTATTGAAGGAGGCAGGCAGGGTTCGTAATAGAAAAGCCAGATCATTGGAACACCTTCTTGATGCCAACCCTCATGCTACAACACACGATGGCACTATGTTACGATAATAATGGTGTCTTTATATATTCATAACCTTTTTCGGAGTGGGAGATGAGGTATTATAGAAACATATTTATTTGTACAGCAGAGAGCAGAGGAACGGAAACAAGGTACAGAGGGCGGGTGGTTTGCAGGATGTGTTAAGTATGGATGCTGATTGTAATAAAGTGTACATGGGGTTTTGTTGTAATTCTGATTTGATTTTTTGTTTACTATGATGCAATTTGTTACATGCAATACAGCATATCCATTCTGTAATCATTTTTTAGGAATAAAAACCATTTATATCTTGGTATGTTGATTAATTTCGGAGTATTTGTGAAAAGACCTTAACCGACAAGTACTCAAAGCAGAGCGAGATCAGTGGGCAAGTAGCTCAATTGGTAGAGCAGCTCTTTCGGAATGATAACATATCATTTCTCGTTTCAAGCATCATTTCTCATTTCTCGTTTCTCGCTTGAAACAAGGTTTGAGGTTCGACTCCTCGCTTCTCCAAAAAAATAGGTTCGACTCCTCGCTTCTCCAAAAAAATATATCTTATTTAGCAAAAAAAAGAAGAAAAAAGAAAGCAGAGCGAGTATGTGGTAATAATTTTCGCAATGTCTTACATATGGTAATTTTGAGAGGGATAGTTGTCTGGAGAGGCTATTCTGTTTGGTATAACAGTGTATTTTGGTTGCTACTTGCAAGAGTTGGCTCTCACTTGGATTATTGGAAGGCAACGTTTATATTAGCTAGTGTATGTCATTATAAACCTTCTCACTTTATTTAAAGTTTTAGATGAGTTGGTTACTTAACAAGGTATTAGAGATCAGGCACGCAGAGGTCCCAACTCTCTACGACCCCCAATATTCTCACAATTATTATGGACACGCTCAAAGATGGGCGCCCGTGATCCACTCTTCGACCCAAAAATGAGCTTTCGAGTGAGGGCAAATGTTATGATATATTTTGGCATGTCTAATAATCTCCCAAATTTCTAATATTTACTAATTATTAATTCAGATTAATAATTATTGCTTAACCGCTAAGTAATATCCTCTCCCTGAAATGAGGAAACAATCAATTTAAATCAATGATTAACGGAAAATATCTCCAAACGATATTCTTCAAATCAGGAAGATATCACAACGATAAGATTAAATCAGATAAAATCAGTAATCACTCAGATTAACGAAGTTTATCCCTAAAGTCTCTAAGGGATAGACACAAATCAATTACACAGAACTACGTGGGCTTGATCCTATATAAACATATAGGTACGTAGGCATCTTGGTATTATGGAATCCGATACACGAGATAAATCGAGACACCTGCCAAGTTCATGCCCCTCTTTTTTCATAAACTCTAATCCCCTAAAACAGCCACATAAACATTCAATTCGCTCAATTATTCCAGCACACCTCCGATTTCGTGTTGTTACGAAATTCCTCCAACAACATTTGGCGCTAGAAGGAGGGCTAATTTTTCGTTTGTGGAGGACAAACGAATACCAAAAAATATACACACGGGGTTTTGGGTTCTAAATACACAAAAAATTGGGATTGGTTACGACAATTGACATGGCGGAGCACAAAATATAATATAGGACGGCGGCAATTATAAATGGACGACACATAAATGATAGGGCTGACGGTGGTACATAGAAGTCATATACAAATTTTTGATATGGTGGCAAGCTACGGTGGAAGAATTGAATAGAAAAAAGGCTTCGGAACTAGAAAAAAAATGAAGCAAAAAACAAAAGACTAAGGCATGAGATTACGCCCCCTTCATTTGCATACATACATAATACATATTACATAATGATACATGGTGGATTGGTGGGACGCTAATAAACCAAGATCAACAGAGATAACGGCACGCATGAGCAAAACAGGGCAGCACCAAGGAAAAATGGAAAGAAAAGAAAAAGCAGGTCGCAAAAAAATGGAAATTAACAACAAGAAGCAACAGAGGCCAGCAACAGCAACAAGAAAAAGAAGTCGAAGAGCGTAAATATCCTAATCACCAGGAAACGATAAATAAAAGAGTAAGTTTCTTATTCTTATCCTTATTTTTTGCTCATTGATTAGGTAACAAAGCCGCGTTACGCGCGGCACGAAAATATTTTTAAAAATTATACACATAACATTATTGTTTGTTAAATTTTATTATTTGAAAGTTAATATGATAAATTAAAAATTATGTGAAATGTAATTAAATTTGAATGTTTAAAAATTAAAAAGAGAAAAGAATTAGGTGAAAAAAAAACATTTTTCAGTTAAATTCTTGAATATTAATAATAATAATAATTTTGAAGATATTGACGAACCTATTTTGTCACATAAAAAATGCTTTTGAAATCTAATATTGACAAACATTTGCAAAGTTTGACATTGAATAAGTAAAAATAACATTTGTGAATCTTTTCTATTTTCGATGGCATCATAAAAGATGTGATTGCTTAATTTGTTATTAAATTATTTGTTAGTAAAATTGATTGTACGATGAAAAGAATTAGAATGTAAATGTGATGAGAGGTGTGATTGATTTCACTTGTCGATATATTTGGTTTTATGACGAAAAAAACAAAATTCAAATGCATATTGTAAGTCATGCTTCATGTTTTTTTGGAGTGATCCGACACCCGTATCTCTACATTTAATTAATTTTTCAGAACATTTAATAAGAACTGTTTTGTTTGTAACATTAAAATTAAATTCATGGACACATCAAAGTGATACTCACATATTCTAATATTCTTTTATTAAATTTTATAATAAATTTGTACATATAATTGTTTTTAAAGCCGATTCTCGTTTTATAACACCCTTACTTAATGCTCAAAAAGTGAGAATTTGTTTAAAATAACAAAAAACAACTCCTTAAACACCTTTTACTTTTTTCCATACCAAACTACAATGTCAACATAATTCCTATAATAAAAATTTGTAAATATTAAATATAACTAATTAACAATTTTAAACAACGTCTCCCATCTCATAACATACATGATTAATTAATTAGTAATAGTATAAGAATGTGTTTAATTAGAATATTAATTTTTCCAACACAAAATAATCAAACAACGATTGAGTAATTTTTTTATTGATTTAATTGACGAAAAAAAGGGTCCACTTGATTCAATTTAATTGAGTTGGTCACACCCCATGTATAGTTTATTCAGGTATAAATGTAAATTCTATGATATTACTTTTATTTAAATTGTGGATGTTAATCGAAAAATATATATACTTATGTATCTTATCATGATTCTCACGATCATTGATTAAGAATTTATCGAAAAGTTAAAATCGTTTATTAATTATTGCCAAAACATTTGCAATGATTTTGAATAAGGATTAGAAATGACGATAAAAATTATTTTATTTTATTGTTTTACCATAAAATATTGGTATTTTTATATAAATCATTAACATTTTATAACAAAATAATAATAATAATAATCTAATAAAATTGTTAAACTTTTATATTAAATATGAAATAAAGTGTATTTAATATATATTTAATAGGTATAATTAATTATTAATTAAATGCAAGAAAATTATTTTAATAAAAAATAAAAAAGTGAAAATTCAAAAAAAATATTTTGAAGCTTCTGAATGCAAGTCTTTCCAGTTTCCTGCTATTATAATAAATTTTTATATAAAAGTACTGTAATAAATAAATTAATTTCTATTATTCTTAAAAATTGATTGGTCTCTTATGAATTTTCTATTTAAAATTAATTTACATGAATTATTAATTGGAAAAATATTTTCATTATATATATCTAAAATTTTGATAATCTTAAAAACATCACAAACATATTAAAATAAAAATTACAATATGAACGTAATATTTACAATCAAAAGTTACAAATATTGAATACAACTTAATAACGTTTTTTAAAACCGACACCCCTCTCATAATATACATGTTCAATAATAGTTTAAGAATTTATTTAATTTGAATATTAATTTATTTTGACATAATATAATGAAACAACGGGCATATAATTTTTTTATCAATATAATCTTTCGATAAAATGATTGAGTTTGTTCAATTTAATTAGTTTGGTCATAACTCATGTGTGTATGTGCATGATTTATTTACAAATTTCAGATATTAAGTAAAGATCCATGTACTTTCATAATTTACTACGATTCCACAATCATTGATAATAAAGATTATTTGAGATGTTGGTTAATAATGTTTTTTTTTTTGAAACAAGTTAATAATGTTTTTTAAAACCGACAGCCCTCTCATAATATACGTATTCAATAATAGTATAGGAATTTGTTTAATTACAATAAAAAATTATTTCAACACAATATAAAGAAACAATGGGTGTATAGCTTTTTTATCAATTTTATCTTCCGATAAATGACTGGATTTGTTAAATTTAATCGATTTAATCATAACTCATGTATTATTTATTCATGTGCAAATTTAAAATCTATCTGTACTGTTTGTATACAATTCTAGATATTAAATAAATATCTTGTACTTCCATAATTTATTACGATTTTCACAATTATTGATAATAAAAATTGCTTGAGAATTTAAGGTCGTGTACCCTATAATCATCCGAAAAGAAATTATAGTGATCTTGAATAGGGAATAAAAAATAACGCAATATAAGCAATTGTTATTCGTCATTTTAACTAAAATTAAACATAACCATATATAATTAATATTTAATATTGAAAAAATAACTATAATGTTCAACTAAAGTTTGCTAATTTTTAAACAAATGAAATAGTGTAAATTTAATATATGTTTAATAGGTGTAATTAATGACTAATTAAAATGTCATTAATAGCTATTTAATGCAAAAAAAGAATTTTAATAAAAAAAATCAAAAAAATGAAAATTCAAGAAAAATACTTTGAACTGTTCTGGTGCATTTCCGATCTCCGGGCATTATAATATATATAGATCAATTTTATCTTCCGATAAGTGACTGGATTTGTTAAATTTAATCGATTTGATCATAACTCATGTATTATTTATTCATGTGCAAAATTGAAAATCTATCTGTACTGTTTGTATACAATTCCAGATATATTATTTATTCATGTGCAAAATTGAAAATCTATCTATACTGTTTGTATACAATTCCAGATATTAAATAAATATCTTGTACTTCCATAATTTATTACGATTTTCACAATTATTGATAATAAAAATTGCTTGAGAAGTTAAGGTCGTGTACCCTATAATCATCCGAAAAATATTATAGTGATCTTGAATAGGGAATAAAAAATAACGCAATATAAACAATTGTTATTGTCATTTTAACTAAAATTAAACATAACCATATATAATTAATATTTAATATTAAAAAAATAAATATAATGTTCAACTGAAGTTTGCTAATTTTTAAACAAATTAAATAGAGTAAATTTAATATATGTTTAAGAGGTGTAATTAATGACTAATTAAAATGTCATTAATAGCTATTTAATGCAAGAAAAGAATTTTAATAAAAGAATAAAAAAAAATGAAAATTCAAGAAAAATACCTTGAACTGTTCTGGTGCATTTCCGATCTCCGGGAAAAAATGCTTTTGAAATCCAAATATTGACAAACATTTGCAAAGTTTGACATTGAATAAGTAAAAATAACATTTGTGAATCTTTTCTATTGTCGATGACATCATAAAAGACGTGATTGCTTAATTTGTTATTAAATTATTTGTTAGTAAAATTGATTGTACGATGAAAAGAATTAGAATGTAAATGTGATGAGAGGTGTGATTGATTTCACTTGTCGATATATTTGGTTTTATGACGAAAAAAATAAAATTCAAATGCATATTGTAAGTCATGCTTCATGTTTTTTTGGAGTGATCCGACACTCGTGTCTCTACATTTAATTAATTTTTCAGAGCATTTTATAAGAACTGTTTTGTTTGTAACATTAAAATTAAATTCATGGACACATCAAAGTGATACTCACATATTCTAATATTCTTTTATTAAATTTTATAATAAATTTGTACATATAATTATTTTTAAAGCCGATGCTCGTTTTATAACACCCTTACTTAATGCTCAAAAAGTGAGAATTTGTTTAAAATAGCAAAAATCAACTCCTTAAACACCTTTTACTTTTTTCCATACCAAACTGCAATGTCAACATAATTCCTATAATAAAAATTTGTAAATATAAAATATAACTAATTAACAGTTTTAAACAACGTCTCCCATCTCATAACATACATGCATGATTAATTAATTAGTAATAGTATAAGAATGTGTTTAATTAGAATATTAATTTTTCCAACACAAAATAATCAAACAACGAATGAGTAATTTTTTTATTGATTTCATTGACGAAAAAAAGGGTCCACTTGATTCAATTTAATTGAGTTGGTCACACCCCGTGTATAATTTGTTCAGGTATAAATGTAAATTCTACGATATTACTTTTATTTAAATTGTGGAAGTTAATCGAAAAATATATATACTTATGTATCTTATCATGATTCTCACGATCATTGATTAAGAATTTATCGAAAAGTTAAAATCGTCTATTAATTATTGCCAAAAAATTTGCAATGATTGTGAATAAGGATTAGAAATGACGATAAAAATTATTTTATTTTATTGTTTTACCATAAAATATTGGTATTTTTGTATAAATCATTAACATTTTATAACAAAATAATAATAATAATAATATTCTAATAAAATTGTTAAATTTTTATATTAAATATGAAATAAAGTGTATTTAATATATATTTAATAGGTATAATTAATTATTAATTAAATGCAAGAAAATTATTTTAATAAAAAATAAAAAAGTGAAAATTCAAGAAAAATATTTTGAAGCTTCCGAGTGCAAGTCTTTCCAGTTTCCTGCTATTATAATAATTTTTTATATAAAAGTACTGTAATAGATAAATTAATTTCAATTATTCTTAAAAATTGATTGGTCTCTTATGAATATTATATTAAAAATTAATTTAAAAATAATTTACATGAATTATTAATTGGAAAAATATTTTCATTATATATATCTAAAATTTTGATAATCTTAAAAACATCACAAACATATAAAAATAAAAATTACAATATGAACGTAATATTTACAATCAAAAGTTACAAATATTGAATACAACTTAATAACGTTTTTTAAAACCGACACCCCTCTCATAATATACATGTTCAATAATAGTTTAAGAATTTATTTAATTTGAATATTAATTTATTTTGACATAATATAATGAAACAATGGGCATATAATTTTTTTATCAATATAATCTTTCGATAAAATGATTGAGTTTGTTCAATTTAATTAGTTTGGTCATAACTCATGTGTGTATGTGCATGATTTATTTACAAATTTCAGATATTAAGTAAAGATCCATGTACTTTCATAATTTACTACGATTCCACAATCATTGATAATAAAGATTATTTGAAAAGTTGGTTAATAATATTTTTTAAAACCGACAGCCCTCTCTTAATATACGTATTCAATAATAGTATAGGAATTTGTTTAATTACAATAAAAAAATATTTCAACACAATATAACGAAACAATGGGTGTATAGCTTTTTTATCAATTTTATCTTCCGATAAATGACTGGATTTGTTAAACTTAATCGATTTGATCATAACTCATGTATTATTTATTCATGTGCAAAATTGAAAATCTATCTGTACTGTTTGTATACAATTCTAGATATTAAATAAATATCTTGTACTTCCATAATTTATTACGATTTTCACAATTATTGATAATAAAAATTGCTTGAGAATTTAAGGTCGTGTACCCTATAATCATCCGAAAAAAAATTATAGTGATCTTGAATAGGGAATAAAAAATAACGCAATATAAGCAATTGTTATTCGTCATTTTAACTAAAAATAAACATAACCATATATAATTAATATTTAATATTGAAAAAATAACTATAATGTTCAACTAAAGTTTGCTAATTTTTAAACAAATGAAATAGTGTAAATTTAATATATGTTTAATAGGTGTAATTAATGACTAATTAAAATGTCATTAATAGCTATTTAATGCAAAAAAAGAATTTTAAAAAAAAATCAAAAAAATGAAAATTCAAGAAAAATACCTTAAACTGTTCTGGTGAATTTCCGATCTCCGGGCATTATAATACAGTTCAAGGTATTTTTCTTGAATTTTCGTTTTTTTGATTTTTTTATTAAAATACTTTTCTTGAATTAAATAACTATTAATGACATTTTAATTAGTCATTAATTACACCTATTAAACATATATTAAATTTACTCTATTTAATTTGTTTGAAAATTAGCAAACTTTAGTTGAACATTATAGTTATTTTTTCAATATTAAATATTAATTATACATAGTTATGTTTATTTTTAGTTAAAATGACGAATAACAAATGTTTATATTGCGTTATTTTTTATTCCCTATTCAAGATCACTATAATTTCTTTTCGGATGATTATAGGGTACACGACCTTAACTTCTCAAGCAATTTTTATTATCAATAATTGTGAAAATCGTAATAAATTATGGAAGTACAAGATATTTATTTAATATCTGGAATTGTATACAAACAGTACAGATAGATTTTCAATTTTGCACATGAATAAATAATACGATCATAATTACTAATATTGAAGATTGCTTGAGATGTTAGGTCGAATACACAATAAGTAATCAAATACTGTATGAATAACTTAACAAGAACACACTGTTTAACAATTAAAAACTGTTTGGAATTAATAATTCCTCTCTCAGTGATGTAAATATCACAGAGAGCTGCTTAGGTTACAATGGATGAATATCTTAATGTTCGACTACCCTTCTAGGGTTAACCTAACTGTATTTATAGAACATACAGCTTCGTACAATCAGTAATTGATTCTCCTATAATTAAGCTATACAATTGATATCAATCACGATTGCTCCAGTCTTCCAAGTCAACTCAATCTCTTTGACAGCTTTCCAATCTTCAAAGATATTGCTTCCATATTTATCAATCTTCAAACACTGTTGACTCTTCAGACAATATCGCTACAGAGTTTAACAAACTCTGTTTGCGCTTCCAGTCAGTGTTTAACTAAACTCTGACTGCTTCCAGCTAAACTCTGTTTTCTGACTTTAGCTTCCAAACACTGTTTTCATCAATCATTTCTAACAATCTCCCCCAACTTGTCCATTAGCAAGAATGTACAAGTTTTACAGTAAATGATGATGTCAAAACAAATACAAAGTTTACAGTGTTTAACATACAAACAGAGTTTAAGCTATTACTTAACAAATTCTACATGAATTAAGAAAATTCTTACAGACTTTAATCTCTAATCTCTTGAAGATCAGGCACTGTTCTGAGATAGTCTATAAGCAACCTTCTTTCAGCATTTTCAAGCTCTATCTGCATAGCTTCTTTGATTTCTCTCAACTGAGGATCATTCTCATCAGTTTGATAGATAGCAGCTCTAAGATCGTAGATTTTGTTTCTTCTCATCTCATTTCCCAACCTGATATATTTCACCTCTTCAGATTTTACATTGAAATCCAGAACAGTAATTCCAAGATCTGTTTTCAGCTTTGTAGTCCCCTTCTCCATTTCAATCAGATTGCCATTCCAATCTCTGTATTTAGGAACATACTTGCTATTGAATTTCATTTGCCTTCTTGCAAGGTTTTGAATCATTCTTTGTTGAAGCACATTTGCAACTGACTGAGCTCTTTGATTTCTAACTCTGAAAATATACAGGACATATTCAAGTTCTTCAGCATATTTTAATTCGATATCCTTTTCAGAGACTTTAAATACTGTTCCATCAGCCATGAAATATAGCAAGAAATCCTTTTCTAGACTCTTCTGATATACAAGCTGTACTGACTCCAGTTTGTCCAAACTCTCTTGAGTGACACCACGACCTGGAACAGACAGTGAAGAAGGATCTCTAGGACCAACATATTGCCTATTATCTCTGTGTGAGCCTATGCCTTCTTTGTTGTATCCAACTTTACCAGATAGAGCTCTATCATCAGTAAAATCCATTGGAATTGTAGCTTCTAGTCTTGAATCATGAAGAACACCCTTTCCAAATGTTGATTTCAACTGAGAAGACAATAATGGTGTGGTCACAACTTGTGCAGCAACAGAGGTTGTGTTTTCATTCTTCTGTACAACATGTGTATCAACAGAGGTTGTAACTATACTTTTCAGTTTTTGCTTAGCTTCTGCATCTGTTGGTTTTCTGAATACTTGCATTCTTTGATCTGTACCAACTGGTTCTTTGATTTGAATACCTTTAAGAACAGGCTTTGCAGCTTTAGCAACTTTCAGATTCTTCTTTCCTTTTTCAGACTTTAAAGCTTTCAGATGTTTTTCTTGTAAACTCTTCTCTTCAGCTTTAGCATCTTCTATGGTCACTCCTTCTGCATTCTCTTCCATGAAAAGCTTAACAGCTAACTCCTCATCAGTCTTTGGGTTTGATGTTAATTCCAAACTCTTGGTCTTTGAGGTACCTTGAGTTTCAGTGTTTGTTCCAACAGACTGTGATTTAAAAGATTTGCCAGATCTCAGAGTTTGCCTTTCAGAGTTTAAAACCTTGCTTTTATCACTTGCCCCTCCATCTCCAGCATCATCCTTTTTAGTCAGAGTTTGAGAAACTTTGCATTTTGACTTAGTAACTCTCTCCCCCTTTTTGACATCATCAGGAATTAGTATTGATGTAATGAGCTCTAAAGAGTTTGCAATTGAATCCACCTTAGCAGATAAAGCAGTCTGATTTTCTTCAACCTTTCCTAGCCTGGCAAAGAGAGTGTCTTGAACTTTGGACAGCTGAACAACTTTTATTTTAGACTCTCTATCCATCTTCAATTCTCTTGACTGAATCTCAGTCTTCAAGGAAGCAATTTCTTGTTTAGTTTCAGCAAAATTTCCTTCCAGAGTCTTGACTTGTACCACAGTTGCCTTTAAACAGGATAAGATTTCTGGATTTGAAATTTGCTTTGCAGTTTGCTTAACAAACTCAGATGCTCTCCCTTTTGGAAAAATGCAATCTTGTTTATACCAATTTTCAGCAGATTTAGCAAGATGCTCTACTTCAACAGCATGTGATGGACAAGGCTGAGCAAAAGGTGTATGTTTATTATCTGTCTGTGCAGGTGCACTCATAAAAGAGTCAGAGTTTGCATCACTGTCAGATTTATCTTCATCACTTGCACCTTGAGCTTGACCATCTTTGAAAGAACCACTGTGCTGAGCAGTGTCAGCCACAGTTTCTGCAATAACTTCTGCAACCTTTTCAATAATCACCTCATGTTGCACAGGCTCTGCAACAGAGTTTGCCTTAGTAGCTTCATCACCTTTGTCTTGAATTTGAGAAGATACCAACTCTGTGTGTGATGCCACAGCTTCAAGAACATGTACTGCAGGCTCATCAGCTACACCAGGAGCTTCAACATGAATAACAGGTGAGACAGGATCAAGAATTGATTCAGGAACATCATGTACTGGTGACAAACCATCTCTTTGATCTTCTTCTACAGGCATTTTATCCTCTGTAGGTATTTCAACAGTAACATTATCCTCTGCAGGCATTTCAACCTCTGCAGGTATTTCAACATTCACTGTATCCTCAACAGTAGGTGTTTGCTGTGAAACCACCTCTGGAGCTTCAACAACATTCTCTGCATCTGAATCAGAAAGAATTAATCTCCTCTTTTTGATTGGCACAACAATCTCCTCTTCATCTTCACTTGAGCTTTCTTTTGGTGGTGAAAGTGAAGGTCTGTTTGCATGTTGCTTCATTCTTCTAGTATAAACAGCTCCAGGTAATGTCTGTTTAGCCTTTGAATGTTTAGTGTTTTGGGCAGTGTGTTTCTTTCTCTTTGGCTTGGTTTTGGCTGGTTCAGTAGGTGCTGGCTCAGAGTGTAAGGTATCAGTGTTTAAAGCTTCAGCGTTTAATGGTTCAGTGTTTGAGGGTTCAGTGTTTGAGGGTGGAGAGTTTATTTTTGGAGAGTTTAAGGTTTCTGGTTGTGGTTGTTGAGATGTAGTAGGTACAGTGGGTGTTGGTGTTGTAGGTGTTGGTTCAGAGTTTATGGTGTCTTTTGGTTCAGGCATGTGTTGTGGTGATTGAGGTTCTTGAGGTTGGTTTACATAGTTTTGTAAGGCTAAAGGCATAAACATCTCAGGTATTTGCTGTTTAGTGACATCTTTGTTTGTCAAATCAGAAAACATTCTCTTAGCAACTTGAAAAGGCTGAATAACATCAGCTTCATCAATTGGAATGTTAGGCACACATGCAGTAAATAGCAATTGACAAAAACGAGCAAAATAAACAGTAGTAGACTCAGACAATCGCTCTCTCAAGTTCATTAGTACTAGTCTACCAAAATCGAAGTTACCTCCATATAGTAGAGCATGACCAATTTGGAGAGTATCCAGAGGTAGTGCATCCCAGTTTGTTGTCTTCTTTCCAAAAGCCATTGTTATACAATCAAAGAAGAAACTCCATTCCTTTCTCAAACTTGGCCGTCTCAAAGACCCTATCTTGTTCAAGTTTCCTGCACATCCAATTTGTTCCAACATTGTCCTCAACCGATCATGACCAACAACACTGTAAGAAGTGTGTGTCTCAAAGTCCAGAGCATCCCTAACAGTAGTTGGAGTAATGATATACTCTGATTCTTCATGAGTGAAAATGATTGTTGGAGTGCCAGCCTCTCCTCCATCATCATATTCAGAGTTTGTCCAGAAAGTAGCAATCTGTGAAGCAGATAATGTTGGTGGTGCAGTTAGAGCCGTCCCTATCTCAGAATCGTTCAAGAAGTTTTGGAACAAGTGAAACGCCTGTGGAGCATTTTCATTATCCAATGGTGCTGCATAGTTACTAGGGAGAAAAACTAACCCTGCTGCATCAAACGCTTTTGTTGCCATTAGTAAAAAGTGATACAAAGATATTCAGAGTATAAGATTTGTATGCACTGTAAGTGTTTATCAAAATGTGAAGGAGAGTATATGAGAAGTGTGAAAGTGAATGAGTATGCAAGTAACTGTGAGTGGGTGAATGTGAATCGATATGGAGTGAGAGACTAAAGACGATTAGAGTAATATTAAAACTCAATCGTTTATTTAGCAACTGTTGTAGAGTAGTGTGTGAGTGGGACACAATCATGGGACACGTGTCAAACAGCCAATGGATCACTTAATAATTACCGCTGTTATTCCTATAATCACGACACTGAGACACATTAACACTAATTAACAGTTGTCAACGACCCCAATTACTCCAAAATAGTCAAATCATCTCAATAAGACTTTACCTCAGAGTACTTAACACAACTCAACAGTGTTTATCAATTTTCCAACTTTATCACTAAAACCCTTTCAAAAATTGCACAGTTGTGAATATGAGTGTGTGTGAAGCAGAGTTTACTGAAATCAATTTTTAGAGCATCTAATATTTCATAAAATCCATAACAAACAGTTAATAAACACTGAATGCACAAACTCTCATATTAAACACTGATTGTTTGATGAATGCTAAACTCTGTAGTTACTGTTATACAGAAATCTGAAAACTTCCATTCCCTTTGATGTCCATGACTATCCAAGAAAGCACACAGTCTTTAAAGACAAAAATATCAAGAGATAGAAATCAGAGCATCATTCAGTGAATAACAATCATGAACTGTATAACCTCACAAACTCTCAAAGCACACAAGTGTTTAGGTGATGTGTTTACACTCACATTCAATCAGAAATAGCAGAGTCTACCATATGCTTGAATGTCCACCAATTCTACACTACTTTGAGTACATGTATTCACAAATCAAAAGGACTTTATTCAGGGTTTAAATGGAGTAAGATCAAACAGATGAAAAGAGATATTTTTATTCAAGAGTGACCTCAAGCTGAACATCTTAATAGAACAAAGTGTTCAGTCACATTATATATTTGTACAAGATCAGTATATATGCTCTTTTTCTTTTTTTCTTTTTTTTTTTTTTTTATATATTTTTTCATCATTTTTTTTTTATTATTTATTTAGCATATATACTGAGTAAACTTTTTCTTTTCTTGAGAAACACTCATCTGTTTGAAAAAAAATATTTAACTGCTCTTAATACTTCAGAGTATAAGAAAAATGAGCAGTTAATAAGGCTCAAAGGGGTTTACTAAGGATGGAATTTATGAACAGTGTTTATACAGTGTTTGTACAATGTTCAAAAGAATTTCGAACAGTGTTTGAAAGAATGGTAAATCCTATTGCCTTTATCATTTTCATGCACACACATATCCTGTAGTCTCAAAATGGTTTAATACAAGTTCTAGAGAAACATACTACCTGATGAATATCACACAACAATAAATACTGATTGATAGAAAATATATCAATCACTGATTTGGCTCAAACTCTCACAGGTTGTAGACATGAATCTGAACTCACCAAACTAATCAATGACACATCTCAAGTTTTATGGTTTTCACAAGTACAAACAAGGAATCATCATGAACCATACCTTTGGAAACAGAATGTCACTTATCAGAGTTTAGAGTTCATCAATAACCAAAATTATTTATGAGAGGCAATGCACACAATATTCATAGACTCAGAGTTTAGGACTGAATAAACTAAGAGATGCTATAAATATGAAACAGTATCATGCTGTGTTGATTTACTGCACAAAGTCTGATTAGATAGCAGTGACTCAGAAAGAATTATGATTTATTTATTGAGAATCATGCTCCATACAATTTTCTTCATTGGTGTTTTCATTCAGACAATAATCAATTCTGAATTCACTGAGTGTATCTAACATGTTAACAGTATTTAAAAGACAGACATGCTGACAGAGTTTAAAAGGATTTAAACATTAGCATGCATAACAGAGTTTAATACTAAGGTTCACATAGCACTTAACAATTTACAGAAAACATGAGCAATAAGTTTTTGAGTCTAACCAACATCTCTAGTCAAAACTAGAGACCATTCCTAGTTCATTGACCAGTCTTGTAAATGTAACTTCACTCAATGGCTTGGTGAAGATATCTGCAAGTTGTTGTTCTGTAGACACAAAGTGAAGCTCAATGTTGCCTTCCTCTACATGCTCTCTGATGAAGTGATACCTTATGCTGATGTGCTTTGTCATTGAATGTTGCACTGGATTACCTGTCATTGCAATAGCACTTTGATTATCACAGTAAATAGGTATCTTGGTATACCTTAATCCATAATCCAGCAGTTGATTCTTCATCCATAAAATCTGTGCACAGCAGCTACCAGCAGCAATATACTCTGCTTCAGCTGTAGATGTAGATATTGACTTCTGTTTCTTGCTATACCAGGAAACAAGTCTGTCACCCAGAAATTGACAACTTCCACTGGTGCTTTTTCTGTCTATCTTACATCCAGCAAAGTCTGCATCAGAGTAACCAAGAAGTTTAAACTCTGATTCCCTTGGATACCACAGCCCCAAAGTTATAGTGCCCTTCAGGTACTTGAATATTCTCTTTACTGCTGTTAAATGTGGTTCTCTTGGATCAGCCTGGAACCTTGCACACAAGCAAGTTGCATACATGATATCAGGTCTGCTAGCTGTCAAATAGAGCAAAGAACCAATCATTCCTCTGTAACCTGTCATATCTACTGATGACCCTGCATTTTTGTCCAATTTTGTTGCAGTTGCCATGGGAGTTGTTGCAGATGAACAGTCAAGCATACCAAATTTCTTGAGAAGGTTTCTGGTATATTTTGCTTGATTTATAAAAATTCCATCATCTGTTTGCTTTACCTGTAGGCCTAGAAAATAACTAAGCTCTCCCATCATACTCATTTGATATCTTGACTGCATGAGTTTGGCAAACTTCTTACAGAGTTTATCATTAGTAGACCCAAAAATGATGTCATCCACATATATCTGAACTAAAAGCAAGTCACTACCATTTTGGAAGTAAAACAGAGTTTTGTCAATAGTACCTCTGTGAAATTCACTTTCTAGTAGAAATTTGGCAAGGGTTTCATACCATGCCCTTGGTGCCTGCTTAAGTCCATAGAGTGCCTTGTCTAACCTGTAGACATAATCTGGATATTTTGGATCAACAAACCCTGGTGGTTGTTCCACAAACACTTCTTCTTCAAGTTTTCCATTCAAAAATGCACTTTTTACATCCATCTGAAACACTTTGAATTTCATGTGGGAGGCATATGCTAGAAAAATCCTGATTGCTTCCAATCTAGCCACTGGTGCAAATGTTTCATCATAGTCAATTCCTTCCTGTTGTGAGTAGCCTTTTGCAACCAGTCTTGCCTTGTTCCTTGTGATAACACCCTCACTGTCAGTTTTATTCCTGAAAACCCATTTAGTACCAACAATGGATCTATTCTTGGGCCTTGGTACAAGTGTCCACACTTCATTTCTTTCAAATTCATTTAGCTCTTCTTGCATTGCTGTTATCCAGTCAGCATCTTTAAGAGCTTCTTCCACTTTCTTTGGCTCAGATTGTGACAAGAATGCATGAAATAAACATTCATTTGTTGTTGCACTTCTTGTCCTTACTTTTGCATCTGGATCACCAATAATCAAATCAGGTGTGTGAGATTTAGTCCATTTTCTTGCAGAAGGCAGATTGCTTCTGTCATCATGTGATCCTCCCCCTTGATCCATGCTCTCCTGATTTTCTTGGTGTCTTTCTTCATTTTCTGATGCTCCCCCTGAATGTGACTGCTCAGAATTTGAATGATCAGAGTTTGAATCAACAGTGTTTGATTCAGAGTTATCAATTGAGTCACTATCAGTGTTTGACTTATCACTTTGATGTGATTCTTCATGCTCCCCCTCAACTGGTTCTTCCCTTGTTTCTGATTGAAGAGTTTCTTCAGTATTTACCAGTAGAGGTTCAGAGTTTAGATGAACAGAGTTTGTCAAATCAGTCTGATCAGAGTTTACTTTATCAGAGAATAAATCTTCATTTTCAAAATGCAGTTGATCATGTTCATCTACATCTTCAAGTCCAGTTATCTTCTTGTCATCAAATGACACATGAATTGATTCCATGATCACTCTGGTTCTCAGATTATAAACTCTGAATGCCTTAGTTGACAGTGGATAGCCAACAAAAATACCTTCATCTGCCTTTAGGTCAAACTTGGTCAACTGTTCAGGATGAGTCTTCAACACAAAGCATTTGCATCCAAAAATATGAAAATATTTTAGATTTGGCTTTTTCTTCTTCACCATTTCATATGGTGTTTTACCATGCTTGTTGATCAGTGTTGCATTTTGAGTAAAACAAGCAGTTTGAACTGCTTCTGCCCAGAAATAAGTTGGCAATTTTGCTTCATCTAGCATGGTTCTGGCAGCTTCTACCAAGGTTCTGTTCTTCCTCTCCACTACACCATTTTGTTGTGGAGTACCAGGTGCAGAAAACTCTTGTTTTATCCCTTTACTCTTGCAAAATTCTTCCATTGATGAATTCCTGAACTCAGTTCCATTGTCACTTCTGATTATCTTCACTTGATGCTCTGACCCTTTTTCCAGTTGAATTACATGTTCTGTCAGTGTTAATGCAGTTTCATCCTTCTTTGCAAGAAAATATACCCATGTGAATCTGGTATATTCATCAACAATGACTAATGCATATTTCTTCTTTCCAAGAGACATCACATTCACTGGACCAAAAAGATCAACATGTAGTAGATGATAAGGATCAGCAATTGAAGACTCAGATTTGCTTTTGAAAGATGTTTTTCTCTGTTTGGCCTTTTGACAAGAATCACACAGTCCTTCTACATTCAACAAGGACTTTGGTAGACCTCTTACAAGATCATTCTTGATTAGCTCATTGATGTTGTTCAGATTCAAATGAGAGAGTTTCTTGTGCCATTTCCAACTCTCTTCACTGGACATCCTTGTAGACAGACACACTGCTTTGCCATCAGTGTTTGTTGACAATTTGATTTCATAGATGTTATTGTGTCTGTTTCCAACTAGAGCAACTTTCCCTGTAGATTTACTGATCACTTGACAATATTCAGGCTGAAAATCTACATGATATCCTCTGTCACAGATTTGACTCACAGATAGCAAATCATGCTTGAGTCCTGGAACAAGAGCTACATTTGTGATGATGACATTTCCAAGATTAATGTTGCCATATCCCAGTGTATGTCCTATGTTGCCATCTCCATAGGAAACTTCTGGGCCAGCCTTCTCTTCAAACTCTGATAGCAGGGCTTTATTTCCTGTCATGTGTCCTGAACATCCACTGTCCACGACTAAGGTACTAACCCTGGTGCCCTGCAATCACAAACAATCACTGATTATTAGTTTTAAGGATCCAGACTTGCTTGGATCCTTTGGCTTTCTTAAATCTGTTAGCTTTTGCAGCGGAATTTTCATTAACAGAGTTTAAGCTAACTTTTTCAGAGTTTACATTTGCAGAGTTTACTTTAACCCATTTCAAATTTGGCTTGGGTTCATAGTAATTATAGTAAATAGCATGATAATCTCTGCAAGTGTAAATAGAATGCCAAGTACTTCCACAGTGTTTGCATAAAGTCTGTGGTCTAGTTCTCACATAATCATTCTTTACTGCAGTTTTAGAAGGCAAAGAATTAATGTTCTTATTCTTATTGCAGAAACTAGCAAGATGATTAGTGCTACCACAATTAAAGCATGTTTTTCTAGGAGCTAATGAAGCAAGCATTGGCTTTATTCCTGATGTGATGCCTACTTTTCCATTTTTATTTTTCTTAGGCAATCTCTGTTTGTTGACAGATTTTATCTCCTTAAGCTTATGCTTGAGTTGTTTATCTGTCATTAAACCAATGTTAGCCTCTTTAACAAAAGTTTTAGCATATGACTCTTTAACAGCCTTTTTCTGTGCTTCAGTCTTAGGTCCACCTGTTCCCATGACATTACCCTCAGATGAACAATATGGTCTAACTTTTACCTTATTTTCAAATCTAAGTTCATCTCCAACAGAGTAACCTAGACCTACTGTATCTGACTGAAACACTTCTTGAGTGTCTTTGCCAGAGTGTGTCCAAGTTTTAATGATGTGTTTACTATCCTCCAATTCAGATTCTAGTTGCTTATACTTACCTAGCAACTCCTGTTCAATAAACACTGCATCATCTCTCTCTTTTTGAATTTTATTCATGTTCTCTAACTGTTCCTCAACAAGTTTATTTCTTTCTTTGAGTTGAGAACACTCAGACTTTATCCTCTCATTTTCTAAGGTCTGATCTCTATAACTGATATGCAATGCTTTAAGATAAATTCTTAATTCAGTTATATTATCAGTGTTATAAGCATAGGTAGTTGGAGGTACCTTGAGATCATCATTTTCAGTCTGAGTAGTAGCCATGAGAGCATAGTTGACTTCCTCATCTGAATCTGAAGTGTCTGCCCAATCTCTGCCTTTGGTGTAGAGTGCCTTTTCAGTTTTACCCTTCTTGCACTCTGGAGCATAGTGTCCCATCTCCTTACACTTGTAGCATTGAATCTCAGACTTATCTTTCTTTCCAGATTTGAAGTCCTTTCCCTCAGCTTTCTTGAAATTCTTCTTGTCAGACTTTGAGTAGTCCCTTGAGAATCTCTTTCCCTTCTTGAAGTTCTTGTAACCCATCTTCTTGAAGGTCTTTACCATCAATGCAGCCATTTGCATCATCTCTTCATCATCTTCAGAATCAGATGATCCATCAGTGTTTGAGTCAACATCAGTGTTTAATGACTCATTCTCTGAATGTATGACTAAGGCTTTTCCTTTTGCCTTTCTCCTTGATGCCTCCTTCTTTGATGGTTTCTCCTCAACATTAAGAGCAACAGACTTTGACTTTCTACTAGATCTTTTGTTTCTCTGCTCCAACTCCAATTCATGGGTTTTGAGCAGTCCATAAATTTCATCAATCTCTGTTTCACCAAGTTCATAATTATCTCTTATAGTGGTTGTTTTCACATCCCACTTTTCAGGTAGAGAAAGAAGAAACTTGAGATTTGAGTCTTCTAAATCATATTCTTTGTTAACCAATGACAAATCATTGAGCAGTTTACAGAATCTGTCAAATGTTTCTGTCATGGTTTCATCAGACTTTGCCTCAAAGTGCTCATACTCCTGAGTGAGTATGTTTCTTCTGTTTTTCTTGATTGCAGGAGTTCCTTGACACCTAACCTCAAGTGCATCCCATATTTCCTTTGCAGTTGTGCAATTAATCACTTTATTAGACATAACATTGTCTAATGCACTGTGAAGTAAATGTCTCACTTTTGCATCCTTTGCAATAGATGAAAGATCCTCAGCAGTTAGATCTTTCTTTTCCTTTGGAATGACCTTTGCCTCCTCACCAGCAGCAGCAGCAGATAATTTTGTTGGTTTGTGAGGACCTTCATATATTCTATCAAGGTATTCTGGATCTGTAGCCTCCAGAAACATGGTCATTTTCACCTTCCAAATTGCATACTCTGATGGCCTAAGTATAGGAACCCTTATTGTTTCATACCTACTAACAGTAGTAGGGGCTTTCTCATTTGGTGGAGGTATCTCTGCCATTGATTACTATTGTGTTTGGATCTTTAACTGTAATAAAATAACAGATTAGGCTCTGATACCACTTGTTAGGTCGAATACACAATAAGTAATCAAATACTGTATGAATAACTTAACAAGAACACACTGTTTAACAATTAAAAACTGTTTGGAATTAATAATTCCTCTCTCAGTGATGTAAATATCACAGAGAGCTGCTTAGGTTACAATGGATGAATATCTTAATGTTCGACTACCCTTCTAGGGTTAACCTAACTGTATTTATAGAACATACAGCTTCGTACAATCAGTAATTGATTCTCCTATAATTAAGCTATACAATTGATATCAATCACGATTGCTCCAGTCTTCCAAGTCAACTCAATCTCTTTGACAGCTTTCCAATCTTCAAAGATATTGCTTCCATATTTATCAATCTTCAAACACTGTTGACTCTTCAGACAATATCGCTACAGAGTTTAACAAACTCTGTTTGCGCTTCCAGTCAGTGTTTAACTAAACTCTGACTGCTTCCAGCTAAACTCTGTTTTATGACTTTAGCTTCCAAACACTGTTTTCATCAATCATTTCTAACATGAGAAGTTAAGGGTCGTCTGTATTACAATTATTCGAAAAAAATTGGAGTGTTATTTGATAGAAAATAAAAAAGACGCAATGTAAATAATTTTCAGTCGTCATTTTACCTAAAAATAAACTTAATTATAAATGAAATTACTTTTACTATTAAAATAATAAATATAATGCTCAAATAAAGTTTTATAATTGTTTAATTAAATTAAATTAAATAATTATATATTTATTAGGTATAATTAATTACTAATTAATATGTCATTAAGAGCTATTTAATGCAGGAAAATAATTTTAAAAAAAAATTAAAAAAACCAAAATTCAAGAAGGCATTTTGACGCTTCTATTAACTTTCCGATCTCCAGGCATTGTAATCCGCGCTTTGCGCAGTTTATAAACTTATATTTTAAAATATTGAAGTTAGATAAAATAATTTTTATTATTTTTAAAAATTTATTGATCTCATAAGAATTTCCTAAAAAATGGATTTAAAACAATTTATATAAATTATTAATTAGAAAACTACTCTCATCGTATAAATAAAATTTTGATAATCTTAAAAATAGAGTAAGCATAAAAATTAGCAATGACAATACGAACGTAATCTTTCCGATTAAAATTATAAATATTAAATAGAATAACATTTTTTAAAGCCGACACCCCTCCCATCACAAAAATGTTCAATATTAGAGTAAGAATTTATTTAATTAAAATATTAATTTATTTCGACACAATATAATGAACAACAGGCGTAACTTTTTTATCCATTAATCCGTTGAAAAAATAGTTTGGTTGGTTTAATTTAATCGGTTTGGTCATACTCCATGTATAATTTATTAATGTGCAAAAATAATAATAGCTTGTATTTTTTTTATACAAATTTCAAATGTTAAGCGAAGATCTATATATTTTCATAATTTATTACGATTTCTAAATGAGTTATAATCAAAATTGTTTGAGAAGTTAAGATCATATTTACTACTTACGATCGTTCGAAAAGAAATTAATGCAGTCTTATAGGGAATGAAAAAGAATGCGATATAAACAATTTTCGGTCATTATTTTACCTAAAAATACACTTAATTATAATTATATATATATATATATATATATATATATATATATATATATATAATGTTGAAATAATAGTTATATGCTCAAACAAAGTTTTCTAAATTTTAAGAAATGTGAAATAAAGTAAATTTTATATAGATTTAATAGGTGTAAATAATGGCTAAATAAAAGGTCATTAAGAGTTATTTAATGCAAGAACATATTTTTAATAAAAAATCAAAAAATTGAAAATTCGAGAAAAATATTTAAAACGTTTCTGGTGCATTTCTGATCTCCTGGCATTATAATATATATAGATATAGATCAATTTTATCTTCCGATAAATGACTGGATTTGTTAAATTTAATCGATTTGATCATAACTCATGTATTATTTATTCATGTGCAAAATTGAAAATCTATCTGTACTGTTTGTATACAATTCCAGATATAAAATAAATATCTTGTACTTCCATAATTTATTACGATTTTCACAATTATTGATAATAAAAATTGCTTGAGAAGTTAAGGTCGTGTACCCTGTAATCATCCAAAAAGAAATTATAGTGATCTTGAATAGGGAATAAAAAATAACCCAATATAAACAATTGTTATTCGTCATTTTAACTAAAAATAAACATAACGCTATATAATTCATATTTAATATTGAAAAAATAACTATAATGTTCAACTAAAGTTTGCTAATTTTTAAACAAATTAAATAGAGTAAATTTAATATATGTTTAATAGGTGTAATTAATGACTAATTAAAATGTCATTAATAGCTATTTAATGCAAAAAAAAAGAAGAATTTTAATAAAAAAAATAAAAAAAGTGAAAATTCAAGAAAAATACCTTGAACTGTTCTGGTGCATTTCCGATCTCCAGGCATTATAATATATATAGATCAATTTTATCTTCCGATAAATGACTGGATTTGTTAAATTTAATCGATTTGATCATAACTCATGTATTATTTATTCATGTGCAAAATTGAAAATCTATCTGTACTATTTGTATACAATTCCAGATATTAAATAAATATCTTGTACTTCCATAATTTATTACGATTTTCACAATTATTGATAATATAAATTGCTTGAGAAGTTAAGGTCGTGTACCCTATAATCACCCGAAAAGAAATTATAGTGATCTTGAATAGGGAATAAAAAATAACGCAATATAAACAATTGTTATTCGTCATTTTAACTAAAAATAAACATAACCATATATATTAATATTTAATATTGAAAAAATAACTATAATGTTCAACTTAAGTTTGCTAATTTTTAAACAAATTAAATAAAGTAAATTTAATATATGTTTAATAGGTGTAATTAATGATTAATTAAAATGTCATTAATAGCTATTTAATGCAAGAAAAGAATTTTAATAAAAAAAATCAAAAAAATGAAAATTCAAGAAAAATACCTTGAACTGTTCTGGTGCATTTCCGATCTCCGGACATTATAATATATATAGATTACTAGATGATAACCCGTGCGAAGCACGGGCTCGAATATTTATGTTAAATAATTACTAATTTTTATTTAATTAAATTACAAAAATTATAAAAAGAATTACGTTATTCGCATAAAAAATTTATGCAATTAATAAACTATAAACTTAGATTGTTTAATAGAAGTGCATGGAAACACGTTTTGGTTGTTTTCATTGAAAAATATTTAGGATAATTGATCGTATTCGTTTTTTATTATAAGTTATAATAAAAAAATTTGCTAATACAATGTAAGAATTATAATAATAATAAGATTTCAATTTTATTATATTTTTTTAAAAAAATAACTTATAATCGCAGGGAAGAATGTTCTAGAGTAGCGTATAGAAACATGTTCGAGTTGTTCTCCTTGAAAAATCTTTTGGAGAATTAGTCGTATTATTTTTTTATTCTAAATTATGATAAAAAAAATTGTATTATAATTATAATAATAAGATTTCAATTTTATTATTTTCTTTAAAAAATAACATAGAATTGTAAGGAAATATGATTCTAGGGATGAAACTATTTTTTTTATTTAAAATTGTACTAAAAGAATTATAATTACAATAGGATTTCTATTTTATTAAAAAACAACATAGAATTATAGTAAAAAATAGGATTATAGGGGTGAAACCAAAATACGGTGCGAACCAAAAGTGGTACTGTTAAAAGGGGTGTTCCTTGAAAAATCTTTTGGAGAATTGATCGTATTATTTTTTGATTCTAAATTATGATAAAAAAAATTGTATTATAATTATAATAGGATTTCAACTTTATTATTTTCTTTAAAAAATAACATAGAATTATAAGAGAATATGATTCTATGGATGAAACTATTTTTTTTATTTAAAGTTGTAATAAAAGTATTATAATTATAATAGAATTTCTATTTTATTAAAAAAAATCATAGAATTATAGTAGAAATAGGATTATAGGGGTGAAACCAAAAGTGGTACCGTTAAAAGGATGTTTCGCTTATTAATAAAGGTTATAGATATAATATAATTTCTATTTTATTAAAAAACATCATAGAATTATAGTAGAAATAGGATTATAGGGGTGAAACCAAAATAGGGGTGAAACCAAAAGTGGTACCGTTAAAAGGATGTTTCGCTTATTAATAAAGGTTATAGATGTCATGCATGCATAGTTATGTTTTTAAATTTTTTTCCAGAAAAATATTTATTATTCAAAAAATTCGTGCGAGCTATCTATTTTTATGCTTGTAAAATTATTGCGATTTAGAAAATATCGTACGAGATATTTATGTTGATGAATTGCGGATATTTATGCTGATTGATTGTGGATTTATTTTACAATCCCGTACGAGCTGCATGTTTCAAAGGAAAAAATACATATACGAGACGCATAATTTTGTAAAAAATTTTCTACAAAAAGGAGCATTATTTTCGAAGCAAATAAATGTCGCGACATTCTTAAAAGAGCATATTTATTATTGCGTATGAATTTGTAAAATATTTTTCATATATCGTCGCGATAGTACATATATATGTCAAAAATGTTTACAAACTTGCGAACTAAATTGTCAAGTAGGGTAGCCTGGACAAGCTATAAATCTCGTAATGCTACATGCTTAGTAAAGTGCAGTGCAGCACCATCTGGATTATTGAAGGCCCATGGCCAGATCTCTAAAGATCGCATGGGTGGAGGCATCCCTATGCAAACTATCTTCATTGAAGGCCCATGGCCAGATCTCACAAGATCGCATGGCTGGAGGCATCCCTATGCCAACTATCAACATCTCTTCGCCAAGATCTCATCTACATCTCTTCACTGAGACATCTCTCAGTGAAGACTCCGTTAGACACACCCTTATGTGGTTGCATCAGACACTTGAAAAACGTGTATGCCTACTCGGGATATATACAAGCGCCAAGATCCTAGCTAGACAACAAGGATCGCAAAGGATTTCAAAAATATTATTTATGCTCGTACATTTGAAATCTTGGCAAATATATATCTTATACTGGTTATCACATGCTATCATACTTGCATCCGCATACGCCTAACGAGCACAGTGGTGCTCTAAATGTTTTGCTAATCTTCTGTTTTTAGTTGTTTCAGCTACTCAAGAAATTTGGAAGCTTGAAGAATGTTTAGTTCTCCACTGCAGCAAGCTACACTGAAGAACTGGGGGCTAGTTGTAATGCCATATTTTGGCATGTCTAATAATCTCCCAAATTTCTAATATTTACTAATTATTAATTCAGATTAATAATTAGAGAAAAAGGTTCCTGAGATTACCTCAGGAACTTTACCTGAGGCACTAGTGTATTTTCATATAAAATACTAATGGCATTTTTGTAAATGCATATAATCTTCTGTAATTACAATAATGTCCTTCTATATTTGTATGTAATTTTTTTTAATCTCAGGAAAAGTTACCTGAGGTTACCTCAGGAACCTTAATCTCTAATAATTATTGCTTAACCGCTAAGTAATATCCTCTCCCTGAAATGAGGAAACAATCAATTTAAATCAATGATTAATGGAAAATATCTCCAAACGATATTCTTCAAATCAGGAAGATATCACAACGATAAAATTAAATCAGATAAAATCAGTAATCACCCAGATTAACGAAGTTTATCCCTAAAGTCTCTAAGAGATAGACACAAATCAATTACACAGAACTACGTGAGCTTGATCCTGTATAAACATATAGGTACGTAGGCATCTTGGTATTATGGAATCCGATACACGAGACAAATCAAGACATCTGCCAAGTCCAGTCCCTCTTTTTTCATAAACCCTAATCCCCTAAAACAATCACATAAACATTCAATTCGTTCTATTATTCCAGCACACCTCCGATTTCGTGTTGTTACGAAATTCCTCCAACAACAGCAAAAATATACTCGGTCTTATATTGTTCTTTCAAAATAAGTCTGTTTTCGAGTTCGAAGTCGAAACCTAGAGGACAGTCTTTTCTCAAAATTCACAGGTGCACAGGTTGTTTGATTTTGGTGAAGAAAAAAGAAAAGAAACGGGTGGAAACCATTTGCAGAAAACTGGAGACTTGAGTGACTGAGGTGTAAAAATATAAGGCTTTTAAAGTTGGGGCTGTCCATGTCAAATCCAGCTAAAATGTACCTATGCATTGTCAGATGTAACACAACTTTTTCCAAGCCCACGTCCTTGCCTTTTAACTTTGGGTCCCTTGTGTCAATTTTTGTCTTTTTTTTTTATATCTAAAATACACATTCAAATATATTATACCAACTGAATATTTGGTAACCAATTTGAAAATATGTTCCGGAATTCTAACACTTCATTTCATTTTAAAATATGAGAAATATTAAAGTTTACAAAATCATTCCCAAAACGGTTCCCAAATATTGAGTTGTCAGAATATGATTGGCTATTCATTCATAAATGAGATGAACCCTACATATGAATTTCACGAATAAAATCACGTTATGTATTATTTGGAAACATTTTCGAAATTCATTTCGGGTAGCATTACTCTAAAATATACTAATCTTTAGGTCAGGGGTCTGTCGGTATATTTCTTCCTGTTAAATGAAGAGTAATGATGTCTCAGACTCGGGGAAAACAACATGCTATGATTTCAATCATGTATATATATAGCTTGATTCCTGCGAAATTGCTAATACCGTGAAAGAGGCTGGTGAAACATTAGTAGCACTCTTTGATTACTTAAAACTTATTGAATTACTAAAACTTTTTAGTTATTTGATGTTGTCGTTTAACATTAAAATGCGTGTCAAAAAATCAAACATAAATTAAAATGAGACAAGATGTAAACATGACAAAATTCGTCAAACTCTCGTAGTTTATTTATAACTACGAATATTTTAAAAATGCGAAACTGTTGTTTCCGCTGCTGTTGCTTTTTTGTAAAAAATCTCGCAACTTCGGCCTCCTGATGCTCTTGTTACATAGCTTCCCAGAATCATCAGCAGTCTTGGAGTCCCAAATGCAGTATGTTCCCGCTTCTACTCCTTCCAGCTCGTCTGTTACGGACGAGGAGCACGATGATGCTGAAGTGTCTAGCTCTCGTTCTTCCACCAACAGCTTCCTCAGTGGTAGGCTAGCTGCCCTAGGTATCATGCAAGACACTACTGATCTTTTCTCGAGGTTAAAATGTGGGTACAGGGGTCGGATCTGCCCGTTGTAGAATATTTGGTCAGCCGGGACTGGAGATAGAACTGACGCAAAAGCAAATTCGAATTCATCTTCACTGCCGTCATTCCAATGTTGTTGTTCTTGTTGATTATTGCTGGAGACTAATTGATCGGCGTCGTCGTCTTTGATAAATGCATCTTGGAGCAGGAATTTATCGGTTGATTTATTATTTTCAGAAGAGGAAGAGCAGGTTCTGTTGAAACTCGGAGAATGGGAGAAGAGGGAGCCTAAAGACTGCATTTTCAACAATGTACGTGATTGAATTTGCAGAATTACAATCAAATTGTTGTTTGTATTTAAGTATAAGATTGAGAAATGTGAAGGAAGTGTGTTGCAGAGGGTGGTTAGAATATATAGCCGAAAGCGTGGGAAGCAATGGTTGAGTACTTGGGGGTGGTAAATTATGTTAACTCTTGATTGTTGCGTAGTTGCAAAGTTTAACTAGCAGCTTGGGCACAAAATAGAAACATATAATGATAAGCGATAAACGAAAGGATTACACCCCCCACTCATATTTTGCGACGAGGCATTTGTATATAATTTGTCGTAAACTCGAATTTAGGACGAATTTTTTGTTATAATTTCATCACAACGATTCCTGTATTTATATAGTGGTTATAATGATTAATGAGTTACAAAAAATTAGATTCGATAATTTAGCACATGACACGAAAATAAGATATGAAACGAGATTAAATTAAATTATGTATTTGTGTTTACATTTTGGGTACAAGACACAAAAATACACTGATATGGGCTAAAAATAAGCCCTAAAGACACATTTAATGTTGCATTAATTAGATCCAACTTGGTCCAAATATGAAGCCCATTAATGAGGCATGAAATCCTAATTAAATATTAATTTCGTAATTAATATTATGGGTAATAACCAGCTCAGAGTCAAATAAGGATATTACTCCTGCCTGACTTAGCCTCCAAGGCATCTAATTCAATAAGGAAACAGACTACTACAAGGAATGAGTCTAGAACATTTCATAAGGAGGTAACTTGCCCACCAAGTCACCTAACCCTACTACGATTCCTAGGCTTCTCAGCCTATATAAAGGGCCTGACCCCTCATTCTCAGAACTACGTTGGCTTGATTCTCTAGCAATACAGAGATACGTAGGCATCTTGTGAGGACCGATCAGTCTCGAACGCAAGAACAGCCATTAAAGCTCAAAACTCACCATCATTTGTATTTAATACATACAAACCCTAGCCGCAATTTACAAACCCTCGATTTTATTCCACAACATTTGGCGCCGTCTGTGGGAACACAACATCAACCATGATGAACACATGAAGAACGACATCAGTTGCAACTGAGGCCATACCTCTCAACTCTGCTCAACCAATCACCGAGCAGGTGCCCCCGGCATCAGGAGCAATCACCGAACGTGTGCCCCCAGCATGAGGGGCGATCGTCCAATAGGCTCCCCCAGCATCAGGGGCGATCATCCAATCCCAAGTGTCTCAACGATCAGGGGCGATCCTCCATGTCGAGTTGTTCACGGTCGTCCAAATAAGTCGAGAGAAACCAACCCTCTTCAGATGGTGGTCTCTCCTCCTTTTAATCCTGACAATCCACCACCAGGGGTACAGATCCACACCACGGATCTCCCCTTGAATACTAACCTGAGGTATGATCTTCCTAACTACCCTCCGGCTAGTCAAGGTGCAGGGTCAAGTGGTCATGCCTTGCAGATCCGAGAGCGAGAATATGACGACTACTCTGGCCCTTACACTGATGATTCATCAACTGAGGAGGATGATCCTGATGAACCTCCAAGGAGGCGATGTGTTAGCAGAGAACCTCGGGCGAGGACACAAAGAATCCACGATGGACCCTCAACCACTGCCCTGGAAAGAATCCAAACCTTTGAGGCTGAGATTCAAAGGCTGAAAGAAGACATCGCAAGAGAGCAGCAGAGGCAAGGACGCCCACAGACAAGGGAGAGTATCCCTATGGTGAATTTGGATGAAACCCCGAGGAGGGATAGGAGGACAGAGGTCCCTCTAACTGAAGCACCAAGGATGGCTGCCCCTAGGCCAAGGGCTGCGAACTTGGTGTTGCTTGGAAAACCTAACAATCTTATACCCCCGTTTGCTGAGGAGGTGATGAGATCTCACATCTCAAGAAAGTTTAAGATGCATACCAATAAGGCTTATGATGGAACGGGTGATCCTGCTAATCACGTGAGAACTTTTTCAAATGCACTTCTTCTGCAACCAGTAAGTGACGCTCTTAAGTGTAGGGCGTCTCCTCAGACCTTAGCCGTGATGGCTCAACATTGGTACAGCCGTCTTCCCCCAAACTCTATCTGCTTTTTTGAGGGGCTAAGCGACGCTTTCATCAGCCAGTTCATTAGTGGGGGAATCCACGAGAAAAGATCTGCTTCTCTTATGAACGTAGTGCAAGGGAAGAGTAAAAACTTGAGGGATTACATCAAGAGATTCACCATGGAGACATTGGGTATCTCTGATCTAGAGAACAAGATATCCATGATGGCCTTACAGCATAGAACGACCAACATTTATTTTAAGAAGTCGTTAGCCAAGCATCCCCCAGAGGACATGATTGAGCTCCAGCCGAGAGCAAGCAAGTATATTAAGGGTGAAGACAGCATGAGGAAAGATACATCTAACATTAGCAATTGGAACAATGACAACTCCAGGAAGAGAAGGGCGGAGCAAAAGTATGATGTTAGGGACAAGTATCCCCGAACTAGCAAAGACTCTGACTCTCCCCCTACGAACAACCAAGGACCAAGGTTCACTGAGTATACAAGGTTGAATACTACTAGGAGTCGAATCTTGTTGGACATTGAGAATGATGAGGATTTCCGATGGCCGAAGCCACTCAGGGGTGATCCCGCAAAGAGAAACTAGAATCAGTATTACAGATTCCACAGAGATGTGGGGCATGACACTGATGATTGCAAGCAACTCAAAGGTGAGATCGAGTTTTTGATCCGTAAAGGGAAACTGAGCCACTTCACTAAGGGTGAAGATCGTGGTAATCAAATAAGAGATTATAAAATAGATGACGATCAAGATCACAACCCACAGCCCCGAGGGCCAGTAATCAACATGATCTCAGGAGGCCCAACTACGGTCGGGACAACTAGGAACACTCGGAAGGCTTATGCCCGAGAGGTGATGCATATTGTTGAAGAGGCACCAAAGCGTGCAAGAATTGAGGTAACATTCGAATTTGATGATTCCAACTTGGAAGGGGTGAAGTTCCCCCATGATGACCCGTTGGTCATAGCTCTTATGATTGGAAACTTAGAGGTGAAGCGAGTCTTGATAGACAATGGAGCTTCCGTTGACATCTTGTTTCACGATGCTTTTATGAAGATGGGGTATAACGACTCTCAGTTGACCCCCTCCAACACACCTATATATGGGTTCAATGGAGTAGAATCTAAAGTTGAGGGAACTATTCAGTTGCCCGTCACCATCGGACAGAGCCCAATGAGGCCACTCAGATGTTGAACTTCCTGGTAATCAAGGCGACTTCAACGTACAACGCTATCCTTGGAAGGACTGGACTTTATGCATTCAAGGCTGTTGCCTCAACTTATCATATGAAGATCAAATTCCCAACCAGGAATGGTGTTGGAGAACATAAATGTTACAGCCCCAAATTCGGGGTCAGGAATCCAGGCCGTCACGGACCAATTTCCATTTAATAACACTATACTCTTGGTAGTTGAAATATAAATGTGTAATGAAACTCACACAATAGACCCCACACTTAATAATATTACACACCAGTCATACGCTCAGAGAACAACATCCACAATATCATAAGTTTAAAGTTAAGCAGTTATTACAACCCAGAATCTTACTTAAGAACATTGTTGATTAATGCTTCTACAAGAAGCATTTCAACAACCAAAAGTTTATTTCTCAACTTACACACTTAATACACATAAGTCTACCAACACCCATCTGTCTATCAGCTACCTCAGGAATAGGCGCCAGCACTCTATCAAAAGGTCGTCTTTCCCTTACCCTCTTGCGGGGTGTAGTGCGGAGTATCGACATTTGACCTAGCTGTTATATAAATAAAAAGCAAGAGTGAGCTATAATAGCTCAGCAAGATAAATTTTTGTGTAAACTAGCATCAATGAAAGTATATATATATATTGATAAACAGAAAACCCATCATAATCCTTAAGAAAAGAATTAATTCTTACTTATTAAATACACCATCCATTTTTCTTTATAAGAAAAGAAATATAGAACAATATAATATCAGTTTCTCTTCTAATATAATATAATATCAGTTTCTCTTCTATAACAAGATAATAATCAATACATCATCTCAGTATAATATCTCAAGATAATATAACATTTGAAATAAATCTCTCAATATAATCTTTCCATTTCCTTTTATACAACAATTATATAAAAAATAATATAAAATCAGTTTCTCTTCAATCCATAAAGATAATTCCATAATTTTCATACCATTTTTTTTCCTTTTTCAATATGTCAATCTGAAACCATTATCAATTCTTCTTTTAAAAGTTTTGGGGATATCCGCTAGCGCCAGATACGTTAGGACGATGATCAGTCGCCTAATCGTACCTGCTCCTTGTTTACTACTAGTAGAAGGAATGTTAAACATCCCTGGAGGAAGGTTCTCCACTACATCCTCCTGGAGGAAGGTTCTCCACTACATCCTCCATCGGCAACACATGGGCCGGAATAAAATAATGAGTGCTGGACTGTGCCACACACAGCCTCTTACGCTTTCTGTCGCAATCCCCCTTTTTGTCAAATCATTATTCCATTTATATAATACCATTCCACATTTTTGCATTTTTCCGTTTCCATTTCCATTTACATTTCCATTCACATATATCATTTCCATTTCCATTTATCATCACATTTAAAAATATATATGTCATAATAATTTGATTATGACTCAGACATCTCCTTTGTATTCAATGAAATCATATACACTCTTATATACATAAAATATTTCATCTATTTTAAAAGTATTAAATAATAATCAAATAATATTTATTAAATCACAATTATTTAAAAAGAATATTTTTAACATAATATTATAAACATATAACTTTAGATAACAACTGATACCATTCTTTCATATCCCTTTAAAACATAAAGTATATTCGCTCTATCCATATTCGTATCCATATCCATAATCCATATTAAAAAATCTCAGTAAACAGGGAATATATCCCTAATCATCTCATCATATAAGATTCATATATTATCCACCAAAACCATTTCCTTTGAACATAAACAGTTTATCAAAATAAGGATAAAAGAAATCTTGCTCCCTTTAATCCATATCCACACTCATATTCATATACATCTCCCTTTAATTTCCAAAATCAGGAAAACAAATTCTTAACAATATAATAATAATAGAATCACATATATATTCCATGAAATCATTTTTCTTTGAAGATAAATAATTTTTCAAAGTAAAGATTGAAGAAATCTTGCCTCGATCTCTAAGTCCCAAAAGGAATGATCCGGTGTTCGTCTCGAGTTTCTATAAACACGAAAAGAATCATCGTTAGAATACTACATCCCTTAATCACTTTACCTTTATATAACAATACCCTTGACACTTAATATATGATTAACATATTATTAATAACCCAAGAGTTCCAAGAACCTAACCATTTTAAACTCAATCAAAGTTTCAGTGTTTTTCACCATTTCCCTTAACAACCACACTCGACTGTAAAAATTCTCAAAAAATATAAGTTTCGAATTTTCACCCAAGGTCAGTGGGTAATGCTTCTCTGATCACCGTACTATATCCTCCCAGAATTGCATAATTTTTAAGAATGTATAAGTATGTCAATTATAGCCTCAAAGTTGACACAATTGCATTTTTTCGGTTTTCGAACGACTTTCACTAAAACTTACTTTTCTCCTAAACCGTTCATCAGATTTTGACGTACTTTATATCAAAACGATCTATGAACTAAGCTCTATCCTCTCATGGTCAGTTGACACACCCTACTGACCCTTACCAGTTCGTGACCTCTGCCCAAATACAAGGTAGTTTTAGTTTTAATGAAAATCGGATATTATAACGGCTATATTCTTAACAATTCCCAAATCATCACTCCTCCTAATCCATCATCCAACACCTATATTATTCCCTACACCATGTGGTCATCATACCAGCCATGGTTACAAGCACAACTCACTTCCATACTCAATCAAATCACTTATAAACACATATATCATCATGATTTCATACTTTATACAACTTTAATTACTTAACCAACCATAATCCATCATCAACTCAAAGTAATACTAAGGGTTCTTGAGCTTTATACCTTCTTTGTAGAGTTAAAAACACTTAATAAGCCTTGGATAGTCCTTAAACAACCTTAAAGTAGCTTGGATCAACTAAAGAAATCATAAAACCAAAAGTTAGTTCTTGAAGGTTACTATTCATCCATCACTTTGTAAAAATCATAGAAAATCGAAAAATAAGAGTTTGGCTCTCAAATTTTTACCACATCTTGGCCTCTTCATAAGCTTTGATTTGAGATATAGATCACCAAAAAAAAAAGCTTCCTAGCTATGGTTTTGATCCCGTTTTTCCCACTGGACAGAAACTGGATAGATTTGTTTCCCCAATTTTGAGCATGGATTTGACTAGGCTATACTACTTTGTTGGCCATGAAATTTGGAACGAATCTTCCCCATAGAGTGGAGAAGCTATGATTAAAATTTGGTGATTTTTAGAGCTTTAGATCTTGGGTTATGAATTTTTTCTCAAAGCTATTCCTGCTGGGCAGTTTGTGTGGAATGGTGTGTTTCTTGCTTTTTCTTCACTTTTGATCCAATATTCACTTATCCAACTTTGATCTAATGATATTTACAAGATAAGATCAGATGTATGGCTGTGTTTCATAATTCTTCCACTCTTGCCCTTGCCCCTTGGCTTTCACCATAAGCCACTTAATTAAATCAATAAATCAACTCCTTGTTTTGTATTGGACCGAAGTTTGGGCTTCTGTTTGCACTAAATCACGCAAGCGTACGTGGTCACAAGTAATATATAAGGTTAAGTCCAAATTCGTTCCCACAGGGATCAAGTTATGATTCTATTCAGTAAATATGCCTATGCAACAATGTATGGTTATTATGCACTGCTAAGACAATAACAATTTTGGGTTTATTAAACTAAATTAACTAAGACACAAATTAACAAAACTAAGAATTAACTAACTAACAAGAATTAAAATCTAATTACGTCTGCAAGAGTAAACATGGAATCCTAACTTCCATTAAATAATTTGTTTAGATCTGACGCCTTTATTCACTATATGCAATGGTTATGATATCTGATCGGATAACACGAAACAAGTATACGCTACTTCTCAGTATACGAATACCAAACTAAACATACATCCACAAAAGAGATAGAAGATGAATAGACACCAATTATGCTTAGACCCTATATCTCTATAGAATTTGAAACATAACGGTTGAAGAACAAGTTATCCACATTGATCACATAGGGTAGCATATCATCTCTAATCATGCCACAAATCATGATGTTAAAACATCAACCTATCCTATGCTAGCATGGCAAGTTCTAAATCTCAAGATCCACTCTCGTTTTACAAGAGATTAACAAATTAGATGTTAGCTACGCACAGGGCCGTTCCATACTTTATTAGGGCCCAGGGCGAAACTCGAAAAAAGGGCCCAAAAAAAATTCAAGATAATTTCTAATAAAATCAAACAAATGAAACATCATAGTACTAACATAAAAATTAATGGTAATAAAACTAGTCTAGCTATAAATCGAATAACTAGTTTGGATATCAACATACCGTACACAAGTGATAAATTAAGAAAAACAACTTCGTCTAGCACTTCTTGAGCCAAAAGAGAGATTAACTCATTTTGAATTTTATGCCCAAGATAGTGATGATGTATCTCATGATTTTGGATTCGTCTAACATGATCTTGCATTACCAAATCAAATTCCGCAATCATCTCAATTAACCCCAAAAAATTACCATTACTTTCTTGGTGAAGTTTCTCATTGGACCCTCTAAAAGCCAAATTATTTTTAGCAAGACATTTCACAACCGAGATTATTCTTCTCAACACTTGTTTCCAACGCTCTTTCTCCTTGGATATTTCTTTTTGGAAATCTTTATCAAGGGTTTGATTTTTATTCATTCTCACCTTTAGTTCATTCCAATTGTTCATGTTAGTAACATGCTCAAGACTATTTTCATGTTGTTTGAGCCTTTCACCGAGATGTTTCCAATCTCTTAATCCATCATTTGCTAATGAACTTTTCATTTGATGAGATTTGAATAATTTACAACAAAAACAATAGACCTTATCCACGGGTCTACAATAAATCAACCATTTTCTATCAACAACCTCCCCATTACTCAATCTTCTAGAATAAAAAGCATATGAAAAATGTCTTGAAGTATCATCCAATGGAAATGTAAGATTCAATTCCCTTTGAGGCCCCTTTTCAACTACAATGTCCCTTTCTTTGTTGTTTAAATTATCCCAATTTCTAGGATCATAAATATCCTTAAAAGGAGGACTTGGCTCATCTTCAACCCTCACATTTTCAATATTAGACAAATTGGGCACATGGTCATCCTCATTTAAAACCTCATTTTCTACATTTAAATCCTCTAAATTTTCATTACCTACATTCAAATCCTCCAAATTTTCATTCGCTTCTTGTTTCGAAGTGTCTACCTTTTTTATAACAAAATTCTCAATAGCTCCTCTTTGTGACTCTACTAACTCATTTGCTCGTTTTCTTTTTTTTCTCTTGTCATTTCCAGATAGATGTTTTTTAGGTAGCATTGTACTCCACAATAATATAACAACTATTTGAGGCAAAGGAAAAATAACACCTTGAACAATATTGTTCAAAATTCAAACTCCAAAGCACCCAAATTCTGAAATCCCAAGTATGATTGCTTAAGTCTTGAATTACCCCTGTTAAATGAAAATAGAAAGCAAATTAAGACAAGAAAAGCCTAAAATTGAACAAGATTAGATTACAAAACCTAACCTTTAATAATTGTATATACAATATATAATTGTACTGGAATAGATTATACATAATATATAATTTATTAATATACATATTACATATATGATATATATATATATATATATATATATAATAGTATTATAGTAATAGGGATGGGGCCATGGGGCGTTCTTACCTCTAAATTAATCTGTAAAGAAGCAGCAGACACTAGACAGTAGTGGTGAACTGGTTGTCCTCGTGGTCTCGTGTATCTCCTGTTCTAATTTTTTTTTTAACAAGTAAAATTGAGGTATACTAAGAGTAATATAAAGGCCTACTAATTTTTTGGCCCCCAAACAAGATGGGCCCAGGGCAGTTGTCCTGTTTGTCCTATGCCTAGACCGGCCCTGGCTACGCATCTAAATTCATAAAGCACAACCATACGAGGATATCAGATATACATCACACACAGATCTGTAAAGCATCAACATACTAAAGCTCCATAAATAAATCCGTTAGAATTCCATGACAACGATTAGTTCATAATTGAACCTCTCGTCATCATGGGATCTGATGAAACCATGATAAAAAAACAAAGTATGAAAAAATACAAATAAATCTAAGTAATTGATATGTAATGGTTTTACTCCTAATGATGATGATAAATTACAAGGGTTGGATGTGTTTTATATAGGCTCTAGACATCTTGCCCAACAAGAAAATACCAAATCAGAATTATAATAGAAGTACGTTTCCTAAACTGATTCTGATTTAAAGGGAAATTCGCAGCTATCTTTTCTTCAGATTTTCTGGAACGTTCCAGCTGTAATTGGGCCTCTTGACCACTTTAGAATGATAGAGAATCTCGTTATCTTCGCGTGGACTGCTTACGGGCCTCAAACGGACTTCTAGAACTCAAGATATGACCAAAACAAAATCAGAAATTCTGGCTGATTCGTACGCGCGCTGGCTGCGCTGTAGCTACTGTTCATAGCGCTGGCTGCGCTGGTTTGTGCGCTGACTGCGCTCCTTTGGCTGTCGGGAGCTGATTTTGGCTGATTTTGCTCTATTTTCTTCGTTTTAACTCCGATTTTCATTCTGTTTCTTCCGGCTCTCTCGCAATTTGATGTACTGTTATTCTTTTAGCTCAAAACCTACCATTTAAGCATGGAAAACATCATCCCACATCCGACTCTTATTCCTGCACAAATTCAATAAAAACACATCAAAAACACCACATACTTGAGTTCAAGTCATCAATTCAAGCCGATACGAAGCATTCCAAGTGGATATAAAATCCACTTATCACACCCCCATACTTAAACTGATGCTTGTCCTCAAGCATAACAATTACAACTAACTAACTAACTATTACCACTTCTGTAGGTGATCACGGTTGCATTTGGCATATGCAACAAGCCCTTTAAACCCCTAGGCAACCCTAGTGGACGAGTAAGGTCTCGTGAGGGCCTATAGCGAATGTACCCACAAAATCCATTTAACCTAATGCAATGCAATGCATGAATGCAACTAATATGAAAATGCAAATGATCTAGTACTAATATCCTACCATACCGTCAAATCATCTCATGCCATATCAACTTAAGAATCAAAGTAAATACGCAATGTCTTGGTGTCGAAAGTGCAAGTATTCACATAGTCTACTCAATGAACATGCATAAGTTCTCACAAGCCCATGTCAAATGTAAGAATAAGTTAGTAAACATGCTAAGCCTACAAGAGTACATCTTTGAGTCAAAACTCGGGATCTCATACGCAAAAATAAGCAAACACTCACAATCCACTCACAAAAGAATATTCACTCAAGAACAAGGGTAAGTGTATCACTCAATTCCAACAAAATCATAAGCATGCTTGACATTTGGTATCAATCTAACTCTTAACACAACATACATCAATGACGATAATCAAAAGGTCTTTATTTGGGTTGTAACGGGGCTAGGGACAAGGTATGTCAAATAAGCCAAAACAGGTGAAGTGTCAAAAGCTAGTAAGTACCTTAATAAATCATACACAACACCCTATTTTCCCCCCACATAATTTTTACTAAAACAACACTCGACTAGTCGACTGAAATAGGATCATAACAATACAAACATGCTCTCATAATATATTTTTTTTTCTTTTTTTTTTCTTTTTTTTTTCTCTTTTTTTCTTCTTCTTTTTTCCTCGAGAGCTAAATAAAACAATAATATGAACAATAACAATGATCCCATGAATTTATTACACATGTCGACTATCAAATAACAACAAACAAACCCAATTTTCAATATTTCCCCCAAAAGTAAGACCAACAATAAACCCCTCCTTGCACACCTTATTACTCCCTTAAGCACTCTACTAGCCTTTGACAATGTGGGTTCAAATTAATGTAAGGTCAATACAAGAAAAAGTTCTAGGCAAGTAATGTGGTATGTCACCGAAAAAATAGGATTAAGCTCAACGGGTTAACTAATTGATCATGTAAATATGGTGTGGTAATATGGGAAAATATGTGGTTATTCCTAAATGCCTTTATCATTTTAATCGTCAAATAATGTCATGCGTTTCAAGAAAGACCTCAAACAACTGCTAGCAATGCAAACAATCTGTGGACACTCAAGCAAACGAAAAACTCACTTGGTGGAAAAACATACTCAATCCCAAGCAAAAATCTCTATAATGCACCTACTTGTATTCAAAGCATGCAAACTAAATCATCTTGCACATATTCATGTCCTTCTAATCACTTACAACATTCAATAAGTCTACTAGCTTCAACTTACTAGTGTATGTGTGTGCACAAGAACAAAGCATATCACTTCTCAATCAAAAGCGTCAACAACACCAAATTCCTATTAAGCATGGGTGCAAATGCATACTATTATGAACTCACATGAAATACGAACATAAAAACAGAATGTCCTATATGAAACAAACGTAAATAACACGAACATATATGCATAATTTACTACTACTAATATGCAAAACATAAAATCCTACATGAACACAATGACTAACAATCACATATATATACACTACTTATCCCTCGAACCACCCCCAAACTTAGAATATTCAATGTCCTCATTGAATGGAAGTAAATACAAGGGAAAGTAGAAAACATACCTTGGGTTGCCTCCCAAGAAGCGCTTCTTTAACGTCAATAGCTTGACGTTACTTCCAAGCCTCCATTAAGGATGATAATAGTTTGCCTGGTCCTCTCTTCGCGAGACTTCATCGTCATCACGGCGGCACACTTTCTGCCCCTTCTCCTCGCTTGGCCTATTCGTGTAACAACTATGTCCTATTCCAATGCCTTCATCTGTTGACCCAAAATCTGTCAATTTGTAGAACAACACACATTCGCAGGCTTTGCTTGAATATAATGGAGGAGGGTAAATGTAAGTTGCTGAAGCCTTTGGTTCCTCAAAGAGAACTTCCTTCATTGGCTCTAATGCGCTACCTCCATCTTTAAACTCTGAGACAAGTAGAAGACCTGCATCTTTCCCATGTTCTTCAGCCTCTTGCTACGCACATACCAATTCTTGAAATTTGTGCAGCTCATCAGTGTCTGTCCCAAATAGTGCCCTTTCCACATCTTCCACCATCCTAACATGATCAAATTCCTCACATGGCTTGCGAATGCTCACCTCACCTTGTAATTTGTCTTCTTCAATTATGCATGCAGTACCTTGCTCCAAATCATCGTTATTTTATGGAATTGCTTCTGGTATGAATTGTTGTTTCTCTTGTTCCAAGGCTCTCACAGCTTGAGCAACTAGAATCTACAAAGATTTGAGAGACTCCTCATTACTCTTCACAAGCATCCTAATCTCCTCTTTAGTAGGAACCTCATCTGACTGAAAAGTAGGAGTAGGTTGCTGATATTGAAAATCTTCACTACCAAAGAAATATGACATATCCGGAACATCTTGCTGGTACTGTTGAGGATGGTATTGAAAATATAGTTGTTTCTCATAACTCAAAGGTTGAGATTGCCACGGGTCATGTTGCTGCAGAAAATTCCGGTTCTGCTGTTGCAGAATATTTTGAGGATAGTAAGGCTGTGCTCCATATTGTTGACCTTGATACTGCTGATAAGGCTGCTAAGGTTGTTGAATACCACCTTGGTTGCTCCAGCACTGATACGTCTCATGTGCGCCCACACATAGCTCACAAACACTAACCACCTGCTGAACTCCATAGTAATTTAGAAAATCCATCTTCAACGTCAACGCTCTCTATCAAGTACCTGAAACACCGACGAACTACAAGAATAGATGAGAAAAAGAAATCCGAGTCAGTGAAATCTAACGACCACTATTGACAAGCACATAAACCAAAAATAAAACACCGATGATCCCCGGCAGCGGTGCCAAAAACTTGTTTGCACTAAATCACGCAAGCGTACGTGGTCACAAGTAATATATAAGGTTAAGTCCAAATTCGTTCCCACAGGGATCAAGTTATGGTTCTATTCAGTAAATATGCCTATGCAACAATGTATGGTTATTATGCACTGCTAAGACAATAACAATTTTGGGTTTATTAAACTAAATTAACTAAGACACAAATTAACAAAACTAAGAATTAACTAACTAACAAGAATTAAAATCTAATTACGTCTGCAAGAGTAAACATGGAATCCTAACTTCATTAAATACTTTGCTTAGATCTGATGCCTTTAATCACTATATGCAATGATTATGATATCTGATCGGATAACACGAAACAAGTATACGCTACTTCTCAGTATACGAATACCAAACTAAATATACATCCACAAAAGAGATAGAAGATGAATAGACACCAATTATGCTTAGACCCTATATCTCTATAGAATTTGAAAACATAACGGTTGAAGAACAAGTTATCCACATTGATCACATAGGGTAGCATATTATCTCTAATCATGCCACAAATCATGATGTTAAAACATCAACCTATCCTATGCTAGCATGGCAAGTTCTAAATCTCAAGATCCACTCTCGTTTTACAAGAGATTAACAAATTAGATGTTAGCTACACATCTAAATTCATAAAGCACAACCATACGAGGATATCAGATATACATCACACATAGATCTGTAAAGCATCAACATACTAAAGCTCCATAAATAAATCCGTTAGAATTCCATGACAACGATTAGTTCATAATTGAACCTCTCGTCATCATGGGATCTGATGAAACCATGATAAAAAAACAAAGTATGACAAAATACAAATAAATCTAAATAATTGATATGTAATGGTTTTACTCCTAATGATGATGATAAATTACAAGGGTTGGATGTGTTTTATATAGGCTCTAGACATCTTGCCCAACAAGAAAATACCAAATCAGAATTATAATAGAAGTACGTTTCCTAAACTGATTCTGATTTAAAGGGAAATTCGTAGCTGTCTTTTCTTCAGATTTTCTGAAACGTTCCAGCTGCAATTGGGCCTCTTGACCACTTTAGAATGATAGAGAATCTCGTTATCTTCGCGTGGACTGCTTACGGGCCTCAAACGGACTTCTAGAACTCAAGATATGGCCAAAACAAAATCAGAAATTCTGGCTGATTCATACGCGCGCTGGCTGCGCTGGTAGAGCGCTGGCTGCGCTATAGCTACTGTTCATAGCGCTGGCTGCGCTCCTTTGGCTGCCGGGAGCTGATTTTGGCTGATTTTGCTCTATTTTTTTCGTTTTAACTCCGATTTTCATTCCGTTTCTTCCGGCTCTCTCGCAATTTGATGTACTGTTATTCTTTTAGCTCAAAACCTACCATTTAAGCATGGAAAACATCATCCCACATCCGACTCTTATTCCTGCACAAATTCACTAAAAACACATCAAAAACACCACATACTTGAGTTCAAGTCATCAATTCAAGCCGATACGAAGCATTCCAAGTGGATATAAAATCCACTTATCAGCTTCGTTCAAAGTTCTCTCGTCATTTGATTCATCGATTGATTTCTGCGATCGTCTCAGTGGTTTCTCCTTTGTAAATTCCTTGGATATATGATATCCTCTCCCACATCATATATTAGTGTGTTAGGGTGATTCTAATCCTCAAGTAGGTATTAGATCCAATATCCTTGGTATATTCTCTTTTTTCTCAGAATTTGCTCTCCCGGTTATTTCTCGGGTTCTCAAGCATTCTCAAACTCGTTTAACAAACTAAATTCCCTTGGCATTTCCTTGACTTGATCACTCCTTGGTTTAACCTAATTTCACTATTTCCTCAAGATATAAACCCTTTAACATTTCTATACTCCTTAATATCACATTCAATAGAGTCTCAATCGAAATCGAAAATCCTTAAAGTCCATATTCAGGAATTTCTGAAATCCATTATCATTTTGAGTCACTCATTTTCATAGTACAACATCAATATGGTTCCTGATTATTCATTTTCCATTTCAAATCTAGGTTACTTACATACCATTTCCCTAAATCCTCAAAATTACTATTCATTTAGGCACTGTAGCATTCTAAAAGTTAGGATTATTACAATAAAGGTGATCAAAAGATGGCATGAAGCTGTTATGTAGCCTCGTTAAGGCCTGATGGAGTCGGGGGGCAGGTCCTTCCGATTGAAGACATGGATGTCTGTAGTGGTAAGGAACACCAAGAAAGGCCAGCAGAGGACATCATAGAGAAGCCTCGAACAGCCATTGAGGCTAATACGTTAACTAACTTCGTGGTTGAATGTACCATTGGCAACCAAGAAGTCGGGGGGCAGGAGATAGTACCTCGAGAAGGAAGTAAGTTTCAGAACAAGAATGACGAGCCTATATCTAACCAGAGCTCTATTTTGATGGAGCATAAAAAACAATACCAAGAGGTGCAGGCCTAGTCTTGCAAAGCCCCGAAGGGTCAAGAGTTAGGTTACAACACAACCAAATAAGTTTTTAAAGTCCATAAAGGACCTTGGATGTAAGATAAGATGAACAATTAGGCCACATGTGGCCACTTAAACCATGAAAGGCTAACAACAAACCTTGAATCTTAACCGATGATCAAGGAATCCAGGGGCATCCTTGATCAAGGCAAAGGAGTCCAATAAAACCAGGAAGGTCTGATAACTAACTTTGGAACCTTGTATTTATCTTTGGTAATCTCTGAGCAAGCATTGAGTATCGTCCTCATAAAGGAGAGGAGCAAGGTTCAGAAACCTATCTACGATGTAAGCAAGGTGTTGCATGGAGCTGAGTTGAATTACTCAGCTAACAATTTGTTTTGGCATTAGAAGCAGTATCAAGGAAGCTACGACCATACTTCCATGCACAAAAAATTGAAGTCCTGATGGACCAACCATAAAGGAACATAATCCACTACCCGAAAACCAGTGGTATGTACATCAAGGGGGAAATCAAACTAGGAGAATTCGATGTTAAGTACAAGCCTAAGACGGCCATCAAAGCCCGGGCTCTAGCTAACTGCATGGTAGAATATACCATTGACAACCAAGAAGTCGGGGGACAGGAGGTGATAGACCAGGAAGGTGAGCAAGGTGAGAAACCCCTGGAAGAAAAGAAGGAGTATTGGATGCTCTATTTTGATGGGGCATCAAAAACAAAAACCAGTGGTACATGTTTAGTTTTGCAAAGCCCCGATGGGTTCACACTTGAGTATGCCTTGAAGTTGGACTTCCAAACAACCTACAATGAGGCGAAGTATGAAGCTCTAATAGCCAGCCTTGGATTGACAAGAGCCCTGAGGGTGAAGAACCTGAAAGTCTGTGGAGACTCAAAGATGGTAGTCTCACAAGTCAATGGAGAATTTGAGGCTAGAGAAAAGAATATGGCCAAATACTCGAGGATTGTGAAAGCTGAGATAGCCCAGTTAGATGAATGTCAGGTATATCCCAAGGGAGGAGAATACAAAGGTCGATGCCTTATCTCAATTCAAGGGTCGAGACCCATTCTGGGAGCGTCTACTTCCAAGTTCTGAGAACCCTTACAACTGATTCTAAGCTCATTGCTCCTGTCGGAATAGGAGGATGCTGGATAGATCCTATCAGGGCACACCTTGAGAATGGCTGGTTTCCAAACGATTCCAAGGAGGCACGGAAGCTAGCTGTAAGGAGCTAAAGGCTCGGAGAGGCCACACGTCATCCAAATAAATGCCCTTATTTAGATCAGAATCCTGATCTAAAGGTTAGCATTCCTGATCGAAAATCCTGACCTAAGGGTCAGAATTCCTGATCGAAAATCCTTTCGACCAAGAAGCTAGGAAGGCCCTTATTTCGATAAGAATCCTGATATAAGGGTTAGCATTCCTGATCGAAAATCCTGACCTATGGGTCAACATCCCTGATCGAAAATCCTGACCTACGGGTCAGGATTCTTGATCGAAAATCCTTTCGACCAAGAAGCTGGGAAGGCCCTTATTTCGATCAGAATCCTGATCTAAGGGTCAGCATTCCTGATCGAAAATCCTGATCTAAGGGCCAGCATTCCTGAATCCTCGTACAAAAAAAAAGGGCTATATAATGAAAAATTTTATGTGCCTAGAGTCATGAATGACCTCAATTTGGGACGAATTTCAAAGCTTTGGGAGCCAATGAGGTCAAAAATACGATCTTAAATTACGAAAATATTAGGGCTGAGGACCCCTCTAAAATTACAAAAATTATTATTATTAAAAATAATAATAAATAAATCCGGGTCGGATTTTATTCGAGTGAAATTTTATCCGAGTGGGACACCTCCGATTTGGGGATCGAAATTATCCGAGATTCGGACAAAGGAAATATTATTATTGAATAATAATATTTAAAAAATGATGAGAAGCAAGAAAAAAAAAATTATGTTCGACCACAATCCTACTCGAATCGAGCAGGATTTCTGCTCGAGAATCTGTTCGACCAACAACATATTTGACGCTTAATTCGATCAGCCCTCGTCGAAGGAATGCAGCAGGCGCGTGGAGGACTTGGAAAATGGCAAAAAGTGCAGTTTAGTACCCCAAGTTCTGTTGAGTTTACAAAAATATTAGGGCTGAGGACCCCTCCAAAATTACAAATATATTATTATTTATGATAATATACAAAAATTATTATTATTAATGATAAAATCCGGGTCGGACTTTATTCGAATGGAATTTTATCCGAGTGGGACACCTCCGATTTGGGGATCGAAATTATCCGAGATTCGGACAAAGGAAATATTATTATTGAAAAAAAAAATTCATTCGACCAAAATCTTGGTCGAAAAAGACCAAGATCCTGATCGAAAATTGCTTCGACTACCAGCCAAAAGAGACCTTATTTCGATCAGCTTTGATCGAAAAAAAAAAGAAAGAAAAAGATGAAAAGCAAAAAAAAAAAAAAAAAAAAAATTGGGTTCGACCACAATCCTGCTTCTCCTCGACAGTGTGTTCAACCGGCATACATTTTGGTCCTTATTTCGACCACAAACCTGGTCGAATTAATACTTTTGGCAAAAGTGCAGTTTGATACCCCAAGTTGTGCTAAGTAAATAAGTTGGTCCCTGCAGTTTACATATTGACAAAAAAGTCACTGTAATTTATAAAATTACAAAAATACCTGTAGGTACATAAAAATTCCTAAATTATTAGGAAACATTTAGAAAAATACCTGTGGGTACATTAAAATTCCTAAATTATTAGGAATGATTAAGAAAAATACATGTGGGTACATAAAAATAAAAATACCTGTTGGTACATAAAAATTCTTAAATTATTAGAAATAATTAAGGAAAATACCTGTGGGTACATAAAAATTCCTAAATTATTAGGAATAATTAAGAAAAATACCCGTTGGTACATAAAAATTTCTAAATTATTAGGAATAATTAAGGAAAATACCTGTGGGTACATAAAAGTTCCTAAATTATTAGGAATAATTAAGAAAAATATCTGTGAGTACGCGAAAATTCCTCAAATATTTGGAAAAGTAAAGAAAAATACGAGGAAAATTATAGAAATATTTTCTTGACAAATTGAGAGATAATTTATGCTAACAATGCATAAAAACTCTATAAAAGTGCCGAAATTGCTAAAAGCAAGCAAAAGTTAAAGCCTCGAATACGGCCAATCGTCATAATTGTGTAGGTCGTTCCACACTTTACAATCAAGACGATACTCGTGAAACAATAGTGTATTGAATCCCTGGTAAGGGAACGAAAATAAACCCCGAGTCTCGAAAAAGGCAAATTAAAACTTCTACAAAAACTTCAACGTTTTTCCAGAAGTTGGGGGCAAATGATATGGGCTAAAAATAAGCCCTAAAGACACATTTAATGTTGCATTAATTAGACCCAGCTTGGTCCAAATATGAAGCCCATTAATGAGGCCTGAAACCCTAATTAAATATTAATTTCGTAATTAATATTAGGGGTAATAACCAGCTCAGCAATAAGAGTCAAATAAGGATATTACTCCTGCTTGACTTAGCCTCCAAGGCATCTAATTCAATAAGGAAACAGACTCATACAAGGAAAGAGTCTAGAACCTTCCCTAAGGAGGTGACTTGCCCACCAAGTCACCTAACCCTACTACGATTCCTAGGCTTCTCAGCCTATATAAAGGGCATGACCCCTCATTCTCAGAACTACGTTGGCTTGATTCTCTAGCAATATAGAGATACGTAGGCATCTTGTGAGAACCGATCAGTCTCGAACGCAAGAACATCCATTAAAGCTCGAAGCTCACCATCATACAAACCCTAGCCGCAATTTACAAACCCTCGATTTTATTCCAAAACATACACGAATACGAAAGTACATGATCGAGATTTAGTGTGTCGAATTTGTGTTTACCATTTGGGTACACGATACTAGACGAAGTATACGAAATAAATAAATATTTTTTACATTTATATTAAATAAATTAATAATTATTTATAGTATTATGCATAAATTTATAATGTTGTTTATAAATATGATATAAATATATATATTTAGTACATATTTGTAATAATTTTACCAAAAATTATTACTACCTCTGTCCCATCCATTTCTTTTTACTTTCCTTTTTGAGCCGTCCCACCCATTTCTTTACATTTCTAAACTTTCCCAAAATAGTAAATTTTTATAATATAAAAATCAACTACATCCATTACTTTTCTCCACTAACTCATTTTATACATTATATAGTGATGGGTCCCACCACTTTACTCATTTTTCCTCCTTCTCTCCTCTTTCTTTATATATTTTCTTGGTCTCCGTACCCAACCCAAAAACATAAAAACATAAATATTTCTTTATATATAAATATTTTATTTATTTATTTTAATATATATTTTTATTTAAAATTACACAAAAACATGAAACGAATAGTACATAACTGTATACGAACATGAAAGTAAACAGACCCTAAATGGATTGTAAATTTTTTGTATAAATTTCTACCGTTCAGTTCAGGTACACGAAACATGAAAGTACATGACACGAACGAATTGTCAGATCTATCTGATCGAAATTCATTGTATAAAAGAAAAAAATGTCGTGATTAATTTCAATTTTTTTAAAAAAAGAACCTTTAAATTATTTGATTTTTATAAAATTTATAAAATATGACGTCATAGCTAGCTTTACACTGATAGTAATAATTTAAACAGTCTTACTGCATACAAATCGGAGAAGGTACCATAACTTACATCTACATGTTTGCTCCTGTTGAAGCCGATTTTCGTCAGGGACGATGCTTCAAGATTAAATTTATATTTGGGTATTCGGATAGAGATAATAAGAATAAAGATGTAAATATAATAATACAATTAGGGTTTTTGAGATATTTGGGACTGCTCTTGAGAGTTTGTAATCGGGTGTGTGATTTTCGGATCCCTCTCAAGGTGCCTACGTACCCTATTTATAGGGATCAAGTCCACGTAGTTCTATTCGATTTAAGATTGTATTTCTGGCAATATTAGGCCCAGCCCATGTCTTTTGTCTTTGGCGGCAAGTAATTTCCATATTTGAGATGATATTGTCTTTGGCAGCAAGTATCTGGATCCTTCTAGAATTTGGTCTTCGATCATATAATTTATTTCCACCACCTTAAGCATTGGGCTTGATTTCATGGGCTGTCATCAGACTCATTAAATTTAAACAAGCCCATTAAATATAACCTTCGGATACGAACTTAGAGATCCATGCTTCGGATACAAAATTAATATACTTTTTGTATCAACAGGTCCCCAGTATTTTTTGAAGACGATGACTTCAATAAATACTTAAATATACAGTAACCTTCGTTTTTCTCTTCAAGCAGCCCTTTGGATCCTCTAAATAAAATGTCACGAAATATTTCATATAATTGCCCAATATTTTCAGCATAGTAGTCATTGGACACCAAAAATATTTTCAGCGTAGTAGTTCGTTATTTTGGACGCAACATGGTCATTGGCACCAATAAAAGAAAGCCATGGGATACCAAAAGTTTTGAACATATGCCTCAAAATATAAAGAAGCTCGGCACCTTGCATATGCTTGTGTGGGCCATGATGATTAATACAAGTTGACATCTTCACGTGATTTAAACACAATCAGATGAGTTTGATTTTTTTATTAACATCACTATAGGCCCCATCAACATTTATTCTTTCCTTTTTATTTGGTTTGAAAACCAAATCACCTGTTCAAACAGGTCGTGCTCAAATATATAAAGTAACAAATATACGACCCTCTTTCTTTTTTCTTTTTTCTTCAATTTGTCTGGGGCCCGCAACCATACCTTGTAGGTTATCACTACGCCATAGATGGGCATCCGCAATGCTTTTCTATTGTAACACCCACTTTGTGTTACATTAGAGGTACCTTTTTTGACCTACTGCAACACTGTTGAGATTGTGTTACATTATTTCTGAAGGTACTGTTGCAGTAGAACATGTACTGTTACAATAGATTCGTTGTGTTACATTAGCAACTAAGCGTTACATTTGCTATTTTTTTAACATTTAAAAAAATAAAAACAAATGAACATGTGGATCCCACAGAAGTGTTGCATTTTTCAAGAAGCAATGTTACATTTGAATAAAACAAATGCCACATGGGACAAACTGCCACGTGTCACGTTGGCCCTACTGCCACGTGGCACGTGGGCCCCACTGCCACGTGTCACAGGGACCTCTTTCTGCCATGTGGCATGTGGGTCCCACTGCCACGTGTCATAGGGGGGACCTCTTTCTGCCACGTGTCACAGTGGATCAGTTTCTGCCGCGTGGAACGTGGGCCCACTGCCACGTGTCACAGGGACCACACTGCCACGTGTCAGGTGGTGGGCCCCACTTCCACGGATCAGGTGGTGGCCCCACATGCAGTCTAGTTGATTTTGCTCTTACTAAAAAATAAATTGTTGTTCGGAGGATTTGAACCCCTGACCTTCAACACACATTAATTCTATTTCACCACCATAACCACTCCACCAACACTAACACTTGAATTATTTCCTCCATCTTTAATATATAACCCTTGTAGCTTAGGTTTTATTCATTATTATTATTATTATTATTATTATTATTATTATTATTACTATATTTTCAGAATAATTTTAATTTTATATTTATGTTGATTATATTATATTATTCATTGAGGAGAATAAACCATTCAAGTGTGGGGAGGTGTTTTCGATATTATTTGAAATTTAAAAATACATATAATTTAAAATCCAAAAAAGTAGATATAAATCAAATAAATTATGAATTACCCAATCAAATAAATTTTTTTTTTCTAAGATTTTGGGAATAACATTAAATATGATGGATCTTGATTCCCGTACGGTTGGGTCGCCGAGAAATGTTTTTTAAAAAATTGAATCCTTAAACCCTCACGAAACCCTATTTAGGGATTTTGGTCAAAGTACTATTTGACCGTTGAATTACCCGATCAAATAAAATTTTTTTTCTAAAATTTTGGGAATAACATTAAATATGATGGATCTTGATTCCCGTACGGTTGGGTCGTCGAGAAATATGTTTTAAAAAATCGAATCCTTAAACCCTGACGAAACCCTGTTTAGGGGTTCCGGTCAAAGTACTAGTTGACCGTTGAATTACCCAATCAAATAAATTTTTTTTCCTAAAATTTTGGGAATAACATTAAATGTAAAGGATCTTGATTCCCGTACGGTTGGGTCACCGAGAAATATTTTTAAAAAAATCGAATCCTTAAACCCTAACGAAGCCCTGTTTAGGGGTTCCGGTCAAAGTACTGGTTGACCGTCGAATTACCCAATCTAATTAATTTTTTATTTACTAAAATTTTGGGAATAACATTAAATATGATGGATCTTGATTCCCGCATAGTTGGGTCACCGAAAAATATTTTTTTAAAAATCGAATCCTTAAACCCTGACGAAACCCTATTTAGGGGTTCCGGTCAAAGTACTAGTTGACCGTTGAATTACCCAATCAAATAAATTTTTTTCTAAAATTTTGGGAATAACATTAAAAAGGATGGATCTTGATTCCCGTACGGTTGGTTCATCGAGAAATATTTTTTAAAAAATCAAATCCTTAAATTGAATCTGTAATATACTACAAATTTTAACTTATATTTTACATTAATAGATGTTAATTTTTATTATTTCTAAGTTATGATAAATTTAATAAATCAATTGATAAATTTCAAGAACAGCACTTTACCCAATGTGAAAAATTAGGCGGTATTTTTTGTTTTAGAAATAGCTGTGACATGTTTGAGGACTGGCAACTTGTAGTCTTCTTTTCATTGTTACCTTTAAATCTTAAAATCAGTCAGAAATCACTGGTACATTGAAGTATATAATACCTCAATTAAAACCTCAGACTAGAACTTTGTAGTCATCTTCTTGGTGCTATATCATAAAGGAACATGTGGTATTATTATATTTCATTAATCAAATGCTTAAAAATTAATATTTTTTTACAGCAGGTAAATAAAAAGAAGCCAGTTCTGCTTGTACAAATTATTATCCTTCTTGTTAACCTATCTGATCAGAATGATGGTTCCTTATATGGCAGGTCAAATTCGTGATACAAGTGATCAAGATGATAAAGATACACATGTTTGTTTATCTAATATATTTTTTTCTTGGTTGTTTGGTTATATTGTCAACCTGAAGCTATAATTCACATCATTGTGCATAAATTTTTCTTGTTTATATGTATTTTATAACTTTAGTAAGTTGTCATTTGTTTTATTTATGTATTTTAGTAGTACTAGACACTGTATGGAGACTCTAAAACAAATATTATTCTAGTACAAGCTGGTAAAAGATCACATTTAGGTTGTTGGACCTTATTGTGACATTTTGGTTGGAGGAATTATGAATTAAATAAACCTGCCAAAAATCTGATAGACACGAGCATAATAGGCTGGATAAAAATGTTCCTTTCTATGTACTATGTGCTACTTCAACATTTTTTTCACATTAATTGCAAGATCAAATGTTGAGATCCCTTCTTTAATTGTGCATTAGTTGATAATTTATGAAGTTGTCGCAATTATGGGATTAGTCCTTGTAAATATCTTGATTTCGTATTCATCTTCTTTTCAATGATGTAGTCAGGATTCAGGCATGAGGTGAATTTGCTAGTAAAGCTTCCACACCATAATATAGTGCAATTTCTTGGAGCCGTTACTAATAGGTAGCTACTAATGTCAATTATTGAATTTCTACGGGAGTAAGTAAAGGCATATGCTGGAATGCAAAACATATGTTATGTACTATGGTTTATATATTTTCATGGCAAGGTTGAAAACTCTGTTTGAGCTGATTATAATGTGTTTCTTACTGTATAGGCTCCTCAAGAAAATGAAGCAGAAGGGAGACAAGGCACTGTAGCTAATCAGATTCAATAAATAATAAAATGCTTCGGGATGACAATGGCACTCCAAATCTCCAATCACTCATTCCATTCAAGGCGACGCTACTGCTACTTCTTACATATGCTATCTATATTATTTTTATCGTACTTTGGTAGTTATCTAAGACTTTGATATTTATCTAGTACTTTGGTCAATTGTATGGTATGTGTTGCTTGTAGTATGTATGTCGGTTAGGTGCTACTATGGAGATCAATATTGTACAAGTTTTGTACTTTGAATTGGTTGGATTATTTTGTAAAGGGATTGATATATATAAATATATATATCAATCAAATCTTGCAAATTTTTCAGTATCAGTGTTGCAATTGCTATAGTTATAGTGTTGCATTAGATAATACAGTGTTGCATTAGTATTATCTAGTGTTGCAATAGAGAGTGGACCCCCCCCATTGCCACGTGTCAGGTGGGCCCCCCACATGCCACGTGTCAAGTGGGCCCACACTGCCACGTGTCAGGTGGGCCCCACACTGCCACGTGGCACACCTGCCACGTCACCTGTCCCTACCTGCCACGTGTACTCTATCTGTTTTGGCTAAGCTATTGTAACACCTTCCTAGTGTTGCATTTGTTTGATTTAGTGTTACTGTATGGTCCTAAGGTAATACTTTTCTTAGTGTTACAATTGAGAACAAAAGGGTTACTTTAGAGAGCAGAGGCAACATTAGCGGATGAAATGATGAAAAAGTGTTACCTTAGGCCTATTGTAACAATTTTCGTGCCTAATGCAACACTAGAAGTGCGTTGCGTCTGGGCATCTATGGCGTAGTGTATGTACTTTTCTTTGACTCCTCTTTTCTTACTTTCACTTTTAAACAGCAGCCACGACGTTAAGATTCTCGGGTGAAGGGCTCGTTCATTTTCTTCCTTTTCCGGCACTAACTAACTGCATCTTCTTAGATTTGAAATAGGTATGATCTCGTTCTTGTCTTTTTTCATAAATAGTAGTTTATTTATTGCACTTCATATTACAATCCGGCGAATCTCCTTATATTCCGGTGAACATGTACATACTCCGATATACTTGTTTATTTCCGGTATAATCTTCATGCCTTGATAATATCTTATGGTATTGAGACCATCACTGTCAATAACTTGAAGCAACTGTAGATCCAAAACGAATCCTGATAATTCTGTATCAAAATATGATTTTTGGTCATCAGACCCTTCCCTCTCAATCCTCTCTCTTTTATTTGTTTAGTTTCTGGTCAATGAGTATAATTCTTACCCCTATTACAAAGATTTAATGATTCAATAGTATGCTGAAGATCGGAGGCCATCATACTCATGATTGGTCCAAGTTATTTTGACGAGTCCGATATTTCAAGTGAGTCAGGTCTTCAATAATTTTAAATCATTTTTCCATGTGATTCATCTCGTTAAAATCATGTAAAGTTTATGTGTATTGACTCCGCAAACCCAGGTTTGATTTCACAAACACAGTTCTAATTTTATTAGTTTGTATGTTGAAATTGTCAATGGGAATGCGATTTCTTTAATTTGATTCATACCAAATGTTATTAGTTTAATTGCTTGAGAGAATGATTAATTAAGATAGATAATTGGGTTCACTAGCACATAATTTCATTTGTAAATTGTTTTGTGTTGCTTCGTGGTTGCTCGAGTCATTTGAGTTTTCCTACAATGACTTACTTTTTGAAGGATGTAAACTAACGGTACCAGCTAAGAGTGTGGTTAATTTGATTAAAAAATTACATATTCTAATTGTGAGTTTGTTTTTTGATCTGAATATGCTAATTGACATGTCAATATTCAGTTATGAATTGGATGGCAGTAATTGTCGTGAATGTAGCCTATTTCTTTGCTTGGTTAAGTTAGGTTGGTTCAAATTCAAATTTTGTGCAATTAGTTGGTATTAATTTATGCAATATCATAATTTTTGCAATGTATTAAATGTGCCATGATTCATGGAATTTGTTTGCTATTAATTGGAAATTATTATTATCCGTTTTCAAATGGCTGTTTTAATTTTATTTACTCTTTTAATGGCAATTTTATTTTTCATTATTTTGATTAAATTTGATTCTTGTACGAAAATAAATATTAGTTGCTTTTATATTTTTAATTATGATAATATATATTGTTAGTTAATACTTCAAATTCAAAATCTCAATCTTGTTAGTTAATTGTGTCGTAGGTGTTATGGTTAATGATTGATGACTTTTGATTTGTAAAAGTAATTTATGGGTGGCCATGATTGATGGCGTAGATTTTGGACCTTTAAGAGGTAATTTTGTGCCATTTTGATGGCTTGTTTATTCCATAATTTACTTTAAATTTTATTATTCAATATGATATTAATATTTAATATGTGCTACTATTGATATTTTTAGAGTTGGCATTTTTATTAGCTAAGTTTTGGTTGTTATTATTTTATGTAATAATTCTTTCTTGTGTTAGGAATTTTATTGAGTATAAGTTATATAGGCGCATATTTATTAAACTAAAAGTAGTGATTACTTTTAATTTTATTATTTTTTTTAGTTTAAGATGAAAATTATTGACCTTCAATATTTTTCACTTCTGATTTATATTTATTTAATGTATATTATGTTGGATGGGTAATTTAGCAAAAAAAAAAATATTATGTTGGATGGGAAGGATTTTAGTATTCATATATACACATTATTTGTATTTTAAGTTTTAAATGTAAACTTCATGAAAATTAATTATAATATTTTATTTAATTTGATTTATTGTGGCTTATTTAAATTTGTATCTAATCAAAGGGGTCCCCTTTGATTAGATATTTATTTTTTATTTTTTATTTTAAATACTATATATTTTTTCTGATCTTTTTATTATTATTATTATTATTATTTATTTTTATTATTATTATTATTATTATTATTATTATTATTATTATTATTATTATTATTATTATTGTTATCATTATTATTTATTACTAATGTGTTTCAGTTTTAATTTGTTCTGTCATTTTCAGGTGTGAAGTGTCATTTTCAGGTGTGAAGTATAAGGTCTCCCTTGCTCATTATTTAAAGTTTTATTGTCTAAGCGGTTATGGAGCAGCCAAGAAACAGGAAAATAGAAAGCTAGTATGTGGGAATAATTGATGGCAGTGGAGAGTGGAGACTCACATAAGCAACAAGTAGTTCTGTGTGTAGCAAGTTGTAAAATGATGTATTTTCTATTTTTTGGAGGGTACTCTTTTTCCCCCTTGAGCTTTTTTCCCACAGGGTTTTGCTCTTGGAGGGTTTTAACGAGGCCTTCCTTCTGTGGGGTTCTTCCTTTCAGACTTGAAGGTTTTATTGTCTAAGCGTCCCGAGGCAACATGCGTGCCTTTTGGGTTAGATGATGAACTTTCTTGAATGAAAAAAATCCCCTATGTACGTTTTATTGTATTTCGATACAATTTATGAACGAGTAAGTTATTTCTGACAAAAAAAAAAAAACCAAGCTTTGTATGTATATGTCCATATTTTTCCTTTACTCGATACTTGTGCCATAGTGAAAATTTTGTAGATGTTTTCTTCCATGGAATTTGTAGGGTTTAATTTATTCTCAACCACATTGCTTGTACACTCGTAGTATTCATCGGAAGCGAGATAAAAATTAAAATCAAATGTATTTAGTAGACATGGGTACCTTGGTTTCCAATGATAAAGGCTCTTGCTAAAAATTATGTTCTTAAGCTTTTGATGTTGTAGTAAATGTCCCCTGGAAACAAAATTTTTGACGTAACTTAAAACTTTGCATTGGTTCAGACTTCGTGTTGTCATGTTGCCAAAAGTTTCTAGTGTAGAAGAATTTTTTGTTTCCAATGTCATTGACAAATTGAACTAGCAAACTAGTGCTTAATCGGTCCCCAATCTCATACGTATTTTTTGTTTCCAATTTAAAGAGTTGTGTCCCGAGCATAGGTAGATAGGACAAGTTATCCGAACATTTTTTTTCTTTCCTTTTTTTTTTTTGCTCGGGACCACTCTAATATTTTTTCTTCCTGAAATCGCAGATGTCAACATCCAACCCGCTTCAATATCATCACGAAATTCGTCGACATTTTCGTCCATGTCTTGAAATGGTAGCCGAAGTTGAGGGAGACGCTTTGGTTGGTGAATCCGATGACGCGTCCTCTTCAAATACTGTCATCACCAACACTAGTGTTTGGAATAATATTGATATCTTTGATGACGATGGGAAGTTTCCAGCTGCTAATCTCCCTAGTACTCTTGATGACGATGACATCAATAATTTAAGAAATCTTTTCATGATACCAGAAAATTTTCTCATCTTCAAACCCAAAGATGTAGATAGAGTCTATGACCTTGTTTCCTTTGGAAGTTATCTTGGAGTTGGAATTTCTGTTGCCGCATTTGAATGTGGTTTTCGGGTTCCAATGCACCCATTTCTTGAGGAGGTATTAGATACTTGTGATGTTGGGTTAGGATAGCTTACACCCAATAGTTTCTTGAACATAAATACCTTCATTGCTCGATGCTTTGCGCGTAAAATTGAGCCAAACATTGATATATTCTGGTGTCATTATAAATTGTCTTCCACGAGCAAGTGTACTGGCTTTTATTCCATCGGACGCAACAACACTTCACAGAAATGGTCCGATGCTCGAACAAATAACAAAGGGTTTTACGAGAATTGGTTCTTCCTTGTTGGTCCAAAGATTGAGAATTATGCCCAATGGAGTTATTTCACCTCGAAAGAAATTCCAAAAAAGAACACCAAACTTGATACTCCTACTTCTGAGATATATAAGAACTTACAGGCTCCCCATTCTAAATCCATGATAATATCTGCTAACAAAATACGATCGGAAACATTTCTGATAGAAATAAAAGGTATGACATTTTATTTTACCATTGGCATCAGTATATTCACACTCTTGCATTCTTCCTTTGGCTACACATCAGTATACTCATAGTTTGATTTGCATATTTGTACTTTAATGCTAGTAGGAATTTGATATGTACCTTGATTTTTAGTCATACTTCATATGCAATCTTGCTAGTTTTGATCATTTTCTTGTTCATATTGCAGTTTCGTGCATTGGAATGGATGAGACAGCAGTGCAAAAAAGGCTTCGGGAGCAGAAATTGGCTCAAGCTAAGCAGAAAAATGCTAGTAAGGCTAAGACACAAAAATCTATTGTTGCCGAAGAGCTTCAAGATATGGTGATGAATGGCCAATCCGGGGCCATTGAAATTGTTGCCGATGCAAGCTTTGCAGAACCGGACCCTACTCCACCTCCTAATAAAAAGCAAAAGAATTATGCACCAAGAGTTCCACCTACAGTCCCCGAAACATATTTTGGAGAGTGCTCCATTGTCCTCTATTGCTTTGGGAAGAGACATAGGCTCTTCTTCTATTCTTCATCTTAGTGAGGCCGATGAGGCGAAACTTTCGAAAATGAATTCTGTCTCTCGTGGTGAGGAAGTCATGGCTCTAGCTTCTCAGGTATTCTCCATCTTCTATCTTCAATTTTTAATAAATTGTTGTTTTACTCTCTTGTTCTTGATTGATACAGTTGCTTCTTTGGTCACGTGAGCAAGTGGTTGCATCCAGGGATGAGCTTGATCAAATTTCTAAGTTAGAAAAAGCTGTCGACGCTGCCAAGAACAAGGCAAAAATAGAACAACAGAAAGTTGTTGCTGCGGAGGCAAAGTTGAAGAAAATTGAAGCCGATGCTGCTGTTCGTGAAGCCCAACTCATGAAAGGAATTTCTACTCTGGAGAACGAACTTAAACAGGCTAAACAAGATAAAATTGATGCCGAAGCTAACTATTATGGTCTCGGACTTGATAAAAGACTTGAGATGGTCAAAGAAGCTCAATTGGACTTTACCAAATGTATGTTTGACTATGAGTTGGATATATGGAGGCAGGATCAGGCTAATGATGCACTTCAAAGTAGCAACGTAGAGACTCCAATCCCCAATGCCGAGAATGATGCTACTTCTCAAGAGAATTTAGGAGAAAACTGATCTTTTATTATCATGCTTTCCATGGTTATGGTCTACTTTTGAACTTGTAGCCTTCGGGCATAGACTTATTTAATTGTCTTCGGGCATACCTGCTATACTTTCGATCGGAACTTTATTTATGCCATGTGCATTTTGCATATGATATTATCATGACCATCATGCCTTTTGTTTTCCAATCCACATTATGCACGTCTTTTGTTTCCAATGCATATTATGCATGCCTTGTTAACATAGTACTAGTCTTTGAACACAATAAATAGCATGCTGGCATATTGATACTACATTAATGCTTGAAAATAGTATAATACGGAGTTGGTGAATACCTTGTACACTTTCTTTTTCAAGCTTTCAAGGCCTTGCACTTTAATCCTTGTATTAGCATTGGATCTTGCAATGACTTGATCGATCAGTTGTCTTCATTTTTAACCCGATGGTTAAGTACTCATTGTACGTTCCATTGGATTTTTTTTTTGTTATTGTATTGCTTTGAACCATCATAGCATTGGGTGCAGTTTTTCGATCCAACTTCTGCTTCCAATCCTCAAAAGTTCTTTAAAGCACCTTTGGTTCAGATTGTGCAGCGATGAGATATATTTTGTGATCTATAAAATGTTAAATCTAAAAAAATGTTGATCACCACTTTCTCATCTCCCAACTTTTAAAAGTTGGCGGGTTGACCATCATAGCTTCGCACTGAAGCGTATATCCGGCCAGATCTATCCTCGGCCCCCTAGTGATTTATTGCTTCAATTTTGAAGGGATATATCATTAGTGTTAGAAGGTAGATTCTCTTGTCCTCAAGTGAGTGTCGACAAATCATAAGTCGGGATAAAATTTGTTATTTGTCCCCAATTGACTATCGATAGGTCACGAGTCTTGTGAGTGTCGATAAATCATAAGTCGGGACTTGGTCTGAATTTTTGCCCCCATTTGATTATCGATAGGTCACAAGTGTAGGATTAGAGCAGTTTGATCACCCCAAGCGTTGGACGATGGTTAACTTGTTCTGGACTTCATCGAATTTGTTGCCCCCAAGTAACCATCGGTGAACACTTGTTTGGGTTGGAAATTTCGTTGTTACCAATGGCTTATCATTCAAGAAGAAATTAAACCAGTTTATAACATGTCAATAAAAATCACACATGCATATCAACATATATGAAAGAAATTGGAATTTTATTAATAAATAGCTCATAATAGTCTTAACAAGAAGGAGATCCATATAAATACTTAAAATACTTAAATAAATATCCTACTAAGATAAATAAATCAACAGCCCGCCAACATCATGTTATTTAGGCTTATCTGATGATGACGATGGAGATCTACTGATAATACTTCTTCAGCTTAGCAATATTCCAAGTGTTTTTGATCGGTGTACCATCCATATTCTCGAGTTTGCAAGTCCCCAAACGAGGCATGCTCGAAATTTTGTAAGGACCTTCCCAATTTGGCATCAGTTTGCCGAGTTGGTCAGGCTTGGACGATGCTGTTTCCCTAAGCACATAGTCTCCAACTTGAAAGAATCTTTTACGCACTCCAGAATCAAAATGTTGAGCAACTTTCTGTTGATAAGCAACGGTATGCAAAGTAGCTACTTCCCTCAATTCTTCAACCAGGTCCACATTTGCCCGAAGGCCTTCCTCATTTTTCTTTAAGTCAAAAATTTTGTTTCAGTACGATGGTAACCCAACTTCTACTGGAACCAAAGCATCAGTCCCATATGCTAATCTGAATGGGGTATCATTGGTTGCTCTTCTTGTAGTTGTACGATAAGCCCACAGAACGTGTAACAATTCTTCAACCCACAAGCCTTTGGCATTTTCAAGTCTTTTCTCAATCCCCTTAATGATTGCTTTGTTTGCATTTTCAACCTGGCCATTACTTTGTGGATGTGCAACAGCACTAGTGTGATGCTCAATGTGATACATCTCCATGAGCTCCGCAAATTGTTTCCCTTTGAATTGTGTGCCATTATCAGAAACCATTATCTTCGGCACACCAAACCTGTAAATGATGCTTTCTTTGATAAATTTGATGACAGTTGCTTCAGTAATATGAGAAAGTGCTTTTGCTTCCACCCATTTAGTCATGTAGTCAATGGCGACGATGCAGTAGACAGCCTGTCCTTTGCCCTTTGGAAGCTTTCCAACAATATCAATTCCCCACATGGCAAAAGGGATTGGACACAGAATTGGAGTTAGCTCTGATGGAGGCTGTCGAGGTATATTTGCATGAATTTGGCATTGGTGACACCTCTGTACATAATCCATTGCATCCTGACGAATATTGGGCCAAAAATATCCTTGTCTCAGAATTTTGAAGGCCAAAGCTCTCCCTGCCAAGTGATCTGCGCATACACCCTCATGAACCTCTTCCATTATCAACCTTGCTTCTTCGGGAGTAACACATCTTAAGAGCGGTTGGGTCATTGACCTTCTATAGAGTAAATTCCCAACTATTGTGTAACTTGCCGCTCTATACTTAATTTTTCTTGCTTCACTTCTTTCGGGCGGTAGGATATTTTTCTCTAAATAATCACGGATCGACGTCATCCAATTCCTAATTTGGCCTATTAAATTAACTTCAGTACGTTCAACTGATGGCTGATGAAGCTCTGTCATGTAAATTGCTCCATCAAGGGATGCCTCGTTGGCCGAAGCTAAGCGTGATAAAGCATCCGCTCGACCATTATCTTCTCTAGATATTCCAATGAGGTCAAATGATGTAAATTCTTTGGCCAAATTCTTGATTTCCATTGCATACGCCTTCAACCTTTCCACTTTCCGATCATATTCTCCAGAAAAATGTTTAACAACAAGTTGTGAATCACTATAAGCCTGTAAATGAGTTACTTCCAAGCTTCGGGCCAGCTTCATTCCAGAGATCAAAGCTTCGTACTCAGCTTCATTATTCGTCACCTTGAATGTAAAACGTACTGCTTGGCGAACTTCAAATCCAGTTGGACTTGTAAGTATCATTCCACCTCCATATTTTTCATGCGCCACCGACCCATAAACATAAAGGGTCCAATTGTCCGGAGAGCAATTATTAATAGAATTGTCCACATCTTCATCCATCGGGATGTTGAATGAACATTCCACCATAAAATCTGCAAGTGCTTGTGCCTTGATGGCAGTGCGAGGTTTATAAACAATGTCGTGCTCACCGAGTTCAACTGCCCATGCCATCAATCTTCCTGATACTTCGGGTTTATGTAAGACTTTCTTCAGTGGTTGATCGGTGATCACTTCAATTGTTCTTCCTTGAAAGTAATGTCTCAATTTTCTTGCTGCCATGATCGTCCCCAAAGCCAACTTTTCAATATTTGGATATCTAGTTTCTGCATCCTTCAATGCGTGACTTACATAAAATACTGGTCTTTGGATCCCAGCATCTTCTTTAATTAGCACAGCTCCAACAGTCCGATCAGTTACAGCAAGGTAGAGTTGAAGTGTTTCTACGCCAGTAGGCCTCGTCAACAATGGTGCTGTAGAGAGATACTCTTTGACTTTATCGAAGGCTACCTCACACTCCTCTGTCCACTTGAATTCTTTAACCCCTCTAAGTGTGTCGAAGAAGGGTAGAGCTTTTTCTGCACTCCGCGAGATGAAACGACGAAGGGCAGCTAATCGACCAGTTAGTTTCTGAACATCCCTTTTAGTCTGAGGTGATTTCATGTCGATGATGGCCTGAATTTTTTCTGGATTTGCTTCAATTCCTCTTTCGCTTACCAAGTAACCAAGGAACTTTCCAGATCTGACACCAAAGGTACACTTGGTTGGATTCACCCTCATATTGTTCTTTCGAAGAGTTTGGAAGCATTCTCTCAAATCATCAACATGGGTTTTATCATCACTCTTTACAATCATGTCATCAACATAACATTCCATATTTCTTCCAATTTGTCTTTCAAACACCTTGTTGATCATCCGTTGATAAGTTGCCTCAGCATTGAGTAAACCGAAGGGCATCTTGAGATATGCCCAAGTTCCATGATGTATGATGAATGCAGTCTTACATACATCTTCCTCGGCCATAGCTATCTGGTGATATCCAGAAAAAGCATCCAAAAAACTCAGCATAGAATATCCAGCGGTAGCATCAATGAGTTGATCTATGTTCGGAAGCGGATAATGATCTTTGGGACAAGCTTTGTTGAGATCAGTATAATCCACACACATGCGCCATTTCCCATTTGCTTTTTTAACAACAACCACATTTGCCAACCATTCAGGAAACTGGACCTCCTCGATAAAACCTGCATCCAATAGTTTTTTGACTTCCTCTTCGATCACTTTTTGTCGTTCGGGGGCGAAATTTCTTTTCTTCTGTCGGACTGCGTCATAATCATCCTTCATGTGAAGTTTGTGTACAGAGATGTCTTTGCTTATTCCTGGCATATCCTCAGCCCCCCAGGCAAAGATGTCTTTGTACTCCCTTAAGACCTCGATCAATTCTTTTTTGATAGCACTTGGTATGTCTTTGCCAATGGTTACTGTGTGTTCGGAATCACCAGGTGTGAGCTCGACCTGTTCAGTTTCCGCAGCTGGCTTAGCAATAGGCTTAGTCCAATCGGTTCCGAACCTCTCTAATTTAATGTTGTAGGAGGTCTTTTTTCTTGAACGAACAGACTCATCATCATCTTTTGCTTTTCTTTTATTCCCCTCATCTTCGGGCGCATTAGTGCGAACTTCTTTAGCATATGGCTCATTCAACTCTTCGAGAGCCAAAGTTCGAGCGACAACTTGGTCACCTCTAACTTCACCAATCCCATCCTCAGTAGGGAACTTCAACTTGAGATGTGGGAGTGAACATATAGCTTGGAATTTTGTCAGCATGGGTCGACCTAGAATCATATTATAAGGAGAGTCTACATCAACAACATAGAATTTTAACTCATGAGTTACTTCTTTAGGCTCCTGCCCGATGCTTAGTTTGAGAAAAATTTGTCCACTTATTTGCACTGGTTGATTTCCAAATCCATAGAGTGGTGGTTCGGCACATTGATCCATTCCTTCTCCTCCCAATTTAAGTTGATCATAAGCCTTCTTAAAAATCACGTTCACTGAGCTTCCTCCATCGATCAAAACTTTCCGAACTTTAAAATCATGGAGATAACATGTGAATATGAATGGATCTTCGTGAGGCCAAGTTACACCCTCATAATCATCACTTGAAAAGGCAATGGTCTTTGTTTGCTTTGGTCGGTCATTCTGTCGATAAAGATTGTATACTTCCTTGGCATAACGTTTCTTTGAAGATTTGGTGTCACGACCAACCATCGTCCCACCAGAAATAGTGTTGATCTCTCCACGTACTTGTCTCTGATTGTTCTGGGTTTCTCTCCTTTGCTCTTTGTCTTTTTCGATGAACCGATCCAGCTCACCATCTTTAATAAGCCTCTCGATCAATCTTTTAAGGTTAAAACACTCTTCAGTGGTATGCCCTGTCTCCTGATGGTAATCACAATACTTGTTAGTGTTCTTCTTGTAATTGGGCAAATTCTGCTTCCGAGGTCTTTCAAAGTCCGGCCTATCTTTGATTTCATTCAAAATCCGAGATCTTGATGTGTTAAGCACTGTGAAGACAGTATCGTCACTATTTCTCTTTCTCTCCGTTGACCGATTTGCATAGAATTTGTCTTTGGACCTATCATTCTTTGATCGATCTGGTGATGTGCTTTTCTTATGCTCTGGAGACCTATCCTTCTTTGAAGATTTATCACTCCTTTTCGGACTTCCTGTGCCAAGGGCTTCTTCCCTTCGGCGTATGTTCTCTGCCCTGGTATACATGTCATTCAAGCTTGCAGGAGGAAAATCAAATAGCGATTTCAACAACTTTCTGCTTTTCTTGTTGTCTAGGCCACTGTAGAAGAATCCCATAGCTTGATTTTCATCCAACGATGATACTTTTTCACATTCTTGCTTGTAACGCTTCATATAAGATGTTAAAGACTCATCGGATCTTTGTTTCACATTGTTGAGAGAAGCAGTCATCTGGCCGATCCTTCTGTTGTAGTCATAATGCTTCAGAAACCTAGACTTTAGTTGTTGATAGGAATAGATTGAGTTGGGGAGAAGAGTTCGATACCAGCCTTGCGCTCCATCTTTCAAGTAAACTTCGAACATGTTACACATAGTAATTTCATCGTGGCCAGCACACTTCATATGCCTCTCATATTGGGTCACATGCTCATAAGGATCAGTTTTTCCATTGTAATAAGTCATCTTTGGGATAGCATGACCAACCCTTGGAACATAGTCTCTGATATTCTGGATCAATGGTGATTCTGTTGAGTAATCTTCGTTTCCTCCTCCTCGCATCTTTCTTTCCAACTTTTCCAATTGCTCCCGTAAAAGAGTTGCTTCATCGGATTGGTGTTATTATATCCTCTACCATTAGCATCATACCCATTCCTTCGGTTATCATCATGTCGACGATGGTAATCATCATCGTCCCCGTAACCACCATTATTGTTACCTCCACGACCTCCACCATTATTACCATGCCCTCCACCGTGTCCTCCATTATTCCATCTATCATTGTTTCTACGATCATCATCATCACGAGGTGGAGTGCCTCTACGAGAAGGTGATCCGCTGGGTGCTGTGTGATACCGATCCCTGGATCTAGACCTTCTCCTCCTTGGTGATCGATCACCTGCGGGAGATCGTCTATCATGTGACCGACCACGTGGGGGTGTTCTTTCGCCTAGGTTCTCTCGAAGTCGGCGTCGTTCATCAGCTATTTCAATTTCACGATCTTCCAATTCTCTAATTCTCCTCTGGATTTCTTCATCACGGAGCCTTACAATTTCACGCTGTCTTGCTTCAGATGCTTCTCGATTCACGTCGCCCGACGTTCGATTGAACTCTGGTTCAAGGTTTCGTCCCCTTACGGGTGTATCTTCTCTCCTATCTTGAGTATTGGATCTGCCTCTCAATGCCAAGAGGATATTTCTTGCATCCCTAATAGGGGGTTGTGGTTCACCCTGATGACGATGTCCATCATCGGAAGCTCTGCCCAGAGGGATTGCACGACCTTCATTGTCAACGACGATTCGGGTGATGGTAGATCTGACATGTTGAGATGTTTCGCCAACAGTAAAATTGCCGAATGGATTGTATGTATGAATGGGAGTTTGGTAGGATGTTTGACGAGCCATTGGTGGTTGCTTTCGGTTACTTAATCGGTGATTGATGAATCTTCTTCTCTTTTCTCTAAACGATTCCCACAGACGGCGCCAAATGTTGAAGCCGATTTTCGTCAGGGACAATGCTTCAAGATTAAATTTATATTTGGGTATTCGGATAGAGATAATAAGAATAAAGATGTAAATATAATAATACAATTAGGGTTTTTGAGATATTTGGGACTGCTCTTGAGAGTTTGTAATCGGGTGTGTGATTTTCGGATCCCTCTCAAGGTGCCTACGTACCCTATTTATAGGGATCAAGTCCACGTAGTTCTATTCGATTTAAGATTGTATTTCTGGCAATATTAGGCCCAGCTCATGTCTTTTGTCTTTGGCGGCAAGTAATTTCCATATTTGAGATGATATTGTCTTTGGCAGCAAGTATCTGGATCCTTCTAGAATTTGGTCTTCGATCATATAATTTATTTCCACCACCTTAAGCATTGGGCTTGATTTCATGGGCTGTCATCAGACTCATTAAATTTAGACAAGCCCATTAAATATAACCTTCGGATACGAACTTAGAGATCCATGCTTCGGATACAAAATTAATATACTTTTTGTATCAACAGCTCCTTAAAAGTATATATATTCCAACGGAAATGGAATAAAATTCACGTGGAATTTCGGTTGTTTGCAAAGAATCAGTCACGACTCACGAGTTGCGCGCACCAGACATATATTTATCGTCTTCGCTTAAATTTTTACTGTCTTTTTCATTTTTTTTCTTTCATCTCCATCTACAATTTCTTAGAGATAGTCCTAGCAGTGTGTGTGACTGTGTGTGTATAAGAGGCGGTAGAAATAAGTTAAGATGTATGCTGTAAAATTAAAATTCAATGCCAACGTAACTCTGAACTAATAATGACGAAATTTACTTAAGTATGCCTTTAATGACATTTATTTTGTAATTTAGCTTCAGTTACAAATCAAAACTCATTTAATGATTTTTTTTAAATTTTAAACCTGCAGAGAATTATTAATTATTTAGTCAATATATAATCCATCAAAAATATAATAAATCTGTATTCTCGTAGGGACTCTTATTTTTTAAACGAGGCATGCAGTAAGCCTAAAAAGAACGTAATACGTAAGCATTCTATCAGCATTTTTGCGAATAAAAAGAATGACAATATTTGATAAAACAAATATATACATAAATTAATTTAATTTTCTGCACATTTTTAGATTTTCCAAAGGATTGAGTATAAACTAAAAACTTGTGTAACAAAAATAGAATCACTATGGGAAAAAAAAAAATATGAATAGCAAAACTAAAATTTCCGCAATATTGGATGACGTAAGATTATAAAATTCATCATTTAATAATTGTTAAAAATCCTTTTCCTTTGACCAAATTTATTAAATTAAAACAAATAAATATTAGTCTTAGTTAAATAGTAATTGATTATTTCTTAAATATTTGCTTCTTTTGGCAAGTGTAAGTCTTGAGTCTTGACTACTAAATGCAAAGTTTCATGCACGCAATCTTGGTCGTCCGATATTCCTACACATCAACGGTCAGTATAAATTCACTCAAAGAATAAATACCCTCTTTACTCACCTATTTAGTAACATCAACAAGATAGTATAATACCATTACATTCATCCTCATTCTACCTCTCTTTTTCTGCATCAATGGAGTTTGATAAAATTTACAAAGAAGATCATCATGTCTACCAATCACTACTTCTCCCTAGCAACTACATAAAACCCGAAATCGATAACGATTTCTCGATGAATATTTGTTCATCCAAGGGCTTTTACCAGGACACTTATCAAACTCTTGATCAGTTTTCTTTCACTGGATCATCCTCTTATAATTTCCCCAACAATAATTACTCCTCGAATACTTTTTGTGATCCTTACGATCCCTTCGTTTTTACTTCTGCAAAAAGTTTTGATATTTGTGATCAGTTTAAACCATTTGAAGAAAATGGTGGCAGCTCATTTATGCAAAATAGTTTTGATTTGCAGGTAGGTGGCTGTTTCAACAACCCTACTGCAGGTACAGGGGACTCTAATGCATCCGATCACCGCCGTCGTCGTTTCGGAAAAATGCCAGCGATGGTGCCAGATGAAAGTTCATGTGTTACTGCTGGCCATAAAATACTTGGAACCAAGAAGTACTTTGGTAAGAAGAATAATGCTTCAAGCAAGAATATAAAGATGCTCAAGTCATCCAAGGGGCAATGGACAGCTGAAGAAGATAGGTAGACATTTAGTCCTAGTATTTTAACAATTTTTTAATAATTGACATATAGGTATCACTGTATCAGTCTAAATTTTAAATTTACAAATTACAATCATGTGCTTTCAGGCTGTTAGTTAATATGGTGAAGAAGTATGGAGTAAGAAAATGGTCACATATCGCGATGATGCTAAAAGGAAGGATCGGCAAACAATGCAGAGAGAGATGGCACAATCATCTAAGGCCTGATATCAAGGTTTGTTTTAATTGTTTAACAAAATTTTCCAGTGATACTTCGTTTAAATTAAAATTGTTTAACGTAAAATTATTTTTGTTAACCACGATAAATTTGTTGATCATGGTGCTATGGAATGCAGAAAGACTTATGGAGTGAAGATGAGGATAGAATTCTAATCCAGTCCCATGCAAAAGTTGGAAACAAGTGGGCAGAGATTGCTAAAAAATTGCCTGGTCGGACTGAAAACTCCATCAAAAACCACTGGAATGCAACAAAGAGAAGGCAATATTCTAGACGTAAATGCCGCACAAAATGGCCAAGACCTAGCTCTCTTCTCCAACACTACATTAAGAGCTTGAACTTGGATGTTGCGAAACCAACCAATTACCACAGAAAATCCTCTACAACTACTAAAACCCCTGCTGAAATTATCCCCAATCCGAACATCCCTGCATCTAAACCATCAAATTTGTCGGAGAAAGCAGAGTTTTGCCCCAACTTTAATGTTGATTTGAAAGAGTTATCGGAGTTTGATTTCGTGGAAAATCCGTTTGAAGGGGTTAGTATTGATGATCTTCTTGAAGATTTGCCTCCAGTTGGGACTCCTCCTATGGAGAACAATCGCTTTGATATGAATGTGGATTCATGTGATCAAATGCCTTCGTTGATGCATTGTCAAGTGAAGAAAGATCTTGATTTAATGGAGATGATCTCGCAGATTAACATGTAATCGCTCATATCCATGCATGCAAGCAAATGATCATTCGTTTCGTTGAAGTGATTTAGTGAATTTGGATGAAGTAATTAAGACAGGAAAGGATTTAAATGGCTTAATTTGTTGTTGGAGATTGTTTTTATCATTTTATGTCATGTTTGTTTTACTCAATAGTACCAGCAGTTTTGCGAGCTGGAATGTTGACTAGCTAATCTGTAATAACATTTTTCTTCTTTCTTGTGTAATTATCTACTTTATCGTTTATTTTATGTTTGATCGTTAAATTTGTTCATTTCTTCTTCCATTCTATTCTTAACCATCTAAACTAAAATTCAAATACCTCACATTTTTTTCACAAATTTTATCATAGTCTCACTCATTTTTTTTTTTCAAATCTTTCTTCCAAATTACATTGTTTCTCAGAATTTTTTCTCATTTCATTCATTCCATTCTACCAAATCAAACACATAATTGTTTTAAAATATTGCCCAAGTTCTTTAATGTCATTCTCCGATTCTAAATTCAAATCGCGTTCTCCCTTTGGCAACTGCAATTCATTTTTAAGTTATTAAATAGCGTAATAATCCGTACGAGGTACGGGTCATTTTTTAGAAGTTGATGTAAACTTATTTATTTTTACGATTTAAAAAATATATGTTGACATGTGATACTCCATAGGTTTTGATGATCACAATCAGCAAACCAATTGGCTTTATAGTAGATATAAAACAACATGATATTTGTATGTGTACACTATAAGGAAAACGCCTAAATTCGACTGCTTTTTTTTCGGTCGAAAACGGCTAAATTCGACCGTTTACGGTCCAGTTTAACTAAATTCGATCGAATTCCGACTGGTTTTGCAGGGCAAAATAGTTTACTGATTATATAATTAGTATGTCAAAAACAGCAAGCCAAAGTAGAAGTACAGTGGCAATTGACAAGCTATTTGCACAAAGACAGTTCACAATCAGCACGCCAAATGTCAACAGTCCTGAAAGATAAAGAATGCGGATATGATGGAGTATTTATAGGAATGGACTCTAATACAGATGTAATGGTTATCTAAGTAAGGAATACATATTTATATATGTATGAGCTTATTTTTAATCTTATCTTTCCATTCAAATTAAAATTCCTAAATTATAGGAGTTTAAACCAAACTACTTATCCTTATTTTTATAAAATCTCATATACGTTTTTACATCTGAAGAACTGGTCTTACACGACTTAATCTTTCTTATTCTTTCTCTCTAACGTTAACATTAACGTTGTAAACAAGTTTAACAAATTAAACGATTGAATTGGATTCAAACGTTGGAAAATTTGTTGGATTGGTTTATGACCATTCATGTTAAGTATTTAAACATTGGTTCTTGATTCGTTTTTTTGGTTGCTGAAAATATAAGAACTTCAAGGACACACAACTCGGTTTTACTTTGCAAAATCTTTCTTCTTGATTCTCTCGAGCTCATATTTATATATTTATTGTATTGCTTTTTTAGAGAATCTATAGTTTGAGTTGTATTAATCATTAATTGTATTGTTCGATTGTATTGATTAGTTGTTGGATACTTGGCTTGGAATAGTAGGGATTCGAGGTTGTTGCTAGAGAAGTATACTAGGGTAGTATAGCTTAGAGAGCATAACCTGTATCAGGTCTATTTAGCAAGCCATTCGTGTCAACAGCTGGGTTTGAGGGAGATATATTGTTGTATCTTGTAATCAGATTATATTTGATCAATAATATATTCTATTACCAAGTTGGTAAGGGATCAGGACGTAGACCATAGTGGATTAGGGGTCGAACCTGGCTAAAAGTCTCGTGTGTTCTTTATTTTTCCTGTACTTTATTTACTGTCTTTACATTCAGCGTACTATTTGCATCTATGAAAATCAAAATCAGTAAGCTGTTTCTGGTAAATTGTTAAAATTGGATATAGTTAGCCATTTACACCTATTCACCCCCCTCTAGGTGTACATTTTCAACATGATTGTATAGTTTCCGTTAAAACATGTTTGTTATAATGTCCTAATTTTATTTTTCAAAAAATTTGATTTAATTATTCAGATAAGCACTCAAAATAAAATATTTCGTGGCATATAAATGTGTTGGATATAGAATAACACAGTTACACCAATTTGTACAAATTTATGTCACAAGTAGAAATCATCTAGTAATTTGTTATTATAATAAATTTGGGTAAGAGAACATAAAATTTAAATAATAAGTGGGGTTTTCTGTTTAATTCTCCTTAGTGTTTTTCATCACTATAAATCAATTTTTGGAATGATATTTTGTAATATTTTAGCCTCATTTTTTTGCCATTCTTTCGTAAAGAATATAGTCAATACATACGAAGGAAAAATAAAGTTCTTTTGATATCTTTCTCTTTCAAAGTATATTTAAGAATGCAATCATAAAATAAATGAGTCGTACACCAATGACATATTTATTCATATTCAAGTACTTTTGACAACTCAAGAAACCTGTTATATATCCACGTAATGTTTCACAATAAAGATGTTGTCCAATCAGTATATAAAAAACTAGTTGCATAATTTAAAATTTTATCTTTTTAGGCAAATAATTATAACTACCTCATAGTATATGTGATTGATCGATCATAATATTTTGTGTATGTGCATGCTATACAATATACAAATTTCTAAGATATTTGTTAACTTGATTGTATTTTTAATCCTTTTTACAATTCATTTTGAATTTTTTTGATATTCTTTTTAACCAAAATTTCTCTATGTGTATTATACGACTTTTAATCGATATACATATGATATGAATTGATTCCTATATTTTGTATTATTATATATTATATGATCTTTTTTTCAAGAAGTTTATCTTTCTCAACTTATCTACAAGGTTCATTTTTTTAACTTTTATCCTATCTGACATTTTTAAGGATCTCATCTTTTAATTACATATTGTTATGTAAAAATATAAAATATATTATAGTTAATATTATATGTAAGAAATGTTTAATTAATTGAAAATAAACCAATTTACATTGCATGATATTATTATCAAAATTTTAAATTAGATGTATATATAATCACGTACCATGTTTTGTAAACTAAAATACAATATTTTAAAAGTAATGTGAATCACCATTATCTTTTGCTCAAAAATTAAAGTAGCACTAAAAATAGAATAAATATGAGGTCGAATTTATCTAAAAAAATTTAACTAAAAACCAAAAATATATGTAGTACAATGATCGGAAGGATGAATGTTTGAACGAGGTTAATGATTCAATTCACAACAAAAATAAACTAACTCATTTAAAATAAGAGCGTGGAATAAAATTTTAAAATTAGTGTATATAATTACGTACCATATTTTGAAAAATAAAATTTCAAATTTTGAAACTAATATTTGTCATTACTATTTTTACACATAAATTAAAATAATAGTAAAAACATAATAATTTAGAGATCGAACTTATGTAAAAAGAGTTTTGACTCCATACCAAAAAAACATAATGTAGCATAATGATTTGGAGGAAGAAATATATGGAGGAGGTTGTGGGTTCAATTCCCCACAAACACAAAATAACTTATTTTTTCTCTTAAAATAAATAGAGGAGTGGCAAATCAATGTAATTTTGTAATATATAAGGGCAAACTCGTAATTTTACAGGGGGTTTATTGGCTCAAAGTGCCCTTATGTGTACCATATTGTGAAACATAAAATATAATATTTTTAAAATAATGTGAATCACCATTATTTTACTCAAAAATTAAAATAATAGTACAAATAAGATAATAGAGAGGTCGGGTTTATGTAAAAGATTTTTTTAACTCAAAACAATAAAGTTCATGTAGCACAATGATTAATAGGATAACTTGTGCAATGGAAGTTCTAGGTTCGATTCAACACGAAAACAAAGAGTGTTTTTATAACTTGTAAAGGTATAATTGTAATTTCACGGGGTTAATTGGCTCAATAGCTCTAAATTATCCCTATGTTGCTCTATCTATCTATAGTATAAATCCTGTTGTGTTTTTAAGCATGAAATGACTAAATAACCCTTCCGTATTTTTAGTATTTACGTTATAATGCCATTTGACCTGGCTGATTTATACGGCAATTCATTACAAACCACATGTTTATACTCTTGTTGCTGTGTCAAGCTTCCTTGAGAAGTTTTTACTCTTTTCAATACATACTCTTCGATTCCAATTTCAAATTCAAAGTTACAGTTTCGTCCATTTCTTTCAAATTTCAAACTCAATTTAATTTTCAAATTCTTAATTAAATCCTCAATATTCTTAATTCGTTTTTGTTTTCATTGCAGATTCTATTAGAATTGTGAACTCTGATATTATTCACTCTAAAGGTAGTGAACGATGATACTACTCACTCTAAGATTTTTAAATCCCCTTTTCTCTATACCTTTCTTCAATTTACGATAGATTTGTGTTATTTTTTTTGGTTATTTTTGTGTTTATCTGATGGGTTTTATTCATATGTGTTTTATTAATATGTTCATATTTGTTACAAAAACAGCGTTGTTTCGGTGATCTTTGTATATGTATTGTACTTTCGATAATTTTTTAGAATGATTTAATCAATATTATATGTTTTTGTTTTTGCAGCTTAACTGTTTGTTGAAAATTCTGAGTGAACTTTAATTCTCTTTTTAGCTTCCATTAATAGTATGTTACTTACTGATCTTTGTATAGATAGATGTATTGTTTGGTTCAAGTTATGATTTTACTTTCTCTTTTTTGTAGGTTAGATTATTTATTTTCTGTCAACTTATAACGTATTTGGTGATTTTTGACATCATGATATAGGATTTATAAAGATGAGAGACAAAATTATGAGTATAAAAGAGGTTCTCCTGGAAAGGCTTTAATAAAAGAGATTTCTATGAACTTGAATGTTTCACCAAAGTAGTCCAATCAAAAGGGGAAGTGAAATTTAGTAAGGATATTAGCTTCTGATGATACTTAGTTGTAATGTAGTAACTTTTATGTTTTATGTCTTATGACTTTTAGATATCTTAGAGTTTTGGAGTAGTTAATTATGGGTTGGTAATTGAAATGGTTAAAGTCAGTGATTATTTTGCTTGCTTTTTTTATGTTAAAGCTAAGATACTAGTGGTTGGACCAAATTTTTGCTAATGAATTATTTTAATTTATGATATTTGTTTATGTATGGGATTTGAATATCAAATTTTCAGCATTTTCTCCTATCCTTTGTTTCTTACTCTCACACAATCACTCTATTCTTCTTTTAGTATTCTATTTTTCCAATTTTATTATCATTATTTTAGTTTTCTGATGTGTTCTTCTTTTTAAATTTTTGCAGGTTGAACTTTGTAGATCTGATATGTACTTTGAAAGGGAAAAGATTTTGGTGTTTGTTTACATCTCTTTATTATGTGTTTAAATTTTAGGGTTTATGTTGTAGTTAATTGTGAATTGGAATTTGTTGGAATCATTCGATTGAAATTACCATTTGTGGAAAAATTTTGATTAATATATTTTATAATTTTAACAGTTCATGGTTCAACAGTCAAGGAGGAAGCTTGACTGCAAGCAAATTTCTTGGTATCCGCAGTGTGCTAATGTTTGTGAGTACACGACTTCTCTTTATGTGTTTAGTGCTGATATTGCAAAATTTGTGTGTTTAGTGATGATATTACAAAATTTGGATATTCAATTTGTTAGAATTTAGTCCCCTGAACTAATCATGCTGCTACTTCTTTGGTTGTTAGTGAGACATGGTATATATGATATGTGCATTCTAAAGGTTTTACAACTTAACATTGTGCAGGTTGAATCAGGATGTTGGAATATGAGGTTGATGAGCTAACTTTGGATACCTTAAATTAAGTACCTTATATATTGGTTATGGTATATATGATAGCTCTGTGTTGGTATATATAATACCTCATTTGTAGCATGCTCATTCGACAAAGAATTTCGTGATTAGTTCAATAAGTGGAATAGACGATCTTTATGTTCCTGCATTACCCTTTCTCATTGACATACTCAACTATTTGTTTAATAAAGATATGCATTAAAATCTAGAGTGTTTGATTGAATTTATGCATTCTTTCATTTTGTTTTTATTTCTTGCAGTTTCTTAAAATTTATTTCTTGCATCTTCTTAAAATTTCTTGCAGTTTCTTAAAATTTATGAACATGTGATATTTAGCTGATCAAACCAGATTCATGTGATCTATGATTTGTACTTAGATATGTATTCACCATTTATGATTTGTACTCATTTGATTTGTATCCTTGAAATAGTTAGTATTTGATTCTTTAATAAATCATCTCAGGAGGGTCAAGAAAGACAAAATCGAAAACTTGCATTGGCTCACCACAAGAGGCATAATGGAAGATCTGAGTTTGTAGTTGCTCAATCAACAAAAGGGATTTTAAGTCCTGGTGATGATAGTTTTGTAGGAACTATCACTTGCAAACTCATGGATTCAAGTAGGATCAGGTTCAATGTCCTCGACAATTTAAAACTGTGTTGTTTAAGCTCCCAATTTGCTTCAAAAAAGTGGTTAATTTGTTTCAAAATGTATCTTTGTATTGCAGGGGAGTGGTCCAAATTCCATGATTAAACAATCTGAACTTCTTGCTGCTATAACGTAATCTCTTTTACCTTTTTATACACTATATATTGAACACAAGCCTTTTAGAAATATGGATAAACTGTCTATGAACAGATTCATATGAACAGATTCATACCCACCATAGCTAGCTGGTAAGGAAATCACAGAAGTACGAAAGCTAGGGTACCTAAACACCAAAAAATACAACACATGTGTGCTCAAAGGAAGACATAGAATTTACACTTTAATTCAATTAAGGTTTTTCTTTTTTGGTATTTAGGCTCTATCAGTATCCTTATTCACTTTACATTGTGTAGGTTCAACATATAAATGGGCTACCCAAGGATTGGGAAGAAAAAATGGACAAAGTTTACCAGTTATTTTCTAAGATTCCTCACTACAATAGAGTAAGTTTTTGTGTTTTGTCATTTAATATTAATATTAATTCCTGCGACTCATTGTTTTTTTATCTATTGTGCTTAGAACTGATTTGATGAATTCCTTTTATCAGAAATATGGAAGGTAGGTAGTTCTGCAACTCGGAAGAGTGGGAAAGTCAACCTATGTGATGGATTACAGGTAAGTAGAATCGCAATAAATCTATCTATAATATAAAAACTGTTGTGTTTTTAGTAGTACTGAATATATACATGTTTAATTATCTTTTACCCTTTTGTTATCAATTTGTTCCGAATTGAGGTCTTATGTATATGTAAAGAGCTGAGAATATATTTTCATTGTAAACAATGAGGTTATAATCCAGAATTTGAAAATCATTGCTCCTCTTGATTCACCAAACAATGAGAGGATTGATCGAGATTGGTTTTCTCGACTTGAACAAGGTTTGTCCATGGCATATATTTAATGCCTTTCGTGACCCGTGACTAATATTCTTTTTCGTAGCTTTATATGAGTATTTATTCCTTTTATAATTTCTGTGTAACAGATTATTTTTACCTAAAACACACCTACAGTTGTAGTTATATATGAAGGAGATTAATGTGTGATCAAAGAAGAGTGGTTAAGCTTTTATGAAGTTATCTTTTAGAATATTTTCATAATGAACATTTTAAAATGATGTTATATCAACATCTAAATCTTATTAAAGCTTTAAACTAATATGGATCAACACATCTACAATAATGTTTCGAATCGGTTTTTAAACTCTATGCAATTCTTTCTTGGGCTCAACCAACTCAGGTTGCTAGTCATGCTTGGAAATATTTATAAGACAAGCACATAATTTTTCGGACAAAGGGTCAGTGATGGAAAGTAGAAAGCTCAATAGCAGCCAATTGATCACCCAAGCATTTGCAGAAATTGCAGAAAGACATTCTTCAGTGCCATCAATTTGGTAATTATGATTCATTTTCTTAGATGCAGCAATGCAACACATATAACCAATTAATCAAGTGGGAAGTTTGTTCAATAAAATATTAAGGATTCAATGTTCTATCAAGATAATGTGCTCAATGGACTACTTTATTATACATTAAACTGGCATGATAACTAATATGATTATATCTTAATTTTTTTTGAGAGTGCTTGCTATGTATTTTGATTTCTTAGTATATTTGGAAGAAGCTCTATTTTTGACAAAATATATATAATATACATGCATATGTAGTTGTTAACTATTATTTTTTACTGATATATTTACTTATGTTTATTATTGTGTTTGTGACAATCTAGCAGACCACATGGTAAGTTGAAAGATTAGATTTGAAATATGTTGGGTGTGGGTGAAATTTTGCTATACTGAATTTTTTTTGAAAATTGTCTTAGGATATGTCTATGAGTGTTGTCTTGACTATCTAATATTTTCTGGTTCAGGATGACCTTTTGTCTTCTCTTTTCATAATACGTTCGGTGATTGATGTGACGCTATAGAGCAGGAGGTGATCGTAGAAGATTTTATCATGGGCAAAGGTTTCTCTATAGTGGTACCAGCTCACGAGGTGATCGTAGAAGATTTTATCCTGGGCAAAGGTTTCTCTACTTCAATTCATCTGGAAGTCTCGATTGTCAGTTTATTATCGCAAGTAGTATGTGTAATAAGTTGATGTGTGTCATGTTTAGAATTGTTATGTCTGATTATGTAGTCTTTTGTCTTAGAGTCTGGAGTAGTTCTCTACCTTATTAGTAGCATCAAGCATGCAGTCGTTTAGTTTTTGTACCCACATTATTGGAACCTTTCATATCAATTTGAACGTGTCAATATCAAGTTTAAATAGAGAAAGGACTTTACATGTGTTAATATATAAACTATTATTTCAATTAACAATCCTAAAACATCGTTATCGACAAAAATTATCTATATATTGGTCTTGGGTTTATATAACGAATAATTAATAAATAAATTATTTCAACTTAGATTCAAAAGCAAAATTAAAAGATAGCATACTACATGGTATAGCCCCCCACAGCGGGCACACATACTTAGTTATATATAGAAAGAGATAATATGTAAAGACTTTATTGTTATAAAAACGTTCAGTTAAAATCATCTGGAGCTGATCGACCGACTAAAATTGTACTCCTTGTACAACCACTAAAAATGGAGTACATGTTTTAGTGAATCAATAACAAGATTTAATTTGAATATTGTAAATCCATCTACATAGGAGAAATGAACCGAGTAATTTCAATTCATTTCTCAAAACACTATATCCTTGCAAAAATGGGGGTACTAAACATTTTGCATTTGAAATGACCACAAGCTGCGAGCTACACAATGAATACCACTATATCCTTGCAAAAATGGGGGTACTAAACATTTTGCATTTGAAATGACCACAAGTTGACTGCGAGCTACACAATGAATACCGGATAACACAAACTAATACAGGTGTAAAACTGTCCATAACGGGAAGAAAAAATGAAAATACAACTAGATTCTTCAAGGTTCTTCAAGGCCTGTTCTCACTACTGAATGGTAGATGCAAAACTTTCCAGCAGTGATGAGATTCGAGCAGTTATAAGCTTTGTGTGGACGTCTTCTGCAATGCGAACTTCAAGCTGTCTTTGGCTTGATGCGCTTCACCCTTGAATATAGGAAGACTCCAGCAAGGGCCACTCCGGTTCCTGCACCAAGATGCAAAAATGTTTAATTGTATTAAGAAAGAGCCCGCGAGATCAACTGGTTGACGTTCACACAAATGGAGTAAAAGTAAACAGCTCCTTGTGGAATGCAATTACAGAGTCTCCTTTTGCTTTATAACACAAGTAATGCCAAATGATGTAAAATATAGAATCTTGGAAACATACCAAGAGAGTTGATAGGTGAAACAGGTGTACGGAAGAAAAGAACAGAGGTCACAATAACCACCACACGCTTCACACAGTTTCCTACTGAGTGGGTTACTGGAGATACCCTCTGCAATATCATATATGAGACCTGCACATAAAATGCACATTAGCAATGTCAAACACAGATTCCTACCAAGTTCTATTGAGAGCTTATGACATTACTAATACATATTCTCTTCTTAAAGTTGCTTTCATTGTTTGCTCATGTCAATACAATTGTTAAATTTATTAGTAAAAGGAAAAACTAGTGTTTACTCTTTGATATTGGCTACAATAAGGACAAGATTCTCAACATGGAGCTTCTTATTAATAAACAGAAAATTATTAAGCGTAAGTTTATTTCAGAGTGATATTCTATTTTTTGATCGATTTTCTGGCTACATTCAATGAAACTCCACCTGCTAGATGTAACACACAAGAAAGGTTGCACATAAAAAGAAAATCCACAATTCTAAATCATCAATCCGATTTTCCTCTTTAAACACTCCCAAACGCCAAAAAGATTTTGAGTGGTTTGAGTAACTGTCCATCTTATCAGGCCTTGCTCTAACTTCTAGATACATTGTTCATTAGAGTCTTCGTCGCCCTATGTTTCTAAAAAGATAATTGTTTTCTGCTTACCCCTTTGACTGAATCTTACAACTCTCCACTTCTATACTATTCTCAAAGGAGATATGTTTGTGATTTCTATTGGCTGGCTCGGTTTAAGATTTTATTTTATCGAAGTATGCCTAAGGTTGATTTCTGTCAAACGAGTTGATCAACCATCCACCCCAAACCCAAGAAAGTATGCAACTTTATTTTGACCAAAAGTCTCCCAAAAAGTGTAAAATTGATCATTGTAGGAACTCTGTCAGTACAAGCATATCTCCACAAAATACCAATAAATGCAAAGGAATTCAGAAGTGGTAGGTCATGGCTAGAGCTAAACCTCACACACATACATTATAATTTATATAGGAGTAATTCATGTTTAGCAATTCACAAGACCCCACCTTGTAGCAGCTACGATAGTGGTATAAACAAGGTAAAACTTTGCGACCAAGAAAATACTTTTAGAAAGCAGATTGAGATATCTAATACGCTTACTTGCTGGTATGCATGGAAGCAGAGTGCAGCAATAAATGACCTAGTGTAAACTTGGTTGACATTTAATCCCTGTCAGACAAAAAACGAGTATCAATAAAAAAGATGTTCCGGTTCAAAAAAACCCTTTCTGATAAAGAATCATTTGAATGCAAATTACTTACAGCAGACTGCAGGTATGAAGGAGTGAACTTGACTCCTTCCATGAAAATAGAAACAGGTGCCAACAATATAAAGGACATGATTGTTATTATAGAGAACAGAGTAATATTGTCCAATGATTCCTGTACACATTAAAATGCTATGGTTATTCATGAGAAAAAAGTGAAATTAATGAAAAGCGAAAGACAGTTTTGCTTTTGGGTCTGTTTTGCAAATCATATTAACTAAAAGTATTTATAACAAACTTTCAATACAGATTTTGAATCGTTTTAGGTGCCTGTACAATTTCCTTTTAAGAAAATAATGAAAGGAATACGGATTTAACATCTATAACCAGTATTATAATAATAATCATCCAACTTGTACTCAACTATGGGCAAACTGATGTACACAAGGATACCTCTTTCTTAACCATGAACTTTTTGCTAAGGACATTTCGAGACTGATTGGTTAAATTAGAAGCCATGGCACTCCAAAATCCTGCCCTGTTAGCAGACACATCAAAGATGTTATTATCTTCACCATCCAATTATAAGTTACAAATTAGAAATTTCAACATGGTTAAATGTTTCATGTAGAAAATCTTAAAGCAGCATATATAAAGTAGAGAACAAACTCATGTGTACGATTCATTTCCTTACCAATTGAAAGAGGCCTCTGTCATTGAGGCTAGTCCTACACCCCCAACAATTGGTAAAAGCGAAGAAATTATCCATATACTTGGAACCTGTAAAACGAGAAAGATAAGGAAACTAAAGTTGAATCTTAAACCATTTCCATATTAAAATCAAATATTAAATGATTATTCCGATTTAGCAATCGAAATTACATCCTCGAAAGAAAAGCCAATACTTGATTAAATGATAATCAGAAAATATATATATGAGCTATTTAAACTTTTATCATTAAATTATATACAATGTGTAATAATAGATATAATCATCAGAAAACTCCAACCTCCCCAAGAAACATTGCTGACAAAACGACCGAGAAAAACGGCTCCATAGCTTTAATTGTATGAGTAAACGAGACAGAAACTTTTCCAAGACTCATATTAGTAAACAGATTTCCTAATGTGTGCACCGCTGCCAATGGAAGAATCGCTAGAAGCTAACGGGAAATGTATGGAAAGAGTCAGTATAACAAATCCAAACTTAAAACCAAAAACAACCAGATAAACGGACAATAACTGTACCTGTGCTCCAGAAATTTTAGGACACTTGTAAAGATTAGTTGTCCACATGAAAAGAACAAGGACTGTTCCCACAGCAAACTGAACAGTGGTAACCGTGACAGGATATGGAAACACTTTGAGCACCTGTGCATTTTAACATCATCGAAACTTACATTGTTATTTAACAACATTTACAAAACAAAATACAGATGATCTATTCTGTTTTTATACGTCAACACAAGGCACACAAACACTTATATGAGGAACCGAAATTAATATAACACATCAACACACTGTAAAACAATAATAATATAAAGGCTCGAGCGGTTTACCATTACCTTAAAATGTTTAATACTTCAACACACATTTGTTATTATATACACTTACAATTTCTCCGTGTTTGTTGTTTATAAGTAACATAATCATTTATAATTCCGTTACACAATTCACATAATATAATAGAAACTGTAAGTAATCACATGTATGTAGAAGCTATAAAGCAATAAGTCAATAACACTACGAAAACCAAATGCTCGAGCAATTAAAACACACCAGTGAAAGTCGAAATACAACTGATAACAATAAAATGAAAATCGAATGTTCGTTTATTTAAAACATAGAAATGCAAGTAAATACATAACTCTACCTAATAATAATACTACAATTGAACAATTGATTAAATTGAATAATACAATAAAATGAAAGTAGCGATTCAACAGGACCGAATAACAATACGAGAATTCTGGAAAACTCAAGTAATTAAAGCATTAAAATGCAGGTATCGAGATTCGAAAGCTACCTGCTTGTTGTAAATGTTGAAGTAGATGTTAAAAAGGTACCAAAGGCCAAAGAGCGAACCAAGCACCAACGTATTCTTAAGTTTGGACTTGGGAGCCTCATCGTCAGCGCTTTCGGAGATGGAATCAGCAGCTCTTACTACTACAGCATCGTCAGATTGGCTTTTATTCACAAGCTCTGGAGTCGAAATCCAACGCGGTGAAGAAGAAGAAGAGCAAGAGAGTGGTGGAAAACGACGAGAAGAAGTGAGGAGAGGTTGAAAAGTAACAGATTTAGAGAATGAATTGAATCTGTAAAGAGAAGGAGGAGAGAAAGGATGGGAGAGTTTGCGACAAGTAGGTGTGGGGATTGTGTGTGAGAGAGAAAACGCAGAGCTCTGCATTTTCGAGATTTAGAATGAGAGAGAGAGAGATTTAGATTTCAGGGAGAGAGAGAGGTGGGGAGAGATTTAGATACAGGGGGGGTGGGTGTGTGTGTGTATGTAAATCTGGGGCTTTGGGGGCTCCGTCGAGAGGTGGGGTGAGGGTTGGTGGGAGATTTTAAGTGGGGAGGAAGTGACAGAAATACGGAGCTGAGAATTATGTGGGATATTCTTGGGATTTCAGATTTTTTGGTTTTTATTTCTTTTTAGTTCGGATTCATGAGTTAGATCCTTCCTTTTCTGTAAATCTAATGTCAAATTTTCTTTTTCTAGTTTTGAAGTGACATAACTCATACTCCCTCTCCCACTGTCCCGACCAATTATTTATACGGAGTACTTTTCTTTTTGATACATCCCAATTAATTCTTTACGTTTCCTAAAATAGTAAGTTTTAACACTATTACACACACTACTTCACTTATTTTAACAATACTTTACACTATTACATTCGCTACTTCACTTATTTTAACAATAAAATCACTATTGCACCCACTACTTCATTTATTTTAACAAATACAATCACTATTACACCCACTACTTCACTTATTTTAATCTTAATTATTGGTCTCCGTGTTAAAAGCAAACAATAACAAATCGTTGGGACGGAGGGAGTACTTTTCATGAAATTCATGTCCCTTTCAATTGTTTACGTTTTTTTAAGAATATTTCTCTCAATTTTTATATTTTAAAATTTATTCAAAATAAAAAAAATTACATTATATATAATATTGTAAGTAAATCTTTTTTTTATTGATAGTTTGGTACACTTAATTAATTATAAAAAGCCATTTTTAAAAATGTACCCAGAAATAAATAAGTAGACTAATACTTTTTTTTAAAATGCAAATAAGACTTTAAAAATGTTAAAAAAAACATTTAATAATTAGAAGCGACATCAAACATCACCAAAATATGTTTTACAACACAAATACCAATTTTAAATGAATGCTAAATACAGTAACTAAAATTCACACAAAAAATAATATAATGCACATACAAGAAATATTAACTAAGAAAAAAAATGTAAGGGTGAAGGCCCTATCTATCCAAAAAGTAATTGGGTGTAACCAAAATACCCACCGCCAATTCGGACGGCCCTAAATATCCACGGGACACGCTACTGGTGATGGAGCATCATGGAGACACGCTACTGGCAAGGGAGTGTAAGGAAAACACGCTACTGATAACGAAGTAACATGGAGATACGCTATTACCAAAGGAGTATCAGCAAGTACTGTAGCTCGAGATACGCCTCTTGGAAATGCGCATCTCAGGATACGCATTTGCAAGTGGCGTATCCACTGTCTTCTTCATTTGCAGAGAAGCGACAGGCGAGCTCTCTCCGGCGACTTCTATATTTTTGTTCGTTCTCCCCTTTCCCGTCGTTTTCCATTCACGTTTTACACATCAATCAAATCGTCTTCCTCTCCTCTACACTCGTATACCAATTTTATTCTATATGCTTTGCCGGAAGTCGAGATCTCAGGACTTTCATTAGAAAACGCGATTCCGGCCATGGCTTTTCAATCTCTCCGTTCACCTCCCTCCCATACTTATTCAGGCATCTTTTACATACCATTGGAATAGTCTCTTCGTTATCTACACGTCTATATCAATTTCATACGCTATTGTGTTCTCGAATTGAAACCCCCAAACCACTGTCATCGCCGACCGTCGAGTTGCTACAGTGATGTGCGATACGCCAATGGTAAAGGCGTATCCCGTGGATAGTGCGGGCCAAACATTTGGAAACATGCATTTTGGGCCACGGGTACCTCATTTTGAGGCATTTTGGTCATTTTCTCAAAATGTAACACCTATAACAAGTTATAGTTATTTTTAGAAAAATCTAATTAATATAAACAGCAAAAATAATATTGTCAATAGAAAATTTCAAAAGAGTTCAAAACACTCTTAGGAAAAACACCTCCCACAGAAAAAACACTATAACAAAAACTCTAAATAATTTTTAGTTAATCACACTCACACGTATGTTAATATACTTAATACAAAAACAAAAAAGAAAAATTATACGAATATAATACCTAACATATTTCAAATATATCTTATATAACGCCCTAGAAATTTCGAATTTAAAATTATTTATTTATTATAAATTATGAATTATATTATGTGAATATTGTTGTAAAGGTGAAAAATATGTGAAGTTGTGTTTATGTGTTTATATGATGATTTGTGTGAGCTGTGAAGGTCGGTGTATTTTTATTTGTATTTTTGAGGATTAAAAAAAAATCAGGCATTTTTGATCCTCTGTAAATTTTATAAAATTATCGGAGGAATTAAAAATCATAAAATCTTTTGTAATATTATCTTTATAATATTATTTAGTTTTTAAAATGGTTGGGTGAATTAATTTGGATGTTTCTGTATTTTAAAATGATTTTAAGAGTTTTATTGCATTTAAAGGATCAAAACTTGTAAAATTCATATTTAATTCATTTTTGATCCGAAAAATATTTTAAAAATATGTGGATGCTCATAATTTTATATTCTTTATTTTAAAAATAAGAAATTTATTTTTTTACAAATATTTTATTTAATTGTGATTTATTAAGTCGATTATTTGTATTAAAGCGAATAAGTAGTGTTATAAAGTTATTGGGCCAAGCCCAATAAGAGATAGCAGCCCAGCAGATGGGTATTCTAGAGAAGTCGGGATAGAAATGCAGTCAGTGAGAATAATCTAGAAATCGGGGGAGAGAAATAGAATTGGGGAATAATTGAATTGGGGGGGTTTAATTGGAGAGTAAATAGCAATACATACATACATATATGTGTGTATATATGAGTAAGGGGGCTGTGTGTGCATGTCGGAGGTCACGGCGGAGCAGTGCAGGTGGGGAGGGAGGCAGGGGCGTCATGGTGGTGAAAACGCAGCAGTTGGCGAGAGAGAGAGCGCGAGAGAGAGAGAGAGAGCAGCGGGGAGAGAGATTGTTCGAGGTAGATGGAGCGGTGATGACATCGTGGTGGTTTTCCGACGAGTTGACTTTTTGGGTGGATCGGATCGGAAACGAAAATGGTATAATTTCGTAATTTTAATTATTTAATTTTCGTGATAAATTTAGTTGTGTAATTGCGAGTATTGTTTAATTAGTGTAATTATAATTAGATTTAAATGGTGAGATTAATGTGTTAATTTTCGTGAATTAATTCGGAGATTATAATTGTTGTAATTAATTGTGAGTCCGAAATATGTTCGGATTAGTAATGTTAATTGTTAATCATTAATTGCTAATTGTTATTGTCGAATATAATATATTAAGAATTAATTGAGTTGGCTAAGTTATAGTTACTTTGTGCTAAATATTATAAGTCAAGTCGATGTATTTGTTGAATTTCATACTTGTCAAGCTAGTGGGGGTGAAGATATAAGTGGCTAAATGATTGTTAATATTGATTATTATTTGTCGTATAATGATGGAGTTTATATGACCTTGCTAATGGTAAATGGTTTATATGTGCTAAATGTAGTAGTCGAGTCATATTATCTGTTAAATGCTATACCTGTCAAATTCTTGGTGGTGAATTGTATGTGGTCAGATTGGTGTCAATTAAGTAATTGTAAAATGTTATATGTTATTCATCAAAGATTAATTGTTAGATTCATTCTATTATGTGTTTATCTGCGATGAGTTGTAATGAGATCACAAGTCTTAAGTGTCAATATTTAAGGACTTGTGTAATTCTCTTCAACCAGTTCCTCGGGCTTACGAATATCAATGATTAACTATCACAAGTATAATTAATATACTTGAGTGATGTGATCATTGATATAGCGTAAGTAATAGTTAATGCTAGGGGTTGTTCCCTAGGGCTTACGAATATCAATAATTGATTATCACGTGTATCATTAAAATGCGTGAGTGATACGATTATTGATGTAGCGTAAGTAGTAGTTAATGCTAATATAAATTATTATGTGTTTACTGCATGTCGAGGAAGAATTTCTTATGTGCTAGGTGCCGCATGTCTGGGCGGATACTTTTCTTACTTGTTTATTTTATGTTGCTGCAAGTTGAGGTAGCTTGATTTTTGGTAAATATGTAGTTAAAACTGTTATTCCCAGATTACACACTTGTATAATTGTAGAAGGGGGGGGGTTGAATACAATTCTTGATTATTATAAATTTCTGATAAAAACCACAGAAATCTATAAGGAAATAATTGCTGAATAAGAAATGGTTCACAAACACATAAAAAATCAGGTGGTTAAATGTACCACCTGAGACTTTTATTCGAAGAAAACCCTGTGATACAAATGTACACAGCTTCTGTGTTTACAACTCTTTGCTTCTAAAGATATTCAAGAAACCCTAAGCAAATGTGTATGTTTTCTTACATTCTAAAGAGTTGCTACACTTGGTTATATATTCCAAGTTTACAAGTGCTACAGGAATAAGATAATATTAATCTAATTCAAGTTGACTTGCTACTCCACTCCAAATCCACATGTAGCCGAAAGGTTGTCCTTGTGAACAGATATGTCCCCTGCACCTTTCTTGTATGTACTGTGTAAATGGAATGCTTCTTTCTTCTGTGTTTCCAAAGTATGGCTGCCATATTGCTTTTTATACCTACTATCAACCCATGTGATCTGTCAGTCAAACCTGTCCTTATCAACTGCTAATTCCTAGCATAGGATAAAGTGACAATGATTATCCGTTGATGTTGTGTCTACTTATCCGTTGATGGTAGTTTGAGCTGTATCCGTTGATCGAGTAGATTTGAGTTGTATCCGTTGATAGAGCCCTGTTCTCATCCGTTGATACATTTTCACTTAGACAGAATTACATAGCATAGCTTATTTACAATTGGCTACCCTATTCTGCCTATCCATTGATGGTCAACATGACTCTGAATAAAGACACTATCAACTGATAAATAGAGATATTGCAGTATGCTACAAAACCTCATCCGTTGATGAGCTACCTGTCAACGGATAGAGTTATAAGGTCTTATCCGTTGACAGTTACAAAACTTGACTTATACAATTTTGCTTGAATGTTAAGTTATCATCAACTACAACATATTCCTAACAATCTCCCCCAATTTATACTTGATGGCTATAAAGCATAAATTCATAACCTTGATGATAACAAAACATTCCTAACGATATATACACACTTCAGTATGCAAACATTGTATTAAGCTACAAAAATTAAAAACAGAAAGCTTTAAGAAACTTATCAGAGATGTGCTCCTTTAGATTGAGCAGATTAATGAGGTTTCCTCTCTCTGGTTGGCTGCACCCTTGACTTTCCTTCCTTGGTAGAGTTGGACTCAATTTGCACTTGAAGTTGCCTATAGAAGGTATCTTCTTCAACAACCTTTGGATTTAGCTTTAGTTGTAACCATCTCAGGTAGTCAGAACTAGCCTTTGACAGTTGGTCTTCTAACCTGAAGAATCTCATAGTGCCCTCATTATCCCTGAACTCCATCATCCAAAAGGGTTGAATGTGGATTTTCTGTCCATTATAAGGGATCTTCATTTTCTTTGGTAGACTTGAGGGTGAGTTCCATTCTCTCCTTATTTCTTCTATTCTGCTAATTATCTCCCTTCTGGCTATCTCAGAGAACCCTGTGTGTCTCTTGAAAGCTGAGAACACTCTGGTCAATGTATGATAATTTTCTCCAAGAACCTTCTTTAGTGGCCATGTCCTCTGACTTCCTCCCTTGTAGACAAACACTAATCTCTCAGGCTGATTCTTGTACTTGTCAATTCCTCTTACTTCTGACAATTCATCCAAAAATAGATTCATGTCAGAGTATTCTTCAATTTCTGCCTGATAGATAAAGTCTTCTTTGTTTTCCAAGATTGGTTGTTTGACAATGGCAGGTACCCTAGCAACTTGAACTGGTCCCTTTGAAAGTTGCTTCTTTGGAGCCCTTTTCTTCAGTTTTGGATTTAGCAAGAATGAAGGAACTTCAATTGAATCAAAATTCACTGGTTCTTTAGGCCTTATGGGGTCACCATGAAAGTTTACAGTTGGGTCGATTACTAGTGCAGACATAGGTACTGGTGAACCAATTGTTTCTTTTTCTGGAGAGGGTTCTGGAGAAAGAACCCTCTTGGTTTTAGCTTTCCTTCTTCTAGGTTTGATTTTGGGAACTTCCTCAGGTTCCTTCATTTCAACCTCTACCTCATCCATTAACTCTTGAGCTAGCCTGGCTTGCTTCTCTTCTGAGTTTTCATGTTGATTTTCTGTACTTGGATGGGCTTCCCTTTGGATTCTGGAGACTTCTTCTCTTTTAGCTTCCACAAATCTAGGATGACTGTTGGATATATTTAATACTTTTCCATTCCTCATGATTACAGCCATCCAATCTCTTACACTCTTATTTGTCTGAACTTTGAACTCCATAATTGTTTTTCCCATTAGCTTTACTTCATCATTCTTGGGAAATGGGTAGTCCAATTGAAGCTTGTTCTTCCCATTTTCCTTTGGTGGTGAGTAGGCTCTGGTTTTGATAGCTGGTTCAAATTCTTTGACAAATGATGGCTCAGCATCATAGAATGTAGGAGCCACAACCCTTGGAGTGAGCACCTTCATGATTGTGGTTGATATTGTTGGAGCAGAAGATTGAGCATTAAGGAACAAAGTTGATGCAATTGATTCATTGATCATCCTCTCTGTCCTTAGAATTCTGTCATTAGCCTCCTTGTTTATCTTTTCCAAAGCTTCTATCCTGGCTTGCCTTTCACCATCTGAGATGTCTTCTAATCTTTGAATCTCAGGCAAAGCCACTTGTTTCTTCACAGGGGAAGCCTTTATCTCAAACTCTGTTGGATTGACCACTACAATTGGCTGTTGCTCCCCCTCAATATGTGCTATCTCACTACTGGTAGCTTGAAATTGGCCAGTAGATGTTGCAGCCTCTTCTGTGCTTGTTCCCATTTTCTCCCCCTTTTTGTTAGCATCAAGGGTTGGGGTTGAAGCTGCAAGTAGCATTTCCAGTAGTTGAGTTTGTTTTGTTTGATTGGCAATGATGGTGTGCAATTGAGATTCCATACTATCCACCCTTGAGGAAAGAAGCTGAACAGACTTAGCCAGGCTATCTTCTTTGAGAAGTTTGCTAGAAAGCACCTTCTGAGTGGTAGTAGGAGCTAGTGCCTCAATCCTGGCATCTAGTGCTATTTTCATATCTCTAATTGCAGACTGGACCTCCTCTTGCTGTGTTCTTTGAATAACAGATTGCATCTTTTGTAATTTCAGGGAGGCCATTACTTGCTCAAGAACAGTCTTTCTCTGTGGTTCTGCAGTTTGGTGCTCAGCCTTAGCAGATTGGTATTGCTTCATGATTTCCACATTGAGATGCCCAAGTTCAGTGGCATTGGAAAACATCCATCCTGGAGTTTCATCTTCATTTATGTCTTCACCATCTGAACTTTGACTGTCATAACTGCCAAACTCTTCACTTCCAGCATTTGGAGACAGGGTTTGTAAAGCTTCTTTTGCTCTTTGAAGAGATTCTGAGGTGTACACTAGGTGCATTGCCTCCTCTGCCTCCACATTGCCCTGCTGTGCCATGACTTGATAGGCAGAAACAGGATGAGTAAAGGTTTCAGGATCCAAAGAGATGGAGTCAATAACTGACTGATATTCCTGTCTAAATTCCATCTCTTTGGAAGCTTCATTAACCTCCATTAACTCACTTGCAATGACTGATTCTTCCTGCCTTATTTCTCCTGTAGTCCCTTCTCTCCTCTCATCTCTCTTTTCTTGCATCAGGGGCTCCCCCTGGCTCACACCTCTCACACCCTCACCTTCACCTACTAAGGTGGAACTCTCTAGCTCTCCTTTTGCCTGACCGGAAGAAATGGTCAGCCTCTCATTGATTTTCTCTCCTTTTGCCTGCTCACAAGGCAGCCTCTCACTCCCTTCCCTCATTCCTAAAAGTGTTTCAATTACTACAAACTCCTCCACAGTTGACATAGGAATGTCACATTTTGCAGTGGTAGAGAGAGTTGTCAACGGATAAGGAATATCCGTTGATGTAGTAGTTATTGCTGTCAACGGATAGTTAGTTGAAGACATATCCGTTGATGAAGAAACACTTGTCAACGGATGAAGGATATCCGTTGATGAAGGTAAACGAGTATCCGTTGAAGTGAAAACCAACACGGAATCTGTGGTGATTGATTTTAAGGAAGAGGCCACAGATAGTGTTGTGAATTCAGGAATGGAAGATTGATGGCCCAACAAATCATCTAAAAGAGGATGACCACCAATTGTTGAGTGGGGCTTCTCCATGAATTTTAAAGATGGAGAATCAGGAATTGATGTAGAGATCATATCCACATCCAGAGATGGAGTTGGTGATGGTGGATCAAAATGTGTATCGATTTGAAGGTTAAGATCAAGGGGCTGTGACTCCACATTTATTGAAGTCACATCAAACTGAATTTGAGAAGGTACAGTTTGCTGTACAGTGTGTGCACCCTGTGATTCCCCAATGGTTTTGGATTTTACCCTTCTACCATAGGTTTTTGAGGGAGAGCTATCTGTGTCCCTTGCCCTTTTGTGCTGTGTTCCTGAAATGGAACTCAAATTAGTAGTCACACCCTGTTGAGAGGATGTAGCTAGAAATTGGCTTGTAGGTTCATTAACAGTCTTTTGAGAGACTGAAATGTTGTGTGCACTTGCCTTACCTTCCTTATCCTTAGGGCTTCTTTGATGTTCACCCTGTCCCTCACCACTCACTACCACCTTCACACTCCCCTCAAGAGCTTTGGTAGTTTTTGCAACAGATGCCTTTTGAGAGACACCTGAGGTTTGTCTTTTAGATTGTGGTTTAGGAACTTTGGATTTGGTCACTTTGGTAGGAGCCTGTTTGGTCACAGTCACAGACTCCATTGTGACACTAGAAGGCAAAGAAATTTGGGGGTTGGAGATAGGAAGTTCAGGGTTGGAAACAGTTACCTGAATAATTGGTAGATATACCAATTGTACTTCTGCATTTAGGTTCATTCGAATCAAATCACTTAAGACTCTCTTCTCCTGAACAAAACAATTGAACTTGCTATCCGGGTTAGCAATGGATAGCTCATTCTCAGATACATGCAGTGCTAGGAGCATTAAAAATCTAGCAAAATAAACATTCTTGCCCCTAGTTTCCTTTTTACCTAATTTAGCTGCTATCTCATACATGACTAGTGTGCCAAAATTATAAAATTTATCAGTTAAAAGCATACAAAGCATAATTAGCATGGAGTTGGTAACAGCATCAAAGTTACTAATCTTGCCAGAAAAAGTTTTAATGAAGGCATCACAAAGATAACTCCATTCCTTAACCATACCTTTCCTAACAATTTTCCCTAAGTTCTCAGTACTAAGGGTATAATTTATGGAATTAAGCATGGTAACAATTTCAGCATTACTGGGTTCCTTCAGACAGTTATTCTCAGGCAATTTTAAACAAGCAGTTAACACATCAGAATTAACTACATAATTTTTACCCTTTAAAGAAAAAGCAAGTGTACCGTCTGTGCCATTGTACTCAGCAGATGCCCACATCTCTTCGATAACCTCATGGATTAGAGGAGTGGTGGCAGTCATAGCATGTGACAGTTTGCATTTCTTCACGAAATTCATCATGGTGTGATATGCTTCTGGAGCGTTCACAGTATCAACAAAGGCCGCGAAATTGTTCTTCTCATAGGTAAACCCGGTGGAAGACATCATCTTAACAATAGGCGCCATTGGAGTGTTTGAGCTTTTGTTGCAGAGAGAGATTTAGTGAAGAAGATGCAGTTAACTAATGAGACTCTTGAAAATGAATAAAGGTGAAATGTGAGAATACAAAACAGCCTTTTATATATTCCAAGAATTAAAAATGAAATAATTAAGAGTAATTACCCCATTGGTCAAAAGTAACTGTCAGACAATAAATAAAAAGGAAAGAAGTACAGCCGTGACTAATTATACACGTTTATCAACGGCTATATAAAAAGTATATGTATATCAACGGATAAAGATTGGACGGTTGAGAAAACAGTTTATCCATCGATGACGTGGACAACCTGTTATCCGTTGACATACGAAAATCTACTAATGTGTTTACACTACCAACGGATAAAAGGATATCCGTTGATAAGCAAATTTTGCCTTAGACAAAATTTCTGCTAAGAGTTATTCTGAGAGTTTTTAATTCTCAAGTAAATCAAAACACATTTCTAGCTGCAATACAGTATTATTAGATACCACTAGGAATTATGAAAAATTAAGCATACCTAGTTCACCTACCAATCTTGTGAATGAGGATTCATCAAGAGGCTTGGTGAAGATATCTGCAAGCTGCATTTCACTTGGCACAAAGTGCATTTCTACTGTACCATTCATCACATGCTCTCTGATGAAGTGGTATTTGATGTCAATATGCTTGGTTTTCGAATGTTGCACTGGATTTTCTGTGATGGCAATAGCACTAGTGTTGTCACAGAAAATTGGAATCTTCTCAACTTTTAGACCATAGTCAATAAGTTGATTCCTCATCCAAAGAATCTGTGCACAACAACTTCCAGCTGCAATGTACTCAGCTTCGGCTGTAGAAGTGGAGACTGAGTTCTGTTTCTTACTGAACCATGACACAAGCCTATTCCCTAGAAACTGACAGGAGCCTGTAGTACTTTTCCTATCAATTCTGCAACCTGCATAGTCTGCATCTGAATAGCCAATTAGATCAAAGCCAGAATCTCTTGGGTACCAAATGCCAAGGTTTGGTGTTCCCTTGAGATACCTGAAAATTCTCTTAATAGCAATCAAGTGAGACTCTCTAGGGTCAGCTTGAAATCTAGCACAAAGACATGTGGAAAACATTATATCAGGTCTACTAGCTGTTAGATATAGAAGTGAGCCTACCATGCCTCTATAGCTTGAGATGTCCACAGATTTTTCCTTAGTATTCAACTCAAGCTTAGTTGCAGTGGCCATAGGTGTTTTTGCAGAGGCACAATCCATTAAGTCAAATTTCTTTAAGAGATCATAAATATATTTTGTTTGACTTATGAAAATTCCCTCATTAACTTGCTTTACTTGTAAGCCAAGAAAGTAAGTTAATTCACCCATCATGCTCATTTCATACCTACTTTGCATAAGTTTGGCAAACCTTTTACAAAGCTTCTCATCTGTAGACCCAAAAATAATATCATCTACATAGATTTGAACAAGTATTGAAGAACCATTGACATTTCTATGAAATAAAGTTTTATCTACTGTACCTCTAGTGAAGTGATTCTCCAGAAGAAATTGAGATAAAGTGTCATACCAGGCTCTTGGTGCTTGCTTCAAACCATAAAGTGCTTTCAAGAGAAGATATACATAATCTGGAAATTCTGGATCTTCAAAGCCAGGAGGTTGATGGACATATACCTCTTCTTCCAGTTCCCCATTTAGAAAGGCACTTTTAACATCCATCTGATAGACTTTGAAGTTGGCATGTGCTGCATAGGCTAGGAAAATTCTGATGGCCTCAAGTCTTGCCACTGGTGCAAAAGTTTCATCAAAATCTATTCCTTCTTCTTGAGAATAGCCCTTTGCCACTAATCTAGCTTTATTCCTCACAATTATGCCATTTTCATCAGTCTTATTCTTGAGAACCCATTTGGTACCTATGATACCTCTATCATCAGGTTTGGGCACAAGCTTCCATACTTTATTTCTCTCAAATTGGTTTAGCTCTTCTTGCATTGCTAAGACCCAATCTGGATCTAGAAGAGCATCCTCCACTTTCTTAGGTTCCTCTTGAGACAGGAAACTACTGTATAGGCACTCTTCTTGTGTGGCTCTCCTAGTTTGGACTCTTGAGTTTGAGTCACCAATGATTAACTCAAAAGGATGATCTCTGGTCCATTTTCTTGAAGGTGGAAGGTTTGATCTAGATGAGGTTGCTTCATCTATGTGAGTATGATATTGTTGATTGGATATTGAGTTTTGACTTTGAGAAACTCCCCCTGAGTTTGTTGTCCTTGAGGAATTATGAAGTTGACTGTCAACAGAAGCATCATTTTGTCTATCAACGGATGCTCCATTTTGCCTGTCGACGGATACATGAGAATGTCTGTCAACGGATGCATCTGATGATCTAGTATGACTGTCAACGGATGCTTCATTTCCAGTGTTAGCATCACTTCTAGTTGGACCAACAGCTCTAGGTGAATTTCCAAGGTCATGATCTTCATTTTCCTCATCATCATCAATGTACATTCTTCCTTCTACCTCATTTTCAAATCTCAACTTTTCATGGAAGCCTTCATCATTCAGGCCTAGAATCTTCTGATCATCAAACACAACATGTACAGATTCCATGACAATGTTGGTTCTTAAATTGTAGACTCTATAGGCTTTCCCTGCTGCATACCCAACAAAGATAGCTTCATCTGCCTTTGCTTCAAATTTGCCCAAGTTATCTCCATGATTCCTTAGCACAAAACACTTACATCCAAAGACATGGAGAAAAGCTAACGTTGGTTTCTTGTTGGTGAATAAGTGGTAGGGAGTCATTCCTCTAGCTTGATTGATCAAGGAAATATTCTGAGTGAAGCAGGCAGTGCTGACAGCTTCAGCCCAGAAATATGTTGGCAATCTTGATTCACTTAACATTGTTCTAGCTGCTTCAATGAGAGTTCTGTTTTTCCTTTCAACAACCCCATTTTGTTGAGGTGTTCTAGCAGCAGAAAACTCATGGACAATTCCATTCTCTTCACAGAAAATATTCATTGTGGAATTTTTGAATTCAGTGCCATTGTCACTCCCGATTCTTTGTACTTTTACTTCAGAACCATTGTTTACTTGTCTGAGATGATTGATGATGATTTCACTTGCACAATCTTTGGAGTGCAGGAAGAAAGTCCATGTAAACTTAGAGAAATCATCCACAATCACCAGACAGTATTTCTTCTTTGAGATGGACATGACATTTACTGGACCAAATAAGTCCATATGCAGCAATTGAAGGGGCTTAACAATAGATGACTCTGTCTTGCTCTTGAAGGATGATTTCTTTTGCTTTCCTAATTGGCAGGCATCACACAGTCCATCTTTGATGAACTCCAATTGAGGGATTCCTCTAGCAAGATCCTTTCTTACCAAATCATTCATTACTTTAAAATTCAAATGAGACAGCTTTTTATGCCATAGCCAACTCTCATCCTTGCTTGCTTTGCTGAAGAGACAAGTAATGGATTCTGAGCATACTGAGTTGAAGTCAGCTATGTAAACATTTCCTTTTCTAAAGCCTGTCAGAACCACATTGTTGTTTTTCTTGGTAGAAACAACACAGGCTTCTTTAGTGAACTTTACTTCATAGTCTTTGTCACAAATCTGACTGACACTCAGCAAATTGTGCTTCAAACCTTCAACTAAAGCCACTTCTTCAATGATGACATTGTCCTTTGTAATCAAGCCATATCCCTTTGTATAACCTTTGCTGTCATCTCCAAAGGTAATCCTAGGGCCAGCTTCCTCCTTGAACTCTGTGAGCAGGGTTGAATCTCCTGTCATATGCCTAGAACATCCACTGTCTAGGTACCATAGATTCCTCTTATTTCCCTGCACACAATCCAAAATACAAATCAAGTTGATTTTGGTACCCAAGTTTCCTTGGGTCCTTTCTTGTTAGCCTTTGGTTTTACACTCTTGGCAATCTTCACTTTGGGTGTAGATGCTTGAGTGATAGGTTTAGACAGATGCTCATTTGCATAAATATTTGATGCATGCATTTGTGAAAAATTGGCATACATATTATCCATGCTGGGGATGCTCCATGACATTTGTGGCATATTCACAGATTGAAAATAAGGATTAGGCACATATGGCATGTTCACATATGGATTTGAAAAACTAGCATTCTGATACAAACCAGGCATAACAGGCATTGCAGGCATACTTGGCATAGATTGAGATACATGAACAGGAGTCCTTTTAACAGACTTGCAATTAGAAGATAGATGATTGACACTATTGCAATTACCACAAGTTTTCCTAGGAGCAAACTTGTCAGGAGAATAATTGTTTTTCTTGTTAATGCCTATCTTACCATTTCTGTTCTTTTTCTTTTTACCCTCAGTCTCTACCTTTTCATTAACTGACTTACCAACAGCCTTTTTGTTGGGTAAATCACCTGCCTTAGCCTTCTCACTTGATTTGGCTTGGCTACTTTCACCAGAAACAAAGTTCTTGGCTACTGGACCATACTGATTGTTCAGTCTCTTGAGTTCCTTCTTACTAACAGACTTTTTGTTAGTCGACGGATACCTCTCATCCGTTGATGGTTCATCTGTCAACGGATGATCACTATCCGTTGATTCACAAATAGTCTCTAGATCCTCAAGGCAAGGTTCTAGCTCCTTTTTCTTCTGAGTCCAGGTATCCCTTACAAATGATTCTATTCCCTGGACTTCTATTATGTTTTGAGAAATATTCCTACAACTTTGAAATTTAGCAATTATTCCTTGTTCTTTTTCAAGCTGGTTTCTTAAGATTAATTCTCTTTTTAACACAGCTTCAAGTTCATTTTTAGCATCATTGCAATCAACTCTCATTTTCTCAAATTCTAGAAATTGAACTTCCAGAATTGCATTTCTATCACTTAAGAACTGATTAGTTTCTTTAATCCTATTGTTCTCTTTAGTAAGTGATTTAAGAGTAACACTCAAGTGATATAGTTCAGTAGACATATCATCTATAACACTATTGCATTCCTCTTTGGTGAGCTCAGAGAGATTAGTAGAAAATACCTGATTGCTAGCTGAACTTGCTTCCTGCTCAGAATCAGCCATTAATGCAAGGTTGACAAACTCAGCATCATCATCAGAATGATTTCCATCAGCAGCCCAGTCATACTCTTGGGTCATGAATGCCTTTCCTTTCTGTCTGAGAAGATCAAAGTATTTCTTCTTGTAGTCAATAGTTTCAGTTGACTTTCCCTTGTTCTCAGATCTAGGCTTCCTGCATTCACTTATCATGTGACCAGCAATACCACAATTATAGCATTTAATTTTGGATTTATCAACATAATTGCTTGTAGAAAAATCCTTGTTAAATGGCTTGGCCACCCCAGAGTTTCTTCTGAATTTTAGCTTAGAGAATCTCCTAGATAGAAAGGCTAAATGCTCATCTATCTCATCCAATTCATCCTGCTGTAGGACACTCATTTCTTCAGACACCTTTTCCTTGCTTTTGCTTGATTCTGTTCTACCTTCACAAACCTCCCTGTTTGGTGTAGATTTAGCAGCTTCAGTCCTCTTTTCCTCCTTCTGCTCCAAGTTGGCAACAAGTGCAACTGACCCACTTTTCTTTTGGACCTTCTCAATTTCTTCATCCTGCTCCATTTCTAGTTCATATGTCTTTAAAGTTCCATAGAGTCTTTCAAGAGTAAATGACTTGTACTCTTGAGTGTTTCTTAGAGAAACAGTCATAGGCTTCCACTCTTTGGGCAGTGATCTCAGAAATTTGAGATTAGAATCTTTCACTTGGTAGATTCTTCCATACAGTTTCAAGCCATTCAGTAGCTTTTGAAATCTACTAAATGTATCATTCAATGTCTCTCCATTCTTGAAATGGAAGTGCTCATACTGTTGGATCAGTAGTTGCATCTTGTTTTCCCTTACCTGTTCTGTACCTTCACAAAGGGTCTGAACAATGTCCCATACTTCCTTGGCGGTAGTACAGTTGATAACATTGTCAACCATGTCTGTTTCTAAGCCATTAAACAGAATATTCATGGTCTTTTTGTCCTTGTGAACTTCTGCAATATCCTCAGCGCTCCATTCAGAAACAGGTTTTGGGATGTACGTGTCTGGTGCATCTGCAGCAAGACCAACTCTTGAAGCAGCCTTCATTGGAACATGAGGACCCTTCTCAATGCAATCTACAAAACCTACATCAATAGACATGAGATGTAGACGCATTTTTACTTTCCAGTGAAAGTAATTTTCCCTATCAAGAACCGGTATCTTCACTCCATAATCCTTCTTAGACATGTTGAAAGTGTGTTGATCTTTAAACTTCAAATATATTAGAAGCTTGCTCTGATACCAATTGTTATTCCCAGATTACACACTTGTATAATTGTAGAAGGGGGGGGGGTTGAATACAATTCTTGATTATTATAAATTTCTGATAAAAACCACAGAAATCTATAAGGAAATAATTGCTGAATAAGAAATGGTTCACAAACACATAAAAAATCAGGTGGTTAAATGTACCACCTGAGACTTTTATTCGAAGAAAACCCTGTGATACAAATGTACACAGCTTCTGTGTTTACAACTCTTTGCTTCTAAAGATATTCAAGAAACCCTAAGCAAATGTGTATGTTTTCTTACATTCTAAAGAGTTGCTACACTTGGTTATATATTCCAAGTTTACAAGTGCTACAGGAATAAGATAATATTAATCTAATTCAAGTTGACTTGCTACTCCACTCCAAATCCACATGTAGCCGAAAGGTTGTCCTTGTGAACAGATATGTCCCCTGCACCTTTCTTGTATGTACTGTGTAAATGGAATGCTTCTTTCTTCTGTGTTTCCAAAGTATGGCTGCCATATTGCTTTTTATACCTACTATCAACCCATGTGATCTGTCAGTCAAACCTGTCCTTATCAACTGCTAATTCCTAGCATAGGATAAAGTGACAATGATTATCCGTTGATGTTGTGTCTACTTATCCGTTGATGGTAGTTTGAGCTGTATCCGTTGATCGAGTAGATTTGAGTTGTATCCGTTGATAGAGCCCTGTTCTCATCCGTTGATACATTTTCACTTAGACAGAATTACATAGCATAGCTTATTTACAATTGGCTACCCTATTCTGCCTATCCATTGATGGTCAACATGACTCTGAATAAAGACACTATCAACTGATAAATAGAGATATTGCAGTATGCTACAAAACCTCATCCGTTGATGAGCTACCTGTCAACGGATAGAGTTATAAGGTCTTATCCGTTGACAGTTACAAAACTTGACTTATACAATTTTGCTTGAATGTTAAGTTATCATCAACTACAACATATTCCTAACAAAAACTCCTTGGGTTGTTGAATTGAAAAACAGGTGGATAGTCCGATAAACGAATACTACATGCCGAAATTTTCTAAAATTCCCCTGCAAATATATATAAATCTATTTAATTTATTGAATTTCAATGATTTAAAAGTATGTTATGAATTCTAAGGGTATAGGTAAATATGAATTAGTTGATGTGAAGATTTGAGGCGTGCATGGTATTGTTTTGAAGTGTTTACCATTGGATAATATCCAAGTAATAAGTGACTATCTGTGTTAAATGATTATTTGACTTGGTTGATTATATTAAAGCTATATGTTCTATATGTGTTATATGTGTAAGCGTTATAGGATGCGCATGGGTAGAATAGAGCAAACAATAAGGTTTTGCTTGGTTGATGCTGAAATAGTACTTTACCTTGTAAAGGTACGAGTAAGAGACTTGGCCGAGAGCAGTGCACGGGTAAACGGAAATACGAACAGAAGGATAACTAGCGAAGTCAACGAGGGTATTAACGTGAAGATTAGCGAAATAGGAAGTAAAAAAGAAGGTAGGGCCGAGTAAGAAGCCCACATGTAAAGGGTAGAGACTGACGAGAAGTGGAGTTAAGGATCAATGTTTAAGATCGGGAATTTCGTGAAGCGAGGCAAGTGTTTTGCTCCTCACTTATCATTCAAGTGATGCAATTCAATTTCCTTTGTTGTATGGATTGATCAAATATGTTTAGAAATGATATACTTCTTCAATTAGCATAAAAATGTTTATGTTCCCCACCCATAATTCAAATAATAAATTTTCAAAGGATCTCACCAATAACCTTTTTTCCACAAAATACTTTACTCATGCTATGTTATTGGATTCCTCAGCGGAATGCCCTATCTTTCATTTTCCTTAAAAATGTTTAAGGGATTTTCTAAATAGAGAATCCAAGTTTTAAATTCCCATAAATACCTGATAATGAAATTCTTGATTTATAGCATATTTTCACCAATGGATTTCCCTTTTCAAAATGTTTTCCTTGAATTGAACCGCTATTACTCACCCTGAAATTATTTTGAAAGAAATTGTTTTAAACTACTTTATGCTCTTATGTCGACTCAAACCATTCAACGTGTCGTAAAAATCTTATTAAAACGCGCTGAGCTTGATAATCTTAGAATTTTACTTGTTGATAATTTTATTGCAGTTTATATCTTTTATTGTGGCTCAATTCGATTTCCTCTTTAATCAAGTTATTGATGTTATGTCCCCAATTACTGACATCTATCTTATCGATACGGATTCAAAGTATTGTTCCCTATATTCTCCACCCCACTTATTACCGAACTTGTCGGTATTTATTTAAGAGCGTTTAGATCTTGATTATTCAATTATCACCCCATTTATTGTATCGAACTTGTCGATACTAGGAGATATTGTTGTTTTCTTATTGACTCTTAATCATGAGTTACTATTATTCTTGACGTGAGTTTCCAGTTGTTTGGTTAACAAGGGTTGTCGATTTTCCCAACATCTATTGTGGTTGGTATAGAATTGGAAAGGTTTTTAAAAGTAGCCCTTGGGGCGTAAAACCCTTCGGGGTGGGACCATATTATGGTCGGAAGTTGAGGCCAATGTGTGCCATGGATCCAATTAAGAACATTGCTGTGTGCATTTGTACGGGGTTAGTGCGTGACTGATCAGCAGCCTAACCTTATTATTTTTAAAATATATAAAATCCAATTCTAATCTATACTTTGAGACCTGATTTCTCTTGAAGCCATTTCGAGTATATATTGTTATCAGAACTTTTATTAGTTCCAATGTTGATGCTCCTACTTCTAATGGAGCCATGTTGATTATTTGGTCAAGGCTATATTTAAGTCCTTTAGCTGCTTCTTTCGCAGCATATGTTGATTAAACCTTGTTTTTTTTCAGATTTTATAAACTGTTGTTGATATTGTATCACTATATGCACTTGCTGAGCGTTCTTGGCTCACTCTTGCTTTGATGTTTATTTCTCCAGTTAATATCGATGATTAGTGGGCCTTGTGGTCAGTTGTTATTGCTCTTCCAGCAGCGAGAAGAGATGTTCGAGTTGTGGATTCCGTTAGATAGTGGCTTGGGGATTTGTCAAGGTAGGGATATCTAGTTAGGTAGTGATTTTATTTAGTCATAAAAAAATTGTATAACATTTTTATTCAGAGCTTGGTTTGTAATAATGATATTCGATAGTTTGTTTCATACCATAACCTGTATGCGATCTTGGTTAAGGGGTTTTTAATGTTTCTGTTGTTATATAATAATTATATTCAGAATTGTTAGATGATTAATTGTGTTTAGTGGCCCCAAATCTGTACCCCGGATTATGGGATGTCACAGTTGGTATCAGAGCTACAGGTTATGGTCATTGAAATAGATTAGGAGGGTTAGGTGTACGTGCATAGGATAGATGTCGGGTAGAACGATTTTGGACAGGGATCGCCTTAGGGTAGTTCGACAAGTATTGCGACGTCATACGATCTTTCGGCGTATCGTGCACAAGTAGGAGTTCGAATCATTTCAGGATTTGGCTAGGGGCGAGATAGCAAACCCAAAGCAGCATAAGCTAAGCGGGCAGCTGGAGCTACTAATTTGGAGGATGTCATCTTGAGATTTTCGCGTATATTTTAGAACCTTTCTACGATATTAGTTACGATGTGAATGTCATGGAGGGAATACGAGAAAGTTTAGAACATGAAGTGGAAAGTGATTATTAACAAGAATTGAAAGTTGAGCGTAGTTGTGCACCCTTAATCGTTGGTTCATTCAAATTCATTACCTAAAGAAATTTCTTATTCTTCTTTTGAATTGTCATAAATTAATTCCTGGTTGGTATCATTGCTAAGGCATTCGTTGCACAGTGACGGTCCAAAATCGAGAATGAATTGAGATCTTCTTATTTATTCAACTCATTAGTGTCAGGCCGGTTTTGGCAGCTAAGTATATTAGTTGTCAAAAGCTGCAAATAATCGAGGCTATTTTTCAAAAGATTTAGCAAACCAGACTATTTTATAAGAATGAGAATCGAGTTAGTTGAATTATGCTTGATGTACATCTAAGGACGTGTATGTTGATTATAGTATTCGATTGCGAGGATGTGACTGAGAATGGACGAAATGATGTTAAGTTTCCGGATTGGGTACTCGATAAAAATATGGGACCAAAGACAGAAAGAAACTCCTTAATTATTTCCTTCTCGATCAACATAGTATTTGAAAAGTGGATTGGAAGCGATCAGAGGATTTCTTGAAGTTCTCTTCTCAAAATTTTATTTGAAATCGTGTGGTTATAAGTAAAGCGTGGGAATTATACCAAGTGTAGGTCGTTATTAATTAAGGCAAATTGCACGGTGGTATTATTGTGAAGGATTGGCGTGGTAATATAGTTTTGACGCAGGGTATATTTCATTATGAGAAATTGTCATGTTGATTTCGGAATTAGATATTCGTTCACGTATGATAGACGTTTGGAGTTAATAAGACCACCCAGAAACCAAAGTTTAAGGTTATTTCGGAATTTGAGTGCTCGTAGCTGAGCTTAGTAATGAATGAGTTGGTATGGAGGAAATCCTAGAGGTTGAAAGATACAACCTGGGAAGTGGAAGCAAAATATTTGGGAGGTAGTGTAATTTGGGTCCTTAGGATTGATTCTGAGTACAGAATCCAATTAAGGGGGGAAGGATATAACGCCCTAGAAATTTCGAATTTAAAATTATTTATTTATTATAAATTATGAATTATATTATGTGAATATTGTTGTAAAGGTGAAAAATATGTGAAGTTGTGTTTATGTGTTTATGTGTTTATATGATTATTTGTGTGAGCTGTGAAGGTCGGTGTATTTTTATTTGTATTTTTGAGGATTAAAAAAAATATTTAAATCAGGCATTTTTGATCCTCTGTAAATTTTATAAAATTATCGGAGGAATTAAAAATCATGAAATCTTTTGTAATATTATCTTTATAATATTATTTAGTTTTTAAAATGGTTGGGTGAATTAATTTGGATAGTTCGGTATTTTAAAATGATTTTAAGAGTTTTATTGCATTTAAAGGATCAAAACTTGTAAAATTCATATTTAATTCATTTTTTATCCGAAAAATATTTTAAAAATATGTGGGTGCTCATAATTTTATATTCTTTATTTTAAAAATGAGAAATTTATTTTTTCGAATATTTTATTTAATTCTGATTTATTAATTCGATTATTAGAATTAAAACGAATAAGTAGTGTTATATAGTTATTGGGCCAAGCCCAATAAGAGATAGCAGCCCAGCAGATGGGTATTCTAGAGAATTCGGGATAGAAATGCAGTCAGTGAGAATAATCTAGAAATCGGGGGAGAGAAATAGAATTGGGGAATAATTGAATTGGGGGGGGTTTAATTGGAGAGTAAATAGCAATACATACATACATATAAGTGTGTGTATATGAGTAAGGGGGCTGTGTGTGTATGTCGGAGGTCACGGCGGAGTAGTGCAGGTGGGGAGGGAGCGGCGTCGCCGCGCTGGCGGCCGGTGGTGGCTGTCGCGCGGTGGTGTGACGCGGTGTGGCAGCATGAGGGAGGCAGGGGCGTCATGGTGGTGAAAACGCAGCAGTCGGCGAGAGAGAGAGAGAGAGAGAGCAGCGGGGAGAGAGATTGTTCGAGGTAGATGGAGCGGTGATGACATCGTGGTGGTTCTCCGACGAGTTGACTTTTTGTGTGGATCGGATCGGAAACGAAAATGGTATAATTTCGTAATTTTAATTATTTAATTTTCGTGATAAATATAGTTGTGTAATTACGAGTATTGTTTAATTAGTGTAATTATAATTAGATTTAAATGGTGAGATTAATGTGTTAATTTTCGTAAATTAATTCGGGGATTATAATTGTTGTGATTAATTGTGAGTCCGAAATATGTTCGGATTAGTAATTATTAATTGTTAATCATTAATTGCTAATTGTTGTTGTCGAATATAATATATTAAGAATTAATTGAGTTGGCTAAGTTATAGTTACTTTGTGCTAAATATTATAAGTCAAGTCGATGTATTTGTTGAATTTCATACTTGTCAAGCTAGTGGGGGTGAAGATATAAGTGGCTAAATGATTGTTCGTATTGATTTTTATTTGTCGTATAATGATGGAGTTTATATGACCTTGCTAATGGTAAATGGTTTGTATGTGCTAAATGTAGTAGTCGAGTCATATTATCTGTTAAATGCTATACCTGTCAAATTTGTAAGAACCCAGATTTTTGATAGAATTAAAACTTTTACTATGTAATGATGTAAGAACGAATAGTGGTTACGACTGCGATGTAACGGTTGTTCTAATAAATAAATAGAATGGATGTGGGTTCAAATATTTATATGTCATGAAGAATACTTTTGGTTGACAGCATAGATAAGAATGATCTATCTCCTAAGGATATAAGTTATATTATTCCAAGAAAGATTATTCTTGTGTCATCCAAATCAATATCTATTATAAGCCCAGCGGTTCCGTAAAAAGGTTAAGGAACACTCGAGGGTAAACCAGGCTCATTTTCCTAATTATAGGAATTAAATAAAAATAAGTGATGAATAGTGATTTTGGTGGAATTTGGAATATTATTATAATAATGCTATATCCGGTATTCGGAACGGATTTATGAGTTCGTATTAGTGATCCAGGAGGAAAATAAGTGTATGTAAAGGCTGTCGGATTCAGAAAAATAGCACTTTTATTTTCTTCGAGAATTCCCGGGACACTGCAAGACTTAAGGAATTATTAAAGGAATTTAAGGAAATTAAATTCGAGAAGTATTAAGAAAGATGGAGAATGCTATTATAAATATTAAGAAAGTTTTCGGTAAAACCCTAACTAGAAACGAATGAGTTATTCCCTCGAACGATCAACGAATTAAGCAATAAACGGACAAAGAAACAAGCAGAGGGAGCAAGAGTCATGCATAAGCCACTAGAAAATATCTAGTAACCAATATAGTTACAAGAGCAACTAGAATCAAGTGATCAACCAAGTACTTAGCAAATCTATCTACAAGTTAAGCCTTAAACCACCAAAAAATCAACACTTGTCTCTCCATTTCCATCACCCCTTGCATCATCACTTTAATAAAGCAACTCCAAGATGAGATATTATCTACAAACATTTCACTTCATGCATTATTATTCAAAGAAATCAACAAGCAACTCCACTCTCTCTCTTGTTCAAGCCATTCGGCTTTCTTGGTAAATCAAGAATCAAAACCAAGTTTCCAACCACCATTTGATTTGTAACTTTTTATGTGAGTCATATAATTCATAAAAATGATCTCCTCAAAATCCTAGCTTCAATCTCTTTTTTTTCCATATTCAAATAAATCATCAAAGATGATGATGAATAGTGCTTTTCAAGAACTAATTTGATTTTCCTTGTTCCTTTGGTTGATCTAAGGTTCATTAAGGCTAGGCAAGGACCAAACAAAGCTTTGTAAGGCTAGATCACACTCTCAAGAAGGTATAATGATCTTGAAACCCTAGGTCTACTTTGAGTTTATGCATGTTCTTGATAGATTTAAGTGTTAGTAGCATGTTAGTGATGTTATAAACATGATTATGTAGTAGATCTAATGGGTTTAAGAGAGGATGATTATGTTGGTATAATATTGTGTTCTTGAACTTGTTGAGATGAGAATCATGTGTATAAGTTGTATTGGTGCCCGGTGTGGCTTGGTTTTGGTGTTACGATTAGTAGAACGTTCGATTTATAGCCGTCGTAATGCCCGATTTTCGTTTAATCTTGAAATCCGAGCTTGACAGTTAATAAAACTCACTGTACAGTTTAATATTCTGCTATGGTTAGCTAGATCATGTTACAAGCTTCGTTTCGATATAAAGATCGCATAAAATGGACTTACGGTTTAGGAGTTATGGCCGATCGAATATAAGGGGTTCGAAACCGAGAATGAGAATTCGTAATTGAAATTGAACCATGTAAAATAAGTATCGCAGTGGCGAATCTTGGTAATTAAATATTAGAGATCATAAGGATGGTGTGAGAGAAGACCTCGTATTAAAAAGATCGTTTTTCGATTTTATAAAAATGTCCGAATCAAGGTTAAGGACGAAAGTACCCCTAAAGAGTATACTTGGTTATAACTACGGTAAACCACTTAGAAAACGATCGATAAATCTCGAGGTATAATCTTTCGACTTTAAAACTTTTACAAATCAAATACTTACCATATGTAAGGGTAATGACATGCTTTATTAACGAACAAGTGTCGGATAATAAAAGCAATAATAAGAGTGAATTAGAGGGGTATAACGAAACGACTTGAAAACGTATTTCGATTTAAGTTAAGTTTATACTTAACCTTTTGAAAGGTGTTAAGTGATTAATCCCGAATGCCTTGACTATTTATAGATCATCAGGCTGACCCGGGACACGCTACCACTACCCCTACATGTACTCGATTCCCAGGCAAGTTTTAAATCTTTCTTTAAGGCTGTTGTTGTGAATATATATATGTTTGCTGTTACAGTACATATGCCATAGCATGCATGCCTACTTTCAAAGTCATAATGATATACTTGTTCCCTGATTTAAATGTTGGCTTATAAGCTAGATAGATATATATCGGTTATAAGCCGGATATTGTAAAGACCCTTAAGCGAAGGGCAATTGAATCTCATTCTTTGATTATAGACCGGGAGTCGTTATTTCTTGATATATTGATATTATTTTCAGAGGAAAATAATTAAGTAAATATTTCCCATTTACTATCTGGCGAATATTATTGGAATATTCCCTTAAGAATATTTGATAAATATTATTCGGATTATTCATCAGATATTTATTTATTCGATGAACATTATCTTTAATATTCATCTAAAGTCGATTTAATATTCGAATATTATTTCGAACCCTCAGTTAAGTTATTTACTTAAAGAATATTCATTCTTATTTACTCAATAGATATTGTTTTTGAATATTCATTCGAGTTATTTATTTAATGAATAGTATTTTATTATTCATTCGAGCCTTATCTATTTATTTCGAATATTCATTCAGACTTCAGCTATTCTATAAATATTAGTTGAACATTGATTCGAACTCAAGTCATTTGATAAATATTATTTCGAATCTTCCCTTGAGACAATGAATATTATCTTCGACCTTTATTTAAAGTCGATTCGATTATTGAACATAAATTCAAATATTCCTTCGATAATCATTTTTTTGATAAATATTATTAAGTTGAATATTCATTATTTATTCAATGAATATTGTCTCAAATATTTAGTCGATAATTATTTCCTCAATAAGTATCATCCTTAAGTTAAATATCCATTATTGATTCAATGAATATTATCTCAAATATTCATTTGACGATTATTTCATCAATAAATATTATGATTAATTTGATTATTCATTATTCGTTCAATGAATATTATTCTAAATATTTATTCAAAGATTATTCCGAGCAACCCTTTTTCAATATCTGTGACTTAATAAATATTCTTGGAATATTTATTTAATTCTTCTAACTCGTTTCAAAGATGATTGATTTCATTCACATAGTATCATCGACCTTCGAACATTATATAAATTATTTCAGAGTTTTATTTTTATTATTATATTATCGAGGAAGGTTCTCAGTAATTTCATTCCTCATTTGATTCTATTATAAGGGACCTTACTTGAGGAATGTTATTTATCTTGTGACTGCCCGGTCATAAATAATTCGTTTCACTCGCAACTTGGTTGTTATTATTCATGGAATTGTGTGTACCCTCTCATCATTCGAGGGGTAGAATGTTGGAACAAGTTGGTATCCATTAACAAGCAACAACTTGGGAAATATTGGTAAATTTTCCTTTCCACATTAGATACGACTACCTTGTGGAGTCTTATCAACAGGTATCATACCTGGGGAAAAGGGGAACGAACATTACATTTCACAATGATGGATGTTAAATGAACTAGGAGACGCGTAAGTGGCCGAGTGGCGCCGGTCCAGCAATAGCCTAACCGTTGGCTGAGGAGTTCCAGAGGGCGGTAGACAAGTAAATCCATCGGAGCTACCTTCTACATGTAGAGAACGACTGATGAGATGCATGACATACGACTGATCATCGTAAATGTCAGGGCATCTGGCGCGGCAATGCTCCTGAATTAGTTCATCTTTCAAGATTGGAAATCTTCTGCAACACCATCTGTGTTGGCAGTGTTGAAACATGTTGAAAACTGGAATTGCAATATTTTCTGCAAGTTCCTCTTTTATGAAAATGATGCTATCTTGCTTATCTTGATATAGCAGCTATTTCCACAGAATTTATATACCTTGAGTTACCTTGTAACTTCATCCTTTATATTGAGTTGTCACTCTTTTCATTAATGCATGGCATATGATTTCAAAATATATCTTTGAACTGTCATATATATTACTTTACAGTTATATTATTGTTGGTGGGCTATTGCTCACCCTTGCTTACTTATTATGTCACAACAACAGCTAGGACTGATGGCCCGCGTCAGGCGCACTCGGCATAAGCAGGTTACCCCCGTTCGAGGACTACCCGCTGATGTCATTGCTGCAATTGCTGAGGTAGCAGAGATAGGCAGCTTTTGGCTTACCAGCTTAATTATATGTATAATTAATCCTAATCAACGGCAAGAACATTTAAGCTTATGATGTTATCCTTTTGGTTTGTAATAACTTTTATTCGTAAATCCGTAATGTGAGACTTATTTCAATTTCATCTCTAGGACTATAACTGTGTGGGTATGAGTGGATTATTGTAGGGTCACAACATTTGATTTATTTATTGTGGATTTAAGTAAAGTATCAATCATGGAAAATAAGAACGTAACGACCCGATCCCGGACCCCGGATCTGGGGGTGTTACAGAAATGGTATCAGAGAGAGAGTTATATATCCCAAGAGATGATGCGACGTTATATAATAATAAATTCACTAATATAATAAGAACTCTTGCCAAGTTCACCTAAAACCCTTATGGGAACTTTTAAGTATCATGATAGTAAAATAGTTCGTCTTGTGTAGGCGAGCGACATGGCTGCCCAGGAGGCATCTGCTAGACAGCATGATTAGGACATGTTCTGGACCAGAGACCCATACTATGAGCACTTGCCTGCTGAGTCAGAGGAGGAGGACCCTGAGGAGGTCCAGGTTGATGCTGATACTGATATTGCTGAGTAAGAGGAGGAGGCCCAGGCAGTGGAGGGTACTGAGTTAGTTGCTGAGGATGTTGATGAGGAGGACTCTAAGGAGGCCCAGCTTGTTCATGATGTTAGAGTGATGGAGGAGGATACCGACATGACCACAGAGCAGGTGATGGCTGTTGTTCTAGCACAGGATGGAGATGAGGGTGTTGAGGGTGATGTAGATGAGCCAGTAGATGATGCTGTAGGGAGTTCTGGACTTTATGTACCACCCCTCTCTGATGAGAGAGCCCCTACCCCACCACCACTACCTGTGAGCCCATTATCCGATGAGTTTGAGGAGTTGACCCCAGAGCCACAGCAGACTGAGGCCGCACAACTGGCAGATCCCTCTACTCCGCCCCATATTCCGCTTGAGGGGATACCTGTAGGAATGCATAACTTCTTGGTGAACCGATTGACTATAGATCTGGCCATAGCTGAGGCCCGGTTGGCAGAGTCCCGCAGAGAGCTAGCAGCAGAGAGAGAGGCCCGGTTGAGGCACCTGGGAGGTAGGCGTGCCAGGGCCAGAGAGATGTATAGACAGGTGACTGGCATAGAGCTTAGGGCTCGCGTGAGGGTGCGACAGTTACCCAGTGATGGTCACGGCATGGTATCCAGGGCTGATGTAGAGGAGATTTTCTGCCTTACTATGAGGAGGGTTCGAGCTTTGGCCCACCGTCGTGGCTGACTGCAATGATAGTGATGTATTGGTCTAGTTGTCTAGTCTTGTACGGTCATGGTAGTGCCAATTTTTTGTAGGGATAGTTTCAGTTTATAGTTCCCTGTTGCAGACTAGACAGATAGACAGCTTATTTCACTTTTGATTAGTTATTATTTGGATGGTTGTACTTTTTAAAACTGTTGTTGTATGGCGGATATTGTACCGTTTGGTACTTAGTATATATTTATTTCCTTTTCAGTCATTTCAGTATCTCTACGACGCAATTCACTAGCTTGTTATATATATTATATTTGCATATACTGCGTTCGATTAAAATCTGCCATGATATATAGAAATGTGGGATCCTAAATCCAATTATGCATCAATATTGTGAGGTGAAACCCTCTTAAATAGGTAAATAAACCAAATGTATATTGTCTAAATTTTCAGTAAAATGCCTCCGAGAAGGATGGGTACTAGGGCTAACCCCCATGAGTCTACTGACCAAGAAAGTCACAATCAACCTGAGGAAAATTTTGAGTATAATGAAGAACAGGATCAGGATTACAATGAACAGGAGGATTCCCAGTATGGGATGGGGGATGAAACCTTTTGTACTGCAGAGTTCGAAGAGGAAGTAGAAGAAGGGGAAACTGAAGTTGAACAGCATGGGGAGAACCAGGGCGGAAACCCCATGGGACAATTTATGGATCTGCTCAGGCAGAATTTGAACCAATATCCCCAACCACCCCAAGGAAACAATATCACTATGGCCAATTCCTTTAGGGCCTTCAAGTCTCTCAAACCCCCAGAGTTTCTCGAATCGGCTGATCCTGTTGAGGCAAGGGCATGGATCAAAGAAATAGAGAAATCTTTCGAGATTCTAAGTATTGATGAGGCCCAGAAGACTGTCTTTGCCACCTACTTACTAAAGGGAGAGGCAAATTATTGGTGGGAAGCCAAGAAGAATATGGAGACAGATGCTATAGTAACCTGGGATAGGTTTAAGCAGTTGTTTCTCGAGAAGTACTTTCCAAAGTTCATGAAAACCCAGATGGAGCTTAAGTTTCTAGAGCTGAAACAGAACAGTATGGCAGTGGTTGAGTATGAAGCCAAGTTTACTGAGTTATCAAGGTTTGTACCAGAGTTTATGGACACTGAAGAAAAGAAAGCTAGCAGGTTTCAGCAAGGGCTGAAACAGTGGATTCAGAACAGAGTGGCAGTTTTAGAAATTGTTGATTATGCCACCTTGGTGCAGAAGGCAACCATTGTGGAAGCAGGAAGTTATCAGATGCAGAGGGAAAGAGAGAAAGGGGGAGTAAAAAGGAAGCATGCAGCATGGGCGGAGGTTCCTCCGGAGGAAAACCCCCAAATAAGTTTAGCAGAGGAGCGGTTTCCCTACCTGGAAGAAGTAAGGGATTCCGACCATCCGTAAGTGCAACTGTGAGCCAGGGCGGCCAGCAAGCAAGAGTGTCCCGTTCCCATCATTCCAGACCTCCACTACCAGTATGTGCCACGTGTGGGAAGAGACATCCCGGGGTGTGTACTCAGAAACAGACGATCTGCTATAAGTGTGGGCGAGCAGGCCACTATGCCCACCAGTGTACCGCGATTACTCCTAATGCCAGCAAAGGCACTACTTGTTTTCAGTGTGGTCATCCAGGTCACATGAGGAGGGATTGCCCGATGAACAAACCAGCAGCCTTAGGGGGCAAGCAAAGCTACCTCCAATAGGCCACCAACTGCTAGAACTTTTAACATGACAATGCAAGATGCCGTGAGGGACACGGATGTGATAGCAGGTACATTTTCTCTCAATTCAGTCAGTGCAAATGTTTTGTTTGATTCAGGAGCAACTAAGTCTTTTATATCTAGAGATTTTGCACATAAATTGAAACTTAAAACTCAACCGCTAAAGGAATCTTTGCAAGTAGAGATGGCTAATCAGGAAGTCGTTCCAGTTAATCAGATTCACCCCGATTGCAAATTAGAAATAGGAGGACGATCATTCTATGTTGATTTGATTCCTTTTAAGCTAGGGGAATTCGATGTTATTCTGGGGATGGATTCGTTGTCTCGCAATAATGCGCAAATAGATTGTAAAGGGAAAAAGGTTAAGTTGAAAACCCCAAGAAAGAAGGAAATAGTGTTTAAGGGGCTACGACAGACCCGGACCATTCTAACCATGGCGCAAACCAAGAGACTGCTACGAAAGGGGAACGAAGCTTATTTAGCTTACGTTATAGACACCCAGAAAGAGGCGCCAAAGATTCAAGACATTCCGGTAGTTAACGAATTTGAAGACGTATTTCCTCAAGATCTTCCTGGACTACCACCAGATAGAGTAATTGAGTTTCTATCGAATTAGCCCCGGGGACGGCGCCAGTTTCCAAGGCCCCGTACCGATTGGCGCCAGTGGAAATGAAAGAGCTAGCCAAGCAATTGCAGGAATTGTTGGATAAGGGTATGATAAGACCCAGTGTGTCGCCTTGGGGCGCACCGGTGTTGTTCGTCAAGAAAAAGGACGGGAGTATGAGGTTATGCATCAACTATCGAGAGTTGAACAAGCTAACCATAAAGAACAAGTACCCGTTACCCAGAATTGATGACTTGTTTGACCAGCTAAGGGGAGCTGTGTATTTCTCCAAGATTGACTTGAGAACCGGATACCACCAATTGAAGATTAAACCTGAAGATATTCCAAAGACTGCCTTCCGTACTAGGTATGGGCATTATGAGTTCTTGGTGATGTCATTTGGATTAACTAATGCCCCAACAGCTTTCATGGATTTAATGAATAGAGTGTTCAAGGAATATTTGGACCAGTTTGTAATAGTCTTTATTGATGATATTTTGATCTACTCAAAGATAGAGGAAGAACACGCTGAACATTTAAGGATAACCTTAGAAACACTCCAGAAGGAGCAATTATATGCCAAATTCTCAAAATGTGAGTTCTGGAAAAATGAGGTACAATTTTTAGGGCACGTAATCAACAGAGGTAAGGAGTTTCATAGGGTTAGCAGGATATTATAGACGATTTGTTCAAGATTTTACAAAGATTGCAGCCCCATTAACTCGACTTACCCGTAAAACTGAGAAATTTGAATGGACTGAAAAATGCGAGAAGAGTTTTCAAGAGCTGAAGAAGAGGTTGGTAACGGCCCCAGTGTTGGCGTTGCCTGATGGAAAAGGAGATTTCGTGATTTACAGTGATGCTTCGCACAAAGGATTGGGATGCGTGCTTATGCAGCATTGTAAAGTGATAGCATATGCGTCAAGGAAATTAAAGGATTACGAGATCCGATACCCCACCCATGATCTAGAATTAGCAGCAATCATTTTTGCCTTAAAGATTTGGAGGCACTACTTGTATGGAAAAAAGTGCGAGATCTACACTGACCATAAGAGCCTCAAGTACATTTTTATACAGAAAGAGCTTAACATGCGCCAGAGAAGATGGCTAGAGCTAATCAAGGATTATGATTGTGAGATTCGCTATCACCCGGGTAAAGCCAATGTGGTGGCTGACGCCCTTAGTAGGAAAGAAAAACTCAAAATGATAACTACAGAGGAAGAGTTGATAAAAGACTTTGAGAAGTTGGAAATTGAGATTAAGATACCTGAAGAAGGTCAAGAAAAGTTGATGGAAATTCGAATCCAGCCCCCATTTTTGGAAAAGATTAGGCTATGCCAAGAGCAAATGATAGAAGGAGAAAAGAACTCGATCGAGGAGTTAATGACTGGGGAAGAAATCAAGTGTGAAAAAGATAAAGATGGGATCATGAGATACATGTGGAGGACATGGGTCCCAAATGATCAGGAACTCAAGGCTAAAATTTTATATGAGGCACACAGCTTAAGGTACTCAGTGCACCCTGGTAGCACCAAGATGTATAGGGATTTGAAAGAGTACTATTGGTGGCCCAACATGAAAAAGGACGTTGTAGAGTGGGTAAGTAAATGCTTGACCTGCCAGAAAGTGAAAGCAGAGCACCAGAGGCCCAGCGGACTTCTACACCCCTTGGAGATTCCCGAATGGAAATGGGAACATATAGCTATGGACTTCGTAGTAGGTTTGCCAAGGACCAAAGCAAACCATGACGCCATATGGGTGATTATAGACAGACTAACGAAGTTAGCTCACTTTCTTCCGATCAACGAAAGGTATACGGTCGATAGGCTAGTAGATATCTACCTCAAAGAGATAGTGGCGTGACATGGAGTCCCAGTCGCCATAGTATCCGACAGAGATCCCAGATTTAACTCCAGGTTTTAGAGGAGCTTTCAAGAATGTGTCGGAACCATGCTAAACATGAGTACAACTTACCATCCCCAGACAGACGGGCAAAGTGAAAGGACCATCCAGACACTAGAAGATATGTTGAGGGTCTGTGCTATAGACTTTAAAGGAAATTGGGATGATCACTTGCCATTGATTGAGTTTTCCTACAACAATAGCTTTCATTCAAGCATAGGAATGCCGCCTTACGAGGCCCTTTATGGAAGGAAATGTCGATCTCCCCTATATTGGGATGAAGTTGGAGAGTAAAAGATGCTCGGGCCTGAGATGGTCCAACGGACAAAGGATGCAGTGGATTTAATCAGAGGACGGCTGGTAGCAGCCCAGGATCGACAAAAGAAATATGCCGACTTAGCTCGGAAAGGAAAAGAATATGAAGTAGGAGACCTAGTGTTCCTGAAGGTGTCCCCTTGGAAAGGATTAATGAGATTTGGAAAGAAAGGAAAGCTAAGCCCTAGATATATTGGACCGTTTGAGATCTTAAGACGTATTGGGGAACTAGCTTATGAACTGGCATTGCCCCCGAACCTGCAACAAGTGCACAATGTGTTCCATGTCTCAATGCTGAGGAAGTATCACCCAGATGCCAAGCACATAGTGGAATATGAGCACGTGGATATGCAACCAGACTTGACCTATGTAGAGCAACCTGTGGAAATCATAGACAGAAAAGATCAAGTGCTCCGAAACAGGGCCATCAAACTTATCAGAGTTTTGTGGCAGAACCACAACATAGAAGAATCAACCTGGGAGCTAGAAAGCGCAATGATGGAAAAGTACCCCCATTTGTTTTCAAACTGATTCCGGGACGGAATCCTTTTAAGGAGGGGAGACTGTAAGAACCCAGATTTTTGATAGAATTAAAGCTTTTACTATGTAATGATGTAAGAACGAATAGTGGTTACGACTGCGATGTAACGGTTGTTCTAATAAATAAATAGAATGGATGTGGGTTCAAATATTTATATGTCATGAAGAATACTTTTGGTTGACAGCATAGATAAGAATGATCTATCTCCTAAGGATATAAGTTATATTATTCCAAGAAAGATTATTCTTGTGTCATCCAAATCAATATCTATTATAAGCCCAGCGGTTCCGTAAAAAGGTTAAGGAACACTCGAGGGTAAACCAGGCTCATTTTCCTAATTATAGGAATTAAATAAAAATAAGTGATGAATAGTGATTTTGGTGGAATTTGGAATATTATTACAATAATGCTATATCCGGTATTCGGAACGGATTTATGAGTTCGTATTAGTGATCCAGGAGGAAAATAAGTGTATGTAAAGGCTGTCGGATTCAGAAAAATAGCACTTTTATTTTCTTCGAGAATTCCCGGGACACTGCAAGACTTAAGGAATTATTAAAGGAATTTAAGGAAATTAAATTCGAGAAGTATTAAGAAAGATGGAGAATGCTATTATAAATATTAAGAAAGTTTTCGGTAAAACCCTAACTAGAAACGAATGAGTTATTCCCTCGAACGATCAACGAATTAAGCAATAAACGGACAAAGAAACAAGCAGAGGGAGCAAGAGTCATGCATAAGCCACTAGAAAATATCTAGTAACCAATATAGTTACAAGAGCAACTAGAATCAAGTGATCAACCAAGTACTTAGCAAATCTAACTACAAGTTAAGCCTTAAACCACCACAAAATCAACACTTGTCTCTCCATTTCCATCACCCCTTGCATCATCACTTTAATAAAGCAACTCCAAGATGAGATATTATCTACAAACATTTCACTTTATGCATTATTATTCAAAGAAATCAACAAGCAACTCCACTCTCTCTCTTGTTCAAGCCATTCGGCTTTCTTGGTAAATCAAGAATCAAAACCAAGCTTCCAACCACCATTTGATCTTGTAAATTTTTATGTGAGTCCTATAATTCATAAAAATGATCTCCTCAAAATCCTAGTTTCAATCTCTTCTTTTTCAATTTTCAAATAAAACATCAAAGATGATGATGAATAGTGCTTTTCAAGAACTAATTTGATTTTCCTTGTTCCTTTGGTTGATCTAAGGTTCATTAAGGCTAGGCAAGGACCAAACAAAGCTTTGTAAGGCTAGATCACACTCTCAAGAAGGTATAATGATCTTGAAACCCTAGGTCTACTTTGAGTTTATGCATGTTCTTGATAGATTTAAGTGTTAGTAGCATGTTAGTGATGTTATAAACATGATTATGTAGTAGATCTAATGGGTTTAAGAGAGGATGATTATGTTGGTATAATATTTGTTCTTGAACTTGTTTAGATGATAATCATGTGTATAAGTTGTAATGGTGCCCGGTGTGGCTTGGTTTTGGTGTTACGATTAGTAGAACGTTCGATTTATAGCCGTCGTAATGCCCGATTTTCGTTTAATCTTGAAATCCGAGCTTGACAGTTAATAAAACTCACTTTCCAGTTTCATATTCTGCCATGGTTAGCTAGATCATGTTACAAGATTTGTTTTGATATAAAGATCGCATAAAATGGACTTACGGTTTAGGAGTTATGGCCGATCGAATATAAGGGGTTCGAAACCAAGAATGCGAATTCGTAATTGAAATTGAACCATGTAAAATAAGTATCGTAGTGGCGAATCTTGGTAATTAAATATTAGAGATCATAAGGATGGTGTGAGAGAAGGCCTCGTATTAAAAAGATCGTTTTTCAATTTTATAAAAATGTTCGAATCAAGGTTAAGGACGAAAGTACCCCTAAAGAGTATACTTGGTTATAACTACGGTAAACCACTTAGAAAACGATCGATAAATCTCGAGGTATAATCTTTCGACTTTAAAACTTTTACAAATCAAATACTTACCATATGTAAGGGTAATGACATGCTTTATTAACGAACACGTGTCGGATAATAAAAGCAATAATAAGAGTGAATTAGAGGGGTATAACGAAACGACTTGAAAACGTATTTCGATTTAAGTTAAGTTTATACTTAACCTTTTGAAAGGTGTTAAATGATTAATCCCGAATGCCTTGGCTATTTATAGATCATCAGGCTGACCCTGGACATGCTACCACTACCCCTACCCGTACTCGATTCCCAGGCAAGTTTTAAATCTTTCTTTAAGGCTGTTGTTGTGAATATATATATGTTTGCTGTTACAGTACATATGCCATAGCATGCATGCCTACTTTCAAAGTCGTAATGATATACTTGTTCCCTGATTTAAATGTTGGCTTATAAGCTAGATAGATATATATCGGTTATAAGCCGGATATTGTAAAGACCCTTAAGCGAAGGGCAATTGAATCTCATTCTTTGATTATAGACCGGGAGTCGTTATTTCTTGATATATTGATATTATTTTCAGAGGAAAATAATTAAATAAATATTTCCCATTTACTATCTGGCGAATATTATTGGAATATTCCCTTAAGAATATTTGATAAATATTATTCGGATTATTCATCAGATATTTATTTATTCGATGAACATTATCTTTAATATTCATCTAAAGTCGATTTAATATTCGAATATTATTTCGAACCCTCAGTTAAGTTATTTACTTAAAGAATCTTCATTCTTATTTACTCAATAGATATTGTTTTTGAATATTCATTCGAGTTATTTATTTAATTAATAGTATTTTATTATTCATTCGAGCCTTATCTATTCAATGAATATTATTTCGAATATTCATTCAGACTTCAGATATTCTATAAATATTAGTTGAACATTGATTCGAACTTAAGTCTTTCGATAAATATTATTTCGAATCTTCCCTTGAGACAATGAATATTATCTTCGACCTTTATTTAAAGTCGATTCGAATATTGAACATAAATTCAAATATTCATTCGATAATCATTTCTTTTATAAATATTATTAAGTTGAATATTCATTATTTATTCAATGAATATTGTCTCAAATATTCAGTCGATAATTATTTCCTCAATAAGTATCATCCTTAAGTTAAATATCCATTATTGATTCAATGAATATTATCTCAAATATTCATTTGACGATTATTTCATCAATAAATATTATGATTAATTTGAACATTCATTATTCGTTCAATGAATATAATTCTAAATATTGATTCAAAGATTATTCCGAGCAACCCTTTTTCAATATCTGTGACTTAATAAATATTCTTGGAATATTTATTTAATTCTTCTAACTCGTTTCAAAGATGATTGATTTCATTCACATAGTATCATCGACCTTCGAACATTATATAAATTATTTCAGAGTCTTATTTTTATTATTATATTATCGAGGAAGGTTCTCAGTAATTCCATTCCTCCTTCGATTCTATTATAAGGGAACCTTACTTGAGGAATGTTTTTTATCTTGTGACTGCCCGGTCATAAATAATTCGTTTCACTCGCAACTTGGTTGCTATTATTCATGGAATTGTGTGTACCCTCTCATCATTCGAGGGGTAGAATGTTGGAACAAGTTGGTATCCATTAACAAGCAACAGCTTGGTAAATATTGGTAAATTTTCCTTTCCACATTAGATACGACTACCTTGTGGAGTCTTATCAACAGGTATCATACCTGGGGAAAAGGGGAACGAACATTACATTTCACAATGATGGATGTTAAATGAACTAGGAGACGCGTAAGTGGCCGAGTGGTGCCGGTCCAGCAATAGCCCAACCGTTGGCTGAGGAGTTCCAGAGGGCGGTAGACAAGTAAATCCGTCGGAGCTACCTTCTACATGTTGAGAACGACTGATGAGATGCATGACATACGACTGATCATCGTAAACGTCAGGGCATCTGGCGCGGCAATGCTCCTGAATTAGTTCATCTTTCAAGATTGGAAATCTTTTGCAACACCATCTATGTTGGTAGTGTTAAAACATGTTGAAAACTGGAATTGCAATATTTTCTGCAAGTTCCTCTTTTGAGAAAATGATGCTATCTTGCTTATCTTGATATAGCAGCTATTTCCACATAATTTATATACCTTGAGTTACCTTGTAACTTCATCCTTTATATTGAGTTGTCACTCTTTTCATTAATGCATGGCATATGATTTCAAAATATATCTTTGAACTGTCATATATATTACTGTAAAGATATATTATTGTTGGTGGGCTATTGCTCACCCTTGCTTACTTATTATGTCACAACAACAGCTAGGACTGATGGCCCGCGTCAGGCGCACTCGGCGCAAGCAGGTTACCCCCGTTCGAGGACTACCCGCTTATGTCATTGCTGCCATTGCTGAGGTAGCATAGATAGGCAGCTTTTGGCTTACCAGCTTAATTATATGTATAATTAGTCCTAATCAATGGCAAGAACATTTAAACTTATGATGTTATCCTTTTGGTTTGTAATAACTTTTATTCGTAAATCCGTAATGTGAGACTTATTTCAATTTCATCTTTGGGACTATAACTGTGTGTGTGTGAGTGGATTATTGTAGGGTCACAACATGTGATTTATTTATTGTAGATTCAAGTAAAGTATCAATCATGGAAAATAAGACCGTAACGACCCGATCCCGGACCCCGGATCTGGGGATGTTACAAAATTCTTGGTGGTGAATTGTATGTGGTCAGATTGGTGTTAATTAAGTAATTGTAAAATGTTATATGTTATTCATCAAAGATTAATTGTTAGATTCATTCTATTATGTGTTTATCTGCGAGGAGTTGTAATGAGATCACAAGTCTTAAGTGTCAATATTTAAGGACTTGTGTAATTCTCTTCAACTAGTTCCTCGGGCTTACGAATATCAATGATTAACTATCACGAGTATAATTAATATACTTAAGTGATGTGATCATTGATATAGCGTAAGTAATAGTTAATGCTAGGGGTTGTTCCCTAGGGCTTACGAATATCAATAATTGATTGTCACGTGTATCATTAAAATGCGTGAGTGATACGATTATTGATGTAGCGTAAGTAGTAGTTAATGCTAATATAAATTATTATTTGTTTACTGCATGTCGAGGCAGAATTTTTTATGTGCTAGGTGCCGCATGTCTGGGCGGATACTTTTCTTACTTGTTTATTTTATGTTGCTGCAAGTTGAGGTAGCTTGATTTTTGGTAAATATGTAGTTAAAACTCCTTGGGTTGTTGAATTGAAAAACATGTGGATAGTCCGATAAACGAATACTACATGCTGAAATTTTCTAAAATTCCCTGCAAATATATATAAATCTATTTAATTTATTGGATTTCAATGATTTAAAAGTATGTTATGAATTCTAAGGGTATAGGTAAATATGAATTAGTTGATGTGAAGATTTGAGGCGTGGTATTGTTTTGAAGTGTTTACCATTGGATAATATCCAAGTAATAAGTGACTATCTGTGTTAAATGATTATTTGACTTGGTTGATTATATTAAAGCTATATGTTCTATATGTGTTATATGTGTAAGCATTATAGGATGTGCATGGGTAGAATAGAGCAAACAATAAGGTTTTGCTTGGTTGATACTGAAATAGTACTTTACTTTGTAAAGGTACGAGTAAGAGACCTGGCCGAGAGCAGTGCATGGGTAAACGGAAATACGAACAGAAGGATAACTAGCGAAGTCAACGAGGGTATTGACGTGAAGATTAGCGAAATAGGAAGTAAAAAAGAAGGTAGGGCCGAGTAAGAAGCCCACATGTAAAGGGTAGAGACTGACGAGAAGTGGAGTTAAGGATCAATGTTTAAGATCGGGAATTTCGTGAATCGAGGCAAGTGTTTTGCTCCTCACTTATCATTCAAGTGATGCAATTCAATTTCCTTTGTTGTATGGATTGATCAAATATGTTTAGAGAATGATATACTTCTTCAATTAGCATAAAAATGTTTATGTTCCCCACCCATAATTCAAATACTAAATTTTCAAAGGATCTCACCAATAACCTTTTTCCACAAAATACTTTACTCATGCTATGTTATTGGATTCCTCAGCGGAATGCCCTATCTTTCATTTTCCTTAAAAATGTTTAAGGGATTTTCTAAATAGAGAATCCAAGTTTTAAATTCCCATAAATACCTGATAATGAAATTCTTGATTTATAGCATATTTTCACCAATGGATTCCGCTTTTCAAAATGTTTTCCTTGAATTGAACCGCTATTACTCACCCTGAAATTATTTTGAAAGAAATTGTTTTAAACTACTTTATTCTCTTATGTCTACTCAAGCCATTCAACATGTCGTAAAAATCTTATTAAAACGCGCTGAGCTTGATAATCTTAGAATTTTACTTGTTGATAATTTTGTTGCACTTTATATCTTTTATTGTGGCTCAATTCGATTTCCTCTTTAATCAAGTTATTGATGTTATGTCCCTAATTACTGACATCTATCTTATCGATATGGATTCAAAGTATTGTTCCCTATATTCTCCACCCCACTTATTACCGAACTTGTTGGTATTTATTTAAGAGCGTTTAGATCTTGATTATTCAATTATCACCCCATTTATTGTATCGAACTTGTCGATACTAGGAGATATTGTTGTTTTCTTATTGACTCTTAATCATGAGTTATTATTATTCTTGACGTGAGTTTCCAGTTGTTTGGTTAACAAGGGTTGTCGATTTTCCAGACACCTATTGCGGTTGGTATAGAATTGGAAAGGTTTTTAAAAGTAGCCCTTGGGGCGTAAAACCCTTCGGGGTGGGACCATATTATGGTCGGAAGTTGAGGCCAATGTGTGTCATGGATCAAATTAAGGACATTGTTGTGTGCGTTTGTCCGGGATTAGTGCGTGACTGATCAGCAGCCTAACCTTATTGTTTTTAAAATATATAAAAATCCAATTCTAATCTATACTTTGAGACCTGATTTCTCTTGAAGCCATTTCGAGTATATATTTTTATCAGAACTTTTATTAGTTCCAATGTTGATGCTCCTACTTCTAATGGAGCCATGTTGATTATTTGGTCAAGGCTATATTTAAGTCCTTTAGCTGTTCTTTCGCAGCATATGTTGATTAAACCTTGTTTTTTTTTTCAGATTTTATAAACTATTGTTGATATTGTATCACTATATGCACTTGCTGAGCGTTCTTGGCTCACTCTTGCTTTGATGTTTATTTCTCTAGTTAATATCGATGATTAGTGGGCCTTGTGGTCAGTTGTTATTGCTCTTCCAGCAGCGAGAAGAGATGTTCGAGTTGTGGATTCCGTTAGATAGTGGCTTGGGGATTTGTCAAGGTAGGGATATCTAGTTAGGTAGTGATTTTATTTAGTCATAAAAAAATTGTATGACATTTTTATTCAGAGCTTGGTTTGTAATGATGATATTCGATAGTTTGTTTCATACCATAACCTGTATGCGATCTTGGTTAAGGGGGTTCTTAATGTTTCTGTTGTTATATAATAATTATATTCAGAATTGTTAGATGATTAATTGTGTTTAGTGGCCCCAAATCTGTACCCCGGATTATGGGATGTCACATCTTATATAATCGAATAATATAAAAATAAGATGCCCCAAAAATAATGAAATTTAAAAAATATATTAGGCTAAACTTTATGATATAATTTATAAAAATAACTATCACATAAAGATTATCACTTGGTCGTATTATTTCTTTTACAGAAATTGTAGATGAAATTCTACATCTTTAAATAAATTAAAAGAAATTTTCAAAAAATAAACAAAAAAATAATGCTGAATTAAAATATTATTCAATAAAAAAATTGAAATCAATAAATTAAAAGTTACAAAAAATGAATTTCATCAACAATAAAGTTTAAACTAAATTAATACAAATTCAATCTAATAAAATATCAATCAACAAATAAATTAACGTATTTATGTTATTATTTTGATATATATATATATATATATATATATATATATATATATATAGTTACAAAATATATCTGTATAATTTTTATTAAAAGTGAAAAATAAAATTTAAATTAATATGAGAAAAAAGTTTTGGAAAAAATATTTTTGATAAAGTTTATTACAAAATATTGTTTATATAACCCATGTTCAAGGTTCGAATCCATCAACAACATATTATTATTAAACATTTATATCGTCTTATAAACTACTCCTAAAGTTCAAGGTTCGATTTCCGTGAACAACATATTTTAATTGAAAATTAATATTATCTTTCACCACATTATTATCAAACAATTATATTATATTATAAACTACTCCAAAACTTTTAAGGTTCAATTTCCGTCAATCTTATATTAAATTTTAAAATTTATTTATCTATTATTAATATACAATCAAAAAACTATCATTTAGAATACTATCAAATATGTATTATCATATTTTATTATCTTCTATTTTTTTTTATAAACGAAGTCATACATTAGAAACAAAAGGCATGAGGCCTTTAACAGGAACATGCATAAACTATAATTAAAAAGTAAATATTAAAATTATAAATAATAAGATAAAGATATCAAATATTAAGATAAAAATATTTAAAATTTTCTATGCATCACAGAGTTTATAAGCCAATATAATATAAAAAATACTATGTTTTCTAGTTTGTTTTGCAAATATACCATCTTTTCAAATTTATTGCAAAAATACTATCTTAATTGCAAATATACTCCACATCTTTCTTATTACTCTTCTCCCTCCCTTCCCCAATCCCCACCTCCACCATATCCACATCCCCTGGCGATCTCCTCCGGCGAACTCCGGGGCCGCAGGCCTTTCCACCACCCATCTCATTCGTTTTTGCAATTCCTCTCCACTGTTATTTTTGGAATAATGTTGTGTTATCGAGGAATAGTGGTGACGACGGCGGAGCAAAATCTATGGTCATGATAGAGCAAAGAACCAATCAGATGGTCACGATGGTTGGTGAGTGAAGAAGCAGAGTCGTCGATGTAGGTAGGTGTGGATCTCAAGAAGCGATACGACTCCATCATTTACACCAGTCCAGTCGAGTCGACTCAATTAATTAGAAATGTAATAATCATCACGATTCTCAAGAAGTGTTGGAAGATGGCATTTTTGCAATTTTTAAAAAGAAATTGGTATAATTGCAATTAAGATGGTAAATTTGCAAATAGCTCTTTTTGAAAAAAATAAAATTGCAAAAATTTACTTTTAAAAATTTATTTATAAAAAAACCTCTATAAAAAATAACTACACCTATTACTTTGTTCCATTATACTTATTTGAGAAATTGCCGTGTATACTATCTTTTAGAGTTTTGTTTGCAAAATTACGATCATTCCCAAATCCTTGCAAATATACGTGATTTTCCTAAAATACTTGCAAATTTACGTTCTGTGCACTCCCTTCTTACTCCATTCACACCTCCTCCGTCCCCTTCCCCCGCTCTTCCACCCCCTTCCCCCGCCTACCCACACCACCACCACCTTCTTCGACGCAATCCACCACCGTTTCGAAGGATTCCGATCTGTCCTCTTCCCCGTTCAATCGTCTTCTCCGATGATGTATCTCTGATCTGTTCTAGAAATGAATTCATTTGCTCCGACCGACCATCACCATTATCGTTGGGGCCGCATGCTGGATTCCGGCGAGATTCGATTCTTCGATTCCGACAAAAATAGGTGCTGTGAAGCTACAGAGATTTGATTGTGTATATAATATGATTGATAGCTTTACGTACTATGTGTGTACAGGAGAATAAGTGAGAAGGTGAGATGTAAAATTGGAGCAGGAGGACAACGTAAGTTGCGTTTGGTTGATTTTGATGAATTTGGGTGTTGCGTTTGGTTGATTTCGGTGTATTTGTGTTGAAATAATTAAGTTGCAATTAGTTGATTTGAGTTATTTTCAGATTTACTAAATTGTCAAAAAAGTTGTGGTTGATTGTAGTTGATCCGTATTTTTGCAATTTTTTTCAAAATAGTCCGTATTTTTGCAAAATAAACTTTAAAATAATAGTATTTTTGCAAAAAAATTAAAATCCTTAGGTATTTTTCAAAAAAACCCTACTTATTTTATATGTTAAAAATTGATTATCCCATCATTTTACTCATTTTCTTTATCATTTTAAACTTTTTTGAATTTTTGTGCCCAATTCATGTGTAATGGAGGCCTGAGAGGGGCGCAAGCCAAGATAAATTTTGCCGCAATCATTTTGTGAGATAACTTAGGGGCACAGACATTTTATGTTTTTTTACTATTTTTTAAAATTTTAAGTACACTTTTTGTTGTAGGAGGAGGTCCAATATTAATCGTAAAATAATTATATAATATGTTTTTTAAATCAATTAACATGTAATAGGTTAAAATGCAACTTTCACTCAACATTAATTGCATTTTATAACTAAAATTAACATCAAATTCAACTAACTTGATATATACTTTTTGAAATATACTTTTTTTGTAAAGCATCTAGATTTATATTAAAATAGGAGTCCTTGAAAGAAAATTTACTACAAAAATGGAGAAAGTTCACGCTTACATAATAGAAATTAGACCAGGTAATTTATTATATGACACGGAAACACGATACAAAATGACATAAAAAATTAATATTTGTGTTTGCATTTTGGGTACACGACACGAAAGTACACGAACACGAAAGTACACGACCGAGATTTAGTGTTGGTTTTGTGTTTATCCTTTGGGTACACGACACGACACGAACTACACGAAACAAATAAATATTAATATAAATTATAATATTTATATAAATTATTTTTATATTTATATTAAATAAATTAATATTTATTTATAGTATTATGCATAATTTTATAATGTTGTCTGTAAATATGATATAAATATACATATTGAGTACATGTTTGTAATAATTTCACCGAAATTATTAGTATTTAAACATTTAATTTATTTATTTTAATTTTTGTTTTTATTTTAAATTACACGAAAACATGACACGAAAGTACACGACACGAAGAACACGAAAGTACACAGAGCCTATATGAATTGTGTTTGATTTTATAATTAAAGTACACGGAACACAAAAGTACACTACATGAATGAATTACCAGGTCTACTACAAATGCAAGCAAAGTTGTTTGCACTAATTAAATCACGCAAGTGTAAGTGGTCACAAGTAATACAGATATAAATCAAGTTCGTTCCACAGAGATCTGGTTTAGGTTTCAATTCAGTAGATGTGCCTATGCAACAATGTATGGTTTTAACTCACTGCTAAGACAAATAACAATTAGGGGTTTTTGATTATATAAGTTAAACTAAGATGCAAATTATTAAACTAAAAATTAATTAACTAATGAGATTTAAAACTGATTTACTTATATGAGAATAAACATGGGATCCTAACTTCATTAAATACTTCGCTCAGATCTGACGCCTTTAATCACTATATGCAATGGTTATGATATCTGATCGGATAACACGAAACAAGTACACGCTACCTGTTAGCATACGTATACCAAACTATCCATACATCCACAAAAGAGATAGAAGATGAATAGACACCAATTATGCTTAGACCCTATATGTCTATAGAATTTGAAAACATAACGGTTGAAGAGCAAGTTATCCATAAAGATCACACAGGGAAATATAAGTATTTTCATCTTACACTACGAATCATGTTGATAAACAATCCTGAACCTATGCTAGCATAGCAAGTTCTAAATCTTAAGATCCACTTTCACTTCAAAAGAGATTAACAAATTAGATGTTAGCTACACATCTATCAATTAAGCATAACCATACGAGGATAATAGATATACATCACACACAGATCTTTAAAGCATCAAGATACTAAAGCTCCATAAATAAATCCGTTATAATCCCATGACAATGATTAGTTCATAATTGAACCGTTCATCACCATAGGATTTGATGAAAACATGATATTAAACAAGATATGAAAGAAATTAATAATATTAATAAAACAAAGAGTTGAAAAAACAAATCTATAATCCAAATATCGACTACGAAAATAGGACAAAAGATGAAGTAGATATAGATCCGTTGCTTGTCACGAGCTTGAATCCTTCTCCGCTTTTCTCCCTTGCAATTCTAAGTTATGATATGTAATGATACAAATTACAATGGTAGGATGTGTTTAAATAGGCCCTAGAAGTCTTGCCCAGCAAGAAAATACCCTATAATACAATTAGAATTCGAATAAACTACCTAAAATACAATTAGAATTCGAATAGGGGCAAAACATGAATTTTTCAGCAATTTTCTGGCCGACCGCGCTCTGCCTGCACTCCCACAGCGCTGTCAGCGCTTCCTTCTCTGTCCTGGGCTGCTCTGGCGCGCTGCCTGTGCCCTGCAAGCGCTGCCTGCGCTCTGTTGGCTGATAGTTTGGTTTTTCTGCAGTTTCTTCTTCGTTTCTTCTCCGTTTCTTCCGTTTCTTTTTGCAAATGTTTCCGTCTTCAATCCTCTTGACTTAAGATCTTCATGAGGGCTTAATCACAACTCCATTCTTCCTTTCATTGCACAAATCAACTCCAAAAATGATGGAAACTTTAACCCTAATCGACATTTCTACAATCTTGCACACTTAAACAAAACACATCAAAACTACCACAAACTTGAGGCCAAGTGATCAATTTAAGCCGATATTGAACGCTCCAAGTGGATATAAAATCCACTTATCACACCCCCAAACTTAAACCGATACTTGCCCTCAAGCATAAACAATTAAAAACTAACTAACTAACTAGTACCACTTCCGTAGGTGATCACGGTTGCATTTAGCATATGCAACAAGCCCTTTAAACCCCTAGGCAGCCCTAGTGGACGAGTAAGGTCTCGTGAGGGCCTATAGCGAATGTACCCACAAAATCCATCTAACTAAACAATGCAAAAACAATGCAATGCATGAATGTAACTAAAATGAAAATGCAAAGACCCCCTTGAACTAACCACAACCAACTAGCAAGCAAATATCCCAAAGAATGCAACTAAATCCAAATAGAGCTCGACTAAGTTCCCGTATACTAACAAGACATGACAGAAACGTGCGTGTTATGCTCATCAGAAATACTCCCAAAACTAGATCAAAATCATACTCATTCTTAGCCAAGACAATCACAGGTTTATAAATAGAATAGACTATAGACACTTCATAACCTAGGAACACCTCCATCCTCATCTGAGTTAGCCAGAAATCCATGCTTTATTAACGACAAACAACTATATACATCACAACCAACGTTCTTATTTGACCGTGCAATGGATGAGACCCCTAAAGGCTTATACAATAATACCCATGTAGCGAGCGTTGGGTCAGCAATTCCAAACCACAAGGGCTTTAGGTTACTAGGACTAAGTCCCCTCAGACTTAATTACTCGAGTATTAAAGAGCTCACTCGTGGTCAATTATACACACTCACACTCTCACAAAACTCTTTTTTTTCTTTTTCTTTTTTTTTTTCTTTTTTTTTCATATATGCAATCTGGAATGAGAATTCTCATTTCCAATCCTAGACTACTCATATAAATATGAGCCAGCTACTAGCCATTTGACGCCTAGCCATTATTGACCTTATTTAAAATTAGCATGAAATTCATGTTTTCCCCCAAACTTAGACATTAGTGCTCCTACGCGGGAATAACGAAAATTCTAAATATAATCAAGTGATTAAATCTAAAACAACCAAACAAGCATGACCCTAACCTAGCTCAAAAGCAAACGACGAGACTGTGTAAAATTTTTGTTTCTGAAACATGCAAGTCAATTCCTAGGAACTATAAATCAACCCTCTACTCATCATTACCACACTCAATTAGACATCTACTACCAATCAGAATCAGCTCGTCCTAAGGGATCATGAAATATGCATGGCCATGAAAATGCAACTAACATGAACTCACATGATATACGAAAATAAAAACAGAATGTCCTATATGAAACACACATAAATAATATGAACAAACATGCACGAATTACTACTACTATGCAAAACAAGATATCTATATGAACACATAATACAACAAACAACTACTTATCCCCCAAACCACCCTCAAACTTAGAATATTCAATGTCCGCATTGAATGGAAGTAAATACGAGGGATAGCAGAAAACATACCTACTCATCAGAATCATCACCCTCCTCAGGTGAATCAGGTGGAGGATACTGAGTACGAGATCCAAAGACGGGCCACTGGACTTTAATACATGTGGACTGAAAAGCTGTGCTCAGGGCCGCAGTCATGTCCTCAGCATACTCACGGTTACTCGCGTGCATAGCATCAATACGCCTATTAAGGCGTCGAAAATGTGTATCAAGTGCTGACATATCCACCATACCCTGATGCTGCCCATCTCTCGGAACTCTTGAAACATGTGGCGGAGCGCCCGCTCCCTGACCACTAGTACCAGCACCACCAACATCATAACCTAACCCCCTCGGATGCGGAACGCCGCCTGACCATTCCATCATCCGGTCAAAAGTAGACTCATCTATGGGAGTACCGGCCATCTGCATCTCCTCATCATCACCCCATCTAACACTCACCACAACCCTGTGATAATCGAAGCATGAGGCATACCACCCGAAGTACCACCTCTCAAAAACCGCAGTATACTCTGATGAATAAGCTGACCCAGATCGATATACTTCCCCTTAAGGATACCCCATAACAACATGGCCCTATCAACTGTGACATCCGTAGTATGCGACGACGGAATGAGGTTCGAGCAAATAAACAAATACCACATACGAGCAACCCTATTCATTTTAGAAGAAGGAAATGAAGCTTCTCCGTAGTACCGGCCATATACTTCCATACTGTCCCCGGGACATATAACTCTGCCACAATCTCCTCTAAATCAACATCTGCCCTAGTCTGCTGCATCCAATTCTCAGCTCCCCTAGGCTTTGCAGTTTGCCTAACCAGTCTCCGAATAGTAGGAGTCGTATAATCCACTATCATACCCCTTACCAAAGCATATCCATCCTTTTCTATCCTAGTATTAGCATAAAATTCCCTCACTAAGCTCACTGGGACCTCCCTCACCATCTCACTAAAATTTGCCCAACCTCTCTCACTAATCATATCAATCATCCCAAACTGATACGTTGGCAACAAATTCCTCTCCTTAAGAACCGTCTTAGACATTAGCCTCTCATACTCCGTTTGTGCCTCCGTAGAAACAAATCTCTCTACCTCACCCCCCGAGTTCGAATCCTCGTCGGATGATTGACGAGTCCGACTACTACTACCAACCCCTCTTTGTCTTTTTGGAGCCATAATCAACAACAATAACAAGCAACAAATTCCCTAAATTCGAATTTCAACAAAACCCCAACTTAGCAAGAACACAAATTCACAATAAATAACGAGATAAGTTTAGAACAATACTCAACGAATCGTAGAGGTGAACTTGCAAATATAATCTCCAAAAGTTTGAATTAAGCCTCCCTTGAATCTTGTAATGGATGAAAGTTGAAAATTTTGGAATATATAGATGGGGTATATGTATATATAGGAGATGAGGATTACGAATTAAAATAGTGAATTATATATGAAATAGGCTTAGGAGATGCTAGGGTTTGGATTTGGAATGTAATTAGGAGATAGGAATATAAATTAGGGGTGAAGGATATAAAATTATGTGTTTTTAACACATAAAACTCGACCTGCACATGGGGGAGAGCGCTGCCAGCGCGCTATTCACTGTTCACGAATTTTTTTTTTTGAGAATGAAAGTAATATAAAAGTATACATCATAGCTTGGGTTGCCTCCCAAGAAACGCTCGTTTAATGTCAATAGCTTGACATTCTTCCTTGAATTCAAGTGGATGCCAAAATGGCGGAAACCTTCTCGCGTTGAAATGATCCTCCATAATGATGCTTCAACCACTGTCCATTCACTTTGAAAGCATGATCCAGTGTTGTTTCATAAATTTCAACAGCTCCATTTGGAAACACCGTCTTAACAATAAATGGACCCGACCACCTTGACTTGAGTTTTCCCGGAAAAAGCTTGAGGCGAGAATTAAATAGCAACACTTGTTGACCCGACTCAAATGCCTTGGGCGTCAACCTTTTATCATGCCACCTCTTGACCTTCTCCTTATACATCTTGTTATTTTCGTAAGCTTGCTCACGAAATTCCTCAAGTTCATTCAATTGAAGCAACCGTTTTGCACCCGCAGCCTTGATATCTAAGTTCAACTTCTTCAACGCCCAATATGCCTTGTGTTCTAATTCTGCAGGCAAATGACATGCTTTTCCATAAACCAACTGAAACGGCGACATACCTAGGGGCGTCTTGTAGGCAGTTCTGTACGCCCACACAGCTTCATCCAACTTCAATGACCAATCTTTACGGGATGGATTCACCACCTTTTCCAAAATTCTCTTGATCTCTCTATTAGAAACTCCAGCTTGCCCATTAGTTTGAGGGTGATAAGCAGTGATAACACGATGCGTCACATTATACTTCGCCATCAACGTAGTAAACTGACGATTAAAGAAGTGTGTCCCCTCATCACTGATGATAGCACGTGGTGTCCCGAAACATGTGAAAATTTGCTTATGCAAGAAATTCAATACCACCTTAGCATCATTGGTCGGCAAAGCTTTCACCTCGACCCATTTCGACACGTAATCTACATCTAGCAAGATGTACTGATTATTGCACGAAGAAACAAACGGTCCCATGAAGTCAATCCCCCAAACATCAAAGATTTCCACCTCAAGAAGCATGTTAAGAGGCATCTCGTTTCTCCTAGATATATTGCCAACCCTTTGACAGCGATCACATCTCATCACGAACTGATGAGCATCCTTAAACAAGGTAGGCCAATAGAAACCTGCTTGAAGCACACGAGCTGATGTATTTTATCCACCATAATGGCCCCATAAATGGTTGAGTGACAATCTAGCAAAACACTCTCCGTCTCACTATACGGAATGCATCGTCTGATTTATTGTTTGGGCCATATCTTGAGTTCTACAAGTCCGTTTTGGATGATCTTACAGTCCACGCGAAGCTAACGAGATTCTTTATCATTCTAAAGTGGTCCAGAGGTCCAAATACAACTGGAGTGGCTCAGAAATACTGAAGAAAAAAGTCAGCTACGAATTTTCCTTATAAACAGATTTAGTTTAGGAAACGTATTTTATGCTAAACTGTAGAATTCTATTTTAACTCTATTTTGGGGAATTTCTTGCTGGGCAAGACTTCTAGAGCCTATTTAAACACATCCTACCATTGTAATTTGTATCATTAGTTAGCATATTATAACATAGAATTCATATCTTGTTTCATTATCATGGTTTCACTTGATCCCATGATGACGAGAGGTTCAATTACGAACTAATCATTGTCATTGGATTCTAACGGAATTATCTATAGAGCTTAGTATCTTGATGTTTTAAAGATCGGTGTGTGATGTATATCTGATATCCTCGTATGGTTATGCTTAATTATTAGATGCGTCGCGAACATCTAGTCTGTTATCTCTTGTGAAGTGAAAGTGGATCTTGAGATTTAGAACTTGCCATCATAGCATAGGTTCATAATTGTTTATCAATATGATTGGTAGTGTGAGATGAAAATACTTATACTGCCCTGTGTGATCTTTGTGGATAACTTGTTCTTCAACCGTTATGTTTTCAAATTCTATAGACATAGAGGGTCTAAGCAAAATTGGTGTCTATTCATCTTCTATCTCTTTTGTGGAAGTATGGGTAGTTTGGTATACGTATGCTGACAGGTAGCGTGTACTTGTTTCGTGTTGTCCGATCAGATATCATAACCATTGCATATAGTGATTAAAGGCGTCAAATCTAAGCAAAGTATTTAATGAAGTTAGGATCCCATGTTTTCTCTAGCATAAGTAATTCGATTTTAATTCTCATTAGTTAGTAATTCTTAGTTTTGTTAATTTGCTTCTTAGTTAATTTTAGTTAATCAAAACCCAATCTTGTTAATTGTCTTAGCAGTGAATAAAAACCATACATTGTTGCATAGGTACATCTACTGAATTGAAACCTAAACCAGATCTCTGTGGGAACGAACTCAACTTATATCTATATTACTTGTGACCACGTACGCTTGCGTGATTTAGTGCAAACAAGTTTCTGGCACCGTTGCCGGGGATCATCGGTGTTTTATTTTTAGTTTATGTGCTTGTCATCAGTGGTCATTAGAGTTCACTAACTCAGATTGTTTCTTATATAGTTGTTTAGTTTTATGTGTTGCAGGTAGCAATGGGAGAACCAGCAGTAGCAGCGAAAGCATTGATGTATTATTCTCAACCAAAGATCAATGACGTCCAATTTAGCATTGTCAGGCCAGCTATTGCAGCTAATACTTTCGAAATCAAGCCTATCATAATTCAGATGGTACAGAATTTGGTTCAGTTTGGGGGTGCTCCGACTGAAGATCCTAACATGCACATCCGAAATTTCATTGAGATCTGCGACACTTTCAAGATCAACGGGGTATCGAAAGATGCTATCAAATTGAGACTTTTCCCATTCTCTTTGAGGGATAAAGCTAAGGGCTGGTTGCACTCTCTACCAGCAGGTTCTATTTTGACATGGGAGGATCTTGCTCAGAAATTTCTCACTAAATTTTTCCCCATGGCAAAGATCGTAGCAATCAGGAACGCTATTACTCAATTTTCACAACAGTCTGAAGAATCTTTGTGCGAGGCTTGGGAGCGATATAAGGAGATGCTAAGGAAGTGTCCACATCATGGGATGCCTGATTGGATGATGATTAACTACTTTTATAATGGCTTGGGTGCACAGTCAAGACCCAGGCTAGATGCAGCATCAGGTGGAGCTTTATGGGCTAAGAGCTATGCGGAAGCTTATGAGCTACTCCCTCCGTCCCATTTTATGTGAACCTCTTTCCTTTTTGGTACGTCCCAAAAAGAATGAACATAACATACTTACTATTTTTGAACACTACTTTTCACTATTACACCCACTACTTCTCCACTTTTTTATTAAATAAACACTATTACACCCACTACTTTCCTCCACTATCTCAAATCTATTATTAAATATTGATAGGTCCCACCACTTTACCCACTTTTCAACTAACTTTACTCTGTTTATACTACTTTTTCTTAATTTCTGTGAAAGTCAAACTAGTTCATACAAATCGGGACGGAGGGAGTAATTGAGATGATGGCTGCGAATGAATACAAGAATCCAACTCAGAGATTATCACAAGGCAAATTAGCAGGAATTCTAGAAGTTAATACAGTCACAGCTCTAGCAGCTCAGCTAGAGGCACTTAATAAGAAATTGGATTTTATGTCAAAGCATGGGGTGCCTCAAGTTGCTAGTGTTTGTGAGATATGTGAGGGCGCACATGAGACGGGTCAATGTGCCATATCTTCTGAATCGGCACAGTTTGTGAGCAACTTCCAGCAACCTTCGGAACTAGCTCCAGCCACCTATCATCCCAATTTCGGCTGGAGCAACAATCAAGATTTTCAGCAACAACAATTTCATGGGGATGATGGTCAATCTTCGAATGAAAAATCTGAATTGGATGAATTGAGGTTGATGATTAAAAGTCAGGCGGTATCTCTCAAGACATTGGAGAATCAAATTGGGCAAATTGCAAGTGCCTTTCTCAACGGACCGCAGGGAGTTCTTCCTAGTGACACAGAGGTGAATCCAGGAAAACAAGATGGCATGGAGCAGGTTAATGCCATAACACTCAGATCTGGAAAAGTCACGAACGATCAGAATTCAGCAATTGAGGATGAAGAAGAAATTCAAGATCAAGACCCTACAGAAAAAGAAGAACATTCTGTTTTGTCAGAACCTGTGGTGGATAGTGATGAGGAGGAAGAGTGTGAGTCGCTAGGCTTGGCTGATTTCTGGGATTCTAAGGTGTTGATTGATGAGGTTGTTTCATGGTCAAATCTTGAGGATAGTGCAATTGAGTCTTTTCTTGAGGAAGATGCTTTGTTAGAGTATGAGAGCAATAAAGAACTTCGTGAGTTGTATAGGAATTTTACTTCTGATGAGATGTTAGATGAATTGAATCCTATTTATTCTAAGCATGAAATTCAACTTGAGGAGAGTTCTTTTGATCCTAAGTCTGTTGTGAAGACTTCTGTTGGTGAACTACCCACTTCCGTTCCTAATCCGTCTATTTCCACTCTTGCTCAGTCTTTGGTGGTTAATAATGAAAATCATCATGTTGAAGAAGCTTCCAAACTCGAGCTTAAACCACCAGATCACTTGAGGTATGTATACTTGGGTCAATCATCTACTTTGCCTATTGTAATGGTTGCTAACTTGTCAGGTAGTGAAGAGAACAATGTTACTGACACGTTTGAGGAGCAAAGAAGGCTGAAACTTTTCATCAAGGATGTAGCCTCGGAAAAGATAATTAAATGGCCATAAAGAGATATGGTGTAGAAATTTTCAAGAGAAAAAGTCGTTGCCATATCTAGCTAAAGACTTTAAACAAAGGTGCTTCGTGGGAGGCAACCCATGCATTTGTGTAGCATTTGGTATTGCATATTCCGACAAGTAGGTATGTTTTCTACTTTCCCTTGTATTACCTTCCATTCAATGGGGACATTTAATATTTTAAGTTTGGGGGTGGTTTGGGGATAAGTAGCGTGTGGTAGTTATTTATGTTATTGTGTTCATATGGATATCATATGTTACATATTAGTAGTAATTCATGCATGTTTGTTCGTATTATTTATGTTTGTTTCATGTAAGACATTCTGTTATTTTGTTTTTGTATACCATGTGAGTTCATTGTAGTTGCATTTCATAGCATGCATATTTCATGATCCCTTAGGATGAGCAAATTCAAATTGGTAGGTTGATGTCTAATTGAGTGTGGTAATGATGAATAGAGGGTTGATTTATAGTTCCTATGAAAGTGACTTGCATGTTCTAGGAACAAAACTTTTTTATAGTCTCATCGTTTGCTTTTGAGCTAGGTTGAGGTCATGCTTGTTTGGTTGTTTTAGATTTAATCACCTAATTATATTTAGAATTTTTGTTATTCCCTTGATTGCATAGGAGCACTAAAATCTAAGTTTGGGGGAAACCAGGAATTTCATGCTAGTTGTTAATATTTGTCAATAATGGCTAGGTGTCAAATGGCTAGTAGCTGGCTCATATTTATATGAGTAGTCTAGGGTTGGAATTGAGAATTCTCATTCCAGATTGCATGAAAAAAAATAAAAGGAAAAAAAAGGAAAAAAGAAGAAAGAAAAAAAAGTCAATAGTTTAATTATTAAAGGCAAAATTAGCCACGAGTGAGCTCTTTAATACTCGAATAATTAAGTCTGAGGGGACTTAGTCCTAGTAACCTAAAGCCCTTATGGTTTGGGATTGCTGACCTAACACTCGCTACATGGGTATTATTGTATAAGCCTTTTGGGGTCTCATTCATTGCACGGTTAAATATATAACGACCTAGAAAATTTCGAATTATTTATTTAATATAAAATTTTGAACTATATTATGTGAATATTGTTGTAAAGGTGGAATGTATGTGAATTGATGCTTATGTGTTTATATGATGATTTGGGTAAGATGTGAAGGTTTGTGTATTTTATTTGTATTTTTGAGGATTTAAAAATATTTAAATCATGTGTTTTAATCCTCTGTCAATTTTATAAAATTATCGGAGGTGAACTTGCAATTAATTCCTCTTAAGAATTGAATTTTTAGAGATATATGAATTAGAATAGAAATAGGGTTAGAATTTTTGAAGAAAAGATGGTAGGTTTTTGAAATAGAAATAGGAAAAGAATTAGAGAGAATGGGGGTATAAATAGAATGGGAGGTGAAAGATAATTTTTTTTTTTTTTATAAAACAAACCGCTGAACACCAAAAACCACAACAACTACTCTTCACAGCAACCTGCCGCGCGTCCCATGCAACTTGCTCCAGGATTAGACACGCTAGCGCAGATTGCGCAACAGGGGCGCAAATTGCCCCTTGTCCAGTAACGCATTCGCAAGTTACGCAACAGGGGTGCAATTTGCCCAGAACACAGAAACGCAGGATCATCCTGCGTTACACACCAAAATTCCGATTTTTTTTTCCTATACTAATGCATGGGTTGCCTCCCACCAAGCGCTTCTTTAACGTCAATAGCTTGACGTTACTTCCAAGCCTCCTTTAAGGATGATAATAGTTCGCCTGGTCCTCTCTTCGCAATACTTCATCATCATCTCGGCGGCACACTTTTTGCCCTTTATCCTCGCTTGGCCTATTCGTATGACAACTATGTCCTATTCCAATGCCTTCATCTGTTGACCCAAAATCTGACAATTTGTAGAACAACACACATTCGCGGGCTTCGCTTGAATATAATGGAGGAGGGTAAATGTAAATTGCTGAAGCCTTTGGTTCCTCAACGAGAACTTCCTCCATTGGCTCTAATGCGCTACCTCCATCTTTAAACTCTGAGACAAGTAGAAGACCTGCATCTTTCCCACGATCATCAGCCTCTTGGTTCGCACATACCAATTCTTGAAATTTGCGTAGCTCATCAGTATCCTCTTGGTACGCACATACCAATTCTTGAAATTTGTGAAGCTCATCAATGTCTGTCTCAAATAGTGCCCTTTCCAAATCATCCACCTCACTAGCTTGATCAAATTCCTCACATGGCTTGTGAACACTCTCCTCCTCTTGGAATTTGTCTTCTTCAATTATGCATGCAGTACCTTGCTCCAAATCACCGTTATTCTCTGGAATTGCCCCTAGTATGAATTGCTGATTCTCTTGTTCCAAGGCTCTCACAGCTTGAGCAACTAGAATCTCCAAAGATTTGAGAGACTCCTCATTACTCTTCACAAGCATCCTAATCTCCTCCCTAGTAGGAACCTCATCTGACTGAAAAGTAGGAGTAGGTTGCTGATGTTGAAACTCTTCACTTCCATAGAAATATGACATATCCGGAACATCTTGCTGGTACTGTTGAGGATGGTATTGAAAATATGGTTGTTCCTCATAACTCAGAGGTTGAGATTGCCACGGGTCATGTTGCTGTAGAAAATTTTGGTTCTGCTGTTGCAGAATATTCTAAGGATAGTAAGGTTGTGCTCCATATTGTTGACCTTGATACTGCTGATAAGGCTGCTAAGGTTGTTGAATACCACCTTGGTTGCTCCAGCACTGATACGTCTCATGTGCGCCCGCACATAGCTCACAAACACTAACCACCTACTGAACTCCATAGTAATTTAGAAAATCCATCTTCAACGACAATGCTCTCTGACAAGTACCTGAAACACCAACTAACTACAAGAATAGATGAGAAAAAGAAATCCGAGTCAGTGAACTCTAACGACCACTATTGACAAGCACATAAACCAAAAATAAAACACCGATGATCCCCGGCAGCGACGCCAAAAACTTGTTTGCACTAAATCACGCAAGCGTACGTGGTCACAAGTAATACAGATATAAGTCAAGTTCGTTCCCACAGAGATCTGGTTATGGATTTAATTCAGTAAACGCACCTATGCAACAGTGTATGGTTATTATGCACTGCTAAGACAAATAACAAATATGGATCTAAATTAACTAAAAAGCAAATTAACAAAACTACAAATTAACTAACTAGTAAGAATTGAAATCTAATTACTTCTGCAAGAAAAACCATGGAATCCTAACTTCATTAATTACTTCGCTTAGATCTGATGCCTTTAATCACTATATGCAATGGTTATGATATCTGATCGAATAACACGAAACAAGTATACGCTACTTCTCAGAATACGAATACCAAGCTAAACATACATCCACAAAAGAGATAGAAGATGAATAGACACCAATTATGCTTAGACCCTATATCTCTATAGAATTTGAAAATATAACGGTTGAAGAACAAGTTATCCACATTGATCACATAAGGTAGCATATTATCTCTAATCATGCCACAAATCATGATGTTAAAACATCAACCTATCCTATGCTAGCATGGCAAGTTCTAAATCTCAAGATCCACTTTCACTTCACAAGAGATTAACAAATTAGATGTTCATGACGCATCTATCAATTAAACATAACCATACGAGGATATCAGATATACATCACACACAGATCTTTAAAGTGTTAGGAATAATTCATAAGTTGTGATGTTAAGAATAGAATTTACACATTATACTTCTTGTAATCCTGATCTTATAAAGGATTTAGCACTGTATATAGGATTTATGTGTAAAGACAGTTATCTGTATAGTTTAGTCAGGAATGAACAGTGTATCGGAGACTACATGTCAGGAACAGAGAGCAAATCCTGATGATGGTCCAATACTGATGGTTGATCAGATACTGATGCAGTGTACAGATCCTGATATCAGTCGTGTTACTGATGATGTCATTATGGATGCTACAGAAATTGGCAAGTGCTATAAAACAGGATCGTTGTTTGAAGAACAAGCAAGAAGATATTATGAAGGAAAGAGTTTTCTATTGAAGGAAACTATCGACTAGAAGGCAGAACATTGTCATGTATAGATTATATCTTTCTGTTATTAGTTGATAGGTAGCATTATAAATACTCTCTCAATATCATTGTAAAAGAGCGACGAAGTTGTGAGTTCGTGTGCGTAGCTCTGTATAAGGTTTGTATTCGAGAGTTCGGAACAAACAGAGAGAGAGATTTGTATTGTCAGCAGCTGCTAAAGGTATTGTACACCTTTGGTAGAGTTTGTATTTGATCTTATTAATACAAACAAGAGTTTGATTCATTCGTTTATTCTTGTTCATATAATCAAGCAAAAATCAGACACGATTATATAACTTGTATTCAACCCCCCCTTCTACAAGTTATTCGAGTTAACAATTGGTATCAGAGCAGGTTGATTTTGAATAATCATAAAGATCTGCAATCATGTCTGGTTACAAGGATGGGAATACTAAAATTCCTATGCTCAAGAGAAACGAATATACTCTATGGGAAGTAAAGATGTTGCATCATCTGGAAGCAACAGATCCTGATTATCTTGACAGAATCAGAGATGGACCTTTCGTTCCAACAAAGGTCGTTGGACAAGCAACTGTTGATGGTGTGGTTGTTCCAGAACATACAGCAGAGAAGCCAAAATCTGAATGGTCAGATAAGGACAAGGAGAATGTTCTCAAAGATGCTAAAGTGAGAAACATATTATTCAACAGTCTTGATTCTGTTCTCACTAACTATGTTCTCTCTTGTAAAACTGCTAAGGATATATGGGACAATCTTAAGGTTCACTGTGAAGGAACTAAGCCTGTCAGGAAGAATATGAGGACATTACTTATACAACAGTATGAGTACTTTGAATCCAAGTCTGGTGAGTCACTTACTGATACCTTTGATAGGTTTACAAAACTCATCAATGAGATGGCCATGCATGGTAAATATTATGACTTGGAGGATATGAATACAAAGTTCATGAAAGCTTTGCCTGATTTCTACAATGAGAAGATATCTGCGATCGAGGAAGCTAATGATCTGGATGAGATTTCATTAGAGGCAGTATATGGAAAATTGAGAGCTTATGAACTTGACAAGCAGCAGAAGAAGAGCAGGAGTGAAGGAAAGATGAAGTCTATTGCACTTACTGCTCAATCTGAAGTTAAGAAGCTTCCTGAAGAACAGCATGAAGAGATTGCTGTAAAGAATTCAAGGAAGAATAAAAGCAAAGAAAGTTCTGAGTCAGAGACTACTGATATGGACTCTGACAACAATGATTCTGAATCTGAGATGCAAGAACTCTTTGCTATGTTTGCTAAAGCTTTCAAGAAAGGAAGATTCAACAGGAGAAGATTTAGCAAAGGACCTTTTCAAAAGAAGGAGGAGAAGAAGAGTGACAAAAGCAAAAGTACAATTGTCAAGCTTGATAAGGCCAAGATCAAGTGCTTTAACTGCAGCGAGCTTGGACACTTTGCTAGTGAGTGTAAGAAGCCTAGAAATTCAGGAAAGGGTAATGCACTTATGGTCACACAGAAGGATTGGGCTGATTCCAGTGACTCTGAAGATGAATTGGATTATGACAACATTGCATTGATGGCCAATAGTTCAGACAAACCTGGATCTCCAAAGAAAACTTCTCCATCCTCTGTTAAGGTATCACTTCACTCTCTTGATTCATTTGATAGCTTAAATTCTGATGAAATTAGATCTATCCATGCTGAGTTCAAAAATCTTATGACTAATTTTAGAATTCTTACTTGTGAAAGAGATGAACTTAAGGTTAAGAATGATAAATTAGTTGATAGAAATAATTTTCTTGAATCTGAATTAATTCAAATGGAAGAATACAAGTTAAGTTCTGATAAAGCTAAGCATGATTATAGTGTTATTCTTGAGGCTTATGACTATGTCAGAAAAGAACTAGAAGAAGAGAGAGATGTGATTAAAACCATTAACAATTCCAGTAAGAAGACAATAGAAATCTTTGAGAGTGGAATTCGTGGTAAGGTTAATGGTTTAGGTTTTGATAAGGCTAGACAAGAAGAAAAAGTAGCTACTGTCAATAATGATAGTAAGGTAGAAGCTAACACATCTAAATCTGAAGGTAAGAAAATTGTTTCTGAACCTAATCATGTTAAATTTGTTGATTCAAAAGGTACCCCTGTTGTACACAAAAGGATTAACAATAGTTATTCAGATGAGAAAGTGTTAGAGAAACCTAAGAATGTAAACATAGGGTTTCTGTCTAAGTCTCAGTTGAAACAGAGATTAGATGGTCTTTCAGAGTCTAGCAAGATCAAAAGAAATAGGAATGGAAAAGAAGGTATTAACAGAGAGAATAATTACAAGAATGTACCTGATGCACCTAGGAAAAAATGCTATAAGTGTGGAAATCATAATCATTTGGCCCTAGACTGCAATCAAAAACCTTCTTGGAAAACTGAGTCCAGATTCCCCAAGACTCAGAAAATTCAATACCAACCACAAAAAGCTTGTTATCATTGTGGTAGTTTATTTCATTCCATTTACATGTGTAGAGAATATCATGAACTGTATTATGACTATTATTCTTTGAAATCTGAAACTCCTAGTCACAAACAGTTTGTGAGATCAGAGTCTAAAGTTGACTCTGCAACAGGTAAAATAAAAGCAAAATCTTCAAAGTCTGTTGTCTCTAAATCTAGTAAGAAAGGATCCAATCAAAGTTGGGTCCTAAAAAATTCTAACTAGTTACTTTTTGTTTGCAGGGCACAGGAAAGAAGCATTCAATTATCTTGGACAGTGGATGCTCTGGACATATGACTGGAAAGAAGTCCCTGCTTACAAAGTTTGAGAGGAAAGCTGGCCCAGTAATATCTTTTGGAGATGGCAACAAAGGAGAAACTCTGGGATATGGCTCAATTGTTTTGGGGAATGTCATCATAGAAAATGTAGCACTGGTTGAAGGCTTGAAACATACTCTTTTAAGCATAAGTCAACTGGGTGATAAAGGTTACAAATCAATCTTTGACAGAGAAGGATGCAAAGTCTTGAATATGCAGAATGGAGACATTGTTCTAACTGGTCAAAGACATGGTAACATATATGAAGCCAGCTTAAGTGATACATCTAAAGGAATTGTTAGATGTCTCTATAGCAAAGCAACAAGTGATGAAAGCTGGAATTGGCACAAGAAGCTCTCACATCTTAATTTCAAGAAGCTTAATCAACTTGTTAAAAACAATTTGGTGAGAGGCCTACCTCAGGCGAATTTTGTGCAAGATGGACTTTGTGATGCATGTCAGCTTGGAAAACAAAGAAGAACCACTTTCAAGAGCAAGACTGAAAATTCAATTACTGAACCATTTCACATGCTACATCTTGATCTGTTTGGTCCAGTAAACATTATGTCTATCAGCAAGAAAAGATATGCTCTAGTTATGGTGGATGATTTCACAAGGTTCACATGGGTGTTCTTTCTACACAAGAAGGATGAAGCTCCTCAGCAAATCATTGAACTCATCAAGAATATTCATAATAACTCTGAGTACAAAGTCAAAGTACTTAGGAGTGACAATGGTACAGAATTCAAGAATTCTACAATGGAGGGGTTTTGTGCAGACAATGGAATCACTCAACAGTTTTCTGCACCTGGTACACCTCAACAAAATGGTGTAGTGGAAAGAAAGAACAGGACTCTCATAGAGGCAGCAAGAACCATGCTTGCAGATGCAAAACTTCCAACCTACTTTTGGGCAGAAGCTATTAACACTGCATGTTTCACTCAAAACTGTACCTTGGTAAATAGTCATGGAAAAACTCCCTATGAGATGATCAAAGGAAAGAAACCAAGTGTGAAATATTTTCACATCTTTGGATGCAAATGCTATGTCCTAAAAGTTCATCCAGAACAACTTGGAAAATTTGAAGCCAAATCGGATGAAGAAATTTTTCTAGGATATTCAGCATCTAAGGCCTTCAAAGTTTATAATCTCAGAACTCACGTTGTTATGGAATCAATTCATGTTGCATTTGATGATAAGAAATTTGGAATTTTGCAAACTGATGAAAGCCATGACAAACTGGAATTTGAAAATCTGAAGAATTCTGAGATACTCTCAAGTGATGATGAAGGTTCTCCAGAAGGAATTTCTATTGCTTCTCAAAGGAATGCTACTGTTGAGGGGGAGCAAATAAATCAAAGAGAACACAGTAATCATCAGGAGCAGACTAGTCTTTCAGAATCTATTCCATCAGGAATTGACGTTTCAGAGTCTACTCCATCAGGAACTGACCTTTCAGAGTCTACTGAGGAAAGATCAGTAACTAGCAGCTATATGGAATCTACTGATTCTATTGATCAAAGGAGAGTTTTTGAAGGTAGAGAGAATTCTTCTACAAGGGATACCACTAACTTAGGGGGAGAGACTAGTAGAGTTAATCTACCACCTGTTAGAAAATGGACAAAGGATCATACTGAAGACTTGATAATTGGTGATCCAAATAGTGGTGTTCGAACTAGAAGATCAATTCAAAATGAATGCTTGTATAGTTGCTTTCTCTCAAAGAATGAACCTAAGAAGGTTGAAGAAGCCTTACAGGATCCTAATTGGATAATTGCAATGCAGGAGGAGTTAAATGAGTTTGAGAGAAACAAAGTTTGGAAACTGGTACCAAGACCTAAAGATAGATCTATTGTTGGTGCAAGATGGGTTTTCAGAAACAAGCTAGATGAATCTGGTATGATTGTAAGAAACAAAGCAAGACTGGTGGCCAAGGGTTATTCTCAGGAAGAAGGCATTGATTATGATGAGACCTTTGCACCTGTAGCAAGATTAGAAGCAATCAGAATGTTTCTTGCATTTGCAGCTCATTCAAAATTCAAGGTATACCAGATGGATGTAAAGAGTGCTTTTCTAAATGGCAAACTTGATGAAGAAGTTTATGTAGAACAGCCACCTGGATTTGTTGATCCAAAGTTTCCAAATCATGTCTACAAACTTGACAAGGCACTCTATGGACTAAAGCAGGCACCAAGAGCATGGTATGAGACTTTGTCTAAATTTCTTCTTGAAAATGACTTCACAAGAGGTACAATTGACAAAACTCTATTCTTTAGAAAGATAAAAGGTGAATTGCTTTTAGTTCAAGTTTATGTTGATGATATTATTTTTGGTTCTGCTAATGAAAAGTTGTGTGCTAAGTTTAGCAAGCTTATGCAGTCTAAGTATCAGATGAGCATGATGGGTGAACTAAATTATTTCTTAGGCTTGCAGGTCAAACAGACTGAGACTGGTATTTTCATTAATCAGTCAAAGTATATCAAAGATCTTTTAAGAAGGTTTGACTTTCAAGACTGTGCAGTTGCAAAAACACCCATGGCAACAGCCACTAAACTAGACTCTGATCCTAAAGGAAAGAGTGTGGATAATACTAGTTATAGAGGCATGATAGGCTCATTGTTATATCTAACTGCAAGTAGGCCAGATATAATGTTTTCTACCTGTTTATGTGCTAGATTCCAAAGTGATCCTAAGGAATCTCATTTAATTGCTGTGAAGAGAATTTTTAGATATCTCAAAGGAACTCCAAATCTTGGTTTGTGGTATCCTAGAGAATCTGATTTCTTTCTAATTGGCTATTCAGACTCTGATTATGCAGGGTGTAAGATAGACAGGAAAAGCACTACAGGTACATGTCAATTCTTGGGAAATAGATTGATTTCTTGGGCAAGCAAGAAGCAACAATCTGTTTCAACCTCAACTGCAGAAGCTGAGTACATAGCAGCAGGCAGTTGTTGTGCACAGCTCCTTTGGATAAGAAATTAGTTACTGGATTATGGTATGACACTTAGTAATATTCCTATGTTTTATGATAATACTAGTGCTATTAAAATTGCAAAAAATCCAGTTCAACACTCAAGGACTAAGCACATTGATGTCAGGTATCATTTTATTAGAGAACATATTGAGAATGGTACTGTGGAACTTCATTTTGTTCCTACTGACAAACAGCTTGCAGATATTCTAACTAAACCACTTGATGAGACTACATTCAGTAGACTAGTAAGTGAGTTAGGAATGTTAAATTTTTAGATCTGTAACATCTGCAAAAGTAGCAAGGTATGTTGTTCTTAGCTTATAGACTTGATATTCCTGTCAGGATCTATATTTGATTGTTAAATGTTTTAGCTATAACACTTTGCCTTGATAAATTTCAGTATGATAGACTTGTTAATAATCATCAGGATTAGATTTGTCATCAGGATGCTGACGTCATCAGTATTGTGTCAGTATCAGGATTATGAAAATTGTCTCAGATCCTGACGTTTAATTTGTATAGTAATCTGATTCTGTGATGTGTTAAGTCTATGCTAGCAAGTTTTAATATTTGCATACTGATAATTTATACATCATTCAAAAATCAAAAGACAAGCGGATAACAAGAAACTGTATTTTCATTAATAGAAATCATTACATGGAAATGAAATACAACATCTTTTTGTCTAAATTTCTATTCTATACTTGTCTTTGATATGAATTCTGAGGAACAGGACAAGGAGCATCTCAAGAAATCCATCAGGGGATGAAAGCCTCGTTTGTTCTTGGATTCCTTGTCTGGGCGACTTGAATGAGAGCATCTAACTTAAATGAATAGCATCTCCATCAAGATCAACCTCAGACTCTCGGCCAAATTCTTCATCCTCAAGTTTTGAGGAGGTTAGGGGAAGATTGTATCCAACAGATGGATGTTCTAGGAGAAACCTCTGGATATTTTCGAAAACCAATCCATTCATGATTAGTTTGATGAGAAGAGTCATTTGTTCAAAGAGATGATCAAGAACAGGATGTTCATCGATCAAGAAAAATCTGGAAAATGGGTTTGAAGGGGTTTTTGGTTTGAGAAGCATTGTTAAGAAGAAAAGAAATTGAAAGGTTATGGAGAATGGCATAAGGCGTCTGGTTCTTTTAAAGGAAGACGTGAGAAGCTGAGCAGTCACTTGGAAGTTTTAATGAAGTCAAATGCTAATTATTGCGTGTGACTATATTTCTTGTTTCAAGAAATATTGAAAATATCTAACCAATTGATTTTCTGTTCAGATTAATTGTTTATTTCTTTTTCAGATAAAAGAAAAATGCCACGTGGAAAACTCCATATTAAGTCTCTGATGATATTGGTCAGGATTTCATGTGTGACCATCAGGATTTGAAAATTATATTTTTAAATCACATTGCATTTTGTGATTATTTTGATGAGAGGTCATCAGGAAAAGGAAGTTGATCAGTATTACTTATTTATACCCTGATCTATTTCATGAAAAATCAATTTTGGATTTTATTTTCCAAAAATCGTGGGTAACCGCATTTTTCAGGGACTGACACCTGTCAATCTACGTGTCAACGTGGGATAGTGGTCTGAAAGATTTGTGAAATATATTTGTTTTGAAACTCTAATCGTGTAATTGCTTTCTCTAATTTTACATTCTCTAAAGCAAAAATCACTTTTGAGTTTTCAAAATCACTAATCCATTTCAAGAATTTTTCAAGTTTCTTTTCAGATCAAAAATGGCAGCTCAGAGAAGATTACCTAAATCAGTAGCCTTCAAGTTTGGTGACTTTGATTTTATGACAAACAATCATGTTGCAGCTATCACCAACAAGGAAGGAGTATCATCTGATTTTCATCCAATCATGGACTTTCTGGCATATGGACCATTAAGTTATGCATTGACAGCATCTCCACAGATTAATCAAGTAGCTGTTTCACAAGCTTGGAAGAATGCTGAGGTAATTGATTCTACTCAGAGTCAATCAGGTAAGATTGTTCTACATTTAGGACAAGATTCATTTGACATTACTGAATCGGTTGTTAATTCAGTACTTTCCTTACCTGTTACTGATAGTTATGAGAATGTACCATCTGATGATAATATAAGAACTATGTTGTCTGAATTAGGTTATAGTGGACCTCTAGATAACATGAGCCAGTTGAATAGGTCTTTTCTTAGAAAGGAATGGTCTTTTTACTTTGATCAAATTGCTAAAGGTTTTACTGGCAAATGTAGTTCTTTTCAGCAAATTACTTCTGTTACTTCACATATTGCTTATAGTTTGCTTTATGACAGAGTAATCAACATTGGTCATATTATCTTAAGTCAGATGAGTATTAAACTTGGGTTAAGAGATCAAAACAGGAAAATGGTTTATTATCATAGATTTATGCAATTGTTTGTTAACCATTTTATTCCTGATGTTGAAACTAGATTTGGTATAGAACATTGTGTTTCTTCTTATGAACAGCAAAAGAGAATTTTCTCTGACATTACAAAGAAGGACAATGAAAAGAATCTAGATGAAATACCTGCAATTCATTATCCATATCATGTTCAGGTAATTCTTAAAACTCATCTTCCTACTTTCTACAATTCTTCTTTCTTTTGTGGTGAAATGGCTCAGGAATCTCAATTGGAGGAGAACCCACCTGTGTCTACCCAAGTAGCCCAAAACATTATAATCTCTGAAACAATTCAAGAACAAAATTTTGATCCACAGCCTATTGTTTCAAAGAAACCAACCTCTGGTGTTTCTCAAAAGACATCAGTTGTAAGGAAGAGAAGATTTGTTGTGTCAAGTAGTAGTAGTAATTCTAGTGAAGATGATGATGATTTAACTCTTGCTGAGAGAGCAGAATTGAAGGCTGCAATTCAACTTTCTTTGTTAGCACAAAGAGATGAAAAACCTAGTCACAGCCAGGCTGCAGTCTCCCAAAAGACTGTAGTTCTTAAAAAGGGAAAACAGTTACTGGATACTGTCTCTCAAAAGACTGTGTCTATTGAACAAAGATCTCATCCCAAGATCACTTCTGTGTCTACACCTCTTGAGTCTTCTCAGGATAAATCTTTTGCTCACTATATCAGGAGAACAAGGAGAAAGATTCAATTGTCACCTACACACACAGAGTCTAGTCCAACTAATATCATGCAGGTTTCTACAAATCAAGCTACATCTATGTCAGTATTTGACAAGAGAGATCTGGATATTGATTCTTCATGGGAAACTACATTATCATACAGACTGGCTATGGGACTAATTTCTCTCAAAGTGAAGTTGTCAAGGCCTGTTCTAGACTTTTTGGTTGAAAGAGTACCAAAACTTTTATTTCCAGATGAATATGGACTTTTACATCAAAGACTTGACTTAATGAAGATGTATTTCTATGTGTCTGTCAGAAGACAATTAGTCAAGAAATTTGGACTCTCGAAACATGGTGCACTTCAATCACTTCATGCATATTTATTTGACAAGAATGTAATTATTGAAGATGCTTCAGCTCAACGTGAACAACTGGAGGAAGTAGATAGAGGGAAGCAGTCAACAGAAGATACTATTGCATCAGTGGTGAATAGTAGGAAAGATCAGATCACAGTCACTGTAACACAAGAACCATCTAGTCAGAGGAAGGATGACTCAGGAGCTGTGATAGCTGATGTTGAAAGGACTTCTGTGATGACTGAGAATGCAAGTGAGATACCCTATGATATGGGAGGAATGACTTTGGTTGATTTTTCTGAAGATCAAACAAATTTTGTTCAGTCAGAGTCTATCCACCTTGAGGGTGTGTCTCAGCAAACAACACTTAAAGATGGTGATGTACTAACTATGGTGTCTAATGAAGTATTACTGAAGACATCAGAGTCTAGTAAAGAACCTGAAAGTGGTATACTGGAGCCTGTAGTTTCTGAAAGGAAAGAAGATGATTGTAAGGGTTCAGAGACTATAGCAGCTCACTCCTTGGAGAAAACCTCAAGCCACATGCCAAATGAGGAACCCTCTCTCCATGTGAGTTCAGGTATAAAAACTCTTTCTAAACTCTATTTTTCTGTAGGTCATGAGAGCACTTATCTAAATTTGAGTGATACACTTGAAAAGATGGACTTAGATCCACAATTTGAGCGGCTGGCTCCTGACCAGGCAAAAGGTGAGGTAGAAAGAGTGTTGACTTTAGTAAGTCAAAGTGAGAATGAGGGTATGGATGATCAACTCCATAGTGAGGGAGAGAAAATTAGGAAACCATCATTTGATTTCTGGGATCAGGATTTTCCTGAATCTTGGTCTGAAAATTTGGGTATGGATGCTGGTACTTATTCATTCATCAAAATGTATCAGAAGAATGACCTAGCACAACACAATGCAAAGCCAGAAGTTAAAGCTCAGAAGTAAAAGGAGAGGCTTGCAGGAATCATTAACAGAAGAGGTGCCAGGATAAAGCAATCTCTTGATACATATGTAACAGATGAAGATCCTAATGATCCTAGTGTTCCTTTGTATGTACTTCCAATATCAGCTCGAATTGAAACATCAACAGTCTCTGATCACTCTAAGGAGGAGTCAGGATTTGAAGATGTTAGTACACAGAATACTGGTGAAGGAAATGATGATCATGTTTCAGTTTCAGAACAGAAAGATGAAGATGTTGATACTTCTAATCAGGTTTTATTACTTGAGTATCATACAAATCAAGCAACTTCTTCTACAAGACTTGACGATACAGTTCTTTCTGATTCTGATACTAGAGATACTAGAAGCACTTCCAACATTGAAGTTCATTCTGATGTTTTGAAAGATATTCAGAATTCTCAAATTGATATTCAAACAAGACTTCAATCACTTGAAGATAACCAAGTCACAATTATGGAAAATCAAGCAGTTCTTATGAATCTCATTTGTTCTGTTTCTGAATCTCTTGGAATTAATGTTGCTGATGTCAAAAAGGGGGAGATAAAGTCAATTCAAAGACAACAACAACAACACCACCAGACTGGGGATGATAAAGCTGGGGGAGATAAAGATCAGACAAAGGGTAGTAAAAAGAAGAACTAGCAGGAGTGACAGTGGTGAATCTCAGCTAGGAAGAGCAGCATTAATAGTTAAAATTCTTTCTTCTAAGTACTAGATAATCGTCTACATCTGAGAAGGAGGTACTTAACTTCATAATTCTACATTTATAAATTCTATTCTGGTTGTATTGTTATATGTTTTGACATCCACAACTTAGATTTATGCTTCAGATTGTAAAGCATAAATAGGGGGAGATTGTTAGGAATAATTCATAAGTTGTGATGTTAAGAATAGAATTTACACATTATACTTCTTGTAATCCTGATCTTATAAAGGATTTAGCACTGTATATAGGATTTATGTGTAAAGACAGTTATCTGTATAGTTTAGTCAGGAATGAACAGTGTATCGGAGACTACATGTCAGGAACAGAGAGCAAATCCTGATGATGGTCCAATACTGATGGTTGATCAGATACTGATGCAGTGTACAGATCCTGATATCAGTCGTGTTACTGATGATGTCATTATGGATGCTACAGAAACTGGCAAGTGCTATAAAACAGGATCGTTGTTTGAAGAACAAGCAAGAAGATATTATGAAGGAAAGAGTTTTCTATTGAAGGAAACTATCGACTAGAAGGCAGAACATTGTCATGTATAGATTATATCTTTCTGTTATTAGTTGATAGGTAGCATTATAAATACTCTCTCAATATCATTGTAAAAGAGCGACGAAGTTGTGAGTTCGTGTGCGTAGCTCTGTATAAGGTTTGTATTCGAGAGTTCGGAACAAACAGAGAGAGAGATTTGTATTGTCAGCAGCTGCTAAAGGTATTGTACACCTTTGGTAGAGTTTGTATTTGATCTTATTAATACAAACAAGAGTTTGATTCATTCGTTTATTCTTGTTCATATAATCAAGCAAAAATCAGACACGATTATATAACTTGTATTCAACCCCCCCTTTTACAAGTTATTCGAGTTAACATAAAGCAATCAAGATACTAAAGCACCATAAATAAATCCGTTAGAATCCCATGACAACGATTAGTTCGTAATTGAACCGCTCGTCATCATGGGATCTGATGAAACCATGATAAAAACAAAGTATGAAAATATACAAATAAACCTAAGTAATTGTTATGTAATGGTTCTACTCCTAATGATGATGATCTAATTTTACAAGGGTTGGATGTGTTTATATAGGCTCTAGACATCTTGCCCAACAAGAAAATACCAAATCAGAATTATAATAGAAGTACGTTTCCTAAACTGATTCTGATTTAAAGGGAAATTCGCAGCTGTCTTTTCTTCAGTAATTCTGGAACGTTCCAGTTGAAATTGGGCCTCTGGACCACTTTAGAATGATAGAGAATCTCGTTATCTTCGCGTGGACAGTAAGATCGCCCAAAACTGACTTGTAGAACTCAAGATATGGCCCAAACAGTGTATCTCACGCGTGCAACCCAATAAATCCGAATTTTAATAAATTAAATCTCCAAAAACGACAAAAACATCCACCATAATCAACATCCTTGTAAATCTGCACAACTAAACAAAACACATCAAAACTACAAGAAACTTGAGCCCAAGACAATCAATTTAAGCCGATTTAGAATGCTCCAAGTGGATATAAAATCCACTTATCAAGTAAGAGACCTGGCCGAGAGCAGTGCACGGGTAAACGGAAATACGAACAGAAGGATAACTAGCGAAGTCAACGAGGGTATTGACGTGAAGATTAGCGAAATAGGAAGTAAAGAAGAAGGTAGGGCCGAGTAAGAAGCCCACATGCCCACATGTAAAGGGTAGAGACTGACGATAAGTGGAGTTAAGGATCAATGTTTAAGATCGGGAATTTCGTGAATCGAGGCAAGTGTTTTGCTCCTCACTTATCATTCAAGTGATGTAATTCAATTTCCTTTGTTGTATGGATTGATCAAATATGTTTAGAGAATGATATACTTCTTCAATTAGCATAAAAATGTTTATGTTCCCCACCCATAATTCAAATACTAAATTTTCAAAGGATCTCACCAATAACCTTTTTCCACAAAATACTTTACTTATGCTATGTTATTGGATTCCTCAACGGAATGCCCTATCTTTCATTTTCCTTAAAAATGTTTAAGGGATTTTCTAAATAGAGAATCCAAGTTTTAAATTCCTATAAATACCTGATAATGAAATTCTTGATTTATATCATATTTTCACCAATGGATTCCGCTTTTCAAAATGATTTCCTTGAATTGAACCGCTATTACTCACCCTGAAATTATTTTGAAAGAAATTGTTTTAAACTACTTTATTCTCTTATGTCGACTCAAACCATTCAACGTGTCGTAAAAATCTTATTAAAACGCGCTGAGCTTGATAATCTTAGAATTTTACTTGTTGATAATTTTGTTGCACTTTATATCTTTTATTGTGGCTCAATTCGATTTCCTCTTTAATCAAGTTATTGATGTTATGTCCTTAATTACTGACATCTATCTTATCGATACGGATTCAAAGTATTGTTCCCTATATTCTCCACCCCACTTATTACCGAACTTGTCGGTATTTATTTAAGAGCGTTTAGATCTTGATTATTCAATTATCACCCCATTTATTGTATCGAACTTGTCGATACTAGGAGATATTGTTGTTTTCTTATTGACACTTAATCATGAGTTATTATTATTCTTGACGTGAGTTTCCAGTTGTTTGGTTAACAAGGGTTGTCGATTTTCCCGATACCTATTGCGGTTGGTATAGAATTGGAAAGGTTTTTAAAAGTAGCCCTTGGGGCGTAAAACCCTTCGGGGTGGGACCATATTATGGTCGGAAGTTGAGGCCAATGTGTGCCATGGATCCAATTAAGGACATTGCTGTGTGCGTTTGTCCGGGGTTAGTGCGTGACTGATCAGCAGCCTAACCTTATTGTTTTTAAAATATATAAAAATCCAATTCTAATCTATATTTTGAGACCTGATTTCTCTTGAAGCCATTTCGAGTATATACTGTTATCAGAACTTTTATTAGTTCCAATGTTGATGCTCCTACTTCTAATGGAGCCATGTTGATTATTTGGTCAAGGCTATATTTAAGTCCTTTAGCTGTTTCTTTCGCAGCATATGTTGATTAAACCTTGTTTTTTTTTTCCCAGATTTTATAAACTATTGTTGATATTGTGGGCCTTGTGGTCAGTTGTTATTGCTCTTCCAGCAGCGAGAAGAGATGTTCGAGTTGTGGATTCCGTTAGATAGTGGCTTGGGGATTTGTCAAGGTAGGGATATCTAGTTAGGTAGTGATTTTATTTAGTCATAAAAAAATTGTATAACATTTTTATTCAGAGCTTGGTTTGTAATGATGATATTCGATAGTTTGTTTCATACCATAACCTGTATGCGATCTTGGTTAAGGGGTTTTTTAATGTTTCTGTTGTTATATAATAATTATATTCAGAATTGTTAGATGATTAATTGTGTTTAGTGGCCCCAAATCTGTACCCCGGATTATGGGATGTCACATCTTATATAATCGAATAATATAAAAATAAGATGCCCCAAAATAATGAAATTTAAAAAATATATTAGGCTAAACTTTATAATATAATTTATAAAAATAACTATCACATAAAGATTATCACTTGGTCGTATTATTTCTTTTACAGAAATTGTAGATGAAATTCTACATCTTTAAATAAATTAAAAGAAATTTTCAAAAAATAATGTTGAATTAAAATATTATAGAATAAAAAAATTGAAATCAATAAATTAAAAGTTACAAAAAATGAATTTCATCAACAATAAAGTTTAAACTAAATTAATACAAATTCAATCTAATAAAATATCAATCAACAAATAAATTAACGTATTTATGTTATTATTTTGATATATATATATATATATATATATATAGTTACAAAATATATCTGTATAATTTTTATTAAAAGTGAAAAATACAATTTAAATTAATATGAGAAAAAAGTTTTGGAAAAAATATTTTTGATAAAGTTTATTACAAAATATTGTTTATATAACCCGTGTTCAAGGTTCGAATCCATCAACAACATATTATTATTAAATATTTATATCATCTTATAAACTACTCCTAAAGTTCAAGGTTCGATTTCCCTGAACAAAATATTTTATTTGAAAATTAATATTATCTTTCACCACATTATTATCAAACAATTATATTATATTATAAACTACTCCAAAACTTTTAAGGTTCAATTTCCGTCAATCTTATATTAAATTTTAAAATTTATTTATCTATTATTAATATACAATAAAAAAACTATCATTTAGAACACTATCAAATATGTATTATCATATTTTATTATCTTTTTTTTTTTTTGATAAACGAAGTCATACATTAGAAACAAAAGGCATGAGGCCTTTAACAGGAACATATATAAACTATAATTAAAAAGTAAATATTAAAATTATAAATAATAAGATAAAGATATCAAATATTAAGATAAAAATATTTAAAATTTTCTATGCATCACAGAGTTTATAAGCTAATATAATATAAAAAATACTATGTTTTCTAGTTTGTTTTGCAAATATACTATCTTTTCAAATTTATTGCAAAAATACTATCTTAATTGCAAATATACTCCACATCTTCCTTATTACTCTTCTCCCTCCCTTCCCCAATCCCCACCTCCACCATATCCACATCCCCTGGCGATCTCCTCCGGCGAACTCCGGGGCCGCAGGCCTTTCCACCACCCATCTCATTCGTTTTTGCAATTCCTCTCCACTGATATTTTTGGAATAATGTTGTGTTATCGAGGAATAGTGGTGACGACGGCGGAGCAAAATCTATTGTCATGATAGAGCAAAGAACCAATCGGATGGTCACGATGGTTGGTGAGTGAAGAAGCAGAGTCGTCGATGTAGGTAGGTGTGGATCTCAAGAAGCGATACGACTGCATCATTTACACCAGTCCAGTCGAGTCGACTCAATTAATTAGAAATGTAATAATCATCATGATTCTCAAGAAGTGTTGGAAGATGGCATTTTTGTAATTTTTAAAAAGAAATTGGTATAATTGCAATTAAGATGGTAAATTTGCAAATAGCTCTTTTTGAAAAAAATAAAATTGGAAAAATTTACTTTTAACAATTTATTTATCAAAAAACCTCTATAAAAAATAACTACACATATTACTTTGTTCCATTATACTTATTTGAGAAATTGCCGTGTATACTATCTTTTAGAGTTTTGTTTGCAAAATTACGATCATTCCCAAATCCTTGCAAATATACGTGATTTTCCTAAAATACTTGCAAATTTACGTTCTGTGCACTCCCTTCTTACTCCATTCACACCTCCTCTGTCCCCTTTCCCCGCTCCTCCACCCCCTTCCCCCACCTACCCACACCACCACCACCTTCTTCGACGCAATCCACCACCGTTTCGAAGGATTCCGATCTGTCCTCTTCCCCATTCAATCGTCTTCTCCGATGATGTATCTCCGATCTGTTCTAGAAACGAATTCATTTGCTCCGACCGACTATCACCATCACCATTATCGTTGGGGCCGCATGCTGGATTCTGGCGAGATTCGATTCTTCGATTCCGACAAAAATAGGTGTTGTGAAGCTACGGAGATTTGATTGTGTATATAATAGGATTGATAGCTTTACGTACTGTGTGTGTACACGAGAATAAGTGAGAAGGTGAGATGTAAAATTGGAGCAGGAGGACAACGTAAGTTGCGTTTGGTTGATTTTGATGAATTTGGGTGTTGCGTTTGGTTGATTTCGGTGTATTTTGGTTGAAATAATTAAGTTGCAATTAGTTGATTTGAGTTATTTTCAGATTTACTAAATTGTCAAAAAAGTTGTGGTTGATTGTAGTTGATCCGTATTTTTGCAATTTTTTCAAAATAGTCCGTATTTTTGCAAAATAAACATTAAAATAATAGTATTTTTGCAAAAAAATTAAAATCCTTAGGTATTTTTCAAAAAAACCCTACTTATTTTATATGTTAAAAATTGATTATCCCATCATTTTTCTCATTTTCTTTATCATTTTAAACTTTTTTGAATTTTTGTGCCCAATTCATGTGTAATGGAGGCCTGAGAGGGGCGCAAGCCAAGATAAATTTTACCGCAATCATTTTGTGAGATAACTTAGGGGCACAGACATTTTATGTTTTTTACTATTTTTTTAAATTTTAAGTACACTTTTTGTTGTAGGAGGAGGTCCAATATTAATCGTAAAATAATTATATAATATGTTTTTTAAATCAATTAACATGTAATAGGTTAAAATGCAACTTTCACTCAACATTAATTGCATTTTATAACTAAAATTAACATCAAATTCAACTAACTTGATATATACTTTTTGAATATATACTTTTTTTGTAAAGCATCTAGATTTATATTAAAATAGGAGTCCTTGAAAGAAAATTGACTACAAAAATGGAGAAAGTTCACGCTTACATAATAGAAATTAGACCAGGTAATTTATTATTTGACACGGAAACACGATACAAAATGACATAAAAAATTAATATTTGTGTTTGCATTTTGGGTACACGACACGAAAGTACACGAACACGAAAGTACACGATCGAGATTTAGTGTTGGTTTTGTGTTTATCCTTTGGGTACACGACACGACACGAACTACACGAAACAAATAAATATTAATATAAATTATAATATTCATATAAATTATTTTTATATTTACATTAAATAATTTAATATTTAATTATAGTATTATGCATAATTTTATAATGTTGTCTGTAAATATGATGTAAATATACATATTGAGTACATGTTTGTAATAATTTCACCGAAATTATTAGTATTTAAACATTTAATTTATTTATTTTAATTTTTTGTTTTTATTTAAAATTACACGAAAACATGACACGAAAAGTACACGACACGAAGAACACGAAAGTACACAGAGCCTATATGAATTGTGTTTGATTTTATAATTAAAGTACACGGAACACAAAAGTACACTACACGAATGAATTACCAGGTCTACTACAAATGCAAGCAAAGTTGTTTGCACTAATTAAATCACGCAAGTGTACGTGGTCACAAGTAATACAGATATAAATCAAGTTCGTTCCACAGAGATCTGGTTTAGGTTTCAATTCAGTAGATGTGCCTATGCAACAATGTATGGTTTTAACTCACTGCTAAGACAAATAACAATTAGGGGTTTTTGATTATATAAGTTAAACTAAATGCAAATTATTAAACTAAAAATTAATTAACTAATGAGATTTAAAACTGATTTACTTATATGAGAATAAACATGGGATCCTAACTTCATTAAATACTTCGCTCAGATCTGACGCCTTTAATCACTATATGCAATGGTTATGATATCTGATCGGATAACACGAAACAAGTACACGCTACCTGTTAGCATACGTATACCAAACTATCCATACATCCACAAAAGAGATAGAACATGAATAGACACCAATTTTGCATAGACCCTATATGTCTATAGAATTTGAAAACATAACGGTTGAAGAGCAAGTTATCCATAAAGATCACACAGGGCAATATAAGTATTTTCATCTTACACTATGAATCATGTTGATAAACAATCATGAACCTATGCTAGCATAGCAAGTTCTAAATCTCAAGATCCACTTTCACTTCAAAAGAGATTAACAAATTAGATGTTAGCTACGCATCTATCAATTAAGCATAACCATACGAGGATATCAGATATACATCACACACAGATCTTTAAAGCATCAAGATACTAAAGCTCCATAAATAAATCCGTTAGAATCCCATTACAACGATTAATTCATAATTGAACCGTTCATCACCATAGGATTTGATGAAAACATGATATTAAACAAGATATGAAAGAAATTAATAATATTAATAAAACAAAGAGTTGAGAAAACAAATCTATAATCCAAGTATCGACTAATAAAATAGTACAAAAGATGAATTAGATCTAGATCCGTTGCTTGTCACGAGCTTGAATCCTTCTCCGCTTTTCTCCCTTGCAATTCTAAGTTATGATATGTAATGATACAAATTACAATGGTAGGATGTGTTTAAATAGGCCCTAGAAGTCTTGCCCAGCAAGAAAATACCCTATAATACAATTAGAATTCGAATAAACTACATAAAATACAATTAGAATTCGAATAGGGGCAAAACATGAATTTTTCAGCAATTTTCTGGCCGACCGCGCTCTGCCGACACTCCCACAGCGCTGCCAGCGCTTCCTTCTCTGTCCTGGGCTGCTCTGGCGCGCTGCCTGTGCCCTGCAAGCACTGCCTGAGCTCTGCTGGCTGACAGTTTGGTTTTTCTGCAGTTTCTTCCGTTTCTTTTTGCAAATGTTTCCGTCTTCAATCCTCTTGACTTAAGATCTTCATGAGGGCTTAATCACAACTCCATTCTTCCTTTCATTGCACAAATCAACTCCAAAAATGACGGAAACTTAACCCTAATCGACATTTCTACAATCTTGCACACTTAAACAAAACACATCAAAACTACCACAAACTTGAGGCCAAGTGAATCAATTTAAGCCGATATGGAACGCTCCAAGTGGATATAAAATCCACTTATCACACCCCCAAACTTAAACCGATACTTGCCCTCAAGCATAAACAATTAAAAACTAACTAACTAACTAGTACCACTTCCGTAGGTGATCACGGTTGCATTTAGCATATGCAACAAGCCCTTTAAACCCCTAGGCAGCCCTAGTGGATGAGTAAGGTCTCGTGAGGGCCTATAGCGAATGTACCCATAAAATCCATCTAACTAAACAATGCAAAAACAATGCAATGCATGAATGTAACTAAAATGAAAATGCAAAGACCCCCTTGAACTAACCACAACCAACTAGCAAGCAAATATCCCAAAGAATGCAACTAAATCCGAATAGAGCTCGACTAAGTTCCCGTATACTAACAAGACATGACAGAAACGTGCGTGTGTGCAATGCTCATCAGAAATACTCCCAAAACTAGATCAAAATCATACTCATTCTTAGCCAAGACAATCACAGGTTTATAAATAGAATAGACTGTAGACACTTCATAACCTAGGAACACCTCCATCCTCATCTGAGTTAGCCAGAAATCCATGCTTTATTAACGACAAACAACTATATACATCACAACCAACGTTCTTATTTGTCCGTGCAATGAATGAGACCCCTAAAGGCTTATACAATAATACCCATGTAGCGAGCGTTGGGTCAGCAATTCCAAACCACAAGGGCTTTAGGTTACTAGGACTAAGTCCCCTCAGACTTAATTACTCGAGTATTAAAGAGCTCACTCGTGGTCAATTATACAAACTCACACTCTCACAAAACTTTCTTTTTTTCTTTTTCTTTTTTTTTTTTCACATATGCAATCTGGAATGAGAATTCTCATTTCCAATCCTAGACTACTCATATAAATATGAGCCAGCTACTAGCCATTTGACGCCTAGCCATTATTGACCTTATTTAAAACTAGCATAAAATTCATGTTTTCCCCCAAACTTAGACATTAGTGCTCCTACGCCATCAAGGGAATAACGAAAATTCTAAATATAATCAAGTGATTAAATCTAAAACAACCAAACAAGCATGACCCTAACCTAGCTCAAAAGCAAATGACGAGACTGTGTAAAAGTTTTGTTTCTGAAACATGCAAGTCAATTCCTAGGAACTATAAATCAACCCTCTACTCATCATTACCACACTCAATTAGACATCTACCTACCAATCAGAATCAGCTCGTCCTAAGGGATCATGAAATATGAATGGCCATGAAAATGCAACTAACATGAACTCACATGATATACGAAAATAAAAACAGAATGTCCTATATGAAACACACATAAATAATATGAACAAACATGCATGAATTACTACTACTATGCAAAACATGATATCTATATGAACACATAATACAACAAACAACTACTTATCCCCCAAACCACCCCCAAACTTAGAATATTCAATGTCCGCATTGAATGGAAGTAAATACGAGGGATAGCAGAAAACATACCTACTCATCAGAATCATCACCCTCCTCAGGTGAATCAGGTGGAGGATACTGAGTACGAGATCCAAAGACGGGCCACTGGACTGTAATACATGTGGACTGAAAAGCTGTGCTCAGGGCCGCAGTCATGTCCTCAGCATACTCACGGTTACTCGCGTGCATATATAGCATCAACACGCCTATTAAGGCGTCAAAAATGTGTATCAAGTGCTGACATATCCACCATACCCTGCTGCTGCCCATCTCTCGGAACTCTCGAAACACGTGGCGGAGCGCCCGCTCCCTGACCACTAGTACCAGCACCACCAACATCATAACCTAGCCCCCTCGGATGCGAAACGCCGCCTGACCATTCCGTCATCCGGTCAAAAGTAGACTCATCTATGGGAGTACCGGCCATCCGCATCTCCTCATCATCACCCCATCTAACACTCACCATAATCCTGTGATAATCGAAGCATGAGGCATACCACCCGAAGTACCACCTCTCAAAAACCGCAGTATACTCTGATGAATAAGCTGACCCAAATCGATATACTTCCCCTTAAGGATGCCCCATAATAACATGGCCTTATCAACTGTGACATCCGTAGTATGCGACGACGGAATGAGGTTCGAGCAAATAAACAAATACCACATACGAGCAACCCTATTCATTTTAGAAGAAGGGAAATGAAGCTTCTCCGTAGTACCGGCCTTATACTTCCATACTGTCCCCGGGACACATAACTCTGCCACAATCTCCTCTAAATCAACATCTGCCCTAGTCTGCTGCATCCAATCCTCAGCTCCCCTAGGCTTTGCAGTTTGCCTAACTAGTCTCCGAATAGTAGGAGTCGTATAATCCACTATCATACCCCTTACCAAAGCATATCCATCATTTTCCATCTTAGCATTAGCATAAAATTCCCTCACTAAGCTCACTGGGACCTCCCTCGCCATCTCACTAAAATTCGCCCAACCTCTCTCACTAATCATATCAATCATCCCAAACTGATACGTCGGCAACAAATTCCCCTCCTTAAGAACCATCTTAGACATTAGCCTCTCATACTCCGTTTGTGCCTCCGTAGAAACAAATCTCTCTACCTCACCCCCCGAGTTCGAATCCTCGTCGGATGATTGACGAGTCCGACTACTACTACCAACCCCTCTTTGTCTTTTTGGAGCCATAATTAACAACAATAACAAGCAACAAAATCCCCAAATTCGAATTTCAACAAAACCCCAACTTAGCAAGAACACAAATTCACAATAAATAACGAGATGAATTTAGAACAATACTCAACGAATCGTAGAGGTGAACTTGCAAATATAATCTCCAAAAGTTTGAATTAAGCCTCCCTTGAATCTTGTAATGGATGAAAGTTGAAAATTTTGGAATATATAGATGGGGTATATGTATATAAAGGTGTATGCATATATAGGAGATGAGGATTACGAATTAAAATAGTGAATTATATATGAAATAGGTTTAGGAGATGCTAGGGTTTGGATTTGGAATGGAATTAGGAGATAGGAATATAAATTAGGGGTGAAGGATATAAAATTATGTGTTTTTAACACATAAAACTCGACCTGCACATGGGGGAGAGCGCTGCCAACGCGCTATTCACTTTTCACGATTTTTTTTTTGAGAATGAAAGTAATATAAAAGTATACATCATAGCTTGGGTTGCCTCCCAAGAAGCGCTCGTTTAATGTAAATAGCTTGACATTCTTCCTTGAATTCAAGTGGATGCCAAAATGGCGGAAACCTTCTCGCGTTGAAACGATCCTCCATAATGATGCTTCAACCACTGTCCATTCACTTTGAAAGCATGATCCAGTGTTGTTTCATAAATTTCAACAGATCCATGTGGAAACACCGTCTTAACAATAAATGGACCCGACCACCTTGACTTGAGTTTTCCCGGAAAAAGCTTGATGTGAGAATTAAATAAAACACTTGTTGACCCGACTCAAATGCCTTGGGCGTCAACCTTTTATCATGCCACCTCTTGACCTTCTCCTTATACATCTTGTTATTTTCGTAAGCTTGCTCACGAAATTCCTCAAGTTCATTCAATTGAAGCAACCGTTTTGCACCCGCAGCCTTGATATCTAAGTTCAACTTCTTCAACGCCCAATATGCCTTGTGTTCTAATTCTGCAGGCAAATGACATGCTTTTCCATAAACCAACTGAAACGGCGACATACCTAGGGGCGTCTTGTAGGCAGTTCTGTACGCCCACACAGCTTCATCCAACTTCAATGACCAATCTTTACGGGATGGATTCACCACCTTCTCCAAAATTCTCTTGATCTCTCTGTTAGAAACTCCAGCTTGCCCATTAGTTTGATAGGGTGATAAGCAGTGATAACACGATGCATCACATTATACTTCGCCATCAACGTAGTAAACTGACGATTACAGAAGTGTGTCCCCTCATCACTGATGATAGCACGTGGTGTCCCGAAACGTGTGAAAATTTGCTTATGCAAGAAATTCAATACCACCTTAGCATCATTGGTCGGCAAAGCTTTCACCTCGACCCATTTCGACACGTAATCCTGATGTGTCAAATTATACCTAACCGCAAGCGCACAGTGTCTATTGCTAGTACAGATGGCAAGCGGGTCGAATCCACAAGGAGACATGTTCTACTAATTCCTTTTCAGTTATCGCTAATTGTTTCAAGGGTCATACGAATATGTGAAATTATTAATTAACTAATTAAACTAAATTAACACTAATTAAACAGATGATAAACAAATTATTTAAAACCTAGGGCAATCAGGTCATGCTTACACAATTGGCTCTTAAGCTAAAGCAATCAATGTGATCCTATAACTAGAGTATGTTAATCTCTTTCAAGCATTAATACTCTCGAAACATTCAACACAATTAACCACTTTTAGTAATTCAATCAATCAGGTAATTAGAGTCAAGTTAATCTCTTTCAAGAATTAACGCTCTCAGAAATCCAATGATGCTTCCGTACTCAAATTCAATTCTGCTAATCGTATGTGTGCCTCTAGTAAGTAAATCTCTCGATCCATACCCCTATTTGCATATAATTAATCCATGATATTGGCCAATTACACAAATTAATGATCAAAACATATCAATCAGAATTAACCATAACCAATCAAACCACTATGAAAATCATGCCAATATTAGTGCAAACATGGCTTCCCTTTAAGCCCTAGAAATAACTACTCGCTAATAATTAAACAAGTAAAACAACTAGTAAAACAAGAAAACATAATTAAACTAATAAGAACAAAGAAAAGATTAAGAGAACAAAACCTTCAAACTTCAATGTTGTCACCCAAAAGAAGAGTCATGGTGTTTCTCTACATCTCCCACTAATAATACTAATCTACTCTAAACTATATTATCTGATCTAATATTTTACATCCTTTTCTCTCCCCCTTAAAATAATACCCTAGATGTGTTTATATAGGCTATAAAAGTCTTGCCCAATAAAAGTATTTTAATACTCTAAATAAATTACAAGTAGGATTCCATAACTGAATAGGATTCCTTAATTAAAATTCGTAACTATATTTACTCCTCTGTTTCTGGGCTCTTCCAATTGGATTTTGCTTATTAGACCACCTCTGAATTAAAGAAAATTCCACAAGCTTCGTGTGGACAGTAAGATCGTCAAATTCTGACTTCTGGAACTCAAGATATGACCCAAACAGTGTTAGACAGCCCGTGTAGCCCAATAATACGAATTTTCTCCTATTTTATCTCCAAAATAGCTCTTTTTGCTCCAAATCCTTCTAAGTCATGAATTATTTATTTCCTACAATAAAACAATCAAATCTATTAAATAAAAATCCAAATCAATGCAAAACACAATAAATATGAGAATAAAATCATCTAGAATATATATAAAAATATACTCTATCAAACATCCCCACACTAAGCATTTGCACGTCCTCGGGCAAATAAGTGAAATAAAAACTAAGTCCTAACAAACATCACTTTCGTAGATGACACGATTGCATTGAACGTATGCAACAAGCCGTTAAACCCCTAGGCAGCCCTAGTAGGACGAGTGTTGTCTCGTGAGGGTTTATAGTGAATATACCCACAAAATTCATCTAACCATGCAAAAGATCAATGCTAACACAACACCACACACACAAGTCCTCTCATGCCACATCAACTTAAGAATCAAAGTAAACATACGATGTCTTGGTGTCGAAAGTGCAAGTATTCACGTAGTCTACTCAACCAACATGCAGAAGGTCATAAAAATTCATGTCAAGTGTAAAAATCGTTGGTAATCATGCTAAGCCCACAAGAAATACATCTTTAAGTCTAAACCTGGGATCTACTATGCCAAAACAAGTAATAACTCACCTTTCACTCAAAAACGAAATATTCACTCAAGAACAAGGGTAAGTGTATCACAAAATTCCAACAAAATCATAAGCACAACTTGACACTCGCAATCAATCTCACTCTCAACACAACATACATCACTGATGACAATCAAAAGGTCTTTATTCGGGTTGTAGCGTGGGCTAGGGACCAGGTATGTCAAGTAAAGCTAAAACAGGTTAAATGTCAAAAGCTAGTACCCAACAATAATCATTATTCAATTCCCTTTCTATTAAAACAAATACTTCCCCACACTTGGATTTTTCAATAACCCTTACATAATAACTTGACTAGTCGAATGAAGAAGGATCATACAAACATAAGAATGCTCTCAAATTTATTTATTTCTTTTTTTTTCTTTTTTTTTTTCTGAGAGACAAGGAATAAACACAATGATCCATAGATATTTTTATGAATTTCGACTAACAAGCATCAACCCAAAATCAATATTCCCCAATGGTATGATCATCAATAACCCCCTTTTATGAACACCTTATTACTCCCTTAAACACGATACTAGCCTTTGATAATTTAGGTTCAAATTCAATGTAAGGCCAATAGAATAAAAAGGATAATGGCAAGTAATGTGGTGTGTCACCGAAAGAATAGGATTAGGCTCAAAGGGTTAACTAATTGATCATGTATAAAAGGTGTGGAAATATGGGAAATACGAGGTTAAACCTATTGCCTTTATCATCTTATCATCAAGTAATGTCATGCATTTCAAGAAAGATCTCAAGTAAGTGCTAGCAATGTAAACAACATGTGGACACTCAAGCAAACGAAAAATCATGCAAAAGATATGCATATAGGCTCAAAACTCACTTGGTGTGACAAAACATAATCAATCCCAAGTAACAAGACTCTCTAACGCATCTACTTGTACTCAAAGCATGTAAACCAAGTCATCTTGCACATATTCATGTCATTCTAATCACTTACAACATCCAATTAAGTCTATCAGCTTCAACTTGCTAGTGAAAGTGTGTGCACAAGAACAAAGAATATCACTTCTCAATCAAAAGCGTCAACAACACAAAATTTCTATCAAGCATGGGTACAAATGCAACTATTATGGACTCACATGATAATAATACGAACAAACATGCATGAATTACAACTAAAATGCAAACATGATATCCTATATGAACACATAATACAACAACTACTAATCCCTCAAACCACCCCCAAACTTAAAATATTCAATGTCCGCATTGAATGAAAGTAAATAGGAGGGATAGTAGGAAACATACCTAATCATCGAAACACATGGGTTGCCTCCCACAAAGAGCTTCTGTAACGTCAATAGCTTGACCTCCTCAAAAATACTCCGGTAAAGGCGTAATATCCACTTTCTCGATCATAAACTCGCCACCACAAAAAGTATCAAGAGTGTTAGTGGTTGTCTTTATCCTGCAGAAAGTCTCCAAACAAGCATCAGTAAAATAAAATATGTCATTAATAAACAATAGAGAGAGTGCTTATGCAGTTTTGGAAAACTTTATGATAAAACAGCGATAAAATTCAACACCACGAAAATATTGAACTCCCTTGACATAAGGTGGAGGTTCTGGTGGTGGCTTTTCTTCACTCCTCACTTTCACTAGAGTCATTCGGACATCTTGGCTTATCACATCATTGGCTAATAAGACACTTCCATCTTCTCCCTCTTCTCGAGCTTGAAACGTAGGGGCCACTTTGTATGGATCCTCAACCAGAATTTGAGAAATATCATTTTGGACAATATTTGTTATCACATCAACCTTGAAATAAGTGTTCTTGAGCAATGAAGCCTTGTAAGTAGAGGCTAGATCGAGAGCAAATTTATCAATACATGGTAGCTGAGGCACAGGTTGTGGAAGAGAAACAACAACCATCTCTGTATTGCTTTCCTTTGTCACCTCATCATCAGTCACATTGTCCTTGGTAGCAGCAACATCATTGATCTCGTCATCGGTGGCATGCTCCTTCTCTTTATCAATGGCCTCATCATCAACATACATGGAGAAACTATCATATTCCTGATCGCTTGTGAGATTGATAGCAGTCAGGTCCTCTTCGGATCGGATAGATGATGATTGTAAATAGTCGAGCTGCCCTGTAGTAGAAGAGTTAGCCAACTGTGCAATTTGAGATTCAATCGCCAAACTTTGAGTTTCTAATTCTTTAAAACTCTTTAGCATTTTATTCAAGATATCCCACATCTCATTTGTCTGATCAGCTTGCACATCTACACTGGATTGAGAAACATGTAGATCTTCTTGTAGAGGAGGATATTGATATTCTTGCTGTGGCGGCTGCTCATATGACTGATAATATTGTTGCTGATTATGATATGAAAAATTTTGAGCACCATTGTCCTGGTAGTAGAAATCTGGTTGATTCACGCATTCTTGATCAAAAGTGTTTGAATACTGATTGTACCCATATCCTTCTTCAAAAGAATTCATTTGTCCCAACTGAGCATTCTGAGAATTATAGAAATTGTAAGAGCATTCAAAACCAAAGTGACCCTGCACACCGCAAATTTGACAGAAGTTGTAAGTTTTAGGGGCCACTTGTGACATCTCATTGATACTTATTAGACGCATAGTGGGCTCTGTAGGATTGAATGAGGCAATTTCTTGAGTATGTGCCTCTACTAGGGAAGATAATAGTGCAAAAGTATCAACTTCACCCATTGCAAACCTGTAGACACTCAACAAAGCCAAGAAAACGCAGTAAAATTTGCCTCAATTGGAACAAAGGTTCCAACGAGACAATGGAAACAATCTAAACAACTAAATTAAAATCAATAGAAACAAGCTGTCTCCCCGGCAGCGGCGCCAAAAACTTGATGTGTCAAATTATACCTAACCGCAAGCGCACGGTGTCTATTGCTAGTACAGATGGCAAGCGGGTCGAATCCACAAGGAGACAGGTTCTACTAATTCCTTTTCAGTTATCGCTAATTGTTTCAAGGGTCATACGAATATGTGAAATTATTAATTAACTAATTAAACTAAATTAACACTAATTAAACAGATGATAAACAAATTATTTAAAACCTAGGGCAATCAGGTCCACCATGCTTACACAATTGGCTCTTAAGCTAAAGCAATCAATGTGATCCTATAACTAGAGTATGTTAATCTCTTTCAAGCATTAATACTCTCGAAACATTCAACACAATTAACCACTTTTAGTAATTCAATCAATCAGGTAATTAGAGTCAAGTTAATCTCTTTCAAGAATTAACGCTCTCAGAAATCCAATGATGCTTCCGCACTCAAATTCAATTCTGCTAATCGTATGTGTGCCTCTAGTAAGTAAATCTCTCGATCCATACCCCTATTTGCATATAATTAATCCATGATATTGGCCAATTACACAAATTAATGATTAAAACATATCAATCAGAATTAACCATAACCAATCAAACCACTATGAAAATCATGCTAATATTAGTGCAAACATGGCTTCCCTTTAAGCCCTAGAAATAACTACTCGCTAATAATTAAACAAGTAAAACAACTAGTAAAACAAGAAAACATAATTAAACTAATAAGAACAAAGAAAAGATTAAGAGAACAAAACCTTCAAACTTCAATGTTGTCACCCAAAAGAAGAGTCATGGTGTTTCTCTACATCTCCCACTAATAATACTAATCTACTCTAAACTATATTATCTGATCTAATATTTTACATCCTTTTCTTTCCCCCTTAAAATAATACCCTAGATATGTTTATATAGGCTATAAAAGTCTTGCCCAATAAAAGTATTTTAATACTCTAAATAAATTACAAGTAGGATTCCATAACTGAATAGGATTCCTTAATTAAAATTCGTAACTATATTTACTCCTCTGTTTCTGGGCTCTTCCAATTGGATTTTGCTTATTAGACCACCTCTGAATTAAAGAAAATTCCACAAGCTTCGCGTGGACAGTAAGATCGTCAAATTATGACTTCTGGAACTCAAGATATGACCCAAACAGTGTTAGACAGCCCGTGTAGCCCAATAATACGAATTTTCTCCTATTTTATCTCCAAAATAGCTCTTTTTGCTCCAAATCCTTCCAAGTCATGAATTATTTATTTCCTACAATAAAACAATCAAATCTATTAAATAAAAATCCAAATCAATGCAAAACACAATAAATATGAGAATAAAATCATCTAGAATATATATAAAAATATACTCTATCAAATCCACAGCTAGCAAGATGTACTGATTATTGCACGAAGAAACAAACGGTCCCATGAAGTCAATCCCCCAAACATCAAAGATTTCCACCTCAAGAAGCATGTTAAGAGGCATCTCGTTTCTCCTAGATATATTGTCAACCCTTTGACAGCGATCACATCTCATCACGAACTGATGAGCATCCTTAAACAAGGTAGGCCAATAGAAACCTGCTTGAAGCACACGAGCTGCTGTATTTTATCCACCATAATGGCCCCATAAATGGTTGAGTGACAATCTAGCAAAACACTCTCCGTCTCACTATACGGAATGCATCGTCTGATTTATTGTTTGGGCCATATCTTGAGTTCTACAAGTCCGTTTTGGATGATCTTACAGTCCACGCGAAGCTAACGAGATTCTTTATCATTCTAAAGTGGTCCAGAGGTCCAAATACAACTGGAGTGGCTCAGAAATACTGAAGAAAAAAGTCATCTACGAATTTTCCTTAAAAACAGATTCAGTTTAGGAAACGTATTTTATGCTAAACTGTAGAATTCTATTTTAACTCTATTTTGGGGAATTTCTTGCTGGGCAAGACTTCTAGAGCCTATTTAAACACATCCTACTGTTATGCAAAATTTACGCAAGCGCACGTTGTCACAAGTAATATATGATTAAATCAAGTTCGTTCCCACAGAGATCTAGAATGGTGTTCAATTCAATTAATGTACCTATACACCGATGTATTGTTTTTATCCACTGCTAAGACAAATAACAAATTGGATTTTTATTAACTACTAAATTAATTATCAAACTAAAGATTAACTAATTAAAGAGATTAAATTCGAATTACTAATATGAGAATAAAACATGGAATCCTAGTTTCATCATCTACTTCACTTAGAGTTGCAGCCTTTAATTAAAACATGCGATGGTTTTGATATCTGATCGAATAACACGAAAAGAGTAAAAGTTACCTCTCGGTATACTAGTACCAATCTACGCATACATCCACAAAAGAGATAGAAGACGAGTAGGCACCTATTATGTTTAGACCCTATATCTCTATAGAATTTGAAAACATAAAGGTTGAAGCACAAGTTATCCACTTAGATCACATAGGGTAGCATAATATCTCTATTCATGCCACAAATCATGATGCTTAACATCAACCTATCCTATGCTAGCATGGCAAGTTCTAAATCTCAAGATCCACTCTCGTTTAGCAAGAGATTAACAATTCAATTTAGATGTTAGCTACGCATCCAAAAGCATTAAGATTAACCATACGAGGATATCAAGAATTCACCACACATAAATCTTTAAGGCATGCAAACTACTAAGCTACATAGATAAATCCACTAGGATCCCATGACAACGATTAGCCCATAATTGAACCGTTCATCGTCATGGGATTTGATGAAGACATGGTAATTAACAATATATAAAAGAAAGGAATAATGATATTAATAGAAAAAGAGTTGAGAAACAAATCTATGATTCAACGTATACAAAAGATGAAGTAGGTTGAGATCCGTGCTTGTCACCGAGCTTGAATCCTTTTCCACTTTTCTCCCTTGCTAAACTAACTTACAATAATAATAATGCTAGGATAAATCTCTATTTTACAAGGCTAAGATGTGTTTATATAAGCCTACATATCTTGCCCAACAAGAAAAACAACCTAAAAATACAATTGGAAATAGGTTTGGGTGTCAAAAATATAGTTAAAATTCGAAATAGGGCAAAAAGGGAATTTTTCAGCAAAACTGGCCGCACCAGCGCAGCCTGCGCTTCAAGCTGCGCAGCCTGCGCTCCTCTCCCTGTTCTGGCACTGTGCAGGCGCAGCCTGCGCTCTGTAGAGCGCTGCCAGCGCTCCTCTGGCTGGTGGTGGCTCGTTTTCTGCAGTTTTTCTTCGTTTTTTCGTCCGTTTTCTTCCGTTCCTTTTGCATTCACTTCCCGTCTTCTTCGTGCCAATGTCTTGAACACTCTTGGTAGTTAATATTAAGTCACCATTCTTCATTCCTTAGCATAATCAACTCCAAAATCAACGGAAAATTCACCCTTAATCGATATTTCTCCAAACCTACGCAATTAAATAAAACACATCAAAAATACCACAAACTTGAGTCCAAGTACACCAATCAAAACTGGTTGCACCAGCGTAGCCTGCGCTTCAAGCTGCGCAGCCTGCGCTCCTCTCCCTGTTCTGGCACTGTGCAGGCGCAGCCTGCGCTCTGTAGAGCGCTGCCAGCGCTCCTCTGGCTGGTGGTGGCTCGTTTTCTGCAGTTTTTCTTCGTTTTTTCGTCTGTTTTCTTCCGTTCCTTTTGCATTCACTTCCCGTCTTCTTCGTGCCAATGTCTTGAACACTCTTGGTAGTTAATATTAAGTCATCATTCTTCATTCCTTAGCATAATCAACTCCAAAATCAACGGAAAATTCACCCTTAATCGATATTTCTCCAAACCTACGCAATTAAATAAAACACATCAAAAATACCACAAACTTGAGTCCAAGTACACCAATTTAAGCCGATATGGAACGTTCCAAGTGGATATAAAATCCACTTATCACCTACCATTGTAATTTGTATCATTAGTTAGCATATTATAACATAGAATTCATATCTTGTTTCATTATCATGGTTTCACTTGATCCCATGATGACGAGAGGTTCAATAACGAACTAATCATTGTGTGATGAACAGCCTAATTACTTATAATAATGAATTGAAACAAACAGCACTCTCTTGCATATAACAAAAATAGAGTCGATTGAATTAAACTGAATTACACGATATCTGGTATTTCGAGCAACCAGTCGCTCCCAGGTTTTAACAATAAAAGAAATACATAATTCACTCGATACCCTCATTCTTCTCATTTCCCCTCTTTTATTCTGCACGTTCTAAGCTTTCTTGGGCCTCTCATTGGGCCTACTTCTGGCTTGGGCCAGTCCATTACAATACCCCGCTCCCAAAGAACGACCTTGTCCTCAAGGTCGAAGGTGATACCCCACCAGCCTTCAATTAGGTGGACAATTTGTTGCAAGCACTTGACAATTTGAAACGTAGAAGAGCAAGGGGGAAGTTTGAAGTCAACAAGTTTCTCAAGGTCGCTTCCTCTTCTTCGTTTTCAATTTCATAAACTCGTCGGATTCCACTGCCAGGAGAAGATAATTGTGATCTTCAATGAATCCAGTGTCAAATACATCTAAAAAGAACTTAGCTCTCTCTAGTGACATTAGTAGATGGTCTTTCATTTTCTGCACATCTTCCAAATTTTGATCTTCAAGGAACAGCTTAAGCAAATTCATGTCTAAAGCAACTTCCAAGACTTCTTTCTGAAATTCACTTTCCTTGAGATATGTCTCAAACTTGGTCACAACTGACAACATAGATTGAAGATTTTGCTCAACTGAATGTGCTTTGAAGAATTTCCTGAAGAACATTGGCTCACTTCCTTCTAATATAGTGAAGATGGAAAAGGAGGATATATCCTTGATACCCAGGTAAACCCATTTCAGATAGTCCTCTGCAACATTGAGAGCATTGAAGTGATCCTTTAAGCCATACTTTAGGAAGCTCATTTGCCCCACCCAAATATGTATCTGAAACTTAAACTCCAGAAGGTACATGCTTTCAGTATGCAGAGAGTCCTTGTCGAAGTGCAGTATCTGATCGAACTTAAAAGTTGAGGAATCTTGTGTATAACAGTCGTACAGACGAGGTCCAAGTTGTGCATTATTATCCTTCCTTGCAATTATTTGACTGTCGTAGTCATGTTTCCCACCCAAATGGTCCCAGAACATTTTAGATTCAGAACCTTCCATTTCTCGTTGGGAATCAACGTTTGGCTTAAACAAGTTTAACTTTCGCTTAAGAAGCTTATGGTCCTCTGGAGTTGTAGCTTTCCCAAACCACGTAAAACAAGAGGATCCACTTTGCAAGATGTAGCAATATGAGGAATGTAAAGATGAAGCCACAGCTTCAACTTGAATGGCTTTCATGTTTTCTGATCCAATCTTTTGAACTTGAAACAGGGCAAGCCTAGCCTCCGAATGAGTGACATCTGGAAGTCCCACATCGGTTATATATTGCTTGTATCCCGTACTAGTACCTCCCTTACACATAATGAGATTCTAGAAGACTGAAAGGATCCCGATAGGTTCATTTCCCTCAAATATGGACATCTGCACAGACCAAAAGTTAAGTGACCCGGCTATCATCCATGCTTCTATAGTAGCGGATAGTTTATCTTTCTTTAGACTTTGACGTCCAAACCATGTCCCCACAACATGCTGGTCTCCTAGTTCCCCAGTGAAGCTGTAGCTAAAGATATAACAATCCCCGCTATATAACTTTATCACTTCAGAACCCATAAGAGGACTTCTTCCATCACCATCCAAACGCCAAAAATTCAAGCTTGCAATGGAGTCATCATGAGCTGCTTTTAAAAGTCTCTTCGAATTAACCCCAGCACCAGCACCATCACCTTCTTCTTTACTGTCCTTTGAAACCACCACATCTTTCTTATCCAGCCAGTGCCCAAATTCTGATCGAAACCTGACTCTCTTAAACCCCTTTATAACATGTATTACCATACACTCTGACTGGTGAAATGAACAAGCTAATTCCTTTGCAGCCATACATGCAATTTTGCTCTCTTCAAGAGGCGAGTGTATCCCCATCCACACATAAACTTCCATCCTATACTCCGAATACTCCGACTCCAACTGAAGTACATAGCAATTATTGGTCTGTAAGATATCCCTTTTCAAGCAAACTTCCAAAGCTTTAAGTTGCCCACCTTCCTCATGCCCAACATAGCCAGGTGGAGCTCCAATTAATCGAACAACAGAGTGCTGCTCTATATATTCGAACATATCATTCTTGAACAACAGTTTATCATCGTCAAATGGTTGTTCTGCAAGAGGCTTAGCAAGCTCTATTTTCACCTCTCCAACCCGAGCTTTGCTAATTTTATCCTTCTCATTCTCAAAGGCATGAAGCTCAATTTCTAAATGCATTAATTTCCTCTCCAGATTATCAATTTCTTCGGGCTGACTATCGAGTTTACTCGCATATTTACCGTACTCATTCTCATGAAGCTTATAAACCATAACCATATTACAATGTATTTTCAAAGCATTATAATACGGATTGAGAGAGCAGATGCGAGGATTTGTACCTTTCAAGATCGATCGTGGAGCTTTTTGATCAAATACTCTCTCAGGCTTTTCATCAAACACTTGCAATGCGGGCACCTCGGGTAGCAATTCTGTCACATCGAAGTATATCTCCTTTGAGTGGGCACTTTCTTCAACCTTATCACTTTCTTCACCCTCCTGATTTGGTAAATGGGATGTGGTCTCCAAGAATTTCTCGACTGACTTCGAAGCCATCCCTTTTACCCTCTCTTTTACTAACTCTTTTGGATCAAGGTTTCCCCAATTCCTCCCCTGTTGGCATTTTTCACCAGCATCATCTCCATTCACACAGGTATTGCCCATATTACAACCACCCAAATCCGACTCGACTCCCGAGTTATTAGGTCATCCCCCGTTCCTCTCCTCAATCCCGTTACTCATGCCCTTACCATCTAACCCAGACAACGGACCCCCAAACACATGGTGACTGTCCTGAACCATTATCGACGAAAGAGAAGAACGTACCCCCTGTTGATACCTTAATTGCTCTTCCTTGAAAGTGTTCATCAACATCTCCTGTTGTTCACAAAATCGATCTATACAAGCTTCCAATCATTGCGATGTCTCGTCCATGGTGTGGGTAAGACGCTCGATTAAGGACTGTTGATTCACACCCAGTAGACCCATTAGATCGATGCTCTGATACCACTTGTGATGAACAGCCTAATTACTTATGATAATGAATTGAAACAAACAGCACTCTCTTGCATATAACAAAAATATAGTCGATCGAATTAAACTGAATTACACGATATCAGGTATTTCGAGCAACCAGTCGCTCCCAGGTTTTAACAATAAAAGAAATACACAATTCACTCGATACCCTCATTCTTCCCATTTCCCCTCTTTTATTCTACACGTTCTAAGCTTTCTTGGGCCTCTCATTGGGCCTACTTCTGGCTTGGGCCAGTCCATTACACATTGTCATGGGATTCTAATGGAATTATCTATGGAGCTTAGTATCTTGATGTTTTAAAGATCTGTGTGTGATGTATATCTGATATCCTCGTATGGTTATGCTTAATTATTAGATGCGTCGCGAACATCTAGTCTGTTATCTCTTGTGAAGTGAAAGTGGATCTTGAGATTTAGAACTTGCCATGCTAGCATAGGTTCATAATTTTTTATCAATATGATTCGTAGTGTGAGATGAAAATACTTATACTGCCCTGTGTGATCTTTGTGGATAACTTGTTCTTCAACCGTTATGTTTTTAAATTCTATAGACATATAGGGTCTAAGCATAATTGATGTCTATTCATCTTCTATCTCTTTTATGGAAGTATGGGTAGTTTGGTATACGTATGCTGATAGGTAGCGTGTACTTGTTTCGTGTTGTCCGATCAGATATCATAACCATTGCATATAGTGATTAAAGGCGTCAGATCTAAGCAAAGTATTTAATGAAGTTAGGATCCAATGTTTTCTCTAGCATAAGTAATTCGATTTTAATTCTCATTAGTTAGTAATTCTTAGTTTTGTTAATTTGCTTCTTAGTTAATTTTAGTTAATCAAAACCCAGTCTTGTTAATTGTCTTAGCAGTGAATAAAAACCATACATTGTTGCATAGGTACATCTACTGAATTGAAACCTAAACTAAATCTCTGTGGGAACGAACTCAATTTATATCTATATTACTTGTGGCCACGTACGCTTGCGTGATTTAGTGCAAACAGTCACAGATCTCGATAAAGTCCCGGATGTGCATATTAGGATCCTCCGTAGGAGCACCCCCAAACTGAACCGAATTCTGTACCATCTGAATTGTGCTCGGCTTGATTTCAAAGTTGTTAGCTATAATAGCTGGCCTGACAATGCTAGACTGGATGTCATTAATCTTTGGATGAGAATAGTCCTTCAAAGCCTTAACTGCTGCTGCATCACCCATCTCTAATGTAGTTTCAAATTCCTCTTCGCTTTTATCTACTACAAGATCGTCTTCCGCAAACGTGTTCGCATACACGTTCGAGTACCTGAAACACCACGAAACAAACAAACTAAGTAAGAAATCCGAGTCAATGAACGCTAACGACCACTATTGACAAGCACATAAACTAAAAATAAAACACCGATGGTCCCCGGCAATGGCGCCAAAAACTTGTTTGCACTAAATCATGCAAGTGTACGTGGTCACAAGTAATACAGATATAAATCAAGTTCGTTCCACAGAGATCTGGTTTAGGTTTCAATTCAGTAGATGTGCCTATGCAACAATGTATGGTTTTAACTCACTGCTAAGACAAATAACAATTAGGGGTTTTTGATTATATAAGTTAAACTAAGATGTAAATTATTAAACTAAAAATTAATTAACTAATGAGATTTAAAACTGATTTACTTATATGAGAATAAACATGGGATCCTAACTTCATTAAATACTTCGCTTGGATCTGACGCCTTTAATCACTATATGCAATGGTTATGATATCTGATCGGATAACACGAAACAAGTACACGCTACCTGTCAGCATACGTATACCAAACTATCCATACATCCACAAAAGAGATAGAAGATGAATAGACACCAATTATGCTTAGACCTTATATGTCTATAGAATTTAAAACATAACGGTTGAAGAGCAAGTTATCCATAAAGATCACACATGGCAATATAAGTATTTCATCTTACACTACGAATCATGTTGATAAACAATCATGAACCTATTCTAGCATGGCAAGTTCTAAATCTCAAGATCCACTTTCACTTCACAAGAGATTAACAAATTAGATGTTTGCTACGCATCTATCAATTAAGCATAACCATACGAGGATATCAGATATACATCACACGCAGATCTTTAAAGCATCAAGATACTAAAGCTCCATAAATAAATCCGTTAGAATCCCATGACAACAATTAGTTCATAATTGAACCGTTCGTCACCATGGGATTTGATGAAAACATGATATTAAATAAGATATGAAAGAAAGTAATAATATTAATAAAACAAAGAGTTGAGAAAACAAATCTATAATCCAAGTATCGCCTAAGAAAAGAGTACAAAAGATGAAGTAGATCTAGATCCGTTGCTTGTCACGAGCTTGAATCCTTCTCCGCTTTTCTCCCTTGCAATTCTAAGTTATGATATGTAATTATAAAAATTACAATGGTAGGATGTGTTTAAATAGGGCCTAGAAGTCTTGCCCAACAATAAAATACCCTATAATACAATTAGAATTCGAATAAACTACCTAAAATACAATTAGAATTCGAATAGGGGCAAAACAGGAATTTTTCAGCAATTTTCTGGCCGACCGCGCGCTGCCTGCACTCTCACAGCGCTGCCAGCGCTTCCTTCTCTGTCCTGGGCTGCTCTGGTGCGCTGCCTGCGCTCTGCTGGCTGACAGTTTGGTTTTTCTGCAGTTTTTTCTTTGTTTCTTCTCCGTTTCTTTCGTTTCGTTTTGCAAATGTTTCCGTCTTCAATCCTCTTGACTTAAGATCTTCATGAGGGCTTAATCACAACTCCATTTTTCCTTTCAATGCACAAATCAACTCCAAATACGATGGAAACTTTAACCCTAATCGACATTTCTACAATCCTGCACATTTAAACAAAACACATCAAAACTACCACAAACTTGAGGCCAAGTGAATCAATTTAAGCCGATTTGGAACGCTCCAAGTGGATATAAAATCCACTTATCAAAAGTTCATCATAAGTTACAAATTAAACAATCTTAACAACTAAAAGTTAACATATCAAGCTAAAATAGGGTTAAATTTAAACCCAAGTTCACGTCAAGATGATGGCCAACAGTAACCATAACAACACTTCTAAATTTCTTTCTCTTTACCACCGGCCAACGTTATGCTGAAGACTGATTTTGATCATCCCCTCTAGCTCGATTTAGCCCCAATCAGGCATGTTCTGGTTACGTTCATCCTTATGCTTTGCATTATCTCCATCACATAGGATAGCCTGGCACCCTACTTCGCACTTCCATGGTATAGTCAGATCAACCAAGTCTTGTATTTGTGGTGCCTCGCAAGGTCCTCCACCATGTCCCCTCAAGTTCCCTGTTAATTTCTTTTTAATATCCGACCAGTTCCTTCGCACTTTTGCAGCAACACCTTAACAGCTGCATCCACAACCCTACACTTAACCCTCTTCCTATTGATCAACTTCATAGAGAACAGAAGATTGGCATCTTCACCAAATTCTTGGTATCTAGTGTCCTCCTCTGGGCCGACATAGACATGTATAAGTCAATAAAATCTCACCACATTAAAATGACGATTATGGTCAGAACCAACATAAGTACGGCTCACAAACTCCCAGAAAATAGTCAGTTGATGCAAACCCTCTTTGGACCAGAAAGAAGCCTCTCTAAGTTGAAACCACAATTTGATAAATTCACAGGCACATTTAACGAAGTAAAAATTGTCATTCCAACATTCAAAACGGATTTTATATCAAAGTGGCCATCCAATGCATTCAAATGTCTCAAATAGACCATCCATTTAAAAACGATATCATTTAAAACATTTAATTGTGCATATATAATACTCTATTAATTATCTATTTTATGACTAGACGGAAAACCGAAGTGTCAAAATACGTGACACGTTTCAATTGAGCTGGACTCCAGCGGCTAGTTAATGGTGTATGTATACGATACATACACCATATTACTAGGGTTCATGTGCTCTTAGCTTTTCTTGCATAATTGTGTATTATTTTTTTAATTCCTCTTTAATTTAACATCATCGTGCAATAACTTGAAGGAGTCCCATGGTTGAAGACGAAGTGCTTTGCGATCAATACAATATGCACAAGATAACATTACAAAATGGATGCTAAGTAATGAAAAGTACCTTGTTCGATTGAAGTGAATACGAATGATTTTTTATTTGCAAATGCTTGAATGGTAGCCTTCAACATTGATCCTTACTTCAAATACTCGATAATAATGATTGCAGTCAATATCCTTAGGGTTTATGCTTTATCCCCAATTTTCTTTATCCCATATAATGTTCAATTAGAATTTCTTTAATCTAATGTGGTGTTATAACCCGCCTAATGCCCTATATCTTACTATTTTAATCCTGCCTAAAATTTATGTGTTTTCATATCAATTTATTCTTTAATTCAATTTCCATGTAGTGAAATACGTGGATGCAACGTGGCATCACACGTCAACTAACGGACGGAAATTTTAAATTTTTAACAATTTTTGTCTAGTTTTCTGACATCATCTAACGGAATGATATGTACAATTAAATGTGTTAAATTATATCGTTTTTAAATGGCTGGTCTACTTGAGACATCTGAATGGAATGAGTGGTCACTTTATTATAAAACCCGTTTCAAAACTTGTCTTAACGAAAGCAACAAACAAGATCCATTCTTAACCACCTTATACAGATTCTTTACAAATGTAATCACGAACCTAAGTGCTCAGAAAGCTCTCAAATTCATACAACTATTTTTCGATAAGTAAGTATCATCCAATTACACAATAAGAGGAATACTAAATTCACATGTCCTTAAGATGTAGTCTCATTGAATAATCTTCGACAGCTTCATTTGAACATGAGAAGCCTCATAATCAATTACAAGAGTAAATGAGAATTTAAGTTCAGGAAAAAACATCTTCTTCAACAAACATCCTTTCACTTTTGACAAGAAAAGCATAAATGTTTCCCAACTAGTCAAAGATTGGTCGCACAAAAATAAAAAAATTAGATTCCAAAGTTTTCAAGTCACAATAATCATTCTTAATGCAGAAACCCAGATAACAATGATGTTGCAAAGGATCAAACACCACATTTCTAGAATACCCAATACCTAAGGACTGAACAACCAAAGATTTAACACAAAAATTATCTTTTGTTCTAATTAGAGCATTTTATGACCTAGTAGAATCGACGTCTAAAACACTTGAACTAAAGAAATTAGGAAAAACCCGTGAAAGATTCAATGAATCAAGCTTGAAGCCAAACTTGGAGTCAAGGGTAGTAGTCGTGAGATCCAGGACCTTTAAGGTTTGTGGCGTGTGATAGATCCAAATGGCCAAGAAGGTGAAAACTATGGTAAATCGATCATCTAAGATGATCCCCAAGAACGTCATAAAAACACCTTCTTGGAATCAATAAATGTCTGCTATAATTTTTTTTATAACGATTGAATGACATAAATATTCATAATGAGCTTCATGCTTATTTTGCGTACAACAGTTAAATTACTAAAATTCCCTTCCATGAATTATACACTTGTGCAGTTGTGCCAGTTTTGAATATGATGTTATGGTACAGCTGAGTTAGGAGGTGGATATAAAAAGGAGGACTTACTATTTGGAGATGAATTCTTTTCTACTTTTGAGAGTGTTGTCTTGTGTGGATGAGGTAGTTGAATTCTATTTTGACATCAATATTACCCTTTTTTTCTTTGTTTCATTTTATGTTTGATGGGATTGTTAAGCCTTGACTAACATTAATCAATTTTTGCAATTTTAGAAGAATGTTAGTAGTGGTGGGTATGAAGAAGGATTCAAATTACCAAGTTCTAAAAATAAACAAGATATAATTTCTCTATGTATCCTCAATGTTTTTCTATTATTTTCGAACTGATGCTCAAGCCTTCCTTTTGATTTGGGAATTAGGTCGAGAGAGTGTTTGATGGTTTTTAGCAAGCGGGAGTCCGTGTTACTACACCACCCCAACCCCAAAAGCTTCTTTAGAGTGTATGCACCGGGTGAAATAAATAGGTGATTCGTGAGCCTTTTCAATTCTATTATTTAAAAGTAGTATGCAGCGCTTTGATTTTGACTCTATCAATAATTGCTGCCCCATCTATTCATCAAACATTCCTTTGATTTTCAACGGACCTATTAATGATATCAATTTATGAGGTGTACAAAATGAAACAACTTTTATTGTAGTTCATGGTGTATAATGGCTAAACTGTCTCCAACAACTATAATTTAAAGTACTAGTGAACATAATTTTGGCTTATAAATGACAATATTTATTTTCATTTATAACATAATTTTTTACACACTTATATTTTCTTACATATTTTGTGGTTTATACATACCAATTTTATATCCCGTGCAATTCACATGTTACTTTTAATATTTTTAAATTCATTTTGTTATAAATTTTTGAGATATAATGTATTTTTAAATAAATTAAACCCGTTAAAATTAATTTTATATTAAATAGGTTTAGAGATTTATTTTAATAAAATAGTTATATGTGTTTTAATTAAAATTGTTTTATAAAAATAATTAGGCTTGTTGTAATATGTTTTAAATAAAATTTAATAAAACCCTTAAAAAAGATTGCTAAAATAATTATGATCTTTTTCATTTTTTATAGGTAAAATAATTATGATCTAAATATGTGTTTATATTCTATTTTGTGCTAAATAGTGAAAATTAAGTAATAAATCCAAGCTTCCATACTTAAATTTCAATATTGAGCCTTATTACGTGTTGTGCTCAAAATCTCTATGGGCAAGATTTAGATCCATTAAAATATATGGTCCAATCCATAAGCAGCGTATGAGTTAGAAGACAAATCCAGTACGAGAAATGAAGACCATACATGAAATAGTCAAAAGATTATAAGTATCATGAGATTCCTTATGAACCAATGGCTGAGTAGATTGCGAATGGAACAGGTTTCTCCCCAAAGAAGAGTTCGAGTCAACCAAGTAACATCAATGGAAACAACAAAGAATAGATGGGAACCTCTGAAAGGTTCCCCATACTAATATACTCACTCTATCCCAAATTTTTTGTCATGTTTGACTTTTTGTGGCCAAATTGACCAAACATTGACTAATATTTACGTATCATTCTTTTATAGTTTACAAAATCTGAAAAATACATATTAAAGTATATTAGATGTACTTTATAATGATATAATTTTTATCATAACTTATGTAATATTTGGTCAAAATTTGATCAATATGATCATTTTAAATTAATTTTCTCAAACCCGTACTTCGCACGGATTATTATCTAGTTTGAATAAATTCCAAATCCAAATTCTTACTAATTCTCAAACGCCTGATTTGATCAAATTCAGAATTTAAAATGAAATTAATGTATCCAAACAAATCGACCATATACATATTTCGTTCATTTGGTCGATAGTAGATGGTCAGTAACGTCTAGGGGCGAAAACGAGTCGAATATGTGTAAATAGTAGTATAATCAGATTCGACTCGAATTTATAATTACTAATTTGGATCCGGTCCGAATTCGAATTAATATGTTAATATTGTACACAAATTCTACTCAAATTCGAATATGAATGTTCGTATTCAATTCGGTTCAACTCGATTGAGTACAGAACTTCTCGTTTTTGGATATTTGAATTCGTTTAAAATAATCTTAAAAGATTAAGAATATTGGAATAATTATTTACAAAAAATTAAAATATGGTAATTTGTAAAATATCATTTTAACATATATTTTTTATGTATAATATATAATACATACATAACGTACGGATTCTAATCGAATACGTATAACAAACACATAATCAAGTACTCTAATATTATTCGAGCTATTCTATATCAAAAATGAATGAATACTGAGTGATGAGATTTGACTCGATATTTGTTCGAATTATAAAATAAGATTCGAATTCACTCGTTTATTGTATGAATATGAATAATATTCATTTTTAACGAGTCGAATCCAAATTCAAACCCGAATTACTCGGATTCGTTTCAAACCCTAGCAACGTCACAAAAAATTTGGCGGAATATTTTCATGTTATTTTCAGGGGACCAAACGAAGTCTAAGTGCAATTCCAAGTAAAAAAAAAAACATTTGTATATCTGAGGTAAATCTATACTATATTATTATAAGCAAAACAGGGTATATTTGGTTTGGTACTCTTTTTTTGGTCACTCTCTTTTCGTACTCTTTTTTTGGTCACTCTTTGATTTGGTTAAATTTCTATTATTAATAAAATTTAAAAAAAAAACACACATAGCCTAAATAATATGTATTAATATTAATATGCACCACATACACAAATATAATAATTCAAAATACAACTATAATAATTCAAAATATAAACAAAACAGTGTATATTTGGTTTGATACTCTTTTTTTTGTCATTCTTTTTTTGTACTCTTTTTTTGGTCACTCTTTGGTTTGGTTAAATATCTATTATTAATAAAATTCAAAAAAAAATACACATAGCCTAAATAATATGTATTAATATTAATATGCACCACATACACAAATATAATAATTCAAAATACAACTATAATAATTCAAAATAAATAATTTTAATAATATTTATATACATGGGATTATAAAATTATAAATTATTTTATTAATAAAAATATATATATAACTTAAAACTTTAATAATAAAATATAATTAAAAAATTTACAAGAAACCGTGTATCGTTATAGGCTATCTATGAAAGGCAGAAGTAGTTGCTTTCTGGCACAGAACAAACTAACTTGTATTGTTTGTAAAGTTCAAGAATCAAATTAGAGGATAACAATTCATTTTCTGTATGCTACCAGATGTCTTTACATAAGCAACTCTCTAAAATATATAGTATGGTAAGAAAAGCTGCCCTCATCTCATGCTATTCACACCCTGTGCCCTGTGCCGTTTACATAGAGATATCTTGGTTATGTTCAAAACCTATTCCTCTAATCGAAATTAATTAGTCGGTGCTTAATGTAGTACTCCGATCATCAGGGGCGATTCTAGAGTATAGGATGGGGTGACAAATGTCCCCCATTATTAAAAAAAAAAAATTATATGGATAAATAACATTCATTCCAACTAATATTACTTATTTACGTCAGGAAAATTTCTCCCCTGCCCTGCCCAGACGCCCAGTGCCCCCTCCTTCATGGCTTCATCCCTATTAATAGTATGGGGGATGAGTTGCTTAATGATTGTTTAATATGTTTTATAGAGAGAGATTTAGCTTCTAATATTAGTAGTGATGCTATAATACATAGTTTTCAGTCGATAAAAACTCATAGGGGAAAAGTGTAAAAGACTATGACTCATTTGATAATTTATTGCATTTTGCTTGTTGAATTTTTTTTTTTTAACTTGTACGTTATACCCCCATTTGATAATTCCTGGATTCGCCCCTGCCGATCATACGGGACATTTCACAAGTTATATTATACAAACATGTAGACCCTGAGCAAAACCCGAATGCAAAAGCTATAATATATAACTCTGGTGTAAAATGCATGAAGTGAGAGAGGTAACGTGCAATGCAAAGTGAATAAGTACTGTTTCGTCTACAGCTTGACCATCTATATATTGGTTCGGTTAGTCTGTTTTATAGCAAAATACACATGAATTACTGTCCTACTTTTATTCCTTCACTTCTTATCTACTGAAAAACAGAAACAACAATCTGCATAAATAGTTAATGTCAGTTCACCAAGCCATCAATAAATATAACTTGTTCAAAAATTGAAATGTTCCTTTTATTTTCATTTTCTCCGTAAGTCGACCTACGCAGCTACCATGGAACTTACAGGTACACACTTATTTAAATTCTCAACATACACATTATGTAATGCACATTATACATGTTACTATAAAAGACTGTGTTTTTGAGATGCCAGCAGAGGAAAAAATTGCAAAAAAAAGTTCAGATAGAGAGACTACCTAACTGATCACATGTGTGTGTCCATCAAACTGAGGCCTCAGTTCTGAAAATGAATTTAAAGATAATATTCTACAGGGCCAGGATGTAGGTTTTTTCACCACTTATTTTTCTGTTTGTCTTACTCTTTAACGACTCGTAGGCTTAGAAAATTAGGCACCATTGAGCAATGTAGCAGACAAACATAAGCTGGCCTCATCCCTTTGTATTATTCCAAAAGCATCTCATTAGGGATTTTGATAGATTCATGTAATAAAATAGAGGTGTATCCCATCCGAATTTCTCCTGTAAAAAGTTTATTACTAGGGAACTGAGAACACTAATTATTAAACTAAGGCTGCTCTGTTTCGTACAAAAACGAAATGGTGAGGAAAAAGGCTTCATTTCTGGGTTAAATACATATAAATATACTTTTGGTATATAATAAAGAAAAGGGCATGGTGGCCTGCATTCAACACTTGATTTCATAGTCAGTACCAGATTCTCTGAATTTTGTAAGAAAATGGAGTATCCACTCCCGCTTGATTTGATGACTACTAGTACTGAGTATTTAAAATCTTGACAGAAAATCGAGTAGCTAAAATAATTTTTAGTCGTATTTTTCTACATATTGATTCGTAAGTTAGGCGTACCTTTTGATTCTGCATGATGCATGGAAGGGGTTGATTATTTTCCTGACCTTAGACAGTTATACTCTTGAAGATGAGTGTGTGTGTTGTTAAACGCAAATCGCAGGTGGTGTTAAAGCTAATGACATCTCAAATACTTAATTAACTATGGGTGCTGACTTCAGATACATCAATAGGTATTTTTAATATGTAGATTAGTATTTGCATGGGAATCCATGAGAGTATAGGACTTTGTTACATACAGGTCCACAGTTATAAGATTTCCAGGGGACTGAGAAAATAAAGCATAATAGGTCCAAAGCAGTACACCCTTTTATAATCTCTCTTTCTTCCTTTTATTTGTTTGTATTCAAATATCTAATGAAGCAAAGCATCTCTTCATGCTGCACACCACTACATAACAACTGCAGTCTGCAGGGGCTTGCTTTACCCTGTAAGCATCTCTCCAGCTTCCCCTTTCCTTGGCTTCCCTTACAATTATCAACTTATTATTTGCCTCCTTTTTCAATGCATGATACACATATCTTCTAATTTATAGAATTCTCTGTATCCATGCTTTTCTAAAGCTTGAAATCTCAGTTGGGTTTCAACCATTTTTGAGACTTGAGTGTCAAAGTTTATAGGAACATTTGTTGCTTTTAAGTTCCCAACAAATAACTAAAGATGTTATCACCATTATCTAGTATCTAGAATTATTTATCAAAAGCCTCAAAATAGAGAAAAAGAGTATATTAACACCATGAATGTGTTAACAGGATCCTCACAAACTTCTTGGCATCCAGTTATGACCACAGACACGACAACCTCAAGCTACTGGTTGAATTGGAGGGTCTTAATTTGTGCCCTTTGGATCATAAGTTCTATTTCGTTGACAGTCTTTCTAATTTCAAGGTACGAAGGCCCCCGGTATTCAAGAAGTAAAAGGAGGGAAACACCAGAAGGAAAAACATCTTGTGGGGTTTTGTATGAAGATGAACTCTGGAAGCCATGCCTGAGAAGAGTACATCCAGTGTGGTTGCTTGTATATCGTCTAATCGCATTTTTTGTGCTTTTGATAATGCTAAGTTTAAATGGTGCAGTTGATGGTGGCAACATTTTTTGCTACTACACTCAGTAAGTGGTCAATTTCTTTCAAGATCCAAGCTGCTGCATGTAATCCTACTGAAAATGAGAAAAATTTCAGCTATTTCATCTAACAGTAAAAAATTGGAGTCAAAGATTTACCAGGACTTTCATATAAAGTTTTTTATCACTAATATTGGTTGTTGCAACAGGTGGACTTTTACTTTGATTACTATCTATTTTGGGGTATGTTTAACAACCTTATGTACATTGATCGTTGACATTATATTCCGCTGTCTTTTTTGAAATTTTAATGTTTTTGATTTCACATTGTAGCTCGGATCCTTGCTATCTATCTATGGCTGCTACAAGCACCACAATAGAGTGGATGGTGAAAAAATTGCTAACCTGGAGGTGGAGGGAGATGCTGAGAAAGGCACTTTGCATACTTCTGGACCACCAAAAATTACTAATGCTGCAACTTCTACTAAAATATCTGCTTGCAATGGACAAGATCGTGAAATTGCAGGTTTGTTGGGCTACGTTTTTCAAGTTATTTTCCAGGTAACCTTTCCATAAATTCATACAAACAATTTCCACTAATAATGCAACTATGAATATTTAAGTGTCGTTGCAATTCACTTTGGTTGTGATTAATCGGCTTCTCATGTTCTCCTCTCCCTCGCAAACAGATGAATGCAGGTGCGGTGCTGCTAACAGACTGTGTGTTTTGGCTCATAATTGTACCATTTCTTACCCACAAAGACTACCATCTGAATCTTGTAAGTGCATTTTGATGTGGTTCCTCTAGGCTTTGATAAGAAAGTCCAAAAGTTATTAAGCTTTTATTGCACTACTACTGTCCTATTAACTATGCAGCTAAACATTAAACTCTCTTTGCTAATATTCTCAGACTTGCTTTTTAAATAAAATTATACTTTTGCAGTTACTAGTAAGTATGCACTCGGTCAATGTCGTTTTTCTGCTTGGTGAGGCTGCATTAAATTGCTTGGTAAGTTGCGGTGTAACTCCTAATTGGGCTGGGATACTCTGTCTCCTTTCTTTGTGTCCCCTTTGTGTACCCTATTCTTTTTAATACAAAAAGAGTGCGCAGGCACTCTTTTTGTATTAAAGGCACTCTTTTTGTATTAAAAAGAATAGGGTACACAGATAAAGGAGACAGAGAATCCAGACCCCTCCTAATTGGTATAATTAGCTTTTTATAGTTTGCACCTTCATTTAAATCATGATCTTTCCTTATGGTTTGAATTTTATGCTGCATAAATTTATTTCAGCGGTTTCCTTGGTTTCGAATTGCATATTTCTTCTTCTGGACCACTGTGTACGTTATTTTCCAGTGGATTTTACACTCAGCTTTGTCAACTTGGTAAGAACGACCTCTTCATAACTTCTCCTATATGTTCTTACTTATTAGTAGTTACAAGTTACCCGACCCTGCTTTCGAGTGGTACATATTGATTATGATTGGTCTGGTTCATAAGTATGATGTTTGTGCCTAGCTTCTTAACGCGTTCTTCCCCTCTTAAAATAGGTGGCCATATCCATTTCTTGACCTATCAAATCCATATGCTCCTCTATGGTATGTAGTTTCAAGCCTTAACGTCTGCTGCTTTAAAGGAAGTTAGAACGTAAAATTTAATTGTGCAGTCTTTGCATTTGCCAATCACGGTAATGAGAAACTAATATTTTTGTAAAAACCTGAAAATCGCAGGTACTTGTCAATTGCTCTGTTACACATACCATGTTATGGCGTTTTCGTGTTGATAATGAAGCTCAAACACTTTGTATTTCCAAGACTATTTGGGCAGTCTTACCAATATCTGTACTAGTTTTGGATTATCTCTCGAGATGGCACATCACTGATATGAAAACTACTGAAATTTTCACACATGGAGAGCTAAAGTTTGTACATCATGCACATGCATAGTAAGCAGAACAGAGGCTACAAATATGTTTGCGCAAGTTGTACAAAGAAAATCTGTAGTAAATCTGTTTATAGAAGTAGAAGCAATTATTCCCATATGATTATATGAATCTATTACTTATCTCCCAGATGTAGGCACTTGTTTTGAAAGATAAGTACTTATTTTTCCGTAAAGAAGTTGAACCAAACATCCGGCAATGGAAATTAGACAGGGGTATACATTCAAATTCTAAAATGAAAAGAGAAAAGGTTTTAAGGTGGATGATGAAGTGGCTGCCTCAATCCAATGGAAGGGACAGTAACCTTTGTTTTTTTTCCCCCAAAAAAGTACTCCCTCTGTTCCAGAAAACATTTCTGGGTTTGACTTTGAGCATTGTTCATTCTAAGTGATTGACTACTAATTGATGCATAATTTATAAGATAAAATATAGTCATGAGTGATCTTGTTGGATTCGTATTTATTAGTAGTACTTTAATACAGTGAAGTTTTTAAATTTGATACTAATACGAAACTAAAGATATTAACGATTAAAAATATGCGTTGGCAAACGTGTCCAAAGTAAACAGGAAACGTTTTTAGGAACGGAGGGAGTAGCACAAACTGCAATGCGGAATATAACTAGTGAACACAATATTGCAGATTTCGGAAATCGGAACAAATCGATTTCATTACCTAATAGCAATTTATCGGAATGATAAATCGAAACAAAAATCAGATAAATTTTAAATTTTTAATTATATTTAATAAATTAGCCTAAATTATAATATAAATACCATTCAAAAATAATTCATAATGATAAATCGAATTTTAAAAATCAAATCGATCAAATATTTTTGAACATTTATCGACAATTTTGAAAAATCGAACGAACACTGACTAAACCCATTAAATTTTATATTGAATTGACAAGTACTAAATGACAAAATGTTCAGCCGTCTTAGCTCAGCTGGTAGAGCGCACGGCTTTTAACCGTGTGGTCGTGGGTTCGATTCCCACAGACGGCGAGTTGAGATATTTTTTCCCCTTCCACAACTTCATTTTGCCAGCACAAGCTTTATTATGCTTTCGCTTCGCTAATTTTCAGTTGAAGCACGAGTATAAACAACATATGTACAACAGTTGGATGCCATCATTTTCAATTGCATGCAGATGCAGTAAGTTGTAACTTGTAACCAAGATTAACACAATAGAAATACTATTAACCAGAGCGATTGACAGAAATAGAACTACTGCAGAGTGCACACTGAAAGTTGCTTTTTCAAAATTCTTGTAAAAAAAAGGTTCTACCGAGAATTGAACTCGGGTTACTGGATTCAGAGTCCAATGTCCTAACCGCTAGACCATAGAACCATATGTTTCTAATTTTGTTACCATTAGTATTAGTATATAAATGAATGAGCAGGAAAGCTAATATACCATGATACCTGCCCTAGCTACGTACAATAAAACGAGTATATATTTTATAGGCAAGTAGGAAGCATGGAAGTGTCTATAAAAAGCAAAAACCCTAACTACTAACCTTACTACATCCGCCTTCATTCACTCCTTTTGGATCTTACTTTTCGTACTTTTGGACTCCGTAGCGCGGAAAGTTTTTATGTGAAAATAGGGGGCATTTTTGTAATTACTCCGTATCGCGGAAAGTTTCTACGGTATGATGTAATTTTTTTTTTAAATCAAGATTGTTGGATCGATCCAACGATCCTGAAACATATGTTGTGTAACAGGTGCCTGGCAAATATTTGCCAGTGACCGGGATCCTTCTTTAATTTACATTTCTCTATGCATTTACTACATTGCCTTGGCTAGTCAACATCTAGGCATTGGGTTTTTTTAAAAGGGTAATGTTAAGGATTATGGTTAAGAATGAATGTAAGTGGATAAATGCATTTAATATGTTAGTTTTGTACGGAATTCATCAATTTTGCACCTATCTCAATATAATTATTTAGCAATTTGAAAATTTTTATTAATATAAATTGATGTGAATACATGGGGGTTCACTATTATTACTTTGAAAATTAAATTAGTGTTATAAAGAAGCATTGAAAAACCAAAAATTAATTAAATAACTAAGGTTAAATGTTGAAAATATGATAATATTTAATGCTTAACCAAAGCCCTTAGGGCTATAGTTAGCATTTCCGTTTTTAAAATGCTAAGAGTCGAATTTAAAAGATGACATGGACATTTTTTTTTAGAATCGGTCAAAAGACCGACGAAGTCTAATCGGTCAAAAAATCGAGACTAGGCGATCTAGATGATAAAAGTTGCACATAACCAATATTACACAGTTAATTTTTCGAACTTGATGTTCTTTTTTGGGGTTTAACATGAATTGTTGCAGTGATTATAATACGGGCTGATTAAGGTTGAATTTTGAAGATACCTATATTTAAATTTGATCTTTTTTGTCAAATCCGAACCCGATCTAAATCCAATTGGATTCCAAAACTAAAAATCCAAACCCATTCTAGTATTGTAGGTGTCAGGACTCGATTTATGTCTCGGACAAACCTATTTTCGGTATGCCAAGAACAAGTTTCAGTAGCTCCTGCAAAGAGAAGAATGCGAGGGTGACACCCCCGATTCACCTCCGGTGTGAGAATCAGTAAAATGTAGTGGAAACGTAAACGTAAAGCTTATGTAAACCAGTGTATCCCAGTGTGTGTGATTGTGTCTATATCCTGATAATTGTTGTCTATTTATACCGTTTTCAGGAGTAGCAATAATTGATGGTCCTCTTGATTCTCAGTTATGGAGGGCGATAAATATGGTGAAGCGTTACACTGACAACGATCGACTATTTTTACTGACTTCAGCTAGACTGATCGGATGGGCCTAACGGCTATAAGCCCAAAAGCTTATTGGACTGGGCCCTCTGACATGTCCCCGGGCTTCGGTCGATTTGTAAATAAAGGCCAAAGTCTATTTAGACCGGGTAGCCCCATCGATCGGTGACTTCTCCTGGATGCACGTCTTTTGAGGCGACAGTTGTCATTCAAAAACGTTCTCCAAGTGTCATCATCTGGTACAAGGGTATTTGAACCGCCATTCATCTCATCCATCCATTACAGTTATATATTTAAATTCTTGTACCCTACTAAAACGCTTTTTTACTCAACTCTTTTTCTTGTCTGCGGAGCAATCAACGGATTTTCAACCTCCAACGTCGATCATTTTCTTCAACAAGTAAGTCCCTTTCTACCGTACTTTCTTGCATATCTTTGATGTTTTATAAAAGTATTTTTCTTTAGATAATGCGCTTAGTTTTTCAAATGTGTAAAGTCTCCCTGAGTGTCCGATTTGTTTTTCTTGATTCTGGGCATAGCCAAGAACTTCTTTCGCCGTGATCCCCTTTTTTTTTTCTTTTTCAATTTGTCGTTGGTCTATTTATACTCGGGGATTTCCTTCAGCTATAGTTTATTATTTGGTTTTTGTCTTTCTGTCCCCGAGTATTGGACTAACGACTCGCCTTTCATTTTTCAGATTCAATGGCAAACCCTGAAACAGGTCCTTCGGGGCATGCTGTGGGTCATGCTCCTGCCTTGCTTTTTAGGGATGGTGCCGAATACCCTGCTGCCAATTTGGCTTTCGTCTTGAAGCAAAGTGACCTAGATACTTTTAGGACCAAATATGATTTTCCTGAGGGTTATCGTTACTTTTTACCTGATTCTACAGACCGCATATACGATACCCCAGGTATATCAGTTGGTGACCAACCCGAAGAGATTGTCGTAGGTTTATCAGAGACCGCTTTCGCATGTGGGCTTCGATTTCCTTTGTTGCCCCTTATAAAGGTTCTTCTGAAGGAGATGGATATAGCGATCGGTCAATTAGATCCGAATAGCTTTATACACATGAATGCTTTCCAATATCGGTGTTTGAAAAGTGAAGTGCCTCCTTTATCGGTTCTTTTCTGGCACCATTATGATTTCCGAGAAAAAGATGCACAATCACTGGTGCTATGTTACTGGCCCCGGTCTACACAGATTTTCCGAGTGGAGAGAGGTTGATACCGAAAGGATCAAACTGAAGGCTCTTTCCGATGAAGAGAAACATCTTTATCAGAAACTAAATACTCCCTTAGAACCCGAAGATAAACTTTCATTGTCTACTACCAGAGATGGGTCTTGGCTGAAGAGCATGATGGGTATTTTTAATATCTTTTTTATTTCCTCACCCTACATTTCTTAGTAATTGATTTTGTTTTTCTTTAGTGTCTGCAGCGGCCGATATGAGGAGAAGAACAGCCGAGAGGAAAGCCATGTTGGCTAGTGGTTCTGGGGGTTCTTCTCATACCACTGTTGCTCCACCACCCCCGGGATAGAGACTTCTTTGATGGTGCAGTAGGCTACACCGATGCAGTCCGAAAGGGTAGAGACTCCAGCTGATAACATTGTTGCTGTGATCCCTTCGGAATCTCCTGTGATCGATGGGAATAATCCTGAAAAAAGGTGGAGAAGCAATGATTCGATACCTGTCTTGAGGACTTATCGACCCTCCTGGGGTATAGTAGATACTGATTCTTTTGGTGCTCCTGCTTCAAAGTCTATCAAAGAGTTGAGTCAAGACTTGTGCAGTTCTTTCATTCTCCCGGTCGATCGCTGATAAGTGGATTTTATATCAACTTGGAGAGTTCCATATCGGCTTAAATTGATTGTCTTGGACTCAAGTTTGTGGTGGTTTTGATGTGTTTTGTTTAGTTGTGCAGATTTACGAGAATGTTGATTAAGGTTGATGCTTCTATCATTTTTGGAGAATAAATTGATTAAAATTTGGATTTCTGAGACGGTTGCGCAGTCTACACTGTTTTGGACATATCTGGAGTTCTAGAAGTCCGTTTTCAGCGATCTTACTGCCCACGCGAAGCTTGGGAGATTTTCTATAATATGGGACAGGTGTTGCACGAGCAGGTTGCGCGTGGTGGGCGCAGGTTGCGCGTGGTGGGCGCAGGTTGCGCGACAAACAGACTGATGGGCGCAGGTTGCACGCGCGCGGTGCTGAAAAATTACAGTTTTTACTATTTTGGCCATATCTTGAGTTCTACAACTCCGTTTGAGGCCCGTAAGCAGTCCACGCGAAGCTAATGAGATTCTCTATCATTCTAAAGTGGTCTAGATGTCCAATTACTACTGGAACGGTCCAGAAATACTGAAGAAAAGTCAGCTACGAATTTTCCTTAAAAAACAGAATCAGTTTAGGAAACGTATTTTGCAGAAATTCTATTTTAACTCTATTTTGGGTATTTTATTGCTGGGCAAGAATTATAGAGCCTATATAAACACATCCAACCTTTGTAATTTGTATCATTAGGAGAGAACCATTACATATCAATTACTTAGGATTATTTGTATATTTTCATACTTTGTTTTTATCATGGTTTCATCAGATCCCATGATGACGAGAGGTTCAATTATAAGCTAATCGTTGTCATGGGATTCTAACGAATTTATTTATGGAGCTTTAGTATCTTGATGCTTTACAGTTCTGTGTGATGTATATGTGATATCCTCGTATGGTTGTCTTTCATGTATTTAGATGCGTAGCTAACATCTAATTTGTTAATCTCTTGTGAAGTGAAAGTGGATCTTGAGATTTAGAACTTGCCATGCTAGCATAGGTTCATAATTGTTTATCAATATGATTTGTAGTGTAAGATGAAAATACTTATATTGTCCTGTGTGATCTTTATGGATAACTTGTTCTTCAACCGTTATGTTTTCAAATTCTATAGACATATAGGGTCTAAGCATAATTGGTGTCTATTCATCTTCTATCTCTTTTATGGATGTATGTTTAGTTTGGTATACGTATACTGAGAGGTAGCGTGTACTTGTTTCGTGTTATCCGATCAGATATCATAACCATTGCATATAGTGATTAAAGGCGTTAGATCTAAGCAAAGTATTTAATGAAGTTAGGATCCCATGTTTTCTCTTACAGAAGTAATTTGATTCCAATTCTTGTTAGGTACATCTACTGAATTAAAACCACAACCAGATCTCTGTGGGAACGAACTTGACTTCTATCTATATTACTTGTGACCACGTACGCTTGCGTGATTTAGTGCAAACAAGTTTTTGGCGCCACTGCCGGGGATCATCGGTGTTTTATTTTTGGTTTATGTGCTTGTCAATAGTGGTCGTTAGAGTTCACTGACTCATATTTCTTTTTCTCATCTATTCTTGTAAAGTTCGTTGGTGTTTCAGGTACTTGTCAGAGAGTGTGGGCGTTGAAGATGGATTTTCTAACTTACTATAGAGTTCAGCAGGTGGCTAGTGTTTGTAAGCTATGTGCGGGCGCACATGAGACGTATCAGTGCTGGAGCAACCAAGGTGGTATTCAACAGCCTCAACAATGTGAGCGGTGTTTGGGCGTTCATGATCCCTCACAATATTGTTACTACGAAGGAGTTGATCCATTTGTCACTTAAGAGGAACAACCATATTTTCAATACCACCCTCAACAGTACCAGCAAGATGTTCCAGATATGTCATATGTCTTTGGTAGTGAAGAGTTTCAACATCAGCAACCTATTCCTACTTTTCAGTCAGATGAGGTTGATGATTTGAAGGAGATTAGGAAGGAGATTAGGATGCTTATAGAGAATCATGAGAAGTCTATCAAATCTATGGGGACACTTGTTGCTCAAGTTTTGAGTGCCTTGGAACAAGAGAATCAACAATTCATGCTAGAGGCAACACCAAAAAATAACAATGACTTGGAGCAAGGTACTGCATGCATAATTGAGGAAGACAAATTCCAAGGTGAGGTGAGCATTCGCAAGCCATGTGAGGAATGTTGATTCCAGAAGCCACTTCCAGAAGCCACTTCCAGAAGCCACCATTTCTATAGCCCCCCATGTGCAAAATTCAAAGTCAAAACTTCACCTACTCCACCTACTCCACCTACTCTCATTTATTTGCATTTAAGGACCTCATTATTTGCATGTAAGGACCTCTAGTATTAGTATAAATAGGCATGTTTAGAGCATTGTAAAAACACATTGGAATTTGAATAATAAAAGTGAGTTTTTAGAGAGTTTTTCTCTCTTGTTCCTGAGCCATATTTTGGTATCAGAGCAAGTTTTTAGATCCCGGAGTTGAGTGAAAAAAAACAGAAATTCCGGTCACTATTTCGGTCGGAAGTTACTGTTCACTATTCACTGTTCACTGTTCATCGCCGGAGAAGACGACACTGTTCAGGCGGAGTTACTGTTCATCACCGGAGAAGAAGGCACTGTTCATACGGTACTGTGCATACGGTACTGTTCATACGGCACTGTTCATACGGCACTGTTCATACGGTCCTGTTCATACGGTACTGTTCACACGACACTGTTCATACGGCACTGTTCATACGGTACTGTTCATACGGCACTGTTCATACGGTCCTGTTCATACGGCACTGTTCATACGGTACTGTTCACACGACACTGTTCATACGGCACTGTTCATACGGCACTGTTCATACGGTACTGTTCACGAGCACTGTTCACTGAAAATTTATTTTTCAACATGCCTCCACGAAGACAACCTCTGCGAGACGTTGAAATGGCGGACATGCGGAGACAAATTCAGGAACTTCAAGATGCTTTGCAAGCCCAACAAGTCTTGTTAAACGAGCGTCAACCAGAAGATGAAGAATCTTCCAGTGATTCTTCAACACCTAGAAATCGTCGACCTCAAAGGCCACAAGTCAGACATGATGACATTAAAGTTGACATTCCTAATTTTGAAGGAAGACTTCAACCGGATGATTTCATCGATTGGCTTCAAACAGTTGAAAGGGTGTTTGAATATAAGGATATTCACGAAGAAAAAAAGGTAAAGATTATTGCTGTGAAATTAAGGAAACATGCTTCCATTTGGTGGGAAAATCTTAAAAAAAAGACGAGACCGAGAAGGAAAAAGCAAGATCAAAACATGGGAAAAAATGCGAAAGGAATTAACCCGAATGTTTCTTCCTCCTCACTACTACCAAGACAAGTTTATCCAACTGCAAAATCTTCGTCAGAAGAATTTATCAGTCGAAGAATACACAAGAGAATTTGAGAAGTTGATGATGCAGTGTGATATACAAGAAAAAGAGGAGCAGACCATTGCCAGATACCTCGGAGGATTAAATACTGATATTGCTGATCGTGTTGAACTTCAACAATATTGGTCGTTAGAAGATGTTATTCGTCTTGCTACGCGAGTAGAGAAGCAGCTACCCAAAAGATCTACCACGAGAAATTTCTCTCCAGCAAACCAACCACCTTACAATCAGAAGCCACCTACCAACCAAGCCAGCTCTTCCACCCAACCCTCTCCTAAAACCATTTCTATAGAAAAAAAAAACAAGGCCATTAAATGCTTTAAATGCCAAGGTTTTGGTCACATTGCTTCAAACTGTCCAAACTGGAGAACCATCACAATTATCAAAGGAGAAGCCTATGAAGTTTATGAGGAAGAAGAGACTCGAGAAGACACTGAAGGAGAATATTACGCAGATCCAATATACGATGAAGAAATTACTGCTGCTGATCAGGGTGAGTCTTTAGTAATCCGACGAAGCCTAAACACAATGGCCAATAAGGAAGAACCTTGGTTGAGACGCAATATTTTCCACACTCGTTGCACTTCTGCAGGAAAAGTCTGTGATGTTATCATAGACAATGGGAGTTGTGAAAATGTCGTTTCAAGTTACATGGTAGAAAAATTGGATCTACCAACCCAGATTCATCCACACCCCTACAGTTTGCATTGGCTCAATAAAGGAAGTACAGTCAAAGTTGACAAGCGTTGCCTAGTGACATTCTCTATTGGTCAGAAGTACCAGGATCAAGTATGGTGTGATGTTGTGCCTATGGATGCCTGTCATCTTCTCCTAGGTAGGCCATGGCAGTATGATCGTCAAGTACTTTATGACGGTTATGCAAACACCTATTCTTTTGTCAAGGATGGAGTAAAAATCAAGCTAGCTACTCTGCCGCCGAGTGAGCTTAATAAAAACAAGAGGGAAGCCAAACCATTAGTGTCCCTAGTCACGAAGAAACAACTGGAGGAAGCTATAGAGGAAGTTCAAACCATGAGCTTATTTCTATTATTCGAATCAAATAAGGAGACTCATGTTCCAGTTGAAATTAAACCATTACTTGAAGAGTTTCCCGATGTGGTTCCAGAAGACATTCCATCTGGACTACCCCCCATGCGAGACATCCAACACGCTATTGATTTCAGTCCGGGAGCAACGATTCCAAACCGACCCGCATACAGAATGAGTCCTCAGGAGCATGCTGAAATTCAAAATCAAGTTGAAGGATTATTAAAAAAAAGGATTACTACAGGAAAGTGTTAGTCCTTGTGCGGTTCCTGCCATTCTAGTCCCTAAGAAAGATGGAAGCTGGAGAATGTATGTTGATAGTCGAGCTGTCAACAAAATTACCATCAAGTATAGATTTCCAATTCCTAGACTTGATGATTTGCTAGATCAGATACATGGTTCCACTATCTTTTCAAAGATTGATCTTCGAAGCGGATACCATCAGATCAGAATTCGACCAGGAGATGAATGGAAGACTGCCTTTAAAACAAGAGATGGTCTTTATGAATGGACAGTTATGCCCTTTGGGTTGTCCAATGCGCCAAGTACATTCATGCGACTTATGAATCAAGTCCTTCGACCCTTTATTGGTAAATTTGTCGTCGTCTATTTTGATGACATTCTGATCTTTAGTAAGGACAAGGAGGAACACTTGGAACATGTCCGACAAGTGTTACAGACTCTTCGTGAACAAAAACTCTATGCCAATTTGAAGAAATGTGCTTTCCTGACAAATGAAGTTACTTTTCTTGGATACATCATCACATCCGAAGGCATACGAGTTGATCCGGAAAAGATAGAAGCAATCAATAGCTGGCCACTTCCGCAATCAATCCATGAGGTCAGAAGTTTCCATGGATTAGCCTCCTTTTACAGAAGATTCATCAAAAACTTCAGCACAGTTGCTGCTCCCCTCACAGATTGTATCAAAGGAGACAAGTTTCAATGGACCGAGGCTGCACAGAAAAGTTTTGAAAAGCTGAAGAAATATTTAACTGAAGCACCAGTATTAGCCCTTCCCAATTTTGATCAAGTATTTGAAGTTAGCTGTGATGCTTCCCACACTGGAATTGGTGCTGTTCTAAGTCAAGAAGGTCATCCTATAGCCTTCTTCAGTGAAAAGCTTAACAATGCTAAACTTCGGTATTCAACATACGACAAGGAGTTTTATGCAATTGTTAGAGCCTTACACCATTGGAGTCATTACCTATTAAATAAAGAATTCATTCTTTATTCTGATCATGAAGCTTTGAAATATTTGAACTCTCAACAGAAGATTAGCCGTCGACATGCCTCTTGGAGTGAGTTTTTACAGTCTTATCCATTTCTAATCAAGCACAAAGCTGGAATTCAAAATGTTGTTGCAGATGCTCTCAGTAGGCGCCATACTCTACTGTCTACACTCCAAACAAAAGTAGTTGGTTTTGAAATGATAAAGGAGTTGTACCCCGATGATCCTGACTTCCAGAAAATTTGGAATACTACTGAAGTGCAATCTTCCAAAGATTACTACAAGCATGAAGGATTTTTATTCAAAGAGAAGACTTTGTGTATTCCTCGATGTTCACTACGAGAAGCCATTATCTGGGAAGCCCATGATGGAGGATTAGCAGGTCACTTTGGCCGAGATAAAACTATGGCCCTGGTAAAGGAAAATTTTTATTGGCCAAGAATGGAAAGAGATATAAATCGGCATATTCAAAGATGCAGAATCTGTCATTTGGCTAAATCCAAACGCCAAAACACTGGTTTATATATGCCACTTCCCGTACCAGAATCACCATGGGAAGATGTTACAATGGATTTTATTTTGGGACTTCCACGAAGTCAACGACAGAAGGATTCAATTATGGTCGTGGTGGATAGATTTTCAAAGATGGCCCATTTCATTCCTTGTCAAAAGACGAATGATGCTGTTCAAGTTGCTGATTTGTATTTCAAAGAAATAGTTCGTCTTCATGGAATTCCAAAAACGATCACTTCTGATCGAGATGTGAAGTTTTTAAGCCATTTTTGGAGAACTTTATGGAAGAAGATGGGAACTAAGCTGCAGTTCAGTAGTGCGAGCCATCCTCAGACTGATGGACAAACCGAAGCTGTCAACCGACTATTGGGAAATCTACTTCGAAGTTTTGTTGGTAAAAACTTAAAGCAGTGGGATCTTATTCTGGCTCAAGTTGAGTTTGCTTACAATAATTCAACTAATCAGTCCACGGGAAAGTGCCCTTTTGAAGTTGTATATGGCACCCGTCCACTTAGCCCACTTGATTTGACTCCGTCAACCAACAAACAACAATTCAGTTCTGATGCAGATAGTCGAGCAAAGGAAATCAAGAAACTGCATGAACAAGTTCGAGAGCAGATACAGAAACAAAATTCCAGATACAAAAATCAGCGAGACAAACATCGGAAGCAACAGATTTTTAAAGTTGGAGATTTGGTCTGGATTCATCTACGAAAAGAGAGATTTCCTAATCAACCAAATGCCAAGTTGTCACCTAGAGCTGATGGACCATTCAAAGTTGTGCAGAAAATCAATGACAATGCTTACAAAATAGAACTGCCTGGAACATATGGTGTTTCTGCTACTTTTAATGTTGCTGATCTTTCACCTTACTTGGACAATGAAGAATTCTAAAACTCGAGGTCGAGTTCTTTCCAACCCGGGGAGTATGATTCCAGAAGCCACTTCCAGAAGCCACTTCCAGAAGCCACCATTTCTATAGCCCCCCATGTGCAAAATTCAAAGTCAAAACTTCACCTACTCCACCTACTCCACCTACTCTCATTTATTTGCATTTAAGGACCTCATTATTTGCATGTAAGGACCTCTAGTATTAGTATAAATAGGCATGTTTAGAGCATTGTAAAAACACATTGGAATTTGAATAATAAAAGTGAGTTTTTAGAGAGTTTTTCTCTCTTGTTCCTGAGCCAAATGTGATCATGTTAGGATGGTGGATGATTTGGAAAGGGCACTATTTGGGATAGACACTGATGAGCTGCATAAATTTCAAGAATTGGTATGTGCGTACCAAGAGGCTGAAGAACATGGGAAAGATGCAGGTCTTCTACTTGTCTCAGAATGTAAAGATGGAGGTAGCGCATTAGAGCCAATGGAGGAAGTTTTCTTTGAGGAACCAAAGGCTTCAGCAACTTACATTTACCCTCCTCCATTATATTCAAGTGAAGCCCACGAATGTATGTTGTTCTACAAATTGACAGATTTTGGGTCAACCGATGAAGGCATTGGAATAGGACATAGTTGTTACACGAATAGGCCAAGCGAGGAGATGGGGCAGAAAGTGTGCCGCCATGATGACGATGAAGTCTCACGAAGAGAGGATCAGGCCAACTATTATCATCCTTAATGGAGGCTTGGAAGTAACGTCAAGCTATTGACGTTAAAGAATCGCTTCTTGGGAGGCAACCCAAGGTATGTTTTCTACTTTCCCTTGTATTTACTTCCATTCAATGAGGACATGAATATTCTAAGTTTGGGGGTGGTTTGAGGGATAAGTAGTGTATATATATGTGATTGTTAGTCATTGTGTTCATGTAGGATTTCATGCTTTGCATATTAATAGTAGTAAATTATGCATTTATGTTCGTGATATCTACGTTTGTTTCATATAGGACATTCTGTTTTTATTTTCGTATACCATGTGAGTTCATAATAGATGCATTTGCACCCATGCTTGATAGGAATTTTGTGTTGTTGACGCTTTTGATTGAGAAGTGATATGCTTTGTTCTTGTGCACACACATACACTAGTAAGTTGAAGCTAGTAGACTTATTGAATGTTGTAAGTGATTAGAAGGACATGAATATGTGCAAGATGATTTAGTTTGCATGCTTTGAATACAAGTCGATGTGTTAGAGAGATTTTTGCTTGGGATTGAGTATGTTTTTCCACCAAGTGAGATTTTGAGCCTTATTGCATATTTGTTGCAATTTATTCATTTGCTTGAGTATCCACGGATTGTTTGCATTGCTAGCAGTTGTTTGAGGTCTTTCTTGAAACGCATGACATTAATTGACGATTAAAATGATAAAGGCATTAGGAATAACCACATATTTTCCCATATTACCATACCATATTTACATGATCAATTAGTTAACCCTTTGAGGTTAATCCTATTTTTTCGGTGACATACCACATTACTTGCCTAGACTTTTTCTTGTATTGGCCTTACATTAATTTGAACCCACGTTGTCAAAGGCTAGTAGAGTGCTTAAGGGAGTAATAATGTGTGCAAATGAGGGGTTATTGTTGGTCATACTTTTGGGGGAAATATTGAAAATTGGGTTTGGTTGTTTACTTGATAGTCGGCATGTGTAATAAATTCATGGGATCATTGTTATTGTGTATATTATTGTTTGTGATATATTTAGCTCTCGAAAAAAAATGAAAAGAAAAAAAAAAGAAAAAAAAGAAAAAAAAATTATATTATGAGAGCATATTTGTGTTTATTGTGATCCTACTATAGTCGACTAGTCGAGCGTTTTTGTTGGAAGAAGAATAGTAAAATTATGTGTAGGGGGAAAATAAGGTGTTGTGTATGATTTATTATGATACTTACTAGCTTTTGACACTTCACCTATTTTGGCTTATTTGACATACCTTGTCCCTAGCCCCGTTACAACCCAAATAAAGACCTTTTGATTATCGTCATTGATGTATGTTGTGTTGAGAGTTAGATTGATACCAAATGTCAAGCATGCTTATGATTTTGTTGGAATTGAGTGATACACTTACCCTTGTTCTTGAGTGAATATTCTTTTGTGAGTGGATTGTGAGTGTTTACTTGTTTTTGCGTATGAGATCCCGAGTTTTGTCTCAAAGATGTACTCTTGTAGGCTTAGCAAGTTTACTAACTTATTCTTACATTTGACATGGGCTTTTGAGAACTTATGCATCTTCATTGAGTAGACTATGTGAATACTTGCACTTTCGACACCAAGACATTGCGTATTTACTTTGATTCTTAAGTTGATATGGCATGAGAGGATTTGAAGGTATGGTAGGATATTAGTAGTAGTCATTTGCATTTTCATTTAGTTGCATTCATGCATTGCATTGCATTGGATTTTGTGGGTACATTCGCTATAGGCCCTCACGAGACCTTACTCGTCCACTAGGGCTGCCTACGGGTTTAAAGGGCTTGTTGCATATGCCAAATGCAACCGTGATCACCTACGAAAGTGGTACTAGTTAGTTAGTTAGTTGTAATTGTTTATGCTTGAGGACAAGCATCAGTTTAAGTTTGGGGTGTGATAAGTGGATTTTATATCCACTTGGAGCGTTCCATATCGGCTTAAATTGATTGTCTTGGACTCAAGTTTGTGGTGGTTTTGATGTGTTTTGTTTAGTTGTGCAGATTTACGAGAATATTGATTAAGGTTGATGCTTCTATCGTTTTTGGAGAATAAATTGATTAAAATTTGGATTTCTGAGACAGTTGCGCAGTCTACACTGTTTTGGACATATCTGGAGTTCTAGAAGTCCGTTTTCAGCGATCTTACTGCCCACGCGAAGCTTGGGAGATTTTATATAATATGGGACAGGTGTTGCACGAGCAGGTTGCGCGTGGTGGGCGCAGGTTGCGCGACAAACAGACTGATGGGCGCAGGTTGCACGCGCGCGGTGCTGAAAAATTACAGTTTTTACTATTTTGGCCATATCTTGAGTTCTACAACTCCGTTTGAGGCCCGTAAGCAGTCCACGTGAAGCTAACGAGATTCTCTATCATTCTAAAGTGGTCTAGATATCCAATTACTAATGGAACGGTCCAGAAATACTGAAGATAAGTCAGCTACGAATTTTCCTTAAAAAACAGAATCAGTTTAGGAAACGTATTTTGCAAAAATTCTATTTTAACTCTATTTTGGGTATTTTCTTGCTGGGCAAGAATTATAGAGCCTATATAAACACATCCAACCTTTGTAATTTGTATCATTAGGAGAGAACCATTACATATCAATTACTTAGGATAATTTGTATCTTTTCATACTTTGTTTTTATCACGGTTTCATCAGATCCCATGATGACGAGAGGTTCAATTATAAAATAATCGTTGTCATGGGATTCTAACGGATTTATTTATGGAGCTTTAGTATCTTGATGCTTTACAGATCTGTGTGTGATGTATATGTGATATCCTCGTATGGTTGTGTTTCATGTATTTAGATGCGTAGCTAACATCTAATTTGTTAATCTCTTGTGAAGTGAAAGTGGATCTTGAGATTTAGAACTTGCCTTGCTAGCATAGGTTCATAATTGTTTATCAATATGATTTGTAGTGTAAGATGAAAATACTTATATTGCCCTGTGTGATCTTTATGGATAACTTGCTCTTCAACCATTATGTTTTCAAATTCTATAGACATATAGGATCTAAGCATAATTGGTGTCTATTCATCTTCTATCTCTTTTATGGATGTATGTTTAGTTTGGTATACGTATACTGAGAGGTAGCGTGTACTTGTTTCGTGTTATCCGATCAGATATCATAACCATTGCATATAGTGATTAAAGGCGTTAGATCTAAGCAAAGTATTTAATGAAGTTAGGATCCCATGTTTTCTCTTGCAGAAGTAATTTGATTCCAATTCTTGTTAGTTAGTTAATTCTTAGTTTGTTAATTTGTTTTTTTTAGTTAATCTTAGTTAATCAAAACCCAATTTGTTAATTGTCTTAGCAGTGAATAATAATCATACATTGTTGCATAGGTACATCTACTGAATTAAAACCATAACCAGATCTCTGTGGGAACGAACTTGACTTCTATCTATATTACTTGTGACCACGTACGCTTGCGTGATTTATTGCAAACAATCGCCCCGTCTATGATGCAGCTCCTACTGTGGAATCTTGCGAGAACATGCTGGGGCATCTTAGCTTGGTAAGTTCTTTCCCAGCATTTTTCTCTCTTCTTTTGTTATCTTATTTTTCTGCGCTAACACCTTTTGTGATATACTTCCAGGCCGTTCCTTGGGCCGCGACTGTGACCGCAAAGGTCAAAGATCAGGCCGTCATCATTCGGGGATTTAAGGCAGAGATCAGTTCCTTAAAGGATAGGGTTGATCCTTTGGAAAATCAAGTGAAAAAGTTAGAAGGGCTTCTAGCGGAATCTCAAACACGAGAGAACCTTGTCCTTCAAGAGAAGAGTGATTTACTCCTTTGGAATGATGCTTTGATCGGGGAAAGCAGAAGCTGTCTGAAGATGTGGAGGCCAATCGCTTGGAATTGCGCTATTTGAAAAAAGAGCTGAAGAAGGCCAGGAAAACCATTGCTCGATCTGAAGACAGGGGTTTTTCGGTAGGATACGACGATGCTGTGATTGCTGCTCACAAGGCAGGTTTCGACTATAAGCAGATCCTTTTCAATCCTGAAGACGATCCTATCCTTCGTGAGGAAGTTCCTGATGTGCCTCTGGTTGTTTCTTCTTATCCAGATTCGGAATGACTTATTTTTGTAGTGAATTTTTGCCTTCGGGCTTATTTTGTAATGAACTTGTGCCTTCGGGCTTCTAACATATTTTTGTGGCTTTTCGGACGAACCAATTGTAATTGCCTTTGATAAATTTCCCTTAGCTTTTTGCTCCACGATCAATTAGTTCCTAAATAACTTTTTCCAAGTAATTCTCCAAATATTAATGAATCATACCTGAAATAACCTGTACGCACTTCTTGATAATTCCTGTGTTTAAAATATACTCGAAATAGTTTCCGGAAGTATTTTTCGGAATTCCGTGCTTCGGCCTTTTCGATCATGACTTTCGTGCGACGCCCCTTCGGGCATCGCAGTGTTTTTCGGGATTTTTTTTTATCCTCCTTCGAAGTAAATTTCGGATTTTCGAATTTTTCCTTGGAGTGATCTTTGGGATGAATTTTTCCTTGTAATTTTTCCTCATGGATCTTGGAGTATTTTTTGGATATTCACCTCCTCGTGTTGCCCCCAAGTCGCAGTTCGGTCGAAGGTTTCTTCTTTCGGTTTTGGGCGAGTTCTACCTCCCGAAGACCTTTTGGGCAAACTGAGACTTAATTACTAGTGTCGTGACAAATATTTTCTCCCCACATTTTTTTTTGAATGTCGAGACTTTTAGTATTTTCCCCCCATTTAATGGTAGTTTGACCGCTCCTTTCTTGGGGAGACACGTGCCTTCATCTTAGGCAAAGGTTGTTCAAGCGGCACTTCATCAGGACCGTCAATTTTCTGTATAAATATATACTTGTATGTTCAATCGCAGATTACTCTATCTTCAATCACGCTCAAGATTTCTCCATCCTTTTCATAATTTTCGTCGATCTTCAGTTTTCTTTGAATTCACCCTGTGGATAACCAATAAGTTTGTTCACTTCTTCAATCTTGATTTGTGGTTAATCTGATTATTTGTAGTGATTAACACTTTTTTCTTTTGTTCCAGTGTCGAGTCGATCAGAAATGAGGAGGAGAGCAGCGGAGAGGCGAGCTCAGAGGAAGAATACACCCGATATGGGTTCCTCTACTATCCCTCCTTCCCACGTGGTTGGTGATGTTTCGGAGAAAAGAGGGCGTGTTGGAGGCACAAAAATTGGTACAAACTCTTATCAACCCTCGTGGGCAGTAATGGAGTCGGATACTTTCGGAGCCCCTGCTTATGCTGCTTCAAAGAAGGTGACTGAGGATTTATGCCAGTCCTTCATTCTCCCGAAGGATCGCTCCCTTTATGATTCGGCTGATACGGCCGAAGCTACTGCCAATCTTCTAGGGCATCTTACCCTGGTAAGGAGTTTTTTTTTTAAACCGAAGTTGTCTTTTTTGCCTTATACATAGTTTTTTATTCTCCCCTTTTTTTATTCCAGGCTACCCATTGGGCTGCTTCTGTATCCGATAAGGTGAAGAATCAGGATATTCTGCTTTATCACCAAGGAAAGTAAATTCGTTAGACGATTCCTTCGTTGGAGAAGGAAATCGAGGAGTTGAAGTCCAAGCTTTCTTCTGCTCGGGCCCAAAATGCTGAGCTCATCCATGAAAATGATGCTTTGTGGCAGCAGAACGACAAGATGATGGCCGACATAGAGGATCTGCTCGACTGGATGGAAAGCCGAAAGGTCGAGCTAAGCCAACTAAGGGAGTCTGAACCGGAGAGTGCAGTCCCTTGACTTATTGTATTTTTTTTCTTGCCTTTTTAGGCTAATTTGTAACTTTGATTAATGAAATCAAAGCCTTCGGGCAGGCTTGTTTCACATTGTTTTTTGGGTAAATATTTGGATTTTTAAGTTACTTTTTTTTCCTATGCATGCGCAATTTTCGGATTGTTAAGTCACTTGTATTTCCTTTTGCTTAAACAAATTTTTAGATTTTTGACCGTCCCCTTAGAGTTTTTAGGCTGGGTGTTCCCTATACTCGAAGTAATTTTCGGAAAAATGTTTCCCTTACTTGAAGTATTTTTCAGAATTCCATGTTTCGGGCGAAGTCTCTTCGGACATTGCCCTGTGTTGCCCCCAAGTCGCAGTTCGGCCGAAGGTTTCTTCTTTCGGTTTTGGGCGAGTTCTGCCTCCCGAAGACCTTTGGGCTAACTGGACTTGTGTTTCGGGGGATTTTTTTTTGTTCCTGGCCAAGGAGTAATGCTTCGGCCATTCGAGTTATACTATCAATAAAAATATAAATGGGCCAAACAAAATCAAGCCTTTATTGATAACCGAAATTGAATTTTTTTCTTACAAAAAGCTTACTGATAAAACTTGCATAATCGGGAAGCATGCCATGTGTTTTTGATCGGACTCCCATCTAGCTCAGTTAGTTTGTAAGTCCCTGGTCATACAACCTGAATAATCACATAGGGCCCTTCCCAATTTGGCTGAAGTTTCCCTTGCTTGTTTGGCATAGAAGTTGCTAATTCCCAAAGAACAAGATCACCGACTTTGAAAGATCTTTTCTTTACACCTGAGTCATAGTATTGAGCAGTTTGCTGTTGATACTTGATATTTCTTAGATATGCCACTTCCCTGGCTTCTTCTGACAAGTCTACATTAGCTCGGATGCCTAACTCGTTTGTATCGAGATTAAATACTTCGCTTCGGTATGATTCTAGTACGACTTCTACTGGTACCATTGCATCGGTCCCATATGTCAGACTGAAAGGGGTTTCTCCGGTTGAAGATCTTGGCGTGGTGCGGTAAGCCCATAGCACATATGGTAACTCTTCAGCCCATAACCCTTTGGCTTCTCCGAGCCTCTTCTTTATCCCATCGAAGATGATTCTGTTTGCGACTTCTACCGCCCCATTTTCTTGTGGGTGACCAACTGAACTGAATTTCTGTTGAATTCCGAAGAAAGCTAGAAACTTCTTAATTTCTTTCCGATGAACTGGGTCCCGTTATCTGATACACATATTTTGGGAATCCCAAATCTAAGGATTACTTGCTCCAACATAAATTTCTTGGCTGCTTCCTCGGTAATGGAGGACAAGGGGCGTGCTTCTACCTACTTGGTCATGTAATCGATTGCCACAATGTAATATTTGGCTTGTCTGGTTCTGGTAGGGAGAATTCCGACAATATCCACGACCCACATGGCGAAGGGAATGGGGTTTAAGACAGAAGTCATCTCTTCGGGAGGTTGTTTCGGAACGTTGCTGAAAAGCTGACACTATTTTCATTTCTTCGCATAACTCAGTACATTGGCTCGTAGGGTCGGCCAAAAGAATCCCTGCCTTAGAATTTTAAAGGCCAGAGAACGGCCTGCCAAGTGTTCCCCACAGATTCCTTCGTGCACTGCTTCTAGAGCTATTTTTTGTTCTTCGGGAGCCAGGCATCTCAGCAGTGGTTCGGTAGCCGATCTTCGGTACATTTTTCCTGCTATAATTGTGTACCTGGTGGCCCGATTTCTGATTTTTTGGGCCTCGATTTTTTCCAATGGTAGTGTCCCCTTTTCTAGGAATAGTCGAATCGGAGTCATCCAATCTATCCCCTGGTGAATCTCGAAACATACCTTTTTATTGATGGAGGGCGCTTTAACTTCAGTGAGGTAGATCGAGCCTGTGAGATTCTGAGTGTCGGTCGAAGCCAGTCTAGATAGTGCATCTGCTCGGCTGTTGTTTTCCCTGGCAACAGTGGTGAGTTCAAAAGATTTGAACAACAAAGAATTTGCTTTTACCTTGGCTGCATAGGCTTTGGTTCGGACGTCCCTTTTTCATATTCCCCTGAGAAATGCTTTACTACTAGCATAGAATCGCTGAATGCCCGAAGATGTCTAACTTCTAGGTTTCTCGCCAAATTCATCCCAGCCAGAAGTGCTTCGTATTCAGCCTCGTTGTTGGTTAAGGAAAAAGTGAACTGAATGGCCTGACATATCTCAAAACCTTCGGGGCTTGTAAGAATTAGATCGGCTCCGCACTTACATCCAGCTACCGAACCATCAATAAACAACTTCCAATTGCCAGGAGCTTGTATCAATTGTCTTCGACTTGCAATCCTTCCGAACCAGTGAACGAACACTCTACTATAAAATCTGCCAGGGCTTGTGCTTTTATTGCATGGTATTCCAAATCAAATTCACCCAACTCGATGGCCCAAGCAACAATTCTACTTGAAGCCTCTGGTCTTTGTAATATCTTTTTCAAAGGTTGATCGGTCGTGACTTGTATCGTCCTCCCCTGGAAATAATGTCTCAATTTTCTTGAGGCCATGACCAACCCATAAGCGAATTTCTCGGCATTCGGGTATCTGGTTTCTGCTTCTTTCAGCATGTGGCTGATGAAGAAAACTGGATATTGGTTTCCATTGTGTTGCTTGACTAAGACAGCCCCTAATGTCCGATCATTTACATCCAAGTATAGTTGTAAAGTCTCTTGTGGATCCGGTCTCATTGGCAATGGAGCCTTCGTTAAATACTCCTTGATATATTCGAAAGCTTTCTCACATTCTAGACCCCACGAAAAAGTCTTCGTACCTTTCAATACCTCAAAGAAGGGTAAAGCTTTGTCGGCCGATTTGGAGATGAATCTTCTTAGGGCAGCCAATCTTCCTGTCAATTTCTGAATGTCCCGAATTGTTTTCGGAGCTTACATGTCGATTATCGCTCTTATCTTTTCTGGATTGGCTTCAATGCCTCGAGCACTCACCATATAACCAAGGAATTTTCTGCTGAATACTCCGAATGTGCATTTGTTCGGGTTGATCCGCATGTTGTTTTTTCTTAGAGTCTCGAAGCACTCTCTCAAGTCATCGGCGTGATCCCGAAACAAAGATTTTACTATCATGTCGTCCACGTAACATTCCATATTTCTTCCGATCTGATTTTTGAAAACGTTGTTGATCATCTTCTGAAAGGTGGCCCCCGCGTTCTTCAAGCCGAAAGGCATGACAATGAAAGCATATGTTCCTTTCGGGGTGATGAATGCTGTTTTAGGGATGTCTTCAGATTTCATAACGATTTGATGATAACCTGAGAAGGCATCTAGGAAGCTTAGGATTTCATATCCTGATGTAGCATCAATGAGCTGATCGATGTTGGGAAGTGGATAATGGTCTTTCAGGCAGGCAAGATTGAGATCGGTGTAATCGACGAACATCCTCCATTTGCCATTTGCCTTTTTGACCACTACCACATTGGCTAACCATTCGGGGTATTTGATTTCCTCAATAAAATCTGCCTCTAAGAGCTTTTCCACTTCTTTCTGAATCACCTTTTGTCTTTCCATGGTGAAATTTCTCTTCTTCTGTTTGACTGGCTTGGCACCTTCTTTCACATTTAAGCTGTGTTGGGCAATGCTCGGGTCAAGTTCGGGCATGTCTTCAGGACCCCAGGCAAATATGTCGTGGTATTCTCGGATCACGGCAATCACTTTTGCTTTCAGATCATCGTTCATGTTTCTCCCGATGCGGATAATTCGACCCGAAGTGCCTGCATATAATTCGACATCTTCAGTCTCTACCGCTGGTTCGGCTATAGGATTTGAGAGATTGGCCCCAAATTTTTCTAGCTCAATGTTCATCGTGTGGTGAATGCTTCCGGCCTGATCGTTTATGCACCTTTTCTTTTTCCCTTCGTCTTCGGTTTCTTCTTCGGATCTATCTAGATCTTCTAGCATAATGATCTTGGCTGCCTTTTGATCTCCTTTCATTTCGCCGATGCCATGATCGGTAGGGAACTTCAACTTCAAATGTGGTATTGAGGCTATAGCTTGGAAAGCCGTTAAAGTAGGGCGCCCGAGGATGCCATTATATGGGCTATCCACTCGGACAACATAGAATTTCACTTACTTTTCCACAGTGCAGGGAGGTTTACCCAATACCAGGGACAATGTGATCGTTCCCTCAATCAGAACCGGTGAGTTACCAAAGCCGTAAAGTGGGGGTTCATTGCAAGATTCCAGCTGTTCTCCTCCCAGATTCATTTTTTCATAAGTCCGGTGATACAAAATGTTGACCGAACTACCACCATCTATCAGTACCTTCCATACCTTATTCTGCCCGATGATCGGATTCACTACCAAAGGGTCCTCGTGCGGCCAAATGACATCTTCATAATCTTCTTCAGTAAACATTATGGACAATGGATGTTTGCCCTGCGTAGTATGTTGATATAGATTATAGACTTGAGGAGCATACCTCTTTTTGGCCATTTTGCTACATCGATCCAGTATTGTACCCCCCATGATGGTTCTTACCTCCCCTCTATATCGAGGGGCCTCGCCTCTTTCCCTTTGCCTAGGGTTGTCATCATCCTTGTTCTGATCTCTGGTTTCTTTCGGACCTGAGTCATTCCTTTTTAGCTCCAAACGATCCATTAAATCTTTAATAAACTGATTTAGGTCACCTATTTTTACCATTCTCTATATCAATCTCTTTAGATGAAAACATTCGTCTATGTTGTGGCCTTTGTCCTGATGGTAATCACAGTATTTATTCCCATTCTTCTTATGATCAGGTACCCTCAGCTTCGCTGGCCTTCGGAAATCAGACCTGCCTTTGATTTCGTTCAGTATCTTAGACATGGGAGCGTTTAGTGGAGTAAACACCATGGGCTCCCTTTATTGAGTATTGAACACGGTAAAAGAATACAGGGGGGGGTGAATGGATTCTTGAACTTTTCTTGGATTGAGTCTGTGTAGCAGATAAGTGCCTGTGTGTGCAGAAATTAAGGTGCAGATAAATAAACAATACAAGACACAATATCACTTGTGTAATCTTATCATTTCCTCTCTTTCATTTTTGCTAGTAGCTGCCATTGCAGTAGCTACTCTACTGATTGTAACCCTCTCCATAGCATCTCTAAAATCCTCATGGTGAACCTCCTCATCATCAGAAGAGGCCCTCATCACCTTGGTACCAGTGCCCCCCGAGTTGCTTGGCTCCACCGAATGCGCCGCCGACAAGATTGGGAAATCCTCCGCCTCTCTACGAGCGAGCATCTCATTAAACTCATCATCATCCATGTCCTGCATATACCCCGGCATACCAGATTCAGAATCACAGTTGGATTCTTGACTCACCATTAAAACTAGTAATCGAATATATGTATATATATAAGAAATTTATTGTTTAGGTTAAGGGGGAAGGATAATATGGAGTAAATGAAGGGGATTTGGTCTCTACTGATGGAGAATGTGTGTAAGAGAAGAGATTTGAACAACAAAGAATTTGCTTTTACCTTGGCTGCATAGGCTTTGGTTCGGACGTCCCTTTGTTCATATTCCCCTGAGAAATGCTTTACTACTAGCATAGAATCGCTGAATGCCCGAAGATGTCTAACTTCTAGGTTTCTCGCCAAATTCATCCCAGCCAGAAGTGCTTCGTATTCAGCCTCGTTGTTGGTTAAGGAAAAAGTGAACTGAATGGCCTGACATATCTCAAAACCTTCGGGGCTTGTAAGAATTAGATCGGCTCCGCACTTACATCCAGCTACCGAACCATCAATAAACAACTTCCAATTGCCAGGAGCTTGTATCAATTGTCTTCGACTTGCAATCCTTCCGAACCAGTGAACGAACACTCTACTATAAAATCTGCCAGGGCTTGTGCTTTTATTGCATGGTATTCCAAATCAAATTCACCCAACTCGATGGCCCAAGCAACAATTCTACTTGAAGCCTCTGGTCTTTGTAATATCTTTTTCAAAGGTTGATCGGTCGTGACTTGTATCGTCCTCCCCTGGAAATAATGTCTCAATTTTCTTGAGGCCATGACCAACCCATAAGCGAATTTCTCGGCATTCGGGTATCTGGTTTCTGCTTCTTTCAGCATGTGGCTGATGAAGAAAACTGGATATTGGTTTCCATTGTGTTGCTTGACTAAGACAGCCCCTAATGTCCGATCATTTACATCCAAGTATAGTTGTAAAGTCTCTTGTGGATCCGGTCTCATTGGCAATGGAGCCTTCGTTAAATACTCCTTGATATATTCGAAAGCTTTCTCACATTCTAGACCCCACGAAAAAGTCTTCGTACCTTTCAATACCTCAAAGAAGGGTAAAGCTTTGTCGGCCGATTTGGAGATGAATCTTCTTAGGGCAGCCAATCTTCCTGTCAATTTCTGAAGGTCCCGAATTGTTTTCGGAGCTTACATGTCGATTATCGCTCTTATCTTTTCTGGATTGGCTTCAATGCCTCGAGAACTCACCATATAACCAAGGAATTTTCTGCTGAATACTCCGAATGTGCATTTGTTCGGGTTGATCCGCATGTTGTTTTTTCTTAGAGTCTCGAAGCACTCTCTCAAGTCATCGGCGTGATCCCGAAACAAAGATTTTACTATCATGTCGTCCATGTAACATTCCATATTTCTTCCGATCTGATTTTTGAAAACGTTGTTGATCATCTTCTGAAAGGTGGCCCCCGCGTTCTTCAAGCCGAAAGGCATGACAATGAAAGCATATGTTCCTTTCGGGGTGATGAATGCTGTTTTAGGGATGTCTTCAGATTTCATAACGATTTGATGATAACCTGAGAAGGCATCTAGGAAGCTTAGGATTTCATATCCTGATGTAGCATCAATGAGCTGATCGATGTTGGGAAGTGGATAATGGTCTTTCAGGCAGGCAAGATTGAGATCGGTGTAATCGACGAACATCCTCCATTTGCCATTTGCCTTTTTGACCACTACCACATTGGCTAACCATTCGGGGTATTTGATTTCCTCAATAAAATCTGCCTCTAAGAGCTTTTCCACTTCTTTCTGAATCACCTTTTGTCTTTCCATGGTGAAATTTCTCTTCTTCTGTTTGACTGGCTTGGCACCTTCTTTCACATTTAAGCTGTGTTGGGCAATGCTCGGGTCAAGTTCGGGCATGTCTTCAGGACCCCAGGCAAATATGTCGTGGTATTCTCGGATCACGGCAATCACTTTTGCTTTCAGATCATCGTTCATGTTTCTCCCGATGCGGATAATTCGACCCGAAGTGCCTGCATATAATTCGACATCTTCAGTCTCTACCGCTGGTTCGGCTATAGGATTTGAGAGATCGGCCCCAAATTTTTCTAGCTCAATGTTCATCGTGTGGTGAATGCTTCCGGCCTGATCGTTTATGCACCTTTTCTTTTTCCCTTCGTCTTCGGTTTCTTCTTCGGATCTATCTAGATCTTCTAGCATAATGATCTTGGCTGCCTTTTGATCTCCTTTCATTTCGCCGATGCCATGATCGGTAGGGAACTTCAACTTCAAATGTGGTATTGAGGCTATAGCTTGGAAAGCCGTTAAAGTAGGGCGCCCGAGGATGCCATTATATGGGCTATCCACTCGGACAACATAGAATTTCACTTACTTTTCCACAGTGCAGGGAGGTTTACCCAATACCAGGGACAATGTGATCGTTCCCTCAATCAGAACCGGTGAGTTACCAAAGCCGTAAAGTGGGGGTTCATTGCAAGATTCCAGCTGTTCTCCTCCCAGATTCATTTTTTCATAAGTCCGGTGATACAAAATGTTGACCGAACTACCACCATCTATCAGTACCTTCCATACCTTATTCTGCCCGATGATCGGATTCACTACCAAAGGGTCCTCGTGCGGCCAAATGACATCTTCATAATCTTCTTCAGTAAACATTATGGACAATGGATGTTTGCCCTGCGTAGTATGTTGATATAGATTATAGACTTGAGGAGCATACCTCTTTTTGGCCATTTTGCTACATCGATCCAGTATTGTACCCCCCATGATGGTTCTTACCTCCCCTCTATATCGAGGGGCCTCGCCTCTTTCCCTTTGCCTAGGGTTGTCATCATCCTTGTTCTGATCTCTGGTTTCTTTCGGACCTGAGTCATTCCTTTTTAGCTCCAAACGATCCATTAAATCTTTAATAAACTGATTTAGGTCACCTATTTTTACCATTCTCTATATCAATCTCTTTAGATGAAAACATTCGTCTATGTTGTGGCCTTTGTCCTGATGGTAATCACAGTATTTATTCCCATTCTTCTTATGATCAGGTACCCTCAGCTTCGCTGGCCTTCGGAAATCAGACCTGCCTTTGATTTCGTTCAGTATCTTAGACATGGGAGCGTTTAGTGGAGTAAACACCATGGGCTCCCTTTGTTGAGTATTGAACACGGTAAAAGAATACAGGGGGGGGTGAATGGATTCTTGAACTTTTCTTGGATTGAGTCTGTGTAGCAGATAAGTGCCTGTGTGTGCAGAAATTAAGGTGCGGATAAATAAACAACACAAGACACAATATCACTTTAATCTAATGTATATTAGATAAAGGTTGCTACAATCTGTGAATACAAATGGTAGTATTCTCAGCTTCGTTTTTCTCAGAGAGATATAGCTTACAGTGTATGAAAAACTTGACTCACAAAGTTACTAAGTTATGAAGTGAGGCTGTGTCCTTATAGAACATGGATACAGCCTGCTTACTACAAATAAGGTAGCTAAAACACATTACTTTCTAGTCTGTCTATCCTTTTTGAGTAAGTGTCCAAACGGTTACAGATTTGACTTTGCAAAGCCTGTTTAGATCCACTTCTTTAGCTCCTTGTCTCTTCTATATCTCTCCAAGCTTCCTTGTAGGCTTTACAGAGCACGTTACAGGTTGTGGTCCATAAAGTGCATTGGCTTGTTGCAGGTTTCTGACTTGTACAATTTCTTCAGTATTTTGTCTCCAAGAATGTATTCGAGAAGTGACTAGGTAAGTGATTCGAGAACTAGAATTGACTTGATCGATAACTCTGAGTTCTCGAATACTGTTATAGTGACATATCGAACCACTTCTCGAATAGCTCTTTTCCATCAGGATTCCTTGAGTTGTCGAATAGAGCATTTGACTTATCGAATCCTCGAGTTGTCGAATAGCTTTCTGAGTCTTTGAGATATCGAATGGAACTTTGACTTGTTGACTCTTTGAGAACTCGAATACCATCTTGACTTGTTGACTTCTTGAGTTCTCGAATAGAGTAGTAGACATATCGAATCCCTGAGATATCGAATGAGATATCGAACAGTGTATTCAGAGATATCGAATAGTGTCTTGAGATATCGAATCTCTGACTTCTCGAATGCTGGACTTCTCGAATAGACAAATATACTTCTCGAATTGGTACTTAGGCAAATTCTTCATTTCTTCAAATCCCAACTGTGATTATTTGGCAGTCTTTAACTCCTTGCTTGAGGCATGAACCATGGAACTTCTTTCAAGCATTATTCTAGACTCTATTTGTACAGTTACACAACTAGGATTTGATGCCTATTACAAGTACAATACAAACAGAAACTTTACAACTAGAGGTTCCCTCAGTTAAGAGGTCATGTAAGTAATGCAAAGCATTACAAACAATTAGGCTTGTTATTAGATGTATACAGGCATGCCTCTGTAACTAACAATCTCCCCCAAATTGTGAGTGAGACCCTTAGTCACAATTTCATGTCTGATAACAAGCCTAACATACATTAAAGATAAAACTTTTAAAAGTACAGGTATGTGATTTGATTGAACACATAAATGAAATTACAAGATAAATACTTCTTACAGTATGATGAGGTACTAGCCGTTTTCTTTTGATTGCATCTCCATTGCCTTGGCTTGTAGATCATCATATGCTTTCTGTTTCCTTTCTTTCTCCTTTCTTGCAATCTCATCTACTGCTCTCATGATTTCTGTCATAGCATCCAATTCTTCAATCATAATAGAGTTTTTGAAATCTTCAAGCACTGGCTTCAGAATGTTGGCAGGATAGTGACTGAGTAGGTTCATTCTTATATTGACATTGTCTCCATTTCTCCTCCTATACTTCACCACATAGGGATCAAACTGAACTCTACACAATCCCTTTGCCCTTAGCTTTTCTGCTTCAATCTCCAGTCTATCAATTTCTTTCTCCCTTTCTAACCATTTCTCATAGCAGCCCTTCCTTATCTTCTCAGCATATTCTTTCTTCATTTTCACAAAGTCAATCAATTCCAGCTTCCATACTTTCTCCACCTTGTCCTTAGAATCCAGCAATGCAATGATTCTTTCTATCTCATACAATTTACCCCAATGTTTACAACCCCCTTGTTTGAATTTCATTTCTTTCCCATCAGTGTACTTGATTACAAGGTGGTCATCCACAATTGCAGCATAGCATATCTTTTGAGCTCTTAGAAATAGCAGTTGCTCTTCATCAAAGTCTTCATCAAGTGGCTGGAGCTTTAATCCTGGAATGATTGTTAGGGCTCTAGATTTGGATAGTTTCACTCTCCTTGCAGCATGTTTAAATTTTATCCTCTTGACATGGTTGCTTGGCAGAAATCTTTGACCTTGGTTGGTAGACCATAGTAGTATTCCATTAGGAGATTGCTTTCTGAAACATACACATGGTTTCTTGACTTGAATCTTCTTCTTTTCTTGAGATGGTAAGACAGTTGCAGAAGCCATAGATGTAGATTTTGCTAGGTCACTACTAACAGTATTCACCCTAGACTTAGAGTCTTGTGTTGTGGTGAGATTACTGCTAGCATTGCCTAAGGCTTGCTGTCTTCCACTCTTTCTCACATATGTTTTACCCTGGTCATCATCATCCTTTTCATCCTTGTCCCCCTTTTTCTTCTTATCTTCATCACCCTTATCTCTCCTGTGATGTCTTCTCCTCCCATCACCTTTGTCTTCAGAATCATCATCCTTATTTCTCCTAGGTTGAGCCATCTCTGGAATTTCACCAGTTGCAATATAGGTTCTGAGGATATGCAGTGCCTCAATTTCTTCAGCATTTCTGGCTCCAACCTTTTTCTGTAATTGATCAATGATAGCAATGATCAGTCTGTGATTTCTGGAGGTGAGATCATGAGGAATGACCAATTGCTTGATATCATCAATTCTGGTACCAGACTGATAAATAATTGTCCATGGCTTCTTGATCACTTCTGGTAGCCTTGTAGGTTGACCATTCCTCAAATCATCAAACAGACTCTTGCTGTTCTCATTTTTCTTCTCAATGATCTCAAGTATGGCATCTATCTCTGAGTGCTTTAGGTCTTGTAGAGTCTGGTATGTTAGATGCCATATCTTTAGTTTGGAAACCATCACTATCTCCTTGACCCATATATTGTTGACTTTCTTGGGGATGACAGTGATGTAGTCTATCTACTTCTTCACCTCCCTCAGATAAAACTGAGTGTCACCAACCTGTTCCCTTATGGCTTTCAGAAACTCCAAGAAGGCTTTATCATGATAGTCATTGGAGTTAGCAACTTCTTGTAGCTTGGCCTCAGTAACAACTTTGACTTCTACAGGCTTGGCACTCTCAGATATAGAGATTGGAGGTTTGTCAGATGGCATACTCCCTGCAACCACTGTGGTAGTTATGGATTGCTTTTGTCCTCCAGGAGTAGTGATGTGCACAGTTGGTAAGGTGACAACTGGCAAGATAGATGGAGGCTCATCTACTTTGGCTTTTCCCTTGCCAGGCACATTTGCTAGAGACTTAGAAGCCCTTTGTTGACCACCCTCTTTGATTATTATGCCTTTCTCTCCCTTTGTCTCCCCCTTTGAATTTGAGTTCCTAGCCTTCTTCTCCCCCTTAGGCTTGTTGTCAGGCACAGAGGCTGTAGAGATGTCCTTTGGGAGTGAAGATTCATCAGGTAGAGGGAGACCCATATGCTTCATCATTGCAGCTAACATGGATTGTTGATGCAGAAGGACATCAGCTGTGGTGGATGCTTGAGTGTCCAACTGATCATTTAGCAATGCAACCTTTTCTGTGAGATGAGCATTGGTCTTGGTGAGAGTAGCTACCTCCTGCTCAAGAGTGTTGACCTTAGTGAATAACTCATTGGCCTTGAAGCCAGATAAAGATTGATCCTGCAGCCTCTTCACTTCATATTTAGACAATTCATGCACAGGGACATCAGTCACTAGTCTATCTCCATAAAGATTTTTGAACATTATCCTCAGCATGGCATTGGCATCTGTAGTCTGGTCAGATAGATTCTGAAATTGATGCCCCAGACCTGTGACAGCATCTTTTAGCACAGCCAGCCCATTGTCCACCTGAGTGCAGGTAGAGTTGCAGTGTTTGATGTCCTTGAACACACTGTCCAATTGAGGAAATTTAGCATCAAAGGCCCTCTTGACTTCTGCTACTGAAGTGGCTGTCTTATCACACACCCTGTTGACTTCAGTTTTGACTCCCTTGCCAAGATAGTGTGCAGCCTTGAGGAAACCCTTGTAGGAGTCATTTACAGCTTCATACACTTCACCAGGTGACAGGGATTTTGCATTGGAGCCCAGTGAAGTGATGTATTCCTCCCTGAGATACTGAAGTGCTTCATCGAGAGTAATATCATATTTTCCTTGCAACCAGGCATCTATGTTGCCATCTCTCTCAGCATCATCAATGATCTTTGACTTCTACACTTCCACATCATCCCTATGGCATAACAGAATAGCCTCATAGTCTGGATTGGGCATGTCTGCAGTGAGAAGGTGCTGAGCAATCTTTGTGAACTCAGGAATCTTATCCACAATTAAGCTTTGAAGTGCTTCAACCGTCAATTGTTGTGGAACAGACCCTGATCCTGAAGCACTGTCATATTGCACAGGCTTCAGCCATGTTGACATGAAGTCAGAGCTAGAGCTAGGCAAGCTAGTCTCCTCAGTTACAGATGCAACTTCTGTAACCGGATGGATTGACTCTACTACTGGTGTCACCACAGAAGTGGGATGAATTACACCAGCAGTTGACACAGGCACAGAGTCTCTAGTAAAAACTAGGGGAACCTCTGTGTTTGTGATGGTGTCATTAGGATATGCCTCAGCATGCATTCCCTCACCATCTAAATGTGGGTTCTGAGTGGTGAACAAAGTGTCATGCACTAAGTCACTTGAAATTATTGGCTCATCAAGCGAAAAGGATTCTTGATGATCAATACCTTGCATCTCAGTTGTCTGAGTTGCAGGTTCCAAAGAAATTTCAGAGTTAGATTCTGGAAGAGAAGTGTGTTTTAGAGTAGATTTTGGCAACTCCCCCTGAGAGATAGAGGGAGTTTCAAAAGCGATGTGCTCTCCACTCAGTGTTGTGCCAGCCTTAGCACTCCCATGTGCTGACTCTATACAAGAGGGTGCATTGGGGAGAATGCTTGATTCTATAGGTGCACCCTGTTGAGAGGATACACCTAGTGAGCTGTGTGCCCCTGATTTTACAACTTCAGCCATTTGTGTGACTGAAGAGGTGGTCTTAGTTTTCTTCTTCTTTGTTCTGTGTAAGGGTAACTCAGGTTCCTCACTTCCTAGACCTAATTCAACAGCTAATGCTGCTTCAGACAAGATATTTAAAGGTGCAGACATTACTTCCTTTCTCTTCTTTTTACTAACATCACCCTTTTGAGAGGATGATGCAGTTGGCTCAGTAAGAGGTAGAGTGTTTGGTTGAGAGGGTTGGTTAGCAGGCCCTGGGTTAGCATTTTGTTCTACTTGCTTGGGCTGTGCTAACTTAGATTTTGCATCAAATGTTGGCATGTTGTGGGGGTAAGTCCTAAACAAACTCTCCATATGGGGAGTTATGTTCAGTCTTACATCCACATCATTCCTAGTTTCCAAGTTACCAAAAATGAGTTTGGTCATGGACTTAGGATAGCCTATTTTATTTTTATCAATCCCAGGCAATTCAATCAATGAAGCATTTTTATAATTAAGTACAGATTGAATAAAGCGAGGGAAGAAAATATCAGTACCTCTCTTGGTTGTGTTCTTACCAAGTCTCCCATATAATTCTTGAAGTATGATTTGGCCAACATCTATCTTCTTTCCATAGGCCAAAGCATATCCAATTTGCTGCACAGGTGCACTGATTTGATCAAAGCTTGATTTCCTGGCAGTGAAGACTTGGAGAAGAGTTGCAAACACATAGCTCCACTCCTTTCTCAGATTCTTTCTGTTTAGCTTTCCAAGGTTAATCCCATCTGAGTAGTTTATGAACTCAAAGAATTCCTCCAACTCTGCGTTAGTGGCCATTCTGTCAAATGACTCTTGTTGTAGTCCTAGTGCTTGGTTCATGTCTACAGTAGTGATAGTGATTTCCTTATCTTGAACCTTGCAGTAGACGACATAGGAAGTGATTGCGTTTTCCAGGGCTACAACCTCCACAATAGCAGTACTCCAGAATTGTTCCAGAATATCGAGATACAGAGTTGGGTTGGCAGAGAGTGCATCCTTGATATATGACTCAGCCATCCATTTCACAAAGCACTTGAAATTTGCATTGGGTGCTTCAACATCACTAGTGAGAGCGATGAAGTTGGTGTTGAACTTTACTGTTGCCATTTGTGTAGAAGAGAGAAAAGAAATTGAAGGTTGAAGAAGAAATTTGGCTTTTCGTAGCTAGGGTTTCAAGGGTTTAGAGAGTGTAGATACTTGAGAAATCGAATGAAATGAATCGAATAGATGTGAGATTGTATAAGTATGAAGTACTTGAATTGTCGATTAGCAGACTGTTTTGTATCGACAAGTCAGGCATTCGAGAAGTAGAAAACAACTATTCGAGAAGTCAAGAATGGCTTAATCGATAACTCAAGCAGATAGAAACTCACAGCTGGCAGTTATCTAACTTAGAAATAATTCTAAATTAAATAAAATGTGTTTTTATGAGTGAATTAAATTTTTAGATAAAAATCCAAAATCGGTTAAAATTCAGCGAGAATTCAGCCTTTTCAAATGATTCGAGAACTCAAATATAGTGTTCGAGAACTCAATCATTCGAGAACTCAGTTACTATATTCGAGAAGTCTAGAATTCCTCTATTCGATATCTCAGAAAGACTCTATTCGAGAACTCAAGAGTACTCTAATGAGACTTATTAGAGATGTCGAATAGTGAATCATTCGAGAAGTCTGACTTATCGAACTATACCCATCACTCATAAAAATTTGATTTTCACTATCTTGTAAAAATTTACCAGACATATTCATTGAAAAATATCCTAGCAAATCAAATAGTGATTTTCTCAAAATTTCATAGAAATTTTAAGTTAATAAAAATATGATTTTCAACATATGCAACAGATTTGAAATATTTATAAATCATATTTCAGCCAACACTTACTTCAAAAATATTGAGGATTTAGATAAAGTAAGTGTTTACTGCTGCAACAATCTAGATGATGTATTCACTTAGCCAGAATCTGAAGAATTCAGCATTCCAATCTCACTTACCAACCTTGTGAAGGTGGCTTCATCTAATGGCTTAGTGAATATATCAGCTAGTTGTTTATCTGTAGAGACATAATGCAACTCAATGGTTCCATTAGTTGCATGTTCTCTTATGAAATGATATCTGATGTCAATGTGCTTTGTTCTAGAATGATTGACAGGATTGGCAACTATAGAGATTGCACTTGTGTTGTCACACATGATTGGAATTCTTTCCAACACAAGTCCATAATCTCTAAGTTGATTTCTAATCCAAAGCACTTGAGCACAGCAACTTCCAGCAGCTATGTATTCAGCCTCAGCTGTAGAAGTTGACACAGATTGTTGCTTCTTGCTATACCAAGAAACTAACCTTTGTCCAAGAAACTGGCAGCTTCCTGAGGTGCTTTTCCTATCCACTCTGCATCCAGCATAATCAGCATCAGAGTAGCCAACCAGATTGAACCCTGTGTCCTTAGGGTACCATAATCCCAAGTTCGGAGTGCCCTTCAGATATCTAAAGATCCTTTTTATTGCAATCAAATGTGATTCCTTTGGATTTGATTGAAACCTTGCACACAAGCATGTAGCAAACATGATGTCTGGCCTACTTGCAGTGAGGTAGAGTAGAGAACCAACCATGCCTCTGTAGACTGAGATATCTACTCTCTTGCCTTTAGCATCTTCATCCAATTTAGTGGCAGTGGCCATGGGTGTCTTGGCAGGTGAACAATCTTCCAAGTCAAACTTCTTCAATAAATCCTTGATGTACTTGGTTTGACTGATAAAGATACCATCCTTCCTTTGACTGACTTGCAACCCTAGAAAGAATGTCAACTCTCCCATCATACTCATCTCATATCTGCTCTGCATGAGTTTAGAGAATTTCTCACACAGTTTCTCATTTGTAGAACCAAAAATGATATCATCCACATAGATTTGAACTAGGATCATATCATCACCATGCTTCTTGTAAAACAGTGTCTTGTCCAATGTGCCTCGAGTGAATTGATTTTCAAGAAGAAATTGTGATAGAGTATCATACCATGCTCTTGGAGCTTGCTTAAGTCCATACAGTGCCTTAAGCAATCTGTAGACAAATTCTGGGAAATGTGGATCCTCAAAGCCAGGTGGTTGTTGCACATAAACCTCTTCTTCCAACTCTCCATTTAGAAATGCACTCTTGACATCCATTTGATAAACTTTAAAGTTTGAATGAGCAGCAAATGCCAAGAATATTCTAATGGCTTCCAATCTAGCAACAGGGGCAAATGTCTCATCATAATCAATGCCTTCCTGTTGAGAGTATCCTTTTGCAACCAGCCTTGCTTTGTTTCTTATTATTACACCATCTTCATCCATCTTATTCTTCAGAACCCATTTTGTTCCAACAATGGTTCTATTCTTTGGTGCAGGCACAAGTTCCCATACTTTGTTCCTTTCAAATTGATTCAGCTCCTCTTGCATGGCAATAATCCAATCTGGATTCAACAATGCATCATCAAGTTTCTTAGGCTCAACTTGTGATAGAAAACATCCATAGAGGCACTCATTTTGAGTTGCTCTCCTAGTCCTTACTCCTGCATTAGGATCTCCAATGATTTGCTCTGCAGTGTGTGATCTATCCCATTTCCTTGAGTGTTCAGCCTGATTTCTCATCCTTGATGTTGCTTCATCATCCTCATCATGATCATCCTCATTTCCTCCCCCTGTGAAGTTGCCATTACTCACAGGTGTGTCTTGGATGCTTGTTTCTTCACTATTGATTGGCACAAATTCTTCTCTTGTATCATTATTCACTTGAGTTTGTTGAACTTGAGTTTCTACTCCAGTTTCAGTCTCTTCATCAGAATCATCTAGATTATCAAACTTCAATGGATCTTTGTCTTCATCATTGGCTTCTTCTAGTCCAGGTAGTTTGCTGTCATCAAATGTTACATCTGTGCTTTCCATAACTTTCTTTTGACTGATGACATAAACCTTGTATGCAATTCTTTCCATAGAATAGCCAAGAAAAATTCCTTCAAATGCTTTTGCATCAAACTTTCCAACATATTCAGAATTGTCCTTAAGTACAAAGCATTTGCTTCCAAAAGTATGAATATACTTCAGTGTAGGCTTCTTTCCAGTCATCAAGTTGTAAGGAGTCTTTCCAGTGTTTTTGTTGATGAGGGTTCTGTTCTGAATATAGCATGCAGTGCTCACAGCCTCAGCCCAAAAACATGTGGGCATTTTTGCATCAAGTAACATTGTTCTAGCAGCCTCAATTAGAGTTCTATTCTTTCTCTCAACAACTCCATTTTGTTGTGGAGTCCTTGGAGCTGAGAATTGCTGAGAAATGCCATTCTCTTTGCAGAATGCTTCAAGTGTGGCATTTCTGAACTCTGTTCCATTATCACTCCTCAATGCAATCACACTTGCATCGTTTGCCTTTGCTTCCTTGTCAACTTTCTTTCTATGCTCAATGATTACTTGTGGAGCCTCATCTTTTAATGCCAGAAATTCTACCCATGTATACCTTGAAAAATCATCAACCATTACCAGGGCATACTTCTTTCTTCCAAGTGACATTATGTTAACAGGCCCAAACAAATCCATATGGATAAGTTGTAGTGGCTTGGTTACAGATGTCAATGTCTTTGACTTGTGGCTTGATCTCTTCATTTTTCCTTTTTGACAAGCCTCACACACTCCTTCTTGGCAGAATTCAAGTGTGGGCATGCCTCTCACTAACTCTCTTTTGACTAGAGAATTAATGGCCTTAAAGTTCAGGTGTGATAGTTTCTTGTGCCACAGCCAACAATCTTCATTTGATGCTTTTGAGTAAAAGCAACAAATTTTGTCCTTGTTTGCAGAGTCCATATTGGCTACAAACAGGCTTCCCTTCCTTACTCCAGATAGAGCAAAATCACCAGTCTTCTTGTGGGTGATCAAACATTCATCTTTGTCAAAATTCACTTTGAATCCTCTATCAGTAAACTGACCAACACTTAACAGATTATGCTTGAGCCCCTTGACTAGTGCTACATCTTCAATGATGACATTTCCAACTTTCAGCTTGCCATATCCCAATGTGTTACCCATGCTGTCATCTCCAAAAGCAACCATTGGGACAGCCTTTTCCTCATACTGTGATAGCAGGGCCATATCACCAGTCATATGATTTGAGCATCCACTGTCCAAAATCCACATGACCTTCTTCTCACTTTCTTTGCCCTGCAAACACAAAGGTATTACTTTTCCTTTGGTACCCAAACAAGTTTGGGTCCATGTGACTTAGAGACAGTTTTATCATAAACAACATGCTTGTTAACTTTCTTAGTGTCAGTCTTCTTGTCACTGTTGGAAGTCTTAGAACCTGAGGTTTCAGACTTAGGTGACAAAGGTACCTTCCTAGCTTTAGGAGGACTTGAAGACTTTGACCTTGTGTAGTGTGTGTGAGAATTGTGACTGATACAACCATCAATGAACTGTCTTCTTAAATTAAAACAACTAGTCATAACATTCATATTGCATGGCATACAGTCAAATTTATCACAGAAGGGTGCATCTCTATGTCTTAGAGGCACAGAACAATCATAGAAAGGTTTAGACACACTACCAACAGGTTTCTTGCATGCATGAGTTAGATGGTTGGTACTGAAACAGTTCTGACAAGTTTTCCTAGGGGCATTAGGCATATAAGCATAGTTGTTATCCTTGTTAATCCCTAACTTGCCATTTCTGTTCTGTTTCTTTTTAGTCACTTCCTTTTCTGATTCACTCTTCCCAGCTGATACAAACTTAACAAACTTCTTAGGTCTTGACCTATCAACTACTGGCTTCTTGGTCTTTGACTTGGCACTCTCACCCTTAGAGGATGCTTGTTGTTCACTAGATTGTGCCTCATCCTCATCATTCAACATTTGCTTGATGAGTAAGGCATCCTCATCAATTTCAAATGTTGATTCCTTAAAAATTGGATTTTCAGTTTTTCTCAAAATGTGAGGCACTTTCTCATGAACAGCTGTGTCCTCTTCGATGACAGCATAGCCTTTCCTTTGTTTGAGAGAGTCATAGTCAAGTCCAATAGCTGCTTTAGGTTTAGCTTCAATTTTCTCACAGTAGGATTGCACTAAACCAGATGATTTCTTGAAAGTTTTAAGTTTGAATTCATTCTCAGCTAATTCATCCCTAAGAGCCTTCTCTACTTGACTAGCACATAGAACCTTGTTCTCCAAATATTCAACTTCTTTCTTAAGGTTTTCTACTTGCATAGCAGTTAGCTCAAGTTCCTCATTCTTTTTGGTTAATACTTCATTTCTAGTAGACAGTTTAGCAATCTCCTCATTAGCAGCAGTCATACTAGTATGAATATTAAACATTTCAACAGATAATTGTTCAATCATGGATTTGTATTCAGAAACAGACATGTCTGTAGTAGTGAGAGATGGTACCTGAGAATCAGATGAAGATGAGTCATCCTTGGAGTTGGCCATCAAGGCATAATTGCAGAATTCTTGTTCCTCTTCATCACTCTCAGAATCATCCCAACACTTCCCTTCAGCTATGTAGGCCTTACCATGTGTCTGCTTTTTCAGAAGGGCCTCATACTTAGCTTCTAGCTCAAGATAATCTCTATCCTTCTTTTTAGGCTTCTTGCATTCACTGGCAAAATGCCCTAGGTCATTGCATCTATAACACCTTACAGATGACCTATCCACATAACCGGTTTTGAACTTATTTCTGTTTGGTTTCACAGGTGCCTTGTTCTTGTTGGCTGAATGGTTTTGAGTTTTGGGTTTGAAGGGTTGATTTCTTTTAAATCTGATGTTTGGAAATTTTCTGGCCATGAAAGCATATGAAGTATTTTCCATCCCATCAAGTTCTTCCAGAGTGTAAAACTCCTCTTCTTCTTCCTCCTTTTCCTCAACAGGTTCACTCACCCCAGCTTCAGTTTCTTCATCATCCGCCACCTCCTCTATCCTTAGTTGGCTTGTAGATGCTTCTAGGTCCAGGATGGATTTGTTGACAATCAAGGCACATGATGTGTTTATCATCCTACCTTGGTTTGCTTGGATAGCCCTCTTCTGAAGCAACTCAAGTTCATGAGTCTTTAGGACTCCATAGAGTACATCATAGGTGACTTTGTTCAAATCTCTCTCTCTTAGGGAAATGACTCTTTGCTCCAGATGATTTGGTGAAGACAACAGAAATTTCATATTTAACTCCTTGGTGCTGTAAACCTTTCCATTCATCTGCAACTCAGTAACTAGCTTGTGAAACCTTTCAAACATCTCAGTGATGCTTTCCTTGGGCTGTGCCATGAAAGCTTCATACTGTGTGACCAGTATCTGTTTCCTGTTTTCTTTAACCTCATCAGTCCCTTCACACAACACCTCAATGTGATCCCACATCTCTTTAGCAGACGTGCATGATGCAATGTTTGCAAACATTGACATATCCATGGAATCAATGATGAGCAACATGAGGTGGCTGTCAAGAGCAACCTTCTCCCTTTCTGACTCTGTCCACTTTGATGGATCCTTGGCCTCATAAGCTCTAGGGATTGTTATGGTTCCAACAGTCTTCTCTGGTATCTCTTGTTGTGGAACAAAAGGACCATTCTTGAGAATCTCAGGATACAAGGGATGAGAGGCTTTGATGAACAACATCATCTTTATCTTCCAGAGGTTGAAGTTTTCTTTATCAAACTTAGGGACCTTCACCGTTCCTGTAGTCTTTGGTGTATTCGAACTCATGATCGTTTCTCTGTTTTTGAATAAACAGCCCGCTCTGATACCACTTGTTGAGTATTGAACACGGTAAAAGAATACAGGGGGGGTGAATGGATTCTTGAACTTTTCTTGGATTGAGTCTGTGTAGCAGAAAAGTGCCTGTGTGTGCAGAAATTAAGGTGCGGATAAATAAACAACACAAGACACAATATCACTTTAATCTAATGTATATTAGATAAAGGTTGCTACAATCTGTGAATACAAATGGTAGTATTCTCAGCTTCGTTTTTCTCAGAGAGATATAGCTTACAGTGTATGAAAAACTTGACTCACAAAGTTACTAAGTTATGAAGTGAGGCTGTGTCCTTATAGAACATGGATACAGCCTGCTTACTACAAATAAGGTAGCTAAAACACATTACTTTCTAGTCTGTCTATCCTTTTTGAGTAAGTGTCCAAACGGTTACAGATTTGACTTTGCAAAGCCTGTTTAGATCCACTTCTTTAGCTCCTTGTCTCTTCTATATCTCTCCAAGCTTCCTTGTAGGCTTTCCAGAGCACGTTACAGGTTGTGGTCCATAAAGTGCATTGGCTTGTTGCAGGTTTCTGACTTGTACAATTTCTTCAGTATTTTGTCTCCAAGAATGTATTCGAGAAGTGACTAGGTAAGTGATTCGAGAACTAGAATTGACTTGATCGATAACTCTGAGTTCTCGAATACTGTTATAGTGACATATCGAACCACTTCTCGAATAGCTCTTTTCCATCAGGATTCCTTGAGTTGTCGAATAGAGCATTTGACTTATCGAATCCTCGAGTTGTCGAATAGCTTTCTGAGTCTTTGAGATATCGAATGGAACTTTGACTTGTTGACTCTTTGAGAACTCGAATACCATCTTGACTTGTTGACTTCTTGAGTTCTCGAATAGAGTAGTAGACATATCGAATCCCTGAGATATCGAATGAGATATCGAACAGTGTATTCAGAGATATCGAATAGTGTCTTGAGATATCGAATCTCTGACTTCTCGAATGCTGGACTTCTCGAATAGACAAATATACTTCTCGAATTGGTACTTAGGCAAATTCTTCATTTCTTCAAATCCCAACTGTGATTATTTGGCAGTCTTTAACTCCTTGCTTGAGGCATGAACCATGGAACTTCTTTCAAGCATTATTCTAGACTCTATTTGTACAGTTACACAACTAGGATTTGATGCCTATTACAAGTACAATACAAACAGAAACTCTACAACTAGAGGTTCCCTCAGTTAAGAGGTCATGTAAGTAATGCAAAGCATTACAAACAATTAGGCTTGTTATTAGATGTATACAGGCATGCCTCTGTAACTAACACCCTTCCCCTATTTGAATCATTTATTCTATCATCCCTTCGGTCACCATCTCGCTTTTCATCTCGCCGGGAATCATCTTTCCTTCGGTCGTTCTTCCCCTAGCTGCCCTTTCTTCGACTATCTTTAGACGATTCTTTGTATCCATCGATGGACTCTATTCTTCTCCTGATACTTTCTCCTCGGATGTAGATGTCGTTGAGTGACTTCGGGAGAACATCATACAAGGACGACCAAAGCTTTCTTCCTTTAACTGTGTCGAGGCCAGCAGTCAGAAATCCTGCTGCCTTGACTTTATCCAGGTTGGTCACCATGCCAGCTTCTTCCTTAAAACGGGCTAGGTAATCACCCAATTCTTCATCAGATCTTTGGCGACAATGAATGAGAGATTCGGTATCCTTCTCTCTTCGACACAGGTGAGAATAATGCCTCAAAAACTTGCTCTTCAGTCGATCGTAAGAAGGTATGGATCTAGGCCTCATCGATCGATACCATAAGGAGGCTGAACCCTTCAAATAGGTTTTAAACATTTTTCAAAGCATGATATCGTCATGACCCATTCCTGTCATCAAACTTTCATATTTCTCACAATGATCTTCTGGGTTTCCCTTGCCGCTAAATTCGGTCATTTTCGGGAACTGACGACCTGGGGGTGGTCTATACTGTTCAATCTCTTCAGTTACAACGGGCTCCCGACGCATCCTCTTCTGGTCTCCAAACATACATTTCTCAATTCTTCGAAGCCTATCTTTCCATTGAGAGCCTGTTTCTTCTTCCTCTAAGTCCGAAGGATCTTGGGACGGGTGTGAGGAATGTGTTTCAGATTCTGAAGACTCCTCCTGGTGAGGTCGGGACCTTTTTTCTTTTCGGCCCTTAGAGACTGTTTTCTGAGGTTCACTCACGGGTTCCTCTTCTCCAGTTTGAAGGGCTTCTCGCGCTATCCTTTCTTCCAACTCAACCTCTTTGCGCCAGAGTTTTATGGCCTCCAATCTCAACTCGTCTGCCTTCTTCTACAAGGCTCGTCTTTTTGCTCCCTGGGATCCTTCCGCTTCAATGACTTTTCCTTTGTCATTCTGTTGCCTTATTTCTTCGGAAGTAGGAGTTTCTGTATTGAGATTTTCGGAATCCTGAGGTAACATGGTTCACAAAAGAAGCTTATACGTTCCCACAGACGACGCCAAATGTTAGGACTCAATTTATGCCTCGGACAAACCTATCTTCGGTATGCCAAGAACAGGTTTCAGTAGCTCCTGCAAAGAGAAGAATGCGAGGGTGTCACCCCCCGATTCACCTCCGGTGTGAGAATCATTAAAATGTAGTGGAAACGTAAACGTAAAGCTTATGTAAACCAGTGTATCTCAGTGTGTGTGATTGTGTCTATCACCTGATAATTGTTGTATATTTATACCGTTTTCAGGAGTAGCAATAATTGATGGTCCTCTTGATTCTCAGTTATGGAGGGCGATAAATATGGTGAAGCGTTACACTGACAACGGTCGACTGTTTTTACTGACTTCAGCTGGACTGATCGGATGGGCCTAACGGCTATAAGCCCAAAAGCTTATTGGACTGGGCCCTCTGACAGTAGGCCTGTACTTCATAGCAGACTAGCAAATTTAATTGTGAACCTGGAGTTTATAAAAAATACTAAAATCTAAGAGCAACTTTAAGAACTACCCTATACACCCTCTTAAGCTAAAATTTGAGGAAATTAGAACAAAAAACAACATTAAGAAGCATCTTTTGCTTCCTTTTTCAATTTTATATTAGTATATAGGAATGTAGTGAAGTACGCATACCAATTATTAATATTATTATATTTGGATGTAACAGAAGATTGATAAAAAAAAGTAGATAGAGAAGAATATTGAGGAGTTTTATTGAAGTGAAAAAATAAATTTGACTCTTAAATGATTAAGAGTCTATATAATAATTTTTTTTTTTAGGGAGAATGGTTAGTAATTCTTGGAATTGCTCTAAGCCATGCTTTCAGACTTCAAGCGTTACAAACCAGAATTTTAAAACAATAGTTTATAATATCAGAGTAAAGTTCTATGGAGTACTATTTAATTGAAGTACTTGGAGTACATATACATTCTGCATTCAAAATATTTTAAAATTAAGTATTTTGCAAACTTTGTTACATGAATATCATAATTTCATTGATAATCTTGAAAATCATGTATGTTTTGCAATATGTTCATCTTGAAAATTCTTTATGTTTTGCAACACAAATGTGTTTCGCAGAACAATTCGTTTTGCAATATTTTGTTAGCAAAACATACAAAATTTTCAAGATTTTCAATGAAATAATGATATTCACGTAATAAGCTTTGCAAAATAATAGAGTTTGCAAAATTTTGAATGCAGAACGTATATGTACTCCAAGTACTCCAATTAAACAGTACTCCATAGAACTTTACTCTATCATATCAAATTACAACTTAATAGTTCTAGGACAATAATAAGAAAAGTTTTGGCGGGATTATGAAGGTCATGCTTTTTCTAATTTTTGTTAACGGATGGATATAAAATACTCGAATCCGGTCACCACATCCACGTAGCTAAATTGCAACTACTCCCTAATTCCTATCATTTTTTTACATCTTCCTTTTTGGGACGTTTACATCAGTTCTTTACATTACTAAAAAATAATAATTTTTAACAATAAAATATATTATTATATTCACTACTTCACTCTACTTTTTCAACATTTTATACTATTACACCCACTACTTCACTTATTTTAACAATAAAATTACTACTATATCTACTATTTCATTTATTTTAATAATATTACACCAATTTTCCTTGATCTCCATACCTGAACCAAATATAAAGATTTGATAAGGATGGAAGGAACATGATATTCTATGTTACAAGGGCTGGGGTCATGCTCAATGGCAGGGCTTAAAGTGACCCGGGCAGCTGAAAAATGAGGGAAATAGCGTTGGAGTGTTTGGCAATAATGTGGGCACGCCCAGCTTGATGGTTAGGGATGATAATTTTTACCGATCCGATTGGAGCTAATCGAACCCGAATATTTTGGGTTTGGGTTTATTTTTTAAACCCGAACTATTTATGGGTCGGGTTTGGGTTTTGGCCTTACCGTACCGAACCCGACCCGAAAACCCGGAACCCGTTTCAAACCCGATCGAACCCGACCCGAAAACCCGTATTTAATATAAATAGTATAATATATTTATATATATATATATATATATATATATATATATATATATATATATATATATATATATATATATGGTCTTGTTCTAATAGTAACTAAATTAGAATAGAAACTAGAAACTAAACTTAAATTAAATATTTCAAGCTAATCTAATGACCAAATTAGGGGTACCACAATACAAAAACGTTTAAAATTACTGGCTCTATTCAACAAAAGAATTAAAAAAAAGTTATTGTTCACGTGATGACGTGGCACGTGAACAGTAACTTTTATATATATATATATATATATATATATATATATTTGTTGAATAGAGCCAAGAATTTTTTAAGTTTTTTGTGAAGGTGCCCCAAGCGGGACCATTAAAATAAATGAAATATAATTTATTTAGTGTAGGTTTCTAGTTTCTATTCTAAGGTTGGTTTCTATTTGAACGCTAGCCTATATATATATATAGAGAGAGTAAGGCTCTAGAGAGAACATGCTTAAAAAGAGAACGAGTGAACAACTTAAAATATTGATTTTTAAAATTCAAAAAAATTATAAATATGTTTATATCATAAAATATATAAATATGTTTATATATATATATATATATATATATATATATATGCCAAGGTTCTAAAGAGAACATGCTTAAAAAGAGAAAGAGAAAATATCTCAAAAAAATTAATTTAAAAATTGTAAATATTCTTAGAGCATTTTATGATTCTCAAACTTGAATAATTTTTTGTGGAAAAAAATATTTATGGGAATTTTGTTTTTTTAATCTCTTTTAGAATCTCACAAATTTTTAAGAATCTCTTTTAGAATCTCACAAATTTTTAAGAATCTCTTTTAGAATCTCACAAATAGTTTTACACATGTATTTGTTGTTCATAATTGTGTTTTTTAGAATTGTATTAATGATATAAACATATTTATAATTTTTTTGAATTTTAAAAATCAATATTTTAAGTTGTTCACTCGTTCTCTTTTTAAGCATGTTCTCTCTAGAGTCTTACTCATATATATATATATATATATATATATATATAAATCTGTTTATTTTAAGTAATATATAGTACATACTAAAGACACAGCAGACAAACAAATATCCGTCTCTCTCTTCTCAGGGTGTGTTTGGGATTGCTGTTGCAGACAGCAACAACAGCTTATTTCTGAAAAGCAGCTGAAAAGGTATTTGGTAAATTTTAAAAGCTGCTTTTCTGAAAAGTGCTTTTGGCCTAAAAGCTGTTTTTAGAGAAAGCAAGTTCCCCCATGCTTTTGAAAAAAGCTGTTTTTCAGCTTTTGCGGAAAGCAGTAGCTGATTTCAACATCAAACCTCATCAAAAACTTTATTTTTAAAATATTTTTACATCAAAACATGCACATATAAAAAATATTACCAAACAGTCTTCAACTTTTTACAACAGCACTTTTTTTACCATCACTTTTTCTAACAGCACAACAATTTTTAACAACAATCCCAAACAGAGCCTCAATCTCTCTTAATCTTTCTCAATCTCTATATCTCCTAATCTCTCTCTCTCTCTACCAATTGAATTCGTTCCTTCCCCTCTCCCCTATCTCTCCTCTCTCCTCGCGGCTAGTGCTTGCTGCTATTTACCCAACCAAGTGGGGTTGCGATTTGAGGGTTTTGCTGGATGGGGGTTCGAATTTCTGCAAACCGTGTGTGTGTGACGAATTGAAGTGTGTGCGTGTGTGCGGCGTGTGGCAGCGTGAGTGTGTCGTGTGTGGGCGTGTGTCCGCGTGTGGTAGCGTGTGTGATGTGTGAGTCTGCGTGTGTGATGTGTGTGTGATAACTGTGTGTGTGCGCGCTGTTAAAGGGATGTGTGAGTATTCCCTGTGTTGAGTCTGGGTTCGAGTAGTAGTCCGATTTTATTGTGATGTGCCTCCTGTTTGTTTGCTATGTTTGGTGAACCAAAAAAATTAAGTTCTTTGCTTCTACTTTTTCGGGTTTCGGTTAAACCCGAACCCGGTTAAAACCCGTCGGGTTCGGGTTAGGGTTCGGGTTAAACATTTCGGGTTTATTCCGGGTTCGGGTTCGGGTTCAGTTACCAAAAGCGGGTTCAGGTTTGGATTTAGCCAAACCCGTTTCGGCCGACCCGATTGCCATCCCTATTGGTGGCCAAGCCCAGTTGGTGTCACTTCCTTTTTTTTAATAATTCTTTTACTCTCCACCTGCTGCAAGTCATGTACAAAAGGGTCCTATTTAAGTAAAAATGTAAGTATACCATAAATAAAATGGGTCCTACAAATGTGGCAAACGGGCTTGGCATTGGAGGGGGTTGGCTACTTTTTTTTGGAGCCCAGTTTTGTGTGATGTGGCATGGGGTGGGGGCCGGGAAAAAGGGAAATGGGCGGATAGCATTGTGGATGCTCTAAGAATTTGTAAGCCTGGTGCGAATTCTTTTTTCTGGGCCTTTTCATAAAATAAAAATATTGATGATAAGGACTTGCTTTTCCTAAGATTACCTCAGGTCAGGTAAAAAAACAATACAAGAATAAGGTTATTTTTGTAAACAATACAAGAATAAGGTTATTTTTGTAAATACATGGGATTACATTCAATTATTACAAAAATGCCATTAAAAATTTATACTAAAATCTCAGGTAAGGTTACTGAGGTGATCCCAAGAACATTATTCTCTTGATGATAATTAGATTCGATAACTTCGTACATGACATATAATAATACAAAATTTTAATAATTGTGTTAACATTGTAAGTACACAATACGAAAGTACACACTTTAGATTTAATATCATGTTTGGATTTAATTTTTGGATACACGACACAAAAAGGTTGTCGGGTCGTCTACAATTTATTCAATTAAAATATATTTATATCGATGTTCTAGTCAAATTAATATTTCTTTAAAAAGATTATAGAAAATCCAAAAAATGACAAAAAAAAATAGTTAAATACTAATTCTGAAATTTAGTAAATCTATTTAGCAAAAAAGAAAATTAGTAAATCTATGAATTACTTTTAATTCGTATTTAAAAACAAAGGAGAACTTAAAAAACAAAACTAAAACTCTACAAACTAAAGAAAAATGTTACAAATTTTACATAATACTAAGGGGCCGTTTGGGAAATCTTAAAATAAGTTACTTAACACTTATATGAAGTAAGTAACTTATATGCATGGTTCTAAAAATCCCCGATTTAACCGATTAATCCCCGATTAATCCTCTATAAGGTAACCAACCGATTCGATTTTTGAAATCCGATTAATCCTATGAATTTATTTAAAATGATATATTTAATTGTAAATTAGACTAATATATTAAATATTATTATAATATCCGATTAATACTCCGATTAATCCTTCCGATTAATCCCCGATTACCCGATTAATCTTAAATCAGTACCTCAACCGATTTATACCGATTACCGATTTTTACAACCATGCTTATATGAAGTAAGTAATAAGTTACTTACAACTTATATTTTCGTGTTTGGGTGTTTAACTTATAAGTTGGTAAAATTTTTATTGAATTAAATTAAAAAATATTAATTATTTAATATAATAATCCCGGTACATGCATATGACATTTATAAATATAAAAGTAAAAATATAAAGTATTAAACAAGTTAAAAAATCAAGTAATACGAAATAAGTTGGAAAAAAGTACATCATTACTAACTTATCACTTATCAACTTATTTGGCAAAATAAGTCCGTTCTACTTGTACAGGCAAACGGTCCGAAATAAGTTGAAACGGACTTATCCTCAGATAAGTCCATTTCTCTCGCATGCCAAACACCCCCTAAATGTTCCTTACTGATAATGCAAGATTCTCTAATTCACATTCCTCTAGAATAAAGTTTAACTTAAAAGTGAGTTAAAGGACCCACTAATAACATGTACTCCCTCTGTCTCATAATACTATTCCCGTTTGATATGTCGGGACTGTTCATAACATGAGACAAATTACTAATTTACGTCTAATCTATAAGACCAAATATAGTCATGAGTGATCTTGTTGGATTCGTATTTATGAATACTTTAATACAGTGAAGTTTTTATATTTAATACTAATATGAAATTGAAGATATTAACGATCAAAAGTGTGCGTTGGCAAACGTGTCCAACTCAAATGAGAAAAGTATTTAGAGACGGAGGGAGTATAATTTTTTATTTTTTATATCCAGTTTAGATGTCAAAACAAACATTACACCGTGTTTATTTCAATTGAATGGAACCGGAGGAGAATCGCATTAAATTTATACTCTTTTTTAGGAAAAATTATGAAAAATGTTTAAATTTTCATACTTCATTCTTTTTCACATAATCTAAACTTCACTTCTAATCCACATGTTTCGGAATAAATGTTCCATTCTTCACTAACATCATTTTTCTTGCAATTTTCATTATAAAAAACTTTTTCACTCTCATATTTGTTCATTATTTCTCTCAACATCCCTTAGTTCTTCATAAATTTTATTTGCAATTATTCATTGCATTATCCCAAAATGAAACCTATTAAAAGTAAATTTTTGATTACGATCAAATTAGGGCTGGCAAAATCGAACCCGACCTATCAACCCGATATAAATATGACCCGCAAAGTATGAATTCGGGTTGAAGTTTTTCGGTTTCGGGTTGACCCAAAATTGACCCGAAAAAATCGAGTCATTTTAGGGTTGATTTCGGGTTACATGAAACTGACCCGAAATTATATATTATATAATATAAAAAAATACCAATATTTATATCATTTACGTATTATCAATTGTTTAAATTAATAAATATTTTATTTTAATATAATTATAAGTTAATTTATAAGATTAAAATAGTATTTATTTATTTATTTACTATTTAAAATACATATTTATTAAAGAATTACTATTATTTCGGGTCGGGTTCGAGTTACCCATGAATAGTCCAGGTCAAGTTCGAATTGGATATTTTGACCCATTAAAATTTAGGATCGGGTTCTGATTTTGTCAAATTTCTGACCTGAGTTTGTCAACTCGACCCTAACCCGACCCAATATTAGTGGGTTAATGGCGTACGTGTGAAAAACATAAAATGGATTGATAGTCGGTAGCCCTGATATTAAGCCGTTTATGTTATTGAACGGGAGTATCAATAAATTTGAATATTTTAGGAACACATTTTTTACAAAAAACTTAACATTTTAAAGGCACATTTTAGAGGGAAAAAGAATATTTTAGGGTTCTGCAAAGGTTAAATGACCTTTTGTCCATTCAAGTTTGCACATTTATATCCATAAAGTCCTATAGTTTTAAAGCGTTCCTTTTCGCCCCTCCAACTTCAAAAATGTACCTTTTAGCCACAAAACCGTCGCCTTTTTGACACAAAACCGTCGTCTTTTAGAACGAATAGACGACGGTTTGTGGCAAAAAGGTACATTTCTGAAATTGGAATGACAAAAAGGAATGAGTTTAAACGTTAGGGCTTTATGGGTATAAGTGTGCAAACTTGAAGGGTCAAAAGGTCATTAAGCCTTCTGCAAATGATGATAGTGTAAAAACTTCTTGAATAGTTCCTGGAATTTTTTTGAAGTATGATTGATATATCTGATTAATCTTTTATTTTGAATTACTATTGGCTAAAAAATTTGAATTCGCTTGGAATTAGGGCTGATTATTCGGTTATAACCGAACCGAATTATCGAATACCGAAATAATCGAAATACCGAATAAGGCCAAATATTATAACCGAATAAGGAACCGAAATATTTCGGTTATTTCGGTTATTTTACCGAAATAAGCAAATTATATATATTTATATATTTTATTTTACATATTAAATATAAATATTATTATTTTACATATAAAAAAAATATTATTTTACATATAAAAATTATTATTTTCATAAAAAAATTATTATTTTACATATAAAATATAAATATTATTATTTAACATATAAAAAATTGGGTGAAGGTCCTAAATATCCACCATTTAATTCAAATTGACCATAATACCTACCGGCGGAATGCATGGCCCAGAATACCCACTGAACACGCATGCTCAGCATGCGTGTAGCTATACGCATAACACACATACGTGTGCTGTGTAAATTAGAGATCTGCACTCGTGAACAGTGCTTGGGACACGCATGTTGAGCATGCGTGACTTGGGATGCGCATGTTCAACATGCGTATCCCAAGCATTGTTCACCTTCGTTCCCGGTCGTCGCTGGTGGCATTTTTCGACCAAAACTTCAACCACTTCGTTCGTCCAATTCAGGCATCGAGCATTAGCATTCTACATACCAAAACACTCGTTTTCTCCTCCTCTACAAGCCTATGTTCATTCTTTTTTTTTGCCGGATTGAAAAGAGACCCAATTCAAAGCTTTTTTCCGATTTCTTTTTCCAATGTGTTCGTGTACGCCCCTACGGAGCCACAAATCAACAAACGAAGGTGTCAAAATGTAGAAGCAGGCCTGGGCATTGTTTTGATGTCCTCAAAAGCAGTGGAGGTGCCCAGAATTTGATGGACGGGAGGTCGAGAACGGAGAGTCGATTTTTACTTTCAGAGCATCACTGGAGCTGCAATTACAATAATGACGTCATATGACGTCATCACGCATCTGGGAGATGCGTGACCCCTGTTGCGCATGTTCAACATGCGTGTCTCGACACACGCATACACGGGATGCTTAACCCGTGGGTAAATAGGGCCAGCTCTTCCGCCAATCGGCATTTCGGACCTTGTATCCTGAATGGTGGGTATTTAAGGCATTTTCTCTAAATAATTATTATTTTACATATAAAAAATTATTATTTTACATATAGAATAATGATAAAGGAATTAAGAAATAAGAAGAGATAATATTAATATAAATATTTTATTATATATTTCGGTTAATTCGGTAATTTCGGTTAAAAAACCGAAATAACCGAATAATCGAATAACTGAAAATACCATAACCGAATTAAAACCGAAATATTTCGGGTTTTTCGGTTCGGTATTCGATTAACCGAACCGAATGCTCGGCCCTACTTGGAATTACCTCCGTCCTATCGATAGTACAATGCAAATTTTGTTTTGAGCCCGGCTCCGATGGGCTAGTGTGGGAGCACCGGCTGCACTGGGCCAGGAACCCCTGCTCAATCGCCATGACTCGATCATTTCAAGATAAATCACAGTTAGCAGCTTAATGCAATTTATAACAAGCTCTGGTTTTCTACATAAAAAAACATTAGATATTAATGATTTTACATAAAAGTTTAATTTATTTAACGTTAAGGTAACTCCAAGAACAAACTTGCTCTAGGATGAAGACCAGCATCTTTGAGTGTTGTTAGCATTTGATCCACACCGTATACTTTTCGAGGAAAGCTAGATATCAGCTTGTAACTTCCAAGTTCAGGCAAGTTTAATGAATCAATGTATCTATAAATTGCACCGATCTTCTCCGTGCAGAAAAAGCTTTTCTCCCTCCTCTCTCCGTTTGGAAATCTTATTAGTATCTGTTCAACCAGTTATAAACCATTTTAGTCGTGACAACCATTCAGTTAGCAACTTAACATAGTACCATTGCTCAAGTAATACCTTAGGGCTTAGGCCTCGAGTTGGTAACGTAACGAATTTTTACACGATGAAAGTTTATTTGAATTGAATTCATGATATAGTGCTAGACTGCTAGGTAGGGTAAATTACCTGAGTTAACGGAGCATCCTTATCATTAGTTGAAGTAACTTTGTGCAGCTTGGTGACCTGTGGTACTTTGTTGTTCTTCTTACTAGGATTTGATGCATGATTTTGTTCATGTTTTTCCATACTTGAAGCTTGGACATGTTTCTTGCCTTTATCTTTCAGTTTCAAATTATTCATTTCATTTTCCTGAAATGATAGAGTTATTAGTCTTTACGACAACATCCAGTCTCACCCTCCCCCCTCTTCATTGTCAAATTAGTCACAGACTTGACTTTCGAGTCAATTGGCAAAATTTACAAGCTTACAGCAAGAAATGCATATTACCATAGCCTGATCTTTTTGGAGGGATGCAAGATATGCATTATCTTGTTCTTCCCTTATGCGACGATCTACCCTTCTCCTTTCTTCTTCTTCTCTAGCCTTTACTGCACCACCAAAAGCAGATCCTTGCTCTTCCATTGTTCTCTGTAGAATCTCCACCAATTCAGCTGGAGAAACTGGCCCTTCTATCTACATATGCAAGTCAAATTGAAATGATGTTCAATAAGAAGATCCATTTTAACACTTTCAAGGTTTGACAAAATTAACTTCTAACAGGGTATCATATCTATGTTTATGAGAAGTCTCAAGTTCACTATGCCCACTATTCTCAAATTTTAATTTGGAGACCTTTGTTGTTTCCCCTTGGTGGCTTTGTTAGTGATCTAGTCTTTACTCTGAATGGCTTTCAAGTGAGAATGATTTGCCGTAACACCTTAAGTTTTTGAGAAAGTTGATTGTTAACAAACGACATAGTACGATACATTGCAACTTAGTAACAAAAAATGATTCAAAACATTTAAACTCATAATCCATGACGTTTTCCAAAACAAAATATATCAATACATAACAATACGGCCTCAAATGATTAAATAACTGATCATTCATGCCATTCCATGAAAATACTGGCATTTTTAGACTGGGAGATGCAGACAGATACAAGAAATGTCAAAAAAAATTGTATTCAACACTAGTTACCTGTTGAAGCACAGCTAAATTATCACCGGGAGCTGGAGCAACAATAGCGCAGAATGGATAGCTAGCAGGGCGAAGCGTGGTAGCCATATGCAAACCTTCTCCTCTATCAACAAGTCCACCCCAAGAAACAAAACTTGCATCCAGGAACTGCACTACAACTTCAGAACATAAGGTCTCCCTACAGAAAGATGGTGTGAAGGGGTGATCTGGTGAGTGAAGGTACATAAACAGAAACTTGTGCTCATCTTGAGCTATTTTCAGAGCCTCAATAAACCGGCACGCGTAGAAGAAGGGATGAACTGTCCCAAATTGTTGTTCATAGTTAGACAAGAAAGCCCACTCTTCTTGAATCATTACAGGCTGAGGTTGATAATGAATAGGAGGAAAGTTCAATGGTGGATTTTGGTTTCTTCTTCCTCCAATATTTCCCACAAGATCAATTCCTTGGTTGACAACTCTTGAGAATCCTCCTAAAATGTTACGCGGTAGGTTCACCATTCTGCGATAAATTGCATTGTTAGAGGCCTCCAACATCGATCTTCCACTTCCTCTTCTTGATGACATAGTTTATGAAGATTAAGTGGTAATGTGGGCTGGAATTAAGAAGTTACTCCATGTTTAATACAGCATGCTCTCAAAAGTCCTTGCAGAAAGTGGCATTAGAGAGTTCATTTTAATTTTGGTTACTTATTTCTTATCAGCTTTGGATTCCTTTAGCCTATGCTTGTTTGCAATGTCTATAGTCCTTTTATTATTAATAACTTATAATAAAATATCATCTGAAAATTCTTTGAGTTTAGATCACTTAATTCATTATTTAACCTCACTCCCTCGAAAAGGCTAAAAATAAAGATATTTCTCGTGAAACAGACATGGCCTTAAAAATTCGGTTGATGCTTTACTTAAAAGTGAGAACTTACAAGGCGAATAATGTTGAATAGTTTTTCTTTTTATGATTCTATCGTTCCTTTTGATTTGTAATTGATTAAAGAGGGCGACAGGGCGTTGCTTTAAGAATTTCTTTGGCTTTAAATTCTTGTACTGTATCATTATCAATTGATTTATTCTGCTGCGAGAAAGTGAGAAAAACAGTAAAAGAGATTCTGATGTGTGTAAAAACTTATATTGACAACAGTAAAATAAATTGAAGAATCTCCCAGTTAATAATTATCTCTTGTATTCTCGTGGCCTTGTGCAAGGATCAGTAAACAGCTTTATTCACAACACAAACAAGTGTTGCTATAGTTAAATGATAGAGTGAACAGCTTTATTCAAAAGAGTTGCTTTAGGTTTATGAATAGTCGCATCAGGGTACGAACAGGCCAGGCCACTTATCATGACTTTTTGGTAAGAATATTGTTAGTTGTTAACAGCAAACATTCTTGTCTAATAAAAGAGTGATATGATATCCATTCACATTGAATTACTTTAACTAGCTATGTAAATTGGTCGATCCTTCTTCCAATGTATTACAAGAAGTAAAGAATAGCTCAGTTGTTTGCATCAAGTCAAAACTTAAGTTGGTATAATATCCAAGCCCATAACCCAACAACTCACCACAGATCAATTCAAAAGTGCTAGCAAGTTGGTATATATTAGTTGTTGACTCGTATCTATAAAGATCCGAATCTTATTCTTATCGCTGTATGATGTTACAATTGGTTTGTTCTAAGTCAGGACATACGTTCCCATACGGGCGAATGAACTCTCAACCTTTTACTCAGTTGGGCGGATGCCACCGTATCCTTCAGTTGTAGACTCGTCTAGATTAAAATGAAGTCGGGCATTGCAAACATCTAATACAGCACAAAGTTTAATTGGACTGGACATTTTAGTGGTGTGGAGCTGTAGGGCTAAAGTAGCAGTGGGAAATATGCAAACACACTACTAAAATTGATAATACCAATCAAAAGTCATGGACTGCTCATTTGGACTAGAGAGTTTCAGTACTGCACTACTATCATGATCGAAAACATCATCAGTGTCCCAGCGACAAGCAAGGACTGCACTTTTTCATATCATTTGCAGTAGCAAACAGAACATGAAAACTGTCATCACCTAGACTCACATATTAAGAACCACTTTCTTTCATGTACTTTCGGCCAATGCTCAATTACAAATTTACCCCTTGTTACTGCCTTAAAATTTCCTTGTTTTCTAAGCCAGCCATTTTTGACCCGCGTGACTCTTTGCTCGTTTCCGGAAAGATGTTAGCCAAAAGTATGTAAAATATAGCAATTGTTATAAATCTTATCTTTAATAACTATTAATAACATGTACCCATGCAATTTGCATAGAGAATGAGAGAATAATCTGTTTATGTCCTTTTCTCTACACTACCAAAAATTGTATTACAACTTCAATTTATAGACATATAATACCGCGTGTAAACAGTGTGTTATGGTGTAAACAGGTACAATTAAATCAAGCTTGATTAAATACTCCGTGTATTGGTAAATGAGCTGTTCTAGTAGCCTGCCTTGGTAGACTCCTTTTACTTTATTGACAATCACATACTTTATTAATTGCTTTCACAACACTCCCCCTTGATTGTCAAATGTGAATTATTACAAAGATTGATTGACTCGTTAAAACCTTGCAAGGAAAAACCCAGTGGGATAAAAACCTTGACGAAGGAAAAAGAGTACAATCTCCCCCTGAATAAAATGTCTCACAATTTGACATCTTGTTGTAGCAAAGATCTCAATCTTCGCATCCCAATATTATTTCGCAACCTTTCAAATGTTGATGTAGGTAGTGACTTTGTAAGTATATCTGCTAGGTTATCACATGACCGAATTTGTTGTACATCAATGTCACCGTTCTCTTGTAGTTCATGAGTGTAAAAGAATTTTGGCAAGATATGCTTTGTTCGATCCCCTTTGATATAGCCTTCCTTGAGTTGTTTAATACAAGCTGAGTTATCCTCAAACATAACTGTAGGACTGTTTGAGATACCTGATAAACCACATGATTCTCGAATATGTTGAATGACAGATCGTAACCAAATACATTCTCTGCTTGCTTCATGGATTGCAAGTAACTCTGCGTGATTAGATGAAGTCGCCGTCATAGTCTGTTTTGTAGACTTCCAAGAAATAGCGGTACCACAATATGTGAATAGATAACCTGTTTGAGATCGTCCAAAATGTGGATCTGACATGTACCCAGCATCCGCATATCCAACCAGCTGTGATTTTGAATTGTTTTGAAAAAATAATCCAAGATCAATTGTCCCACGAAGATATCTGAATATATGTTTGATCCCATCCCAGTGCCTTTTAGTTGGATCAGAACTGAATCTCGCCAACAAGTTCACAGCAAATGCAATATCAGGTCGTGTGTTATTTGCTAGATACATAAGAGCTCCAATTGCACTAAGATATGGAACTTCTGGCCCAAGTGCATCTTCATCTTCTTTTCTAGGACGGAAAGGATCTTTCTCAACTTCTAGTGATCGAACAATCATCGGTGTAGTTAGTGGATGAGATTTGTCCATGTAGAATCGATCAAGAACCTTTTCTGTGTAGGTTGACCGATGAACAAATATGCCTGAAGATAAGTACTCCACCTGTATACCTAAACAAAATCTTGTCTTTCCAAGATCTTTCATTTCAAACTCATTTTTCAAATAGTTAGTAGCATTAGTAATATCTTCAGAAGTACCTACAATATTCAAATCATCCACATATACTGCAATAATAACAAAACCAGATTGTGACCTTTTAATAAACACACATGGACACACTTGATTATTTATATACCCATCATTCAATAAATATTCACTAAGCCTGTTGTACCACATACGACCAGATTGTTTCAAGCCATATAATGATCGTTGTAGTTTAACTGAATATAAATGTTGAGCCTTAGTTTCCTCTAACTTTAATCCTTCAGGGATTTTCATATAAATATCACTATCAAGTGATCCATAAAGGTAGGCTGTCACAACGTCCATCAAACGTGTTTCCAATTTTTCCATACAAGCCATACCCATAAGAAAACGAAAAGTGACTCCATCCATCACAAGAGAGTAAGTTTCCTGGTAATCAAATCCAGGCCTCTGAGAGAATCCCTGGGCTACCAGCCGGGCCTTATATCTCACAATTTCATTTTTCTCATTTCGTTTTCGTACAAATACCCATCTATTTCCAATGGGAACCACACCAGCTGGTGTTCGGACTGCAGGTCCAAATACATTTCTCTTGCGCAAGGATTGCAATTCTTCCTGAATTGCAATTTTCCATTTTGGCCAATCATCTCTTTGTCGACATTCTTCCACACTTTGTGGTTCAGGATCGGAGTTCATAATAATATCACATGCCACGGAAAAAGCATATACATCATCAACTTCATTACTCCTACGATCCAATAATTTTCCGTTATGTACATAACTCATTGAGATCTCATAATTTTCAGGTACCTTTGCTTCTATGGAAGCATGTGCCACTTCAGGGGCAATATCCTCTTCTGGAGGTAATACCACTTCAGGTGGTTTTGTCACAGCCACTTCGGGGGCTTGAACCTCTTCAGGAGGTGATACCACTTCTGGGGTTTTTGATGTAGTTACTTCAGGAACATCTGCCACTTCAGGGGCAGGTCCATTCAACTTCCGTTTTCGTGGTACAACATCTTTCGCACCAATAGGTCTACCACGCTTCTGGCGTGGTTTTGAATCACCAACCAATTTTTCAGGAATTGATTTATGAATAGGGATTTCAACCCTGGCCGGAGCATTAACAGCGGGTATATGCGATTTTATAATAAGTCCAGAATCATTAAAAGCATCCGGCATTTGATTAGCAATATTTTGCATATGAATGATCCTTAAAACCTCAGATTCACATTGTTTAGTACGTGGATCAATAGAATTTAATCCTGATGTATTCCATGATAGTTCAGAATTTAATTTATGCAAAACATTATCTCCCCCTAATGGAGGGAACACAGATTCCTCAAAATGACAATCAGCATAACGAGCAGTAAACACATCACCAGTTAACGGTTCAAGATATCTTATGATAGATGGTGAGTCAAAACCAACATATATGCCTACTCTTCTTTGTGGACCCATTTTGGATCTCTGTGGAGGTGCAATGGGAACATATACAGCACTACCAAACACCTTAAAATGTGAGATATTAGGGATTTGTCCAAAAGCTAACTGTTGAGGTGATTGTTTGTGGTAAGTAAATGGTCTTATCCTAATTATACTTGCAGCATGAAGTATTGCGTGACCCCAAACAGATGTAGGTAACTTTGCTTTTAGAAGTAAGGGGCGTGCAATAAGTTGAAGCCTTTTAATTAGAGATTCTGCTAAGCCATTTTGTGTATGCACGTGAGCTACAGGGTGTTCGACTGAGATTCCTACTGACATACAATAATCATTGAAACTTGCAGATGTAAATTCAGCAGCATTGTCTAGTCGAATTGATTTAATGGGATGGTCAGGAAATTGAGCTCGCAATTTGATTATTTGAGCAAGTAGTTTGGCAAAGGCTGTATTCCGTGTAGAGAGCAGACAGACATGTGACCATCTAGTTGATGCATCGATTAGAACCATGAAATATCTGAATGGGCCGGATGATGGATGAATAGGACCACAAATGTCACCTTGAATTCTTTCTAAGAAATTTGGAGACTCGATTTGAAGTTTAAATGGAGATGGTCGAACAATTAGTTTTCCTAAAGAACACGTTGAACAGGGAAGTTCAGTATGTGGTATGACCTTTTGATCTTTAAGGGGATGTCCAACAGAATTTTCTATAATACGACGCATCATAGATACTCCTGGATGACCAAGTCTTTCATGCCAAAGGGTGAATGATTTTGGGTCTATGATTTTTGGAATTGTGATACTATGAGACTCAATGACTCTAATTTGGGTAGCATATAAACCAGAAGATATAGATTGTAATTTTTCTAAGATTTTCTTTCGTCCTGAAAAGGTTGAAGTGATAAGGAGATATTCTTTTTCATTCTCACTAGTAGTTTCTACGTGGAAACCATTAAGACGAATGTCTTTAAAACTCAAAAGATTTCTAGTGGATTTACTAGAATATAGAGCATTATGTACGTGAATTTGTGTCTCATTTGGTAGATAAAACTAGCTTTCCCAAAACCCTCTATTATATCTGATGTACCCGAAATCGTCCAAACATGTGAGCTGGTTTTAGTAAACTATGAGAAGTATTTCTGATTTTGTAGAATTGTGTGAGTGGTGGCGCAATCAGCAATGCATAAATCTCCCATATTTTATGCTGTGTACATATATCAGTGAACAATAATTTTATTAAAGCAAACCATGTACTTAAAGTAAGAACATAAAACAAGTATATAAAAGCATGAAATTGAAGTAGATACATAAGGAACATGAATTCAAATGAGATACATATGAAAACTAATCATCTAAGTCGTAGTAAAGATTAGCACCATCATTTAGTCCATTTGCAGTCTTGTTGATTGGTTCATCATTAAAACTAGCCAAATTTGTTTCCACCCTTTTCCCGTTCTTCTTTTGAGATGACTCGTAAAGATCTACAAGATGTCTAGGTGTGTGACAAGTACGAGTCCAATGCCCATGAGCCCCACATCTAAAACATACTCCCTCCGTCCCAGCCAGTTCTTTACATGGCGGCTGGGCACGGAGGTCAAGGATAATGGGTGTAAAGTGGGTGTAATATTGTTAAAATAAATGAGGTAGTGGGTGTAATAGTGATTTTATTGTTAAAATAAGTGAAGTAGTGGGTGTAATAGTGATTTTATTGTTAAAATAAGTTAAGTAGTGGGTGAAATAGTGTAAAGTATTGTTAAAATAAGTGAAGTAGTGGGTGTAATAGTGTTAAAACTTACTATTTTGGGTAATGTAAAGAAATAGTGGGACGGCCCAAAAAGGAAATTGTAAAGAAATGGATGGGACAGAGGGAGTATATCTCTAGTATCTCCTTCCTGTGGTGCCTTCCTTTTATTTGGCACCTCATTTTGCCACTTCTGGTGACTAGAGTTGTTGTAACCATCACGTTGCCACTTCAGGTGGCCAGAGTTATACTTATTTCGAAATCGACCACGAAAATTTCCACGTCCACGATTTCGTCCATAATCTCGTCCTCCTCTATGCCCTTTCCCACGCTCAATCTTCCGGAATGACGTGTTATGTACTTCAGGTAACTGGGCAGAGCCTGTGGGACGTATCTGATGATTTTTCAGCAACAACTCATTATTTTTCTCAGCTACAAGAAGGAGAGATATCAGCTCACTATATTTCTGGAAATTGCGTTCCCTGTATCGTTGTGCCAAGATCATAGTGTTGGGGTGAAAGGTTGAAAGGGTCTTTTCAATCATCTCAGCATCAGTGACTTTTTCACCACACAGGATTAGCTTTGAGCTAATTTTAAATAAGGCAGAATTATATTCACCAACAGATTTAAAATCTTGTAACCTTAAATTGATCCAGTCATAACGGGCATATGGCAGATGGACAAGTTTTTGGTGGTCAAATCTATCTTTAAGATTGGTCCAAAGGGTGGGTGGATTTTTGACTGTGAGGTATTCAGATTTTAAGTTTTCGTGAATGTGGTGCCTAAGGAAAATAATTGCTTTGGCATTTTGTTCAACAGTTGGGGTCTTTCCTGTTTCTATGGTATCCTTTAGCCCGTTGACACTAAGGTGTAATTCCGCATCGAGTACCCAAGACAGATAATTATCCCCAGACACATCCAAAGCAACAAAGTCTAATTTTGCAAGATTCGCCATTCTAAATGTAAAATAAATATTTAAAACATGGTATAACAATTTGGCATATTAAGACATGAACAATTAATCATGTATCATATAATAAAAATTGTAGCATAAATAATTGGTGACATAATATAAAATTAAAATTATGTAAACATAGCCAGCGTTTAACTTAAACAATAATACTAATAACATGCATGCTAATAACTATATTTAAAATTAAATGAATAGGGTTAGATCGTACCTTGTTGATCAAATAAAATTCGGACAGGACCTCAATTAAAATAGATTAAATTGGGTTGTACCTCTTTCGTAGGATAAAGCTCGGGCAGAGACTCGTGCTGATAATGTGTTATAAATCTTATCTTTAATAACTATTAATAACATGTACCCATGCAATTTGCAGAGAGAATGAGAGAATAATCTGTTTATGTGCTTTTCTCTACTCTACCAAAAGCTGTATTACAACTTCAATTTATAGACATATAATACCGCGTGTAAACAGCATCAACATGTGTGTTATGGTGTAAACAGGTACAATTAAATCAAGCTTGACTAAATACTCCGTGTATTGGTAAATGAGCTGTTCTAGTAGCCTGCCTTGGTAGACTCCTTTTACTTTATTGACAATCACATACTTTATTAATTGCTTTCACAACAGCAATCAAATAAAAATGACCAAGTTTAAACTATACTGTTAACATATTTGTAAAACTAGCTTCGTAGCCGGTGCAAGGCACGGGCATGCTCTAGATTACAAATATTTATGAATTATTTATGATCACGCAGTATTGGATTGTTGATATCTTCGATTGTTCATGTCTTCGCAGCAATTGTTGTGAGTAAATAGAATTTATGCAATACCTGATCGTGACATGCAAATGATAATTATGGTTAAATTAAATTTGTTTGTATTTTACGCTATGTTTTGTTTTGTTAAAGCAAACTTGAACGATATGTAATAAATTGGTCAATGATCAAAATCGTACTTCAAAATATAAATATATAGAGTTAACATGGATGGATACAGAGATACATACAAGTATTAATTACATAATAATAAATGCATATTAGTTTATATTAGTTATTATTATGCAATAAATATGTTAGTGTTTCAATACCCAAATAGTCCCCGGAAATATAACATAGATATAATTAGTAAGGGTAAATATAACTTTTTATATGAATAAATTTGCTCATTGAACCCTCCCCCCATTTGCTCTATTATATAAATGTGTGCGTGTGTGTATGTGTGTGTGTGTTTGTTATATTGTTTTGTGCGTTTACGTATTAAAGATGTGATTGGTGAGTTTTACGGTAGTTAATGTTAATACAAGTTTGTATTATATATACTTATATATACGCATGAAGGTTCTTTTTTTGTATTGTGATATTTTTTTATAATATTTAATTCGTAAATAATTGTAGTAGATCTAAAATGATTAATAAGATATGGTATATGTTAGTGAATATTATAGTACATTATTACATATCCACAAAATTTATATATGTATGTATTTATGTTTGTACATGTGTATGTATGTATAAATATGCATATTAATTATACAATAATTAATAGATCACAAATAATGAAATATTAATAGATTATACAACATAAATGTACGTATGTATGTATGTCTGCTATATAGTATGTATGTATGTATATAATATTATAGTATATTATTATATATCAACAAAAATTTATATATGTATGTATTTATGTTTGTACATGTGTATGAATGTATAAATATGCATATTAATTATACAACAATTAATAGATTACAAATAATGAAATATTAATAGATTGTACAACATAAATGTATGTACATATTGTATGTATGTATGTATGTATGTATGTATGTATGTACGTATGCATGTATAATTAATAATTATACATTAATATATAATTATCTACAAATATACATTATAATTAATAATTATACATTATCTGAGGTAAGCCAACTGAGATTTATCTACAAATTAATATATATAAACAAAAATATATAGTATGTATGTATGTATATAATATTATAGTATATTATTATATATCCATAGAAATTTGGATATGTATGTATTTATGTTTGTACATGTGTATGTGTTAGGAATATGTTGTAGTTGATGATAACTTAACATTCAAGCAAAATTGTATAAAGTCAAGTTTTGTAACTGTCAACGGATAAGACTTTATAACTCTATTCGTTGACAGGTAGCTCATCAACGGATGAGGTTTTGTAGCATACTGCAATATCTTTATTTATCAGTTGATAGTGTTTTTATTCAGAGTCATGTTGACCATCAATGGATAGGCAGAATAGGGTAGCCAATTGTAAATAAGTTATGCTATGTAATTCTGTCTAAGTGAAAGTTTATCAACGGATGAGAACAGGGCTCTATCAACGGATACAACTCAAATCTACTCTATCAACGGATACAGCTCAAACTACCATCAACGGATGACTGTGCACAACATCAATGGATAATCATTAACACTTTATCCTATGCTAGCTGGGGATTAGCAGTTGATAAGGACAGGTTTGACTGACAGATCACATGGGTTGATAGTAGGTATAAAAAGGCAGTATGGCAGCCATACTTTGGAAACACATAAGAAAGAAGCATTCCATTTACACAGTACATACAAGAAAGGTGCAAGGGACATATCTGTTCACAAGGACAACCTTTCGGCTACATGTGGATTTGGAGTGGAGTAGCAAGTCAACTTGAATTAGATTAATATTATCTTATTCCTATAGTACTTGTAAACTTGGGATATATAACCAAGTGTAGCAACTCTTTAGAAACCAAGAAAACAGATATATTTGCTTAGGGTTTCTTGAATATCCTTAGAAGCAAAGAGTTGTAAAAACAGAAGCTGTGTACATTTGTATCACATAGTTTTCTTTGAATAAAAGTCTTAGGTGGTACATTTAACCACCTGATTTTTTATGTGTTTGTGAACCATTTCTTATTCAGCAATTATTTCCTTATAGATTTCTGTGGTTTTTATCAGAAATTTATAATTATCAAGAATTGTATTCAACCCCCCCTTCTACAATTATACAAGTGTGTAATCTGGGAATAACAATTAGTATCAGAGCAAGCTTCTAATATATTTGAAGTTTAAAGATCAACACACTTCCAACATGTCTAAGAAGGATTATGGAGTGAAGATACCGATTCTTGATAGAGAAAATTACTTTCACTGGAAAGTAAAAATGCGTCTACATCTCATGTCTATTGATGAAGGTTTTGTAGATTGCATTGAGAAGGGTCCTCATGTTCCAATGAAGGCTGCTTCAAGAGTTGGTCTTGCTGCAGATGCACCAGACACTTACATTCCAAAACCTGTTTCTGAGTGGAGTACTGAGGATGTTGCAGAAGTCCACAAAGATAAAAAGACCATGAATATTCTGTTTAATGGCTTAGAAACAGACATGGTTGACAATGTTATCAACTTTACTACCTCCAAGGAAGTATGGGACATTGTTCAAACCCTTTGTGAAGGTACAGAACAGGTAAGGGAAAACAAGATGCAGCTACTGATCCAACAGTATGAGCACTTCCATTTCAAGAATGGAGAGACATTGGATGACACATTTAGTAGATTTCAAAATCTACTGAATGGCTTGAAACTGTATGGAAGAATCTACCAAGTGAAAGATTCTAATCTCAAATTTCTGAGATCACTGCCCAAAGAGTGGAAGCCTGTGACTGTTTCTCTAAGAAACACTCAAGAGTACAAGTCATTTACTCTTGAAAGGCTCTATGGAACTTTAAAGACATACGAACTAGAAATGGAGCAGGATGAAGAAATTGAGAAGGCCCAAAAGAAAAGTGGGTCAGTTGCACTTGTTGCCAACTTGGAGCAGAAGGAGGAGAAGAGGACTGAAGCTGCTAAATCTACACCAAACAGGGAGGTTTGTGAAGGTAGAGCAGAATCAAGCGAAAGCAAGGAAAAGGTGTCTGAAGAAATGAGTGTCCTTCAGCAGGATGAATTGGATGAGATAGATGAGCATTTAGCCTTTCTATCTAAGAGATTCTCTAAGCTAAAATTCAGAAGAAACTCTGGGGTGGCCAAGCCATTTAACAAGGATTTTTCTACAAGCAGCTATGTGGATAAATCCAAAATTAAATGCTACAATTGTGGAATTGCTGGTCACATGATAAGTGAATGTAGGAAGCCTAGATCAGAGAACAAGGGAAAGCCAACTGAAACTGTTGACTACAAGAAGAAATATTTTGATCTTCTCAGACAGAAAGGAAAGGCATTCATGACCCAAGAGTATGACTGGGCTGCTGATGGAAATCATTCTGATGATGCTGAGTTTGTCAACCTTGCATTAATGGCTGATTCTGAGCAAGAAGCAAGTTCAGCTAGCAATCAGGTATTTTCTACTAATCTCTCTGTGCTCACCAAAGAGGAATGCAATAGTGTTATAGATGAAATGTCTACTGAACTATATCACTTGAGTGTTACTCTTAAATCACCTACTAAAGAGAACAATAGAATTAAAGAAACTAATCAGTTTTTAAGTGATAGAAATGCAGTTCTAGAAATTCAATTTCTAGAATTTAAGAAAATGAGAGTTGATTGCAATAATGCTAAAAGTGAACTTGAAGCTGTGTTAAAAAGAGAACTGATTTTAAGAGACCAGCTTGAAAAAGAACAAGGGATAATTGCTAAATTTCAAAGTTGTAGGAATATTTCTCAAAACATAATAGAAGTCCAGGGAATAGAATCATTTGTGAGGGATACCTGGACTCAAAAGAAAAAGGAGCTAGAACCTTGCCTTGAGGATCTAGAGACTATTTGTGAATCAACGGATAGTGATCATCCGTTGACAGATGAACCATCAACGAATGAGAGGTATCCGTCGACTAACAAAAAGTCTGTTAGTAAGAAGGAACTCAAGAAACTGAATAATCAGTATGGTCCAGTAGCCAAGAACTTTGTCTCTGGTGAAAGTAGTCAAGCCAAATCAAGTGAGAAGGCTAAGGCAGGTGATTTACTTAAAAAAAAGGCTGTTGGTAAATCAGTTAATGAAAAGGTAGAGACCGAGGGTGAAAAGAAAAAGAACAGAAATGGTAAGATAGGCATTAACAAGAAAAACAATTATTCTCCTGACAAGTTTGCTCCTAGGAAAACTTGTGGTAATTGTAATAGTGTCAATCACCTATCTCCTAATTGCAAGTCTGTTAAAAGGACTCCTGTTCATGTACCTCAATCTATGCCAAGTATGCCTACAATGCCTGTTATGCCTGGTTTGTATCAGAATGCTAGTTTTTCAAATCCATATGTGAACATGCCATATGTGTCTAATCCTTATTTTCAATCTGTGAATATGCCACAAATGTCATGGAGCATTCCTAGCATGGATAATATGTATGCCAATTTTCCACAAATGCATGCATCAAATATTTATGCAAATGAGCATCTGTCAAAACCTATCACTCAAGCATCTACACCCAAAGTGAAGATTGCTAAGAGTGTAAAACCAAAGGCTAACAAGAAAGGACCCAAGGAAACTTAGGTACCAAAATCAACTTGATTTGTATTTTGGAATGTGTGTAGGGAAATAAGAGGAATCTATGGTACCTAGACAGTGGATGTTCTAGGCATATGACAGGAGATTCAACCCTGCTCACAGAGTTCAAGGAGGCAGCTGGCCCTAGAATTACCTTTGGAGATGACAGCAAAGGATATACTAAGGGATATGGCTTGATTACAAAGGACAATGTCATTATTGAAGAAGTGGCTTTAGTTGAAGGTTTGAAGCACAATTTGCTGAGTGTCAGTCAGATTTGTGACAAAGACTATGAAGTGAAGTTCACTAAAGAAGCCTGTGTTGTTTCTTCCAAGGAAAACAACAATGTGGTTCTGACAGGCTTTAGAAAAGGAAATGTTTACATAGCTGATTTCAACTCAGTATGCTCAGAATCCATTACTTGTCTCTTCAGTAAAGCAAGCAAGGATGAGAGTTGGCTTTGGCATAAAAAGCTGTCACATTTGAATTTTAAAGTTATGAATGATTTGGTAAGAAAGGATCTTGCTAGAGGAATCCCTCAATTGGAGTTCATCAAGGATGGATTGTGTGATGCCTGCCAATTAGGGAAGCAAAAGAAATCATCCTTCAAGAGCAAGACAGAGTCATCCATTGTTAAGCCTCTTCAATTGCTGCATATGGACTTATTTGGTCTAGTAAATGTCATGTCCATTTCAAAGAAGAAATACTGCATGGTGATTGTGGATGATTTTTCTAAGTTTACATGGACCTTCTTTCTGCACTCCAAAGATTGTGCAAGTGAAATCATCATCAATCATCTCAGACTAGTAAACAATGGTTCTGAAGTAAAAGTGCAAAGAATCAGGAGTGACAATGGTACTGAATTCAAAAATTCCACAATGAAGATTTTTTGTGAAGAGAATGGAATTGTCCATGAGTTTTCTGCTGCTAGAACACCTCAACAAAATGGGGTTGTTGAAAGGAAAAACTGAACTCTCATTGAAGCAGCTAGAACAATGCTAAGTGAATCAAGATTGCCAACATATTTCTGGGCTGAAGCTGTCAACACTGCCTGTTTCACTCAGAATATTTCCTTGGTCAATCAAGCTAGAGGAATGACTCCTTATCAGTTATTCACCAACAAGAAACCAACGTTAGCTTTTCTCCATGTCTTTGGATGTAAATGTTTTGTGCTAAGAAATCATGGAGATAACTTGGGCAAATTTGAAGCAAAGGTAGATGAAGCTATCTTTGTTGGATATGCAGCAGGGAAAGCCTATAGAGTCTACAATCTAAGAACCAACATTGTTATGGAATCTGTACATGTTGTGTTTGATGATCAAAAGATTCTAGGTCTAAATGATGAAGGCTTCCATGAAAAAGTTGAGGTTTGAAAATGAGGTAGAAGGAAGAATGTACATTGATGATGATGAGGAAAATGAAGATCGTGGCCTTAGAAATTCACCTAGAGTTGTTGGTCCAACTAGAAGTGATGCTAACACTGGAAATGAAGCATCCGTTGACAATCATACTAGAGGATCAGATGCATCCGTCGACAGGCAAAATGGAGCATCCGTTGATAGACAAAATGATCCATCCGTTGATAGTCAACTTCATAATTCCACAAGGACAACAAACTCATGGGGAGTTTCTCAAAGTCAAAACTCAATGACCAATCAACAAGATCATGCTCACGTAGATGAAGCAACCTCATCTAGATCAAACCTTCCACCTTCAAGAAAATGGACCAGAGATCATCCTTTTGAGTTAATCATTGGTGACTCAAACTCAAGAGTCCAAACTAGGAGGGCCACACAAGAAGAATGTCTATACATTAGTTTCCTGTCTCAAGAGGAACCTAAGAAAGTGGAAGATGCCCTTCTAGATCCAGATTGGGTCTTAGCAATGCAAGAAGAGCTAAACCAATTTGAGAGAAATAAAGTATGGAAGCTTGTGCCCAAACCTGATGATAGAGGTGTCATAGGTACCAAATGGGTTCTCAAGAATAAGACTGATGAAAATGGCGTAATTGTGAGGAATAAAGCTAGATTAGTGGCAAAAGGCTATTCTCAAGAAGAAGGAATAGATTTTGATGAGACTTCTGCTCCAGTGGCAAGACTTGAGGCAATTAGAATTTTCCTAGCCTATGCAGCACATGCCAATTTCAAAGTCTATCAGATGGATGTCAAAAGTGCCTTTCTAAATGGGGAACTGGAAGAAGAGGTATATGTCCATCAACCTCCTGGCTTTGAAGATCCAAAATTTCCAGAATATGTATATCTTCTCTTGAAAGCACTTTATGGTTTGAAGCAAGCACCAAGAGCCTGGTATGACACCTTATCTCAATTTCTTTTGGAGAATCACTTCACTAGAGGTACAGTAGATAAAACCTTATTTCATAGAAATGTCAATGGTTCTTCAATACTTGTTCAAATCTATGTAGATGATATTATTTTTGGGTTTACAGATGAGAAGCTTTGCAAAAGGTTTGCCAAACTTATGCAAAGTAGGTATGAAATGAGCATGATGGGTGAATTAACTTACTTTCTTGGTTTACAAGTAAAGCAAGTTAATGAGGGAATTTTCATAAGTCAAACAAAATATATTTATGATCTTTTAAAGAAATTTGACTTAATGGATTGTGCCTCTGCAAAAACACCTATGGCCACTGCAACTAAGCTTGAGTTGAATACTAAGGAAAAATCTGTGGACATCTCAAGCTATAGAGGCATGATAGGCTCACTTCTATATCTAACAGCTAGTAGACCTGATATAATGTTTTCCACATGTCTTTGTGCTAGATTTCAAGCTGACCCTAGAGAGTCTCACTTGATTGCTATTAAGAGAATTTTTAGGTATCTCAAGGGAACACCAAACCTTGGCATTTGGTACCCAAGAGATTCTGGCTTTGATCTAATTGGCTATTCAGATGCAGACTATGCAGGGTGCAGAATTGATAGGAAAAGTACTACAGGCTCCTGTCAATTTCTAGGGAACAGGCTTGTGTCATGGTTCAGTAAGAAACAGAACTCAGTCTCCACTTCTACAGCTGAAGCTGAGTACATTGCAGCTGGAAGTTGTTGTGCACAGATTCTTTGGATGAAAAATTAACTTATTGACTATGGTCTAAAAGTTGAGAAAATTCCAATTTTCTGTGACAACACTAGTGCTATTGCCATCACAGAGAATCCAGTGCAACATTCGAGAACCAAGCATATTGACATCAAATACCACTTCATTAGAGAGCATGTGATGAATGGTACAGTAGAAATGCACTTTGTGCCAAGTGAAATGCAGCTTGCAGATATCTTCACCAAGCCTCTTGATGAATCTTCATTCACAAGGTTGGTAGGTGAACTAGGTATGCTTAATTTTTCATAATTCCTAGTGGTATCTAATCATCCTGTTTCGCAGCTAGAAATGTGTTTTGATTTACTTGAGAATTAAAAACTCTCAGAAAAACTCTTAGCAGAAATTTTGTTCAAGGCAAAATTTGCTTATCAACGGATATCCTTTTATCCGTTGGTAGCATAAACACATTACTAGATTTTCGTATGTCAACGGATAACAGGTTGTCCACATCATCGATGGATAAACTGTTTTCTCAACCGTCCAATCTTTATCCGTTGATATACATATTTCTTTTTATAGCCGTTGGTAAACGTGTATAATTAGTCACGACTGTACTTCTTTTCTTCTCATTTATTATCTGACAGTTACTTTTGTCCAATGGGGTAATTACTTTTAATTATTTCATTTTTAATTCTTGAAAAATATAAAAGGCTGTCTTGTGCTCTCACATCTCACCTTTATTCAATTTCAAGAATCTCATTAGTTAACTACATCTTCTTCACTAAAACTCTCTCTGCAACAAAAGTTCAAACACTTCAATGGCGCCTATTGTTAACATGATGTCTTCCACTGGGTTTACCTATGAGAAGAACAATTTCGCGACCTTTGTTGATACAGTGAACGCTCCAGAAGCATATCACACCATGATGAATTTCATGAAGAAATGCAAACTGTCATATGCTATGACTGCCACCACTCCTCTAATCCATGAGGTAATTGAAGAGGTGTGGGCATCTGCTGAATACAATGGCACAGACGGTACACTTGCTTTTTCTTTGAATGGTAAAAACTATGTAGTTAATTCTGATGTGATAACTGCTTGTTTAAAATTGCCTGAGAATAACTGTCTGAAAGTACTCAGTAATGCTGAAATTGTTACCATGCTTAATTCCATAAATTATACCCTTAGTACTGAGAACTTAGGGAAAATTGTTAGGAAAGGTATGGTTAAAGAATGGAGTTATTTTTGGGATGCCTTCATTAAAACTTTTTCTGGCAAGATTAGTAACTTTGATGCTGTTACCAATTCCATGCTAGTTATGCTATGTATGCTTTTGACTGATAAATTCTATAATTTTGGCACACTAGTCATGTATGAGATAGCAGCTAAATTAGGTAAAAAGGAAACTAGGAGCAAGAATGTTTATTTTGCTAGATTTTTTATGCTCCTAGCACTGCATGTATCTGAGAATGAGCTATCCATTGCTAACCCGGATAGCAAGTTCAATTGTTTTGTTCAGGAAAAGAGAGTCTTAAGTGATTTGATTCGAATGAACCTAAATGCAGAAGTACAATTGGTATATCTACCAATTGTTCAGGTAACTGTTTCCAACCCTAAAACCCCTATCTCCAACTGATACATGCTAATTTTATGTACATTTTTATAGCATGTTATCTCTCATTTATCCTTAGTTTGTATTAATTTTGTCCTTGATTTGCATTGTTAGTAGCATTTTAATTTGGATTTAATGCTAAGATGATTTTTTATGTTTATAGGATAATTTTGGAAGCAAAAGGAGCCTGATTTCACATCTTCAAGAGACCGTAGATTAGACCTGGACGAGCAATGAGGAAATAAGAATTGTCACTAAAATATGGAAAGTGATATATTCTTAAAGCAGGAATCCCGGTTGGAATTAATATAATTTTTGTGAAGCGAAAGGAGTCCGGTTCCAGGCCCTCAATTGTCTGCATCTTAGGATTTAAGGATTTATTTATATTAATAAATATTTAATTTATTTAGAAAATTATATTTATAAATATCTAATAATATTAGATATTTACTTTTATAATTTCTGAATTAAATTAATTATTTATTAATTAAAGATTATAAGCTGTGCGGGTTAAGAAGGCATTTCTACTAAACCAATCCATGTAAAGCAAAATAGGCCCGGTCAATTGTTGGTTTTGAATTATAAAAAGTTGGATGATTGTATTTGATAATGGTGGGCGGCAGATTTAAGTAAATCAAAACAAATTAAAAAAGGAAAGAATTGGCCGCCTAGAATGATTGTCAAAATTGGTAACGCCGCTGGTGTGCTATCTAGCTTTTTGTGGATTTGTTTATTGCCGGATGTGGGCTAAGTGCTGCTATAAATACGAGGGAATTTTTCATAGGTGATCATCAGTTCTACAACTGAAATTTCTCTTGTACTCTCCAAAATTTATTAACTTCTCTTGTAATTCTAGTTGTAATTTAAACACTTTAATTTTCTGCAAAATTCGATTCTGGTGGAAGATTTTAAGGAAATTACGTGGAGGGCTCTTTTATTTCATTGACAACTATTTCGGGAGAATAAATTCTTCAAGTTGTACTTTCTTTACTCTAAACTCTTTTAATTATGATTTTACTCGTTAATATATGCTTACTTTCTTTATCTAGCATGCGTAACTAATTTTATAATCCGAGAATTAGGTAGTATTCATTGGTGAAATATGTTTGTTTGATTGTGATGTTAATTCTCTATTTTTGCTAATCTATCATTGAGGGCTCAACCCAATTAAGGGAGTAGCTAATCTTTAATTGTATTTATAGGGATTGCGATAAATTGGGAAAGGAGTCATAATTCTTGTTCATGATTTGATAGACATAGTTCAATTATTGAATCGGGAGATTAATAAGAGGACTATGAAACTTATAATTCTTGGGTCTTAATAATCTAAAATTACATTTCTATTGATCATGGGAGTGACTTTTGAGATATGATTATAGATAATATTTTGTATCTTGGGAGAGAACATTATAAAGGATAGAAGAATTGTTTTTAGCAAAATATGAGAAAAATATATATCACATTAAAACAACATTATTGAACCAATTGAAGAACCCTAGTTCTCGGATCGCTTTTCCTCATCAATTAAATTTAGTTTTACATGTTTAAAATTAGTTTATTTGAACACACAATTATTTCTCACACTTCTATATATTAAGAAATTAAAACTTGAACTTGTATTAATAGTCCTTCCCTGCGAACGAACTTCACAAAAAAATACTATCAACAAATTGGCGCCGCTGCCGGGGAAGGCAGTAATATTAAGTTTAGGTTATTTATTTCTTATAGTTTAGATTTTATTTTGTTCTGTGTAAAAAAAAATTAAAATTAAAATAACAAAAATATTAGTGTTAAATTTTAGTACATATTTATTTGTATTTTCAGTTTAATTCGAAGCAAAGTAAGCCGCCCCTGCTTTTAGTTGTTCACCCCTGTTTTTACCAAACCCAGTTCAACCTCATTCCCCAGTTCTCATTGTCCTCTTCTCCTTCTTCGAACCACCTTCCATCTCCTCCACCACGCCATCACCCTTCTCCGTTCATTCGCCTACACACATCACCGTCACTCCGCTGCTCCGCCTGCCAAAATTCGCCTCTCACCCCTGCAACACCGTTCCTCCCACCACCATCAATCTCCTGCTTCATTCCCTTCCACCACAAACACTTCCCACTAACATCACAAATCACCATACTCTCTTCCTCGCCACAATCCTTCACCGCGTCCTCTCTCACTCGCCCCTCCCCTTTTTCGATTTCAACAGCCCCAGCCTTCTTCTTATTTTTCTCTGATTCACTCAAAACACCCAGTTTCCCCTCTCCCTCTTTTCTTTCATTTTGTGCGAATTCTATATCTAATTGTAATAAGTTTTCTGAGTCAACTCAATACAGTGAAGCCGAGTTCCTTTGCTGCGTGTTTGCCGAGTTGAAATTTTGTTCGAGTCATCATTCCGAGTCTTGTTTTCCGAGTTGAGTTTGTGTTTGAGTACTGAGTTGTCGATGAATTGGTTGCCGCGAGTTTGTTGTTAACGAGTCTGTTTTGCTGTGTCGATAACTTTTTTATTTCGGTTTTGTGAGTCACGCCGGCAGTTTCGGAGTTTTAGTTGAGTCGTAGTATTTGGTCCTGTCTGCAGCGAGTTTGTTGATGCTGAGTCGACTAAGTTCTTACCGAGTTTTGTGGTTTTGGAGTTACATTTTGTCAGGCTAAGTTATGCGATGGGCCAAGTTGTTTTGTGTTCGTAGTGCGAGTCAACTGGGTCTATAATAATTTGAGTTGCTGCGTGTTGTAGTGCTAAGTCTTCGACTTGATTTGTAGTAGTTTCCGAGCTGTTTTCCGAGTTCTTTAAATTGTTCGAGTTTTGTTTAAATTAATTCAGAGTTTTGAGTCCATGTATTATTTGAGTTTCATTTTCCTGTAATTACTGAGCTCGTCGACTGGCTTTGTTGGTTGTGTTTTTGGCTGGTCACGTTTACAAACATATCATGTCCAATTTTCTTGAAAATTTCCTGTAAATACATTTTCTAAAAAAAATAAAAATAATAAAAATAAATATAAATAAAAATAAATAATTAAAAAATAAAAAAATAAAATAAAATAAAAAGTGAGTAATCTAGAGCAAGCTTTTGAGGAGAGAGACTACATGGAGTACAACTTTGGTTGGAACAACGCACAGAATTTCTACAACAGTCAAGAACGATATCAAGACTTCAATCCTTACCCACAATTCAATGCTTATGAGGATTGTAATGCATATCAGGTGAATTCGTTCTATTCTGAGAACTCATTTTATGCTCCATACCCCCCTAGCAATGATTTTTCATTTGCCTTAGAAAATCAATATCATGATGATCTTAATCCATATATGTGCAATGATGTTGATACGAGTTTAATTCAATCTGATCCTTCTTTACTTTCGATGGGAGTTTTTAATCACTTTGAGGACCCACCATTAGAAATTGCTAGTGATAATGATATTCCATGTGATTCAATAGCTTGGTACGAGGAGAATGCTAAATTAAATAATTTTATTTGGGAAGTTCGAGGAGTGTGGCATGACGGCTGTTATCGAATGCCCCCTTGTGTAAATTTTCTTCTATCCCATGATTCTTGTTTAGCAATTGATGATAATGTTGTGTCTGATGAGTCTACTTGTGTAGTTGATAATTGTCCCATGCGCATTAATGATAATTTGGATGCAATTGAAATTCTACCAAATCTAGAAAATTTTGAGCTTAATACATTGGTAGACGAGATTAAAATTGATGAGTATCCAATTATAAAAGAGAAGGAAGTTAAGATTGATGAAGTTGAAAATCTTGCGTTAGAGTATAAGGATCCAATTTGGGAGGAGTATATGAGTCGTACTTATAATGATTATTCTGACGACTTTTCTGGCTACTTTTGCAAGTCTCCTGAGCATGTGAGATTCATGAAAGTTTTCCTACCTTTCAATGAATCTAAGGTTTATTTGCACATTATGGTTTTATTACTAATTCGTAGATATGTGCATTTATTTGCTTTTTCTCCTCACTAGTATTATTGTTTGTGAAAATAAGTCGAGTTAATGACAATAAACAAGCGCTATTTGGGAGGCAACCCAAGGAATTTTGTTGATTTGATTGAATAATATTTTTGTGTGTTTGGACTATGCAGGAGGATCTTCATTTCAAGATGGATGCCTCAATGACATTTCTTGGTTGCACACTACCACCTCGACCGTGACTCAGGGGAGTTCTTTCTTTTCTTCCTAGCATATTAGTCCATTGTGTTGTCATTTATATATATAGTTTGTTTCTTTAGGTTATATGTGGTTAGTGGTTGTTTCTTGTGGACAAAAACATGATAAGTTGGGGGGTGTGTGTGTGACCATATGTGTGTTCATTGTGATGTTTAAAAAAAAAATTAAAATTAAAAATCACAAAAATAATTCTAACCTTGTAAAGATTACTTGTTGTAAGTTAGTTTGATGCACCCATGCATGCTATAATAATCTTGTGTTAGTGACACTTTTGATTGAGAAGTGATATGCTTTGTTCTTGCGCACACACATACACTAGCAAGTTGAAATTGGTAGACTTTTTGAAGGTTGTAAGTGATTAAAAGGACATGAATATGTGCAAGATGACTTGGTTTGCATGCTTTGAGTAAAAATAGGTGCATTAGAGAGACTTTTACCTGGGATTGATTATGCTTTGCCGCATCAAGTGAGTTTTGAGCCTATATGCATATCTTTTGCATTTCATATTCGTTTGCTTGAGTGTCCACATGTTGTTTGCATTGCTAGCACTTGTTTGAGGTCTTTCTTAAAATGCATGACATTATTTGATGATATTATGATAAAGGCAGTTAGGTATAACCTCATAATTCCCATATTACCACATCATTTATACATGATCAATTAGTTAACCCGTTGATCTTAATCCTATTTTTTCGGTGACACACCACATTACTTGCCTATATCCTTTTTATTCTATTGGCCTTACATTGAATTTGAACCTAAATTGTTAAAGGCTAGTATCGTGCTTAAGGAAGTAATAAGGTGTTCATAAAATGGGGGGGTTATTGATGATCATACCATTAGGGAATATTGATTTTGGTTGATGCTTGTTAGTCGAAATTCATAATAATATCTATGGATCATTGTGCTTATTCCTTATCTCTCATAAAAAAAAAGAAGAAAAAGAAAAAATAAATAAATTTGAGAGCATTCTTATGTTTGTATGATCCTTTTTCATTCGACTAGTCAAGTTATTATGTAAGGGTTATTAAAAAATTCAAGTGTAGGATGACAGATGGGGAGTGAATGATTTATGTTGTTGGGTACTAGCTTTTGACATTTCACCTTCTTTGGCTTTACTTGACATACCTTGTCTCTAACCCCATTACAACCCGAATAAAGACATTTTGATTATCATCAGTGGTGTATGTTGTGTTAAAGTTAGATTGATACCAAATGTCAAGCATGCTTATGATTTTGTTGGAATAGAGTGATACACTTACCCTTGTTCTTAAGTGAATATTCTTTTGTGAGTGAAAGGTGAGTTATTACTTGTATTTTGCATTTGAGATCCCAAGTTTTGACTCAAAGATGTACTTTTGTGGGCTTATCATGATTACCAACTTATTCTTACATTTAACATGGACTTTTGAGAACTTATTCATCTTCTTTGAGTAGACTATGTGAATACTTGTACCTTCGACACCAAGGCATTGCATTCTTCACTTTGATTCTTAAGTTGATGTGGCATGAGAGGACTTGTATGTGTGGTGTTGTATTGGCATTCGTTCTTTTACATGAGCTAGAAAACTAATTTTAAACATGTAAAACTAAATTTAATTGATGAGGAAAAGCGATCCGAGAACTAGGGTTCTTCAATTGGTTCAATAATGTTGTTTTAATGTGATATATATTTTTCTCATATTTTGCTAAAAACAATTCTTCAATCCTTTATAATGTTCTCTCCCAAGATACAAAATATTGTCTATAATCATATCTCAAAAGTCACTCCCATGATCAATCGAAATGTAATTTTAGATTATTAAGACCCAAGAATTATAAGTTTCATAGTCCTCTTATTAATCTCCCGATTCAATAATTGAACTATGTCTATCAAATCATGAACAAGAATTATGACTCCTTTCCCAATTTATCGCAATCCCTATAAATACAATTAAAGATTAGCTACTCCCTTAATTGGGTTGAGCCCTCAATGATAGATTAGCAAAAATAGAGAATTAACATCACAATCAAACAAACATATTTCACCAATGAATACTACCTAATTCTCGGATTATAAAATTAGTTACGCGTGCTAGATAAAGAAAGTAAGCATATATTAACGAGTAAAATCATAATTAAAAGAGTTTAGAGTAAAGAAAGTACAACTTGAAGAATTTATCCTCCCGAAATAGTTGCCAATGAAATAAAAGAGCCCTCCACGTAATTTCCTTAAAATCTTCCACCAGAATCGAATTTTGCAGAAAATTAAAGTGTTTAAATTACAACTAGAATTACAAGAGAAGTTAATAAATTTTGGAGAGTACAAGAGAAATTTCAGTTGTAGAACTGATGATCACCTATGAAAAATTCCCTCGTATTTATAGCAGCACTTAGCCTACATCCGGCAATAAACAAATCCACAAAAAGCTAGATAGCACACCAGCGGCGTTACCAATTTTGACAATCATTCCAGGCGGCCAATTCTTTCCTTTTTTAATTTGTTTTGATTTACTTAAATCTGCCGCCCACCATTATCCAATACAATCATCCAACTTTTTATAATTTAAAACCAACAATTGACCGGGCCTATTTTGCTTTACATGGATTGGTTCAGTAGAAATGCCTTCTTAACCCGCACAGCTTATAATCTTTAATTAATAAATAATTAATTTAATTCAAAAATTATAAAAGTAAATATCTAATATTATTAGATATTTATAAATATAATTTTCTAAATAAATTAAATATTTATTAATATAAATAAATCCTTAAATCCTAAGATGCAGACAATTGAGGGCCTGGAACCGGACTCCTTTCACTTCACAAAAATTATATTAATTCCAACCGGGATTCCTGCTTTAAGAATATATCACTTTCCATATTTTAGTGACAGTTCTTATTTCCTCATTGCTCGTCCAGGTCTAATCTACGGTCACTTGAAGATGTGAAATCAGGCTCCTTTTGCTTCCAAAATTATCCTATAAACATAAAAAATCATCTTAGCATCAAATCCAAATTAAAATGCTACTAACAATGCAAATCAAGGACAAAATTAATACAAACTAAGGATAAATGAGAGATAACATGCTATAAAAATGTACATAAAATTAGCATGTATCACCAACCCCCAAATTTCTTTGCCTTCTAGTGTCACAATGGAGTCTGTGGCTGTGACCAAACAGGCTCCTACCAAAGTGACCAAATCCAGAGTTCCAAAACCACAATCTAAAAGACAAACCTCAGGTGTCTCTCAAAAGGCACCTGTTGCAAAAACTACCAAAACTCTTGAGGGGAGTGTGAAGGTGGTAGTGAGTGGTGAGGGACAGGATGAACATCAAAGAAGCCCTAAGGATAAGGAAGGTGAGGCAGGTGCAACCAACATTTCAGTCTCTCAAAAGACTGTTAATGAACCTTCAACCCAAATTCTAGTTACATCCTCTCAACAGGGTGTGACTACTGATTTAAGTTCCACTCCAGGAACACTGCACAAAAGGGGAAGAGACACAGATAGCTCTCACTCAAAAACCTATGGTAGAAGAGTAAAATCCAAAACCATTGGGGAATCACAGGGTGCACACACAGTACAGCAAACTGTACCTTCTCAAATTCAGTTTGATGTGACTTCAATAAATGTGGAGTCACAGCCCCTTGATCTTAACCTTCAAATCGATACACATTTTAATCCACCATCACCAACTCCATCTCTGGATGTGGATATGATATCTACATCAATTCCTGATTCTCCATCTTTAAAATTCTTGGAGAAGCCCCACTCAACAATTGGTGGTCATCATCTTCTAGATGATTTGTTGGGCCATCAATCTTCCATTCCTGAATTCACAACACTATTTGTGGCCTCTTCCTTAAAATCAATCACCATAGATTCAGTGTTGGTTTTCACTTCAACGGATACTCTTTTTCCTTCATCAATGGATATCCTTCATCCGTTGACAAGTGTTTCTCCATCAACGGATGTGTCTACAACTAATCATCCGTTGACAACAATAACTACTACATCAACGGATACACTTTATCCGTTGACAACTCTCTCTACCACTGCAAAATGTGACATTCCCATGTCAACTGTGGAGGAGTTTGTAGTAGTTGAAACACTTTTAGGAATGAGGGAAGGGAGTGAGAGGCTGCCTTGTGAGCAGGCAAAAGGAGAGAAGAATAATGAGAGGCTGACCATTTCTTCCGGTCAAGCAAAAGGAGAGCAAGAGAGTTCCACCTTAGTAGGTGAAGGTGAGGGTGTGAGAGGTGTGAGCCAGGGGGAGCCCCTGATGCAAAAAAAGAGATATGAGAGGAGAGAAGGGACTATAGGAGAAATAAGGCAGGTTGACTCAGCCATTGCAAGTGAGTTAATGGAGGTTAATGAAGCTTCCAAAGAGATGGAATTTCGACAAGAATATCAGTCAATTATTGACTCCATCTCTTTGGATCCTGAAACCTTTACTCATCCTGTTTCTGCCTATCAAGTCATGGCACAACAAGGCAATGTAGAGGCAGAGGAGGCAATGAAACTAGTGCACACCTCAGAATCTCTACAAAGAGCAAAAGAAGCTTTAACAGCTCTGCCTTCAGAAGCTGATAGTAAAGAGTTTGGCAGTGATAACAGTCAAAGTTCAGATGGTGAAGAAATCAATGAGGAGGAGACTCCAGAATGGATGTTTTCCAATGCCACTGAACTTGGGGATCTTAATGTGGAAATCATGAAGCAATATCAATCTGCTAAAGCTGAGCACCAAACTGCAAAACCACAGAGAAAGACTGTTCTTGAGCAGGTTATGGCCTCATTGAAATTACAAAAGATGCAATCTGTTATTCAAAGAACACAACAGGAGGAGGTCAAATCTGCAATTAGAGATATGAAGATAGTACTAGATGCCAGGATTGAGGCACTAGCTCCTACTACCACTCAGAAGGTGCTTACTAGCAAACTTCTCAAAGAAGATAGCCTGGCTAAGTCTGTTCAGCTTCTTTCCTCCAGAGTGGATAGTATGGAATCTCAAATGCAAACTATCATTGCCAATCAATCAAAACAAACTCAACTACTGGAAATGCTACTTATAGCTTCACCCCCAACCCTTGATGCTAACAAAAAGGGGGAAAAAATGGGAACAAGCACAGAAGAGGCTGCAACATCTTCTGGTCAAATTCAAGCTATCAGTAGTAAGATAGCACAGATTGAGGGGGAGCAATAGCCAATTGTAGTGGTCAATCCAACAGAGTTTGAAATAAAGGCTTCCCCTGTGAAGAAACAAGTGGCTTTGCCTGAGATTCAAAGTTTAGAAGAAATCTCAGATGGTGAAAGGCAAGCCAGAATAGAAGCTTTGGAAAAGATCAACAAGGAGACTAATGAAAGAATTCTAAAGACAGAGAGGATGATCAATGAATCAATTGCATCATCTCTGTTTCTTAATGCTCAATCTTCTGCTCCAACAATATCAACCACAATCATGAAGGTGCTCACTCCAGAAATTGTGGCTCCTACATTCTATGATGCTGAGCCATCATATGTCAAAGAATTTGAACCAGTCATCAAAACCAGAGCCTACTCACCACCAAAGGAAAATGGGAAGAACAAGCTTCAATTGGACTACCCATTTCCCAAGAATGATGAAGAAAAGCTAATGGGAAAAACAATCATAGAGTTCAAAGAGCAGACAAATAAGAGTGTAAGAGATTGGATGGCTGTAATTATAAGGAATGGAAAAGTATTAAATATATCCAACAGCCATCCTAGATTTGTGGAAGCTAAAAGAGAAGAAGTCTCCAGAATCCAAAGGGAAGCTCATCCAAGTACAGAAAATCAACATGAAAACTCAGATGAAAAGAGGGCCAGGCTGGCTCAGGAGTTAATGGATGAGGTAGACGATGAGATGAGGAAACCTGAGGAAGTTCCCAAATCCAAACCTAAAAGAAGGAAAGCTAAAACCAAAAGGGTTCTTTCTCCAGAACCCTCTCCAGAAAAAGAAACCACAGGCTCATCAGTATCTATATCTGCAACAGTAATCAACCCATATGTGAACTTTCATGGTGACCCCATAATGCCTAAAGAAGAACCAATGAATTTTGATTCAATTGAAGTTCCCTCATTCTTGCTGAATCCAAACAGAAGAAAAGGGCTCCAAAGAAGCAACTTTCAAAGGGACCAGTTCAAGTTGCTAGGGTACCTGCTAGTGTCAAACAACCAATCTTGGAAAACAAAGAAGACTTTATCTATCAGGCAGAAATTGAAGAATACGCTGGCATGAATCTATTTTTAGATGAATTGTCAGAAGTAAGAGGAATTGATAAGTACAAGAATCTGCCTGAGAGATTAGTGTTTGTCTACAAGGGAGGAAATCAGAGGACATGGCCATTACAGAAGGTTCTTGGAGAGAATTATCATACATTGACCAAAGTGTTCTCAGCATTTAAGAAACACACAGGGTTCTCTGAGACAGCTAGAAGGGAGATAATTAGCAGAATAGAAGAAATAAGGAGAGAACCCTCAAGTCTACCAAAGAAAATGAAGATCCCATACAATGGACAGAAAATCCACATTCAACCCTTTTGGATGATGGAATTCAGGGATGAAGAGGGCACTAGGAGATTCTTCAGGTTAGAGGACCAACTGTCAAAGGCTAGTTCTGAATACCTAAGATGGTTACAACTAAAGCTAAATCCAAAAGTTGTTGAAGAAGATACCTTCTATAGGCAACTTCAAGTGCAAATTGAGTCCAACTCTGCCAAGGAAGAAAAGTCAAGGGTGCAGCCAACCAGAGAGAGGAAACATCTTTAATTTGCTCAATCTAAAGGAGCACATCTCTGATAAGTTTCTTAAAGCTTTCTGTTTTTAATTTTTGTAGCTTAATACAATTTTTGCATACTGTAGTGTATATATCTTTAGGAAGGTTTTGTTATCATCAAGGTTCTGAATTTATGCTTTATTGCCATCAAGTATAAATTGGGGGAGATTGTTAGGAATATGTTGTAGTTGATGATAACTTAACATTCAAGCAAAATTGTATAAAGTCAAGTTTTGTAACTGTCAACGGATAAGACTTTATAACTCTATTCGTTGACAGGTAGCTCATCAACGGATGAGGTTTTGTAGCATACTGCAATATTTCTATTTATCAGTTGATAGTGTTTTTATTCAGAGTCATGTTGACCATTAATGGATAGGCAGAATAGGGTAGCCAATTGTAAATAAGCTATGCTATGTAATTCTGTCTAAGTGAAAGTGTATCAACGGATGAAAACAGGGCTCTATCAACGGATACAACTCAAATCTACTCTATCAACGGATACAACTCAAATCTACTCTATCAACGGATACAGCTCAAACTACCATCAACGGATGACTGTGCACAACATCAATGGATAATCATTAACACTTTATCCTATGCTAGCTAGGGATTAGCAGTTGATAAGGACAGGTTTGACTGACAGATCACATGGGTTGATAGTAGGTATAAAAAGGCAGTATGGCAGCCATACTTTGGAAACACAGAAGAAAGAAGCATTCCATTTACACAGTACATACAAGAAAGGTGCAAGGGACATATCTGTTCACAAGGACAACCTTTCGGCTACATGTGGATTTGGAGTGGAGTAGCAAGTTGATAAGTGGATTTTATATCTACTTGGAACATTCTAATTCGGCTTAAATTGATTGCTTTGGCCTCAAGTTTGTGGTAGTTTTGATGTGTTTTGTGTAATTGTGCAGGGTTGAAGAAATATCGATTAAAGGTGTAGTTTCCGTCATTTTTGGAGCGTTTTGTGGAGTTTATTGATGATATGGAATGAAGAATGGTGGCTAATATCAACTCCTAAGAAGTATACAAGTCATTAAGAATGAAAGACGGAAGCTCATGCAAAAGGAACGGGAAGTAAAGGCGAAAAAAACAAAGAAAAATCAGTTTTCGCAGAACGGGACCAAATCGGGAGCTTCCAGCCAATTTTAGGCAGATTGCCCCGGCGCCTCAGGCGCCCAACCCGGCGCTCTTGCGCTGGCGGCGTGCTGGAGAAAATTCAGTTTTGCCCTTTTTGCACTGTTTTGGCCATTTCTTGAGTTCTAGAAGTCCGTTTTGGACGATCTTACTGTCCACGCGAAGATAACGAGATTCTCTATCATTCTAAAGTGGTCCAGAAGCCCAAATTACAGCTGGAACGTTCCAGAATTACTGAAGAAAAGACAGCTGCGAATTTTCCTTTAAAACAGAATCAGTTTAGGAAACGTACTTCTATTATAATTCTGATTTGGTATTTCTTGTTGGGCAAGATGTCTAGAGCCTATATAAACACATCCAACCCTTGTAAATTGGATTATGATCATCGCTTTATTATTGTAACATAGCTTAGATCTACAAGGGAGAAAAGGAGAGAAGGATTCAACGCTCGTGACAAGCAACAGATCTAAATCTACTTCATCTTTTGTGTTATTCTGGATTATAGATTTGTTTTCTCAACTCTTTGTTTTATTAATATTATTGCTTCTTTTATTCATATCTTGTTTATTATCATGTTTTCATCAAATCCCATGACGATGAACGGTTCAATTATGGGCTAATCGTTGTCATGGGATTCTAACGGAGTTATCTATGTAGCTTAGTAGTTTGATTGCTTTAAAGATTACGTGTAGTGAATTCTTGATATCCTCGTATGGTTAATCTTAATGCTTTTAGATGCGTAGCTAACATCTAAATTGAATTGTTAATCTCTTGTGAAGCGAAAGTGGATCTTGAGATTTAGAACTTGCCATGCTAGCATAGGATAGGTTAAAGTTTTAGCATCATGATTTGTGGCATGAATAGAGATATTATGCTGCCCTATGTGATCTATGTGGATAACTTGTGCTTAAACCTTTATGTTTTCAAATTCTATAGAGATATAGGGTCTAAACATAATAGGTGTCTACTCGTCTTCTATCTCTTTTGTGGATGTATGTGTAGTTTGGTATTAGTATACCGAGAGGTAACTTTTACTTGTTTCGTGTGATCCGATCAGATATCAAATCCCTCACGTGTATTGATTAAAGGCATCAACTCTAAGTGAAGTAGATAATGAAGTTAGAGTCCCATATTTTATTCTCATATTAGTAATTCGACTTTAATCTCTTTAATTAGTTAATATTTAGTTTGATAATTAATTTAGTAGTTAATAAAAACCCAATTTGTTATTTGTCTTAGCAGTGAATAATAACCATACATTGTTGCATAGGTACTAAATTGAATTAAAAACCAGATCTCTGTGGGAACGAACTTGACTTATTCATATATTACTTGTGACCACGTACGCTTGCGTGATTTTGTGCAAACAAGTTTTTGGCGCCGCTGCCGGGGATCATCGGTGTTTTATTTTTAGTTTATGTGCTTGTCAATAGTGGTCGTTAGCGTTCACTGACTCGGATTTCTTACTTAGTTTGTTTGTTTCGTGGTGTTTACAGGTACTTAGGTTTGTATGCAAACACGTTTGCAAGCTCGTTTACAAAAACTGGCAAAAGACGATCTTGTAGAGAACTTAGAGAATAAGAACGAGGAATCTGAAACTAAAGTAGAGATGGCAGATGCAGCAGCAGCTAAGGCTTTGAAGGAGTATTCTCAGCCTAAAATCAATGATATCCAGTCTAGTATTATCAGGCCAGCCATCACGGCTAATAACTTCGAGATCAAGCCAGGCACTATTCAGATGCTACAGAATTCGGTTCAGTTTGGGGGTGCTCTTACGGAGGATCCTAACATGCATATTCGGGACTTTATCGAGATCTGTGATACTTTCAAGTTTAATGGTGTTTCGGATGATGCTATCAAGTTGAGACTTTTCCCATTCTCTCTGAAGGATAAGGCTAAGGGCTGGTTACACTCTCTACCACCTGGTTCCATTACTACATGGGAGGATCTTGCTCAGAAGTTTCTTACTAAATTCTTCCCTATGGCGAAAACTGCAGCATTGAGGAATCAGCTAGCCCAATTTCAGCAGCAAGCTGGAGAATCTCTGTGTGAGGCTTGGGAACGTTATAAGGAGATGCTCAGGAGATGCCCACATCATGGGATGCCAAACTGGATGGTAATCAATTGTTTTTACAATGGGCTGGGAGCACAATCTAGGCCAATGGTAGACGCAGCATCAGGAGGAGCCTTATGGGCTAAGAGCTACGAGGAAGCTTATGATCTAATTGAGATGATGGCTGCTAATGAATATCAAAATCCAACTCAAAGACTACCACAAGGCAAGGTTGCAGGAATTCTGGGAGTTGACACATTTACAGCTCTAGCAGCCCAGCTAGAGGCACTTAATATGAAATTAGATTTTATGACAAAGCATGGGGTGCCTCAGGTTGCGAGAGTGTGCGAACTATGTACTGGCGCACATGAGACGAGTCAATGCGCCATCTCCAGTGAATCGGTAAAATTTGTGAGCAATTTTCAAAGGCAACAACAACCAGATCCAAATCATCAACATCCACATCAGTCTTATCACCAATTTCAGGGTCATCAGTACGGAGTTGAGCCATTTAATTCTTCAGGTTTTCAGCAACTGTATGCTCCAAGGCAACAGTTTCAACCTCCTGGTTTTCAGCAGCAACAGTTTCATACTGGTTCTAGCCATCAGTCGAATGAAAAATCTGAATTAGAAGAGTTGAGATTAATGTGCAAGAGTCAGGCAGCAACTCTCAAGAGTCAGGAAGCATCTCTAAAGACATTGGAGAGTCAGATCGGACAAATTGCAAGTGCCTTACTCAGTAGGCCACAAGGAACTCTTCCTAGCGATACGGCGGTTAATCCAGGCAGTAGGGAAAGTAAAGAACAGGTTAATGCAGTTACTTTGAGATCTGGAAAAGTCACGAGTGATCCTAAATCAGCAACTGAAGAAGATGAAGATGTTCAGAATCAGCAGGTTGAAAAATCTGCAGTGCCAGTAATTGAGAAATCTGACTTAGTGGCTGATCAGCTTGATGGTGAGAAGAGCAAGAAACCTGTTGAAAAGTCTACTCCGGAGCAATCTTCAAAGAATAATCAGGTCTATCCACCTCCGCCATATCCTGGACGTTTGCAGAAAATTCAAGAGAAACAGTTTCAGAAATTTATGGAGGTCTTCAAGAAACTGTCCATTAACATTCCTTTTGTTGAAGCATTGGAGCAGATGCCGAGATATGCTAAGTTCATGAAGGATATTTTGTCAAGGAAGAGAAGATTGGAAGAATTTGAAACAGTGGCATTAACGGAGGAGAGTAGTGCCATTTTGCAGCAGAAGTTGCCACCTAAACTGAAAGATCCGGGAAGTTTCACTATACCTTGCACCATCGGAAATCTCACCATCAGCAAGTGTTTGTGTGATTTGGGAGCCAGCATTAATCTCATGCCTCTATCTGTTTTTAAACAGCTTGGTCTTCCTGATCCAAAACCGACGAACATGACGTTGCAGTTGGCTGATCGTTCAATTACATATCCTAGAGGTGTGGTGGAGGATGTCTTGGTTAAAGTGGACAAACTCATCTTCCCGACTGATTTTGTGATTCTAGACTATAAGGAGGATAAGAAGATTCCCATCATCTTGGGAAGACCATTTTTAGCTACGGGCCAGACCTTGATTGATGTTCAAAAAGGAGAGCTCACAATGCGAGTGCTAGATCAGTCTGTCACATTTAATGTGTTTCAGGCCATGAAATATCCGCTAGAAGATGAGGAGTGTTTTAGGGTAGAAGTGCTTGATACGGGACAAAGCAAATAGGCTGAGGGGTTTGTGAAGCTAGATGAGTCTGACATTGAAGAGAAGGTAAAGGTAGAGCATGGCAAGCAGGTGATTGTAGCACCTTGGCTAATGAGGATCGAAGTTCCGCATGTGTCACTTGGATTGGCCGATCTCTTGGATTCTCAGGTGCGATTTATAACATATTCTAAAGAAGCTTCCACACTCGAGCTTAAACAGGATCGCCTGAGGTATGCATATTTTGGCCAGCCATCTACTTTGTCTGTTGTTATGGTTACTAGATTGTCAGGTAGTGAAGAGAACAATGTTACGGATACTTTTGAGGAGAGAAAAAGGCTGAAACTTATCATCAAGAATGTAGCTCCGAAAAAGATCATTAAATGGCCGTATAGAGATGCGGTGTAAAAGTATCGGGAGAGAAACTCATTGCGATGTATCCGGTTAAATGATATTAACGACAGCGCTTCGTGGGAGGCAACCCATGTGTTAGGTATGTTTTCTACTATCCTTCTTTTTACCTTCAATGCGGACATTGAATCTTTCAAGTTTGGGGGTGGTTTGAGGGATTAGTAGATGTTGTTGTATTATGTGTTCATGTAGGATTTCATGCTTTACATATTAGTATTAGTAAATTATGCATTTATGTTCGTGTTATCTACGTTTGTTTCATATAGGACATTTTGTTTTTATGTTCGTATATTATGTGAGTTCATATAGTTTGCATTTGCACCCATGCTTGATAGGAATTTTGTGTTGTTGACGCTTTTGATTGAGAAGTGATATGCTTTGTTCCTGTGCACACACATACACTAGTAAGTTGAAACTAGTCGACTTATTGAATGTTGTAAGTGATTAGAAGGACATGGATATGTGCAAGATGATTTAGTTTTCATCCTTTGAATACAAGTTGGTGCATTAGAGAGATTTTTGCTTTGGATTGAGTATGTTTTTCTACCCAGTGAGATTTTGAGCCTTATTGCATATTTGTTGCAATCTTATTCGTTTGCTTGAGTGTCCACGGATTGTTTACATTGCTAGCAGTTGCTTGAGGTCTTTCTTGAAACGCATGACATTATTTGACGATTAAAAGGATAAAGGCATTATGATTAAACGCATATTTTCCCATATTACCACACCATGTTTACATGATCAATTAGTTAACCCGTTGAGCTTAATCCTATTTTTTCGGTGACATACCACATTACTTGCCTAGACCTTTTTCTTGTATTGGCCTTACATTAATTTGAACCTACATTGTCAAAGGCTAGTAGAGTGCTTAATGGAGTAATAAGGTGTGCAAGGAGGGGTTCATTGTTGGTCATAAGTTTGGGGGGAAATATTGAATTTGGAAATTGGGTTTGTTTGCTTGATAGTCGGCATGTGTAATAAAATAGTGGGATCGTTGTTATTGTCTATATTATTGTTGCTCTCGGAAAAAAGAAAAAGAAAAAAAAAGAAAAAAGAAAAAAAAGAGAAAATATATATATATATATATATATATATATATATATTATGTTATGAGAGCATGTTTGTGTTTATTGTGATCCCACTTTAGTCGACTATTCGAGTATTTTTGTCGCATAAAATTATGGGGGGAAAAATAGGTGGTTGTATATGATCTATTATAAGTTCCTACTAGTTTTTGACACTTCACCTGTGTTAGCTTATTTGACATACCTTGTCCCTAGCCCCGTTACAACCCAAATAAAGACCTTTTGATTATCGTCATTGATGTATGTTGTGTTAAGAGTTAGATTGATACCAAATGTCAAGCATGTTTATGATTTTGTTGGAATTGAGTGATACACTTACCCTTGTTCTTGAGTGAATATTCTTTTATGAATGGATTGTGAGTGTTTGCTTGTTTTGGCGTATGAGATCCCGAGTTTTGTCTCAAAGATGTGCTCTTGTAGGCTTAGCATGTTTACTAACTTATTCTTACATTTGACATGGATTTTTGAGAACTTATGCATGTTCATTGAGTAGAATATGTGAATACTTGCACTTTCGACACCAAGACATTGCGTATTTGCTTTGATTCTTAAGTTGATATGGCATGAGAGGATTTGAAGGTATGGTAGAATATTAGTTGCATTTTCATATTAGTTGCATTCATGCATTGCATTGGATTTTGTGGGTACATTCGCTATAGGCCTTCACGAGACCTTACTCGTCCACTAGGGCTGCGTAGGGGTTTAAAGGGCTTGTTGCATATGCCAAATGCAACCGTGATCACCTACGGAAGTGGTACTAGTTAGTTAGTTAGTTGTAATTGTTTATGCTTGAGGACAAGCATCGGTTTAAGTTTGGGGGTGTGATAAGTGGATTTTATATCTACTTGGAACATTCTAATTCGGCTTAAATTGATTGCTTTGGCCTCAAGTTTGTGGTAATTTTGATGTGTTTTGTGTAATTGTGCAGTGTTGAAGAAATATCGATTAAAGGTGTAGTTTCCGTTGTTTTTGGAGCATTTTGTGGAGTTGATTGATGATATGGAATGAAGAATGGTGGCTAATATCAACTCCTAAGAAGTATACAAGTCATTAAGAATGAAAGACGGAAGCTCATGCAAAAGGAATGGGAAGAAAAGGCGAAAAAAGCAAAGAAAAATCAGTTTTCGCAGAACGGGACCAAACCGGGAGCTTCCAGCCGATTTTAGGCAGATTGCCCCGGCGCCTCAGGCGCCCAACCCGGCGCTCTTGCGCTGGCGGCGTGCTGGAGAAAATTCAGTTTTGCCCTTTTTGCACTGTTTTGGCCATATCTTGAGTTCTAGAAGTCCGTTTTGGACGATCTTACTGTCCACGCGAAGATAACGAGATTCTCTATCATTCTAAAGTGGTCCAGAAGCCCAATTACAGCTGGAACGTTCCAGAATTACTGAAGAAAAGATAGCTACGAATTTTCCTTTAAAACAGAATCAGTTTAGGAAACGTACTTCTATTATAATTCTGATTTGGTATTTCTTGCTGGACAAGATGTCTAGAGCCTATATAAACACATCCAACCCTTGTAAATTGGATTATGATCATCGCTTTATTATTGTAACATAGCTTAGATCTGCAAGGGAGAAAAGGAGAGAAGGATTCAACGCTCGTGACAAGCAACGGATCTAAATCTACTTCATCTTTTGTGTTATTCTGGATTATAGATTTGTTTTCTCAACTCTTTGTTTTATTAATATTATTGCTTCTTTTATTCATATCTTGTTTATTATCATGTTTTCATCAAATCCCATGACGATGAACGGTTCAATTATGGGCTAATCGTTGTCATGGGATTCTAACGGAGTTATCTATGTAGCTTAGTAGTTTGATTGCTTTAAAGATTACGTGTAGTGAATTCTTGATATCCTCATATGGTTAATCTTAATGCTTTTAGATGCGTAGCTAACATCTAAATTGAATTGTTAATCTCTTGTGAAGCGAGAGTGGATCTTGAGATTTAGAACTTGCCATGCTAGCATAGGATAGGTTGATGTTTTAGCATCATGATTTGTGGCATGTATAGAGATATTATGCTGCCCTATGTGATCTATGTGGATAACTTGTGCTTAAACCTTTATGTTTTCAAATTCTATAGAGATATAGGGTCTAAACATAATAGGTGTCTACTCGTCTTCTATCTCTTTTGTGGATGTATGTGTAGTTTGGTATTAGTATACCGAGAGGTAACTTTTACTTGTTTCGTGTGATCCGATCAGATATCAAATCCCTCACGTGTATTGATTAAAGGCATCAACTCTAAGTGAAGTAGATAATGAAGTTAGAGTCCCATATTTTATTCTCATATTAGTAATTCGACTTTAATCTCTTTAATTAGTTAATCTTTAGTTTGATAATTAATTTAGTAGTTAATAAAAACCCAATTTGTTATTTGTCTTAGCAGTGAATAATAACCATACATTGTTGCATAGGTACTAAATTGAATTAAAAACCAGATCACTGTGGGAACGAACTTGACTTATTCATATATTACTTGTGACCACGTACGCTTGCGTGATTTTGTGCAAACACAAGTCAACTTGAATTAGATTAATATTATCTTATTCCTGTAATACTTGTAAACTTGGGATATATAACCAAGTGTAGCAACTCTTTAGAAACCAAGAAAACAGATATATTTGCTTAGGGTTTCTTGAATATCCTTAGAAGCAAAGAGTTGTAAAAACAGAAGCTGTGTACATTTGTATCACAGAGTTTTCTTCGAATAAAAGTCTCAGGTGGTACATTTAACCACCTGATTTTTTATGTGTTTGTGAACCATTTCTTATTCAGCAATTATTTCCTTATAGATTTCTGTGGTTTTTATCAGAAATTTATAATTATCAAGAATTGTATTCAACCCCCCCTTCTACAATTATACAAGTGTGTAATCTGGGAATAACAGTATGTATGTATAAATATGCATATTAATTATACAACAATTAATAGATTACAAATAATGAAATATTAATAGATTATACAACATAAATATATGTATGTATGTATGTATGTATGTATGTATGTATGTATGTATGTATGTATGTATATAATATTATAGTATATTATTATATATCCATGGAAATTTATATATGTATGTATTTATGTTTGTACATGTGTATGTATGTATAAATATGCATATTAATTATACAACAATTAATAGATTACAAATAATGAAATATTAATAGATTTTTTAACATAAATGTATGTATGTACTATGCATGTATAATTAATAATTATATAAGTATGTATGTATGTATGTATGTATGTATGTATATGTATGTATGTAAGTATGTAAGTATGTATGTATGTGTGTATAATTATTTATGTATGTATGTATGTATGTATGTATATGTGTATGTATGTATGTATATGCGTATGTATAATTATTGGAATTATACATTATACAAATAATTATGTTTGTTGCTAAAGATTTTTATTATTAACTCAAATGCTCACACAGCTCAACTGGTTATGGTGTTGCATTTAGTTATGCAAGGTCATGGGTTCAAACCCTTTGAATAGTATTATTTTTACAAATATTTAGAGTTAGGTTTGGAGTTAAGTTCGGATGGACCGAGCCTATGAATTAATTTGCTCAGAAAAACCCCTTATTGATATATTAGATAGATAATAGATAGATTTTAACATATTTAACACTTAATTTATCATAATTAATTTATGTGGTCAAATATTTGGGGAAAAAAAATAAGAAAATGTTTTGTTTCCCAAAAAATTTCCCAAAATTGTTATCAGATGTTGATGTGTAATCAATGTAAATGTAACTTTTCTAGGAGTAATTAAATGAGATCCCATATATATTACTCCTATGCATCCACAAATGAAATTTCGTCACATGTCATGTCACATTATTTAGTACTCCCTTTGTCCATTCCTTTTCTTATCATTTCAAAATAGGGTGTTTGGCACGCATTTTAAGGTGGATTTTAAGGATAGTTCCATAACTTATTTTTGAAATTTTCTTTTTTTTGTATAAAAATAGAACAATCCTATTTTTATACAAAAAAAGAAAATTTTAAAAATAAGTTATGAAACTATACTTAAAATTTACCTTAAAATACGTGCCAGAAAGTGACAAAAAAAGTGTAAAGAAATGGATAGGACGGAGGGAGTAAAAATTTAGGATTTTTTTTAAAAAAAATATAGAATTATAACCGATATAATTGGGATACACGAAGTATTTCATACGTGAATTAGGAAATGCCTATGTGACAACTGACAAGTAATGTGCACCTAATGCTAGAAATATTAAGGACCCCCCCCCCCCCCCCCAAAAAAAAAAATTTTAAGAATGGAAACAACCCCCTCCTCTATTCCTCTTAAAATACAACTTATTTTAAAATAAATTTTTTGAAAAGAAAAGAAACGAAAGCTAAAAATTAAAAAAAAAATCTTTATGAAGATAAATTGGGCTTTGGCCAACAATACCACTTTTTCTAAAAATTTTGACGAGAATACCATTTTTTTGAAAAAGTGTCCAAAAATACCACTCTATTACGCATTTGGGATGAGGGTAATAGGTTTTGTATTAGTTACGCATTTTAAAAAGGGGTAATAGGTGAAACAGTACTTCCTATTACGCATTTGGAGAATGGGTAATAGCTATTACGCATTCTCCAAAGGGGTAACAGGAAAAAAATTTATACTTATTACCCAGATGACAAATGGGTAACATAAAGTTTTAGAATTTTTTTTTATTACCCCACTGGTAAATGCGTAACAGGCTGGTATTATTGACCACCAAACCCATAAAATGTTATTTTAGTTAAGTTTTAGAAAAAATGTAATATTTATGTCATTATTTCAGATAAATTTACTCTTATAAAGATGAACTCTGGCCATATTTTGTGGACCAGAGTTCCCCAAGAGTTTCCTTACTTTAAACAGGAGGTGGGTAATGATAACAATATGAGTGGGAATTTTTGAAAAGAAGAGAGCAATACTCCGTACTAAAGAAATACACTCCTCACTGAGCTGGTGAAAATGACAATCACTAATTCACGATGCCCCACACGATATATTACAAAAAAAATTAATGATATAAAGTGATATAAAGTGACAATCACTAATTCACTTTATATCTTCATATAAAGTGAGAGCAATGGAAGTGGCTAAACCATACAGGCTCTTCAGGAAACAAAAAATTTAAGGTTGCCTACATCAAGAGTTTTTTTTCTTAAAAACATATCCAATAGACTCTTAAATTTATTTTTCAAAATAATATAAATAAATGATTCTTAGTAACTTATTATATTGGTTTATGTGTCAAAATCCAACAATCCTTTTTATATTAGCTCTTTATTTATAATTTATTCATAAATTAATCTCACTATGACCAAAAGTTGTGCAAGAATTGGTGGAAATGTATATTTTATTATTAAAATACAAGTTAAGAGATACTAGTGGCTCTTAGAAATGAAAAGATAGAAGAGGCTCTTAGCGTTTTTAAGAGCCACTAAAAATCTCTTGGAACAACATTTTCATTCTCTTTAATTTTTCCTCATTTTTTGAGTTAAAAGCTTGAGTAGAGAGCCACTTGAAGATGCTCTAAGATCTACACTATATTCGGCTTTTAATTTGTCCGGTTGTCCCTAAAAGAATCTCAGCGAAAGAACTAGTCTTTCCGGTTCAACTAGTGCTTAACCCTTTAATTTACAATCCAAACAGTGCAGTAAAAAATCAAGCATAAAATATCTTTATCTATAGAAAACAATCCTCTCTTAAATATCAAATGGGTTAATTATCTAGCTAATTATCTTCAATCGATCGATTCAAGATACTGATCTGCTTGAGTCTGATTTTAATTTAATGATCATCTTGATATATTACACTGATTTTAATGATCAACTAGATAACTAACCCTATTTCAAAAAAAAAAAAAAAAGATAACTAACCCAATATCAAATATATTATCCCTAAGATTCAAGTACTACATGTGCATGAATGAATATAATACTCTATCCATTTCTTTTTAAGTGTCGTTTTTTTATCATACACACTTATTAAGACTAGTAGTTATTAGACTATTTTATTATTAATGTAATTTTATTTTCCAATTTTATCCTTCATTTACCCCTATTTAATACTCACTCCGTCCCATCCAATTGTTTACACTTTTCAAAAGATGTCCGTCACTCTCCGTCCCATCCAATTGTATACATTTTTTAAAAGATGTCCGACACGCATTTTAAGGTACATTTTAAGGATAGTTCCATAATTTATTTTTAAATTTTTCTTGTATAAAAATTTAATGTTTATATTTTTATACAAGAAAAGAAAATTTTAAAAATAAGTTATGGAACTATCCTTAAAATGCATCTTAAAATACGTGTCGAACATTCCTTGAAAAGTGTAAACAATTGGATGGGACGGAGGGAGTACTAATACTTGAAGTAGGGCTGCACATGGGTCGGGTTGGGTCGGGTTTTCGTCAAACTCTGACCCAACCCAATTAATTCGGTTTTATAAGAAATCAACCCATTAACTGAAAAAAATTCTGTAACCCAATTCTAACCCAATCCAATTAGTTCGGTTTGGTTCGGGTTGGGTCGGGATAATCTTGTTAATCGAAAAAACTTTGTAGAAAATCTCGTACATTGCTAAAAAATTCGGTACTTTGCAGAAAATATTGCATAATGTTGCATAAAGTGTTGCAAAGCCAGAAAGTGTTGCAGAAAATTTATATAGTGAAGAAATTTGTAAAGAATACGCAGAAAATATACAAAATATGCAAAAAAAAAATTGTAAAAATATTCTACATTTTATGTAAACGGGTTGGGTTGGGTAAGGGTTAAAATTTGTTAAACCCTTACCCAACTCAATTAATTCGAGTTTTTTTTAAATTAACCCGTTTAATCCACAGTTTTGGATGGTTCGATTTGATCGGTTAAAAATAGGGTCGGTTTTCGGAACCATGTGCAGCCCTAACTTGAAGAAGTGCATTTAATATTATAGTTGTAAATAAGGATATGTAGGTAAAATGAAAATTTACTTGTCTTGAAAATGTAAAAACAACACTTAAATTGAAATTTAAACTTGATCAAAAAATGACACTTAAAATAAAATAAAGGAAGTAATATACTACTACCATGCTATCTATTGAAGCCTATTAGCCAATGTTGTAAAAAACGCTAGGAGGGTCTAGGCGGTGACTTCTAACGATTAATCAGCTAGGCGGCGATTAATCGGAATAATTAATCGGAACATTAATTGGATGTATTAAAATATTATGTTTTATATAATTTAATTTTAATATTTGAAAATATATTTTATATAAGTAAAAAAATAATTATCTTTATTTTATTATTAAATATGATAAGTGAATTAATCCTTTCATGTGTAAATAATATCTTTTATTAAAAAAACAATTCTATTTTTAAAGTTTATTCTGATTTTGACCGTTTTTTTAAAATTTGACCGATTAATCCCGATTAATCGCTGCCTAATCATTTATTCCCGCCTAACTCATTAAACCGCTTAATCCCGCCAAGGACCGTCTAGGCGTCGCCTAATAAAAAAAACACCTAATGATCGATTTTTGCAGTTTTAGACATTTAATGGCCGCCTAACGCCTAGGTGCCGATTAATCGGCCGCCTAGACCGATTTTTAGAACACTTTTGGTCCTGCTAACATTGAAGACAAAATAGTACTCCCTCCGTCCCAAAAAACTTTTCTCATTCATCATTATCACGTTTGCCAATGCACATTTTTTATTATTAATATCTTCAATTTCGTATTAGTAGTAAATATAAAAACTTCACTGTATTAAAGTACTCAAAAATACGAATCCAACAAGATCACTCATGACTATATTTGGTCTTATAGATTATGCGTAAATTAGTAGTCAATCGCTTAGAATGAACAGTACCAAAAATCAAAACGGGAAAAAGATTATGAGACAGAGGGAGTAGTTAGATAAATGTTAAAAAACGGAAACGAAGTATACTACTCCCTCTGTCTCACATTGTTTTTCTTATTTGAAATGTCGGTCCTGTTCATAACATGAGACAAATTACTAATTTACGTCTAATTTATAAGACGGAATATAGTCATGAGTGATCTTATTGGATTCGTATTTATGAGTACTTTAATACAGTGAAGTTTTTATATTTAAAATTAATACAAAATTAAAGATATTAACGATCAAAAGTACGCGTTGACAAACGTGTCCAGTCAAAACAGGAATGATATTTAGGGACGGAGGGAGTAGTATTAAACCTGTTGCCTTGTAAAATGTATCATCTCCAATGACCTGTAGTACTCAATTATTCCCTTTAAAGCCAGTTCTCATGAGGGTAGAAAACTGTGTTCGGAAAATGACTCCCAACAGGCATACAATCATGACCTTTACTTGGACACCTAACCACTATGTCAACTCATATTACTATCGGTTAAATGGACTCGCTCAAAATGACTCCCAGCACACCGAATATGGTCCATATGGAGTTGAACCCATGACCTTTCCTTGGACACATAACCACAATGTCAATTCACATTACTATAGGTTAAATGTAAATGCCATTGAAACTCGCTCAAATTATTTGTTTGATAACCTTGGGTGCTACTCCCTCCGTCCCTAAATATCATTCCTGTTTTGACTGAATACGTTTGCCAACGCGTACTTTTGATCGTTAATATCTTCAATTTCGTATTAATTTTAGATATAAAAACTTCACTGTATTAAAGTACTCATAAATACGAATCCAACAAGATCACTCATGACTATATTTGATCTTATAGATTAAACGTAAATTAATAATTTGTCTCATGTTATGAACAATCCCGACATTTCAAATAAGAAAAGTAAAAGGGAACAGAGGGAGTAATATATTATTAGTGGAATTAGTCACCTCAACAGGTCAACTTATCAACAGGTCAACCTTAATATGTTTCAACTAATCTACTTGGATAGATTGATATTACTAACATTTGAAGAACCAATTACAAATCACGGGACCCAGTAATACAAATCACCGGTTTGTACCTTTTAAAACTAGTTTAGTTCATATCTGAGTGAACACATATACATCTACTTCATCTATCCCTCTCATTTCTTTACGATTACTATTTTGGGGTGTTCTTCTCATTTCTTTACATTCAAAAAATACTCCATAGTAAGTTTCTCTCACTATTACACCTACTATTTCATATATTTAACAATAAAAACCACTATTACACCCACTACTTTCCTCCACTACCTCAAATCTATAATTAAATATTAATAGGTCTCACCACTTTACCCACTTTTCATCTAACTTTACACATTTTTTACACATTTTCTTGGTCTCCGTGTCCATCCCCCATGTAAACAACCATGAGGGACGGAGGGAGTATGTTTTAAGAGCAACTCCAATACTAGATGCTAATTTGCTATTGCTATAATATAGAACCAAAAAGTGAATTTTGATGCTAAAATAAATTTCACCCTCCAAAGCTAGTTTTATAACTAGTTTCAAATTTAACCAACTCTTTTAACTTTTAGCTTTTCTTTTGATTGTTGGAACATAAACATTCAACCATACGGAGTATTAATTTGCAATAGGTAGTTGATACGAGTTTAAGTCATTTCCCTCCAATTCTAGTTAAATGATGATGTGGCATGGATGCATAAATGCATCTTTGGTTTCAAATTTAGAACCAAAGATGCATTTATGCATCCAATTATAGCACTCTTTTCGAGTTGAAATTTTTAGCATTTGGTACTATAATATAGCAATAGCACCATGGATAGCACCACATTGGAGTTCCTCTAAGAGCATTCACATCCCATTCCCCATCCTCATCCCCAAAACCTTACTAAAAATAGTAAATCCTTAAATAAAAATAGTAAATTCCCAAAATTATCAAAAATGTTCTACATCCCATTCCCCATTTTTCATCCCCATATCCCTACATTCCTTTTTATATTACTTCTTTCTCTCTCTTTCACTAAAATTTAAACTATCAAAACTCACCCACTACAATTAAATATATTTAAAAGAGGAGAGAGATGATTTGGGGTTCAAAATAGTAATCCCCAAATATGGGGATTCAAAACTTGTCCCCAAAATTAATCCCTAAAATGGGGAATGGGATGGAAGCCATTTTTTGCATAAAAGCTAAATATTTCCCTAAATATTTGGGGATAGGGGATGGGATGTGAATGCTCTAAGACCTAATAATATGAAAACAAATCTGGTGCTTATTGGCAACTTTAACTGCAAACCCTGGGCTTCACAAATTAAGTAAATACGGAGTATAGTTTTATGAATTTCCTATTGTTTTATTTTTCTAATTGAAATTAGAAGGCTGGACTTGGTACCTAAGCTGAGATTGAGAATGACTTTTACACATGCAAACAATGGAAACTGAATGGACGGACCAAAGTAAGACCATACCATTAAAACAAAAATAATTGACATGGGTGCTTTTTTTTATACTTCATGTACTTGTTTATTTCTTTTTCTATGCAAAATGAAAAATAAATTATTCAATGTTGACCATGAATTCTCAAACTAAGTTCCCACTTCCCACTAGATTAGGGTATATATTAATATATACTTGTGCCTGAAGGTTCTCTTTCTCTCAGTTTGTGTGCTACTGCTACATGTCAGAAAACAGAACCAAAATGCTCCCAAGAGACATAGTACAAAAAAAGTAGGTTTATTAGAGTGCTCAAAGGGTTTAGAGAAATAGACATTAGGAGGCAGTAACTTACTGTAGTTTAAGTTTCTTGAATTGGTTTTATCTGCTATGTATTGAAACTGTTGAGGGATGCTACTGAGCTTCCATAGACAAAAGTTCAGAATAAACTATCTTGTTGGGTTGTTGATCCTTCCCAGTAGAGGACAACACTAATGCTTCCAAAGATAATATCAGTTCTCAGAAAAAAACAACCACACGGAACACGATCCTCAGACATGGCTTGTTTTGCCGGAGCATCATCTCAGCAAACTTCTCTCTCTGTCACAACATCAATTCTTTCTTTTTTAATGCTGGCTTTCTTCTTGACTTCGGCCGTCTCAGATTCCGGGCATCGGCTACTGGCAAACCAAACTTTCAGGCCCCAACAGGAGTTGCTGAGGATCAGGAGAGTAAGGGCTTACCTGAGGAAGAACAACAAGCCTGCAGTCAAGTCAATTCAGGCATTCTCCTTTGCCTTTTGTAGTTTTAGATTTTTCAACTCAATGTTATTGCATTCTTAAAGCCGGGGTCTTTTCTAAAGTTTATATATATATATTTTACCATCTTTAGACCCTGCTCTACGAGCAGGATGCACTAAGTATGTTTGGTTTGATTCACGTAAGTAAAGCTTTATAGCCGATTATTATGGGTAGAGCTCTAACGATTTCTGTTTACTCAACAAAGAGTCTAGATGGGGATATCATAGATTGTGTCCCGTCTCATCTTCAACCAGCTTTTGATCATCCCCAGCTCAAAGGGCAGAAGCCACTGGTAAGTAATTTTTGTTTTTCCTTCGGGTTCCATCAGAATATATTTATAACGGTGAACAAATTGGTAAAGTTTTTTAGGATGTAAAAGATGAGTTTTGCTTTCCTAGTCTAAGACCTACCATCATGGTTGTAAAAATCGGTAATCGGTATAAATCGGTTGAGTTACCGATTTAAGATTAATCGGATAATCGGGATTAATCGGAAGGATTAATCGGAGTATTAATCGGATATTATAATAATATTTAATATATTAGTCTAATTTACAATTAAACATATCATTTTGAATAAATTCACAGGATTAATCGGATTTCAAAAATCGAATCGGATGGATGCCTTATAGAAGATTAATCGGAGATTAATCGGCTAAATCGGGGATTTTTAGAACCATGCCTACCATACACTAAAAACATTTTGAGCAGAGCATGCCATCATTTTTTATACACAAGTTAATTAACATTTGAGCCAAGGCAGACTAGTATTAGCAAACGCTACAGTTTTTTTACCTTGCATAATGCAGGAACCACCAGAGAGGCCAAAAGGTCAAGAGTTTATAGATGTAATGACTGAGAGTATTCAGTTGTGGACGAATACGACTGAATCCTGCCCAGCAGATACCATCCCAATAAGAAGAACTACAGAGAAAGATGTTTTAAGGGCAAATTCAATCAAGAAATTTGGAAGAAAAGTTAGGCGTCGTGATACGATGAGCGATGAACACGAGGTTAGTGAACATGATCTTTAAGTAAGAGAAGAAATCCATTTTCTATTTCTAGCTCCAATTACAGGCATTAATCTAAAGCATAAAGAAAATCTCGATTCTCATTACTGACAACTGGATTTTGAAATTTTTACGATCTCCTTGTATCACTCTAAATACTCAAAAGTTATCACCTATTCATGGATTTTTCGACAAAACTCGAGCAACATAAGACACTGTTGAGGTTTTTTGGTACACTAAGAAAAAATAACTAGACAGAGTATCCTCCAGTTTTTACATGAACTGCAGTTTTCTACCCTACCAACATCAGAACTCAGAAGCTAGCTTCCTTACTCGAACAATGATAGCTGATAAAAGAATAATAAAAATATACAATGTTTTAATCAAGGAAGTGTACATGCATGGTCCCTTAATAACAATCCTTTGGAATGCAGCATGCAGTTGCTTTTGTCAATGGAGATCAGTATTATGGAGCAAAAGCTAACATTAACGTTTGGTCACCCCAAGTTTCAGATCAAAAAGAGTTCAGTCTATCACAAGTATGGGTCATCTCTGGCTCCTTCAGCAACGATCTTAATACCATTGAAGCCGGTTGGCAGGTAGACAGGAAAATTTCTTTCTTTATGCAAGATACTAATAGTTGAATGAGATAGATAACATCTCAACTTCCAGGGGTAATTCAACAAACTGTTTTTCAGGTTAGTCCAGAGTTATATGGAGATAGCTATCCTAGGTTCTTCACTTATTGGACAGTAAGTACAACCTAGAAGTGATTGCCTCACATCCATTAACTATATAGATAATGATTAAAGAACTAACTGTATGTTTCAATCGATGTGTTACTGTACAGAATGATGCATACCGATCCACAGGATGCTATAACTTACTGTGTTCAGGATTCGTCCAAACTAACAACAAAATTGCTATTGGAGCAGCAATCTCTCCAATGTCATCTTACCAGAAGAGACAATTTGATATTGGCCTAATGATATGGAAGGTATCTCTAAACTATTATTTGTATACAAAACAAGTATAATATCAGATAACTCGGAAATAGCAAGTGTTCTAAACACAAATTTGTTCTCAGGACCCGAAACATGGAAACTGGTGGCTTCAATTTGGAACAGGGCTAGTCATAGGGTATTGGCCCTCGCTTCTCTTTACTCATCTAAGGAGTCACGCAAGCATGGTACAATTTGGGGGAGAAATAGTCAACTCGAAATCAGGATTTCACACATCAACACAGATGGGAAGTGGTAGATTTGCAGATGAAGGCTTTAGAAAAGCTTCTTACTTTCGAAATATGCAAGTTGTTGACTGGGATAACAATTTGCTACCACTATCAAATCTTCATCTTTTGGCTGACCATCCAAATTGTTACGATATAAAAGCTGGCAAAAATAATCTTTGGGGAAATTATATGTATTATGGAGGTCCTGGGAGGAACCAAAGGTGTTCATAGAGAAATTCACAAGTATAAAGTGTAATATATTCATTGTTTCCCTTCCAATTCTTTTATCCATATTATTTTAGGCTCAAAAAGCATAGGGATTTTTACCCAAGAAAAGAGTCCCTTGGACCTCTTTTTAGCAGGCTTACAATTTCATGTCTTGCCTTGTAACTTACATAAAATATGCCGACATCAGAATTTAGCTGTATATCTGTATGTACTTCTTGGACCTCTCTAGATTTAAACTTTAATTATTTGTAGGCCTACAGAGTACATACACGAAGTTTCAGACAAATACACTGAGAACTTTCAAACAAACAGAAGAATCAAATTGAATACCGTATCTCACAGTCAAGGCACATGTACAAGATTCCCACCGAACATAAAAAATATTTTGACAGTCAAAACAATGACTTGCAGTTGAACAAGTAAATCGAACATTATGCAGAAGAGAAGCTTGCTGTTTCTAACATGGCATATTGGATAGTCTAGTCTTTAATTATCATGAGGTCTCTACTTGTACTAATCATATGTCTTAGGTTAATTTAGCATGTCACATTGTCAATCTCAAACAAGTGTATAGATATTTCACCAAGCAGCTACATAACTTGCCAATAGTTTAATCACCTCAATTGCAATTAGGGTGGGAACACTTTCCATTACACTTGCCAATTGTTTTATTTCTTGCAATTGCATCTTAAAAATAGAATTTTCATCGGCATTGACATCAAATACATGCATATATAATTCACCTTGGTTGCAGAACATGATTTTGAAGATTGAGCCAGTTCCAGAACAACCAATCTTTGTTGTCTCCGGTATCCTGCATCAGGGCTAAGCATTTATTTGGCCGAATCCAATCTGATTAAACAGTTCTTTTTTCGATTCTCAGTGAATTGGTTCTGTTTCTTCCAAACTTGGTGACGCAAAAAGGCAGATAGTTTGATCAATCTTACCTTCCATTTGTAATTTTATGGTAGCTACGTCTGCATTAAAGCAAAGTCACTCACAGAACACTAAGCAACAGAAACTGAGGTGATTTCAAACAACTCAATTGCAGAATAGGTAAAATAATTTAGTGGAAAGATACGAGAAAAATGGAATTTCAGTAAGAAAAAGAAATTGGTGGGCATTCGTCAACAGTAGCAATTAACTTAGCTGAATAATATAATCAATTATAAAACACGCCTTCAAATAAATCTGTTTACACACATTTCAATAACACAAAAAGGCAGCTCCTTAAACAGTACATAAGCTTAGGGTTGCAGAGCAGCTGATCCAACCTCATTTCCTAGCCTGCAAAGAATATAAATGGTTTCCACTTAAGTCCACATAGATCATCAACTAAATCTAATAAATCACAAGTCAACAAGGTATTATAGCACATACTCTAAACTAGAAAAATTGTAGGTGTTGCATGTGGCACCCCTTAACTTGTTAAGTATTATTGCGCCGAATATGGGCGACTTTACTTAATATAGCAAAGGCAAATAGAGATATCATTCCCTGACTTTTCCAGGCTGCCATGAGTGTCTGCTTGATAATTTTAATTGAAAAACAGAACAAGCTAACTGTACCTCAACTAAGCGACAGTATTATGACACTTGTTAGTCATGACTCAATTAAGAACTACAAATAATTTTCAGAGTACGAATTCAATATCGTTTACTATCAGTCTGTCACTTGCACTATACAAGTTAACACTTTAAATGCTACTCATATGCATGTTCATCAAGTGAGAGCAAACAGAAACAAAATAAATAAAATTTGTCCATACCATATGACGCGGTGAACGGCGAACGGATGAATATTGAGGTGACTTAATAGCTGATAAACGATCTTTACCACGGTTCACTTTCTTGGGAAGTCTGTCACTGTCTCCAGCTTGGAGTGCTTTTTGCTTGACTGGTGACTGACTTCTACTACCGGTAGAAATTGAAGAAACTGGAGCAGATGCAGAGATTGTAGATGTGTCTTGTTCAAGGGTTACAAAGTTAGGATTAGTACCTGGATTCATAAGAGTCTTACTTAGAACTTAGCCCAAGAACTAACCTTCATTAGCGACAACATGCAAAGGTAGAACTATTCTAGCACAAGCAACCAAGCCCGTAAATTTCTTTACAAAGTTATAGGCTGACATTGCTTCACCAAACTACTTTTACAACAAACAACTAAATTGCCAGTCTGTCATTCTATCTGATGTTATAGCAGCACAGAAGTATGCAAGAGATAACATATTACCACAAGTTGTAGCTTCAAACTTCTCTCTCATAGTCCGTACAAATTGGAATAAACCATTGCTCTTATTCAACTCGGTAATCAACTCTTTTGTGTCATTTAGATATGGATCACAATCAAGTACTGAAAATCACAAAAAAGAAAGATAAATACAATCAAAATAACTGAAGATGAACGAAAAAGAAAGATAAATACAATCAAAATAATGTGTCAATACTAAAGACCAACTAACAAACAATATATTCATTACTCACAAGAGTACACATCATTCTCATGACGGATTGTAAAGTGATATTCTTCCTTGGTATCATTTGGGTTGATTTTATTAAAAATAAATTTTATCCCTGCAGAAACAAGAAATAATACTGTAAGAAACCATATCCACAAGATTGACCGCACCAGATCTAACAAGTAAACATACCATGTCCACATTCAATCCGGAAACCAAGAACCCTATTGTACCAAGAGATAGCCTCTTCTACTTCTTCTCTACATTCAGAGTCCTTTTTGCTCTTTTCTTCACATGCTAAGAGAACTATACAATAAAGGAAGTAGAAGTAAGGCAAACATGAATTAAGTAGTAATATCATATATATAAACAAACTAGTACAAGGGCAGATAGCATATCAAGAGGAAAACGGATTTTTATCGGAAGTACATTGTTGCCAGTTCACAGATTACTGAAATTAATTTATTTGTCATGGAAATAGCACAAAGAAACAGCAGCATATGCATATATCAGCTGGAGAATATAACATATAGCTAAGGTGAAATCCTAGTCCTAGAGACAAAGTTCGGAACACGAATTCAGAGAAGTGTTGAAATACATGTATGTTATAGTGCATCTCTTGTTACTGGAGTCCAGAGGTCAAGGTTTTTTTTTCCTGGCATTTCTATTGACAAGTCATGATACATTAAAAAAATTGCTACCTCACAGACATTTAACTATTAAATTTCATATAATATGCAAAAGGCGAGTATAGGGAACGGTAGTTTTAGTGAACAGCATCGAGGACAAATTCTACCAAGTAAACTACCTTTAGATTGTTGAGATATTATCTCGGCATACTCATCTTTCCTGGCATTTTGCTCTTCTACCGCTCTTTTCAGTTTATCTACTCTTGCTTTAGTAGCAGCAATTGAATCCATCATTGCCATCCGCTTTGCTTCTTTACGTGTCTTTACTGTAAGTCAAGTATAAAGAACAAGTTAATAAAAACACAATTCCTCCTTTTAATGAATACTCATGTATTTAAGTTAGTAATCATTACACCTTTAATTACCTTGCAACTAACTAATAGGTAATTTAACCCGCAAGACACATTGTGACTAAAAACAACAGCAAGCAAACATGAGCCGAACGAAGTAATAAACGATGACTAAGGTGTAACAACCCGCACATTTTGGAACTAATAATGCAATTAACAAAAATATACAATTCAATTTTTAAAAATCATAAACAAACTAAAGATAGCTCTCTAAAAACTATAATCAACCTTGACCGTCCCCAATCACCGAAAAACATTACGAACAAAATCACAAATGCACAAGCACCGGAAAATCGAAAACTGAGAATAGTAAAGGGGGGAGGGGAAATTACAAGCAAGCGCTTTGACGAAATCATCCTCTGCGGCTCTGAGTTGTGCTTTTAGCTCTCCAATTTTACCTGTAAAATACAAATTAATAAAACCTAACCCTAAAAATTACGAAAAAGCTGAAATGTATAAATTAGTGAAATGTAATAAAAGTACCTTGATTTTGATAAGTGGATTGAGCAATTGGTAACTGAGATTGGAGAGATTTGCGAAACGAATCGAGAAAAGTGGATGATTTTTGTTGGTGAGATTGAATATCTTGCTCGCATTTTAGTCGAAGCTCCCCCATCATCGACCGTACGGACTTCTCCCCCATTTTCATAATCCGACTCGAATTCGATTACTTGTGGATCTATCTATTTACTACTCCCTCCGTCCCAGTGAATAATATACATTGGGTTTGGACACGGAGACCAAGAAAATGTATAAATAATTAGTAAAGTTGGATGAAAAGTGAGTAAAGTGGTGGGACCAATCAATAATTAATAATAAATTTGAGATAGTGGAGGAAAGTAGTGGGTGTAATAGTGTTTTATATTATAGATTTGAGATAATGGAGGAAAGTTAGTGGGTGTAATAGTGTTTTTTATTATTAAAACTTTACTATTTTTGGAATGTATAGAAATGATGGGACACCTCAAAATAGTAAGTGTATAGAAATGAATGGGACGGAGGGAGTAGTAATTATTAGGAGGAAGATAAGATAACTACTACAAGTTGAAAATTTGTATCATCCCGCCTTTTTTTATGTATTTTGATTTTATTCAAAACAGCACAACAGATCCGACTGTGTACACTGGACTGTCAAGGCTTCTTGCTCCAACCCGTTACAGAGAACACCCGTCCCAATAAAAAGGGTTTTTTTTCTAGTACAGTATGTCCCATTTGAAAAGGTTGTCTATACGAAGCCTTTGTAAATATCACACACTTTTTTTTGTTATGCATTAAGTTGAGATTTTCACGAAAACAACCTCCTTACCATAAAAGGTAGGGACATGGTCTGCATACAGCCCATTCTCCCCATGCTTTGTGCGGGATATACTGGGTATGTTTGGTTTGGTTTAATTATTATATATGTCCCATTTTATTAAAATGTTCCATTTTCAAATATAATCATGATTAAATTATTAACTTTATATCATTAAAAGACATTTTTGTCCTTCTAATTATCCTAATTCCTCAAAAATTAAAACCACTACTACGGCCCCAAAATTAATTTGCTGTAACCACCCTGTAGTTGATATTAGTTGGCCACAGTTATGTTTTTCAATTGTTCACCTACCAAAACAAAACATTAAGAAAAATTAAAAAACTTTGCTCTTCCTGCCATGTTTTGGTTTCCAGCAAATAAATCGCGCATGTTAGGTGAGTGGTTGTGCCACGCATGTGGCCCACGCGCCTGTGGTGCCATTGTCGTCAGAAGCTAGATCGCAGCGGAAGAAAAAATAAAATTAACTACAACAACCTCGCAGTGGATAAATATGGAGAAAATGCTCAAAATGCCTAGATTTTAAGTCCCATGGCCCGATATGCTGATGTGCGGAAGGACTGGTCCTAACACTGTGCTCCAGAGTTTTTTTGGGAGAGAAAAGAAGAGAAGAGATGGAAAGAGAAGGGAAAAGAAAAGAAATAACAGAAAAAAATGATTCTCTTGTGTTCTCCCGAGTTGGAGGGAAAGAGCATCTATTTTAATCTCTATTGTGCTCCCGAGTTGGAAAGAAAAGAATTTTTTGTACATTTTTACTATAATACCCTCAAAATTGTTATGTTTTATTTCACAGTCAAGGTGTCTCCGATCCCTCTTCAAAGTCCAGCCGACAAATTACATACCTGAAGTTTATTAAATTGTTTGCTTATGCAATCGAGATTTAATTAGTAAAATAATTAGAACGGTGAGTGCAAATACTATATTCAGGCAAGTTCAAAGGTTGAATTTCAGTGAACAAGTATAATACTGCATACTGAAATTGTTCATAGTGCTAAATTGCTCTGGTACCATTCTAGGAGGCAAATACTTGTTGACGTTTATTAAAAATAGATTGGTGACTTGCTATTGAAGGAAAAGACATAAACCGGCAGAACTATCAAGTACATATTTAGAACAAGAAAAGAAAATTCAGATTTTGATCAACTAGGACAGTGAGTTCTGGCTTATTTTTACACAACTAAGAGGATTGAGTTACGCATATCTTTAACATGGAGCATTCTAAAAAAGCTGCTTTGCAGATAGACCAACAGCTTTCATCACACAAAAGAACATCTACAGATAACAGAATTAGCTCATCTAGTCTAACAATGATGTGCAGACCTTATTATAAAGAGGGAATAATAGTCCTATAACTCAATTAAACTACTTTACTTTGTACAATGCCATTCATAAGTTACTACAATACGATAGTGACTGGCTCATTTTTCTTTTGAAATTTAACATCTGGACATTTTTATACAACTAAGGCCAAACAGTCGAGTCAAGCTAGCGGCAGCTCATGGTTTCTGTACAAGAGATGATATCCCTCGACTATGGTTTCATGTAACGATCAGACAATTAGCATATTTAGTATTTACCATGAGAAACAGATAATATTTAGAAGCAGCTTCCTCACTTGTTACATTAATCCTCATATTAGACAACATAACATATAATTTCGTGGTGAACCAATATGAGGAATAGTAGATGGTGATAATCATGAGCGGAATGTGATATTAGTTCATAAGCAAAAATTGTTGAGTATTGAATACAGCAAAAGAATACAGAGGGGGGGTGAATGGATTCTTGAACTTTTCTGGTTCTTGAATCTGTGTAGCAGATAAGTATTTGTGTGTGCAAATGTGTAGGCGCGGATAAGAAATGACACAAGACACAATATCACTTTAATCTAATATATTATTAGATAAAGGTTGCTACAATCTGTGAATACAAATGATAGTATTCTCAGCTTCGTTTTTCTCAGAGAGATATGACTTACAATGTATGAAAAACTTGACTTCTCTAAAGTTGACAACTAAGGAAGTGAGGCTGTATCCTTATAGAACATGGATACAACCTACTTACTACAAATAAGGTAGCTGAACAAATTACTTTCTAGTCTATCTATCCTTTTTGAGTAAGTGTCCAAACGGTTATAGATTTGACTTTGCAAAGCCTGTTCAGATCCACTTCTTTAGCCCTTTATCTCTTCTATATCTCTCCAAGCTTCCTTGTAGGCTTTCCAGAGCACGTTACAGATTGTGGTCCATAAAGTGCATTAGCTTGTTGCAAGTTTCAGACTTGTACAATTTCTTCAGTATTTTGTCTCCAAGAATGTATTCGAGAAGTGACTAAGTGATTGATTCGAGAACTAGGATTAGATAACTCTGAGTTCTCGAATACTGTATGATTTACATATCGAATCACTTCTCGAATAGTACTTTTCTCCAGGGTTCCTTGAGTTGTCGAATAGAACACTTGACTTGTCGAATCCCTAAGATATCGAATAGTTCATTCAGAGTCCTTGAGATATCGAATGGAACTTTGACTTGTTGACTCTTCGAGAACTCGAATACCACTTTGACTTGTTGACTTCTTGAGTTCTCGAATAGAGCATTTAGACATGTCGAATCTTTGAGATATCGAATGAGATATCGAATAGTGCATTTAGAGATATCGAATAGTGTCTTCTTAGATATCGAATCTCTGACTTCTCGAACGCTAGACTTCTCGAATAGACAAAAGTACTTCTCGAATTGGTACTTAGGCAAATTCTTCATTTCTTCAAATCTCAATTATGATTATTTGACAGTCTTTATCTTCTTGCTTGAGGCATGAACCTTGGAACTTCTTTCAAGCATTATTCTTGACTATATAAGTACAGTTACACAACTAGGATTTGATGCCTATTGCAAGTACAAAACAAATAGAAACTCTACAACTAGAGGTTCCCTCAGTTAAGAGGTCATGTAAGTAATGCAAAGCATTACAGACAATTAGGCTTGTTATTAGATGTAAACAGGCATGCCTCTGTGACTAACAATCTCCCCCAAATTGTGAGTGAGACCATTAGTCACAATTTCATGTCTGATAACAAGCCTAACATACATAAAGATAAAACTTGAAAAGTACAGGTATGAAATTTGATTGAGCACATGAATGAAATTACAAGATGAATGATCTTACAGTAGGATGAAATGCTAGCCATTCTCATTTGATTCCATCTCCATTGCTTTGGCTAGTAGATCATCATATGCTTTCTGTTTTCTTTCTTTCTCCTTTCTTGCATTCTCATCCATGGCCTTATGATATCTGCTAAAGCATCCAATTCTTCAAGCATGATAGAGTCTTTGAAATCTTCAAGTACTGGTTTCAGAATGTTGGCAGGATGGTGACTGAGTAGGTTCATTCTTATATTGACATTATCTCCATTTCTCCTCCTATACTTTACCACATAGGGATTGAATTGAACTCTACACAATCCTTTTGCCCTTAGCTCTTCTGCTTCAACTTCCAGCCTATCAATCTCCTTCTCCCTTTCTAGCCATTTCTCAAAGCACCCCTTTCTTATCTTCTCAGCATAGTCTCTCTTCATCTTCACAAAATCAATCAACTCCAACTTACATACTTTCTCCACCTTGTCTTCAGAATCCAATAATGCAATGATCCTTTCTATTTCATATAGCTTGCCCCAATTTTGACACTGTCCTTGTTTGAATTTCTTTTCCCTTTCATCGGTATATTTAATCTCAAGGCAGTTATTCACAATGGTAGCATAGTAGATTCTCTGAGCTCTTAGATATTGCAATTGGTCTTCATCAAAGTCTTCATCAAGAGGTTGGAGTTTCAGTCCTGGATAGATAGTTAGGGTTTTTGATTTGGATAGCTTTGGTTTCATTGCAGCTTGTTTGAATTTGATCCTTTTTACATGGTTGCCTGGCAGTAGCATGTGACCTTTGTTTGTAGACCATTGTAGTATTCCATTAGCAGTTTGCTTTTTGAAACACACAGATGGTTTCTTGACTTGAATCTTCTTCTCTTCTTGAGGTGGCAAAACAGTTGCAGAAGCCATAGATGCTGATTTTGCTAGGTCACTACTAACAGTATTCACCCTAGACTTAGAGTCTTGTGTTGTGGTGAGGTTACTGTCAGCAATGCCTAAGGCTTGCTGTTTTCCATTTTTCCTCTCATAGACTTTACCTTGGTCATCATCATCCTTCTTGTTCTTGTCATCCTTCTTCTTCTTCTTATCTTCATCACCCTTATCTCTCCTGTGATGTCTTTTCCTCCCATCACTTTTATCTTCAGAGTCATCATCCTTATTTCTCCTAGGTAGAGCCATTTCTGGAATTGCACCAGTTGCTATGAAAGATCTGAGGATGTGCAGTGCTTCTATTTCTTCAGCATTTCTGACTCCACCTTTCTTCTGTAGTTGATCAGTGATAGCAATGATAAGTCTGTGATTTCTAGAAGTGAGGTCATTGGGAATGACCAACTGCTTGATGTCTTCAATTTTGGTGCCAGACTGGTAGATGATTGTCCATGGCTTCTTGATTACTTCTGGCAGCCTTGAAGGTTGATCATTCCTTAAGTCATCATATAGACTCTTGTTGTTCTCATTTCTCTTCTCAATAAGCTCAAGTATGGCATCCACCTCAGAGTGTTTTAGGGCTTGAAGAGTCTTATAGGTTAGATGCCATATCTTTGAATTGGATACCATCATTATCTCCTTGAACCATGAGCTATTGATTTTCCTGGGTATAACAGTGAGACAGTCAATCTGATCCTTCAGGCTCCTCTGATAAAATTGAGTGTCACTAGCCTGCTCCCTTGAGAATTTCAGAAACTCCAAGAATGCTTCATCATGATAGACATTTGAATTTGCAACTTCTTGTAGCTTGGCCTCAGTAACCACCTTTACTTCTACAGGCTTGGCACTTTCAGATTTAGAGGATGGAGATTTATCAGATGGCATACTCCCTGCAACCACTGTGGTTGTGATGGATTGCTTCTGGCCACCAGGAGTAATGACATGCATAGTTGGTAGAGTAACAACTGGCAGAGTGGTTGGGGGCTCATCAACTTTGGATTTCCCTTTCCCTGGCACATTTATAGGTTTTGGAGCCCTTTGGTGACCACCCTCATTTAGCTGTATGTCTTTCTCCTTAGGTTTCTCCCCCTTTAGATTTGAATTCCTTAACCTCTTCTCCCCCTTAGGCTTGTTGTCAGGCACAGAGGCTTTAGAAGTGGCCTTTGGGTTGGAAGATTCTTCAGGTAGAGGGAGACACATGTGCTTCATCATAGCAGACAGCATAGATTGTTGATGCAGAAGGACATTAGCTGTGGTGGTGGCTTGGGTGTCCAACTGTTCAGTGAGAATTGCAACCTTGTCTCTAAGATGGCATTAGACTTTGTGAGAAAAGCTACCTCCTTTTCAAGAGCATCAACCTTGGTGAATAATTCATTTGCCTTGAAACCAGATAAGGATTGGTCTTGCAGTCTCTTCACTTCATACTTTGACATTTCATGCACAGGGACCTCAGTCACTAGCCTATCTCCATACAGATTTTTGAACATTGTCCTCAGCATGGCATTGGAATCTGTGGTCTGATCAGATAGAGCTTGAAATTTATGCCCCAGACCTGTGACTGTATCCTTTAGGAAAGCTAAACCATTGTCCATCTTGGTGCAGGTAGACTTGCATGCTAGAATGTCCTTGATTACAGTTTCCAATTTAGGGAATTTGGCCTCAAAAGTCCTCTTTATCTCATTCACCTCTTTGGTTGTGGCTGTACACACTTCATGAACTTCTGATTTTAGACCCTTGCCAAGGTAGTGTGCAACCCTTAGAATGCCCTTGTAGTTGTCATTCACTGCTTCATAAACATCACTAGGGGTGAGAGATTTGGCATTGGACCCTAGTGTAGTGATGTACTTTTCTCTGATGTACTGGAGGCCTTCTGAGAGAGAAATATCAAATTTTCCTTGTAGCCAGGCATCTACATTGCCATCTCTCTCAACATCATCTACTATCTTTGCCTTTTGCATCTCCACATCATCTCTGTGGCATAAGAGAATAGCCTCATAATCTGGATTTGGCATGTTAGCAGTGAGAAGGTTCTGAGCAATCTTTGTGAACTCAGGGATCTGATCCATAATTAAGCTTTAAAGTGCTTCAACCGTCAATTGAGGTGGAATAGACCCTGATCGTGAAGCACTGTCATGTTGCACAGGCTTCAGCCATTGAGACAAGAAGTTAGAGCTAGAGCTAGGCAAGCTAGACTCCTCAGTTACATATGCAACTTCTGTAACCGGATGGAATGACTCTACTACTGTTGTCTCCACAAGAGTAGGATGAGTTACAACAGTAGTTGACACATGCACAAAGTCTCTAGTAAAAACTAGTGAATCCTCTGTGTTTGTGATGGTGTCATCAGGATATGCCCCAGCTAGCATTCCCTCACAATCTGAATGTGGTTTCTGGGTGGTGAGCAAAGTGTCATGCACTAAGTCACACTAGTAGAAAACTGGTCTTTTACGTCGGTCAAATTGGTCTTTTACGTCGGTTAATTGGCGACGTATGGAGGGGCGACGTATAAAGTCACCAGTTTTTTACGTCGGTTAAAAAGCCGACGTATAAAGTCATAATATACGTCGCCAAAAAGCCGACATATAATGGCAAAAAAAGCCGACGTATAAAAAAGAAAAAAACCGACGTATAATCCAAATAATACCGACGTATAATGCTGAAAAAGTCCAGTCGTATATTGTCTGAAAACCGACGTATATTGTCTGAAATACCGACGTATAATGTCAAAAAATGCCGACGTATAATGTCGAAATTAAAAGGGCCGACGTATAATGTCAAAAAAGAACCGACGTATAATGTACAAAATTGACCGACGTTTAATGTTATAAAGACCGACAGATAAAGTCTAAAAAGAACCGTCGTATATGGCCTAAAAAGAACCGTCGTATATGGCCTAAAAAGAACCGACGTATAATGTCTAAAAAGAACCGACGTATAATGTCTAAAAAGAACCGACGTATAAAGTCAAAATACAACCGACGTATAAAGTCGAAATACAACCGACGTATAAAGTCGAAGAACCGACGTATAAAGTGTAAGAATAACCGACGTTTAAGTCTAAAAACCGACGTATAAAGTCTTAAAATGCCGACGTATAATGTTAACTAAATATCCATTTTTACCCTGTATATATGCACCAGAATTCCTATTATTCAAACCAAAATAATAAATAAAAATTGCAACCCAAATTTCTCAAAAAAGTGATTAATTAAATTAAAACAAATATTATTACATAATTGGTCCATAATATTTACAAATTCTTAATCCGAGTAACCATGTCATACATCTAATTCAACACAAGTGCTAATAACTATCATAAATCCAAAACATATAATATCCATTTTCCGATTGCTACAAGATTCATATCATACTCCGTCTTTCCAGCACCTGCAAAAATTATGTGTTCGAACTTGTTAGCACAAAGTACATATAATATAAAATACATGTAAAAAAATTCTTGAAAACGAATAGATTTTTTTAACTTAAAGAGTCGTGCATGTACCCGTTCACATATATTCACGAGTAATATAATCTGCCCAAATATCTCGAATTTCTTCAATTTGCTGGTTTGTGTATCTTTTTCCAAGACCCTACATGTCAATTCAAAGAATTGTTAACTTTATATGCAAGTAATATTTTTTCTAATATCTACATAATTCCATTTCAGATAGTTCGTACCTCTGTCCACTTAACTTTAGGATCTTTACGAGATAACATAACTATGTCATACATATATCTCATCACAAAATAACCACATTCTGTGCCTCCTTTTTGTTGAGGACACTACAAAACAAACTCAAAATATTTAAAGTTGAGATAAAACAGAAAAAAAAACTTTCAAGATCAAGCTATGTATTGAAATATACCTGAACAGCCTCATGGTACCAAAGTAGGTTATTTTGATTATGTTTCCTACCACCATATCTGGTATATACTTTATATGCCCTGCATGTTATAGAGTTAAAAATGTCAAAATATAAAAAAGGTTTTGAACTCTTTGAAAAGTAAATATATTTATTGTACTTTTCAAGATTTTAATTTTTTCATAGCTTACGTATTCCAAGGAGCCTTCACGTAAAGGTCTCGTTTTTGATTTAGTGGATCAAACACGTATACAGCACTTTCATGAACACAAAATAAAAGCAAGATCCAGTGGTCACTGCAATTTAAACATACTTAAAATAAAAAGTGTAGTTGTGTGTTTTGGATTCAATCATAGAACTTAACAAAAGCTTATGTTCTTACCTCTAAATGTATGGTGCTAGGATAAAACATTTCTCCTTGGCATCTCTCATTACCTCAGACATGTATCTAGATGTATCATCTTGATGCTTAGATGCCAATGTTAATACAGATGGACACATGAATGCAAATGAATTATCTTCCAAATCCTTGCACAATTTATGAATGTACCTTTAATGTAATATGGATTCTGCACTGTTAGTTGTTATGAACAATCAATATAAAATTATGTCTTATAAAAAAATGAGGAAGAAATTGATGTCTTACATCATAAAAACCTGCAGAACCGATATATTAAGACAACTTAACCTAAAAAACTCATTGATATCTCCTAGGGTGACATATATTGGAATTTTATTACTTTCATGAAACTTGAACAACTCCAAGTTTTTAGCAACGACAATAGAAGAATCAGGAGGACTATTATCAACCAAGAAACGTAAAGTTCGGCATTTTTCACTTATTTTGTCCTCATTATGCAAAGATTGATTCTTGTGTGTTGCTGATTCTTTACTAACAGCCTTCTTTAGTATTTTCCGTTGAGCTATCTGGTGTCCTTTTTTCTTCTCAGGTTCCTAATTATAAACAAATTATGTTAAAACCAGAATTTTCTCTAATTATCTATGAATTTTCAGGTTCGCAAGTTTGTAAAGCAGTTCGAATCTTGTAAAGATGCATGTGCAAACTATATGAATGAATTTGAATAGCATTAAAATTACCTGCCCCAAGATTACAAGATCCTTTGGCCACTCAACAAAGCTACCAGCTGCATTGCCTATAGTTTCATGTTCATCACAGGGCACCGGAAGTGGGGCAAGTTGAAATTCAACTACAACTTCATCCACACATACTTTCACATTACTTGCCGCAATTGGTTTGCCATTAACTATTTCCTTAAACCAGAATTGTTACGAGGATACAACACCATTTTTTTCTAATTAATTTCTTTCTATTTTTAATTTAAAAGCATCATTTTAAAAGCATACCATTCTAGAATATTCTAAAACCGCTCATTCTTGGCGGTTGATCCATAGTCCTTCATCATGGTCATTACGTAAATAATGCGCATCCATAACCTCATTTACATTTGGGGTTGGCAATCCCATTGAGAAAGGGGGGTTCTCATCAAATTGGTCATACTCATCCTCGTCTTCGACATTTTCAATACCAAGAATACGTCTCTTACCTTGAAGAACAATGGACCACTTGGAATCAGCCGGGTCACGAATATAAAATACTTGCTTCACTTGTGTTGCGAATATAAATGGGTCATCTTCATGGCCAACCCGATTAAAGTCGACCAACGTAAATCCAAACTCATCAGACCGCACACCACGCTTATTGTCAAACCATTTACATCTAAAAAGAGCAACATTGAATTCTTTGTAACAAAGCTCCCAAATTTCTTCAATTATCCCATAGTATGACTGCTTCACATCTCGTGATGCACTATCTTTACCTCTACCAAATTCTGTTGATGAAGCTTCCACCGATACGCCACTATTCTGTATAGTACTTTTGGCATCTTGATGTTGTGTGTAGAAACTGTACCCATTTATATCATAAGCTTCGTAAGATCTCACAGGCATGTCAGGGCCATACGCCAACCATTTTAATGTATTGGAAATGACGTTAGACTTATGTGACAATTGAGACATTACTCGTTCCTTAAACCAACGACTGAACGAATGATTGTGTTCATTCGTAACCCACTTCCCACTCTTTGAAGGATGCATTTGCCGAATTGAGGCAATATGTTCTTTTAAATAAAGATCAACTTCACTCATGTGTTGTAAGACAAATAGATGGGCTCTTTCGCACAATTCAGCATTGGGAGAGATCATTTTTTTTCCCAATGTTCCTTGACCTTGAAGTCTACCCTCGTGACGAGATTTAGGAATTCCAATAGGATCAACAGCCGCTAAATACTCGGTGCAGAATTCAATAGTCTTTTCAATAGAATATCCTTCAATTATGCTACCTTCTGGCCGGTACCGGTTCCTTACATACCCTTTCAGGATACCCAAAAATCTCTCGAAAGGATACATTTGTCGCAGGTATAATGGACCACATAGTTTAATCTCTCTCACCAGATGAACGACTAAATGAAACATAATGTCAAAGAGTGCAACTGAAAAATACATTTCAAATTCGCAAAGTGTGACTATAATATCATTTTGCAATGTATCCAACATCAAAGGATCAATCACCTTGCTGCATATAGCATTGAAGAAGAAACATAATTTTGTGATGACCAATCTTGCATGCTTTGGCATTATCCCACGAATGGCAATTGGTAATAATTGTTGCATTAACACGTGACAATCATGTGACTTCAACCCTACCAGTTTCAAGTCTTTCATCGACACAAACCCTTTAATGTTTGAAGAATATCCAGATGGAACCTTAACACTAGATAAGCACTCACAAAAGCTAAGTTTCTCCTTCCTAGATAGAGTGTAACATGCCGGAGGCAAATATGAACGTTTTTCCGTGAATTGTGGTGCTAATTCTGTTCGTATTCCCATTTCTTGCATGTCTAATCTGGCATTGATGCCATCTTTTGTCTTTCCAGGAATATTCAACAATGTCCCAATGATGCTTTCACAAACATTTTTCTCAATATGCATAAAGTCAAGACAATGTCTAACCTGTAAGTGTTCCCAATATGGAAGATCCCAAAAAATAGATTTCTTCTTCCATACTTTTCTTTGGATGGGCTTTTTATAAAGTTTTCCTAAGACAACATCAATATCTTTGACCCGTTCAAAAACCTGCTTTCCTGATAAAGGCAAAGGAGCAACCCGAGACTCAATATTTCCATCGAAAGACTTTTTGTTCTTCCGATAAGGGTGATTGGAAGGAAGAAATGCTCGATGACCCATATATACATTTTTCTTGCAATTGTTTAAGCGCCGATCAATCGTACCCTCTTCACAAATTGGACATGCTTTAGCTCCTTTAGTAGTGTACCCAGAAAGGTTTCCATAGGCAGGAAAATCATTTATGGTGTAAAATATCATGGCACACAGAGTGAAATCAGATTGCATGTACGCATCATAAACCGTAACACCTTCATCCCACAATACCTTTAAGTCTTCAATAAGCGGCTGAAGATAAACATCTATGTTATTCCCCGGTTCCTTAGGACCTGAGATTAGCAACGTCAACATTATGTACTTGCGCTTCATGCACAACCATGGAGGCAAATTATAAACCGTCAAAAGAACTGGCCAGGTGCTATGGTTACACCTCATAGTGCGATATGGATTAATGCCATCTGCACATAATCCCAGCCGTAGATTTCTAGGTTCCTCGCTAAATTCTGGAAACTTTCCATCAATCGTTCTCCATTGCGGAGAGTCACCAGGATGTCTGAGCATCCCATCGGATTTTCTCCCTTCTACATGCCACCTTAGAAGCTTTGCATCTTTTGCACTCGCAAAGAGGTGTTTGAATCGCTGCACTACAGGTAAATACCACATTACCTTGGCAGGAGGCCTTTTCTTATCCTCATTACAAGCATTATTGCTTTGTCGCCTGTACCGAGATGCTCCACATTTGGGACATATGTCTAAATCTTCATGCTCATTTTGGAATAAGACACAATCATTCGGACAAGCATATATCTTTTTTACATCCATGCCCATGGGACACAATATCTTCTTCGCCTCATAGGTAGAAGTAGGGAGCTCATTACTCGTAGGAAGTATTTCTCCTAAAAGCTGAAGCATCTCTGTGAAACTCTTATCACTCCAGTTATGCTTTACTTTTAGCTTACACAACTTCAAGGTTGTTGACAACCTAGTAAATTGATCCTTGCACCCTTGATACAGAAGTTTCTTAGAATCGTCAACCAAACTATTTAAAATGTCTAGTTGGTGCATGAAATGCTCTTCCATATCTTGTATCATCTCTTGTACCCTATCGTTTTCCATATATTCTTCATCATTATTCTTCATACTATCTTCCTCCCTTGCACGTTTTGTACCTGAGGTCCTCGTAGACTGTACTCCTTCACCATGCCAAATCCATTTCACATAGCCCTCCTTAAAACCACGATGGAAAAGATGATCCTCTACTATATCAACACTACGATACATTTTAAAATTCTTACAGTCACGACATGGACATAAGATCATTTGTTCTTTTCCCTCTTCCTTTTGCTTGTTTTCCAGATATAGCGTCGCACAAGTAATGAACTCTTTAACACCATCAATATACTCGGCTGTTGCACGTGAAATTGTGTACATCCATGTATGTCGATCCATTATATATTACTAAAAGAATGCAATAAAGGGCAAATTTGAGAGTTAGATAATTTAACAACAAGAAGATTTCATTATTTATGCTGAAAATCAAATTAAAAACATTTCGTATTTTTCTGGTTTTTATCACTACATTTATATCTTTTACTAAAATGTATTTTCATTACTTATTATAGTCTTGTTATATATCTTCTCATGTGTAATTAAATGGCAGAGATTCTCATGAAGAAAATTTCATGGGTGAGCAAAGTATACAGTACTAGATATTTCTATTCTTATTTTAATCATTAAAGTAATATGCTTCTTAAATAAAGTTATATATACTCTATAACTCCTGTTATTTAAAATTAAAATAACCAATGGAATTAAAATAATTCTGTAATCAATGAACTGTGTCTCAGCAAATAAAATAAAGAAAGACCCCATTAATAAAACTGATTAAAATTTCAACAAGGTTGCAATTTTTTTGCAATGTTTCCGCACTTGTATACAAATTAAGTCAAGGCATTACAATCTTCTAGCAAAATCAGTAATAATCAAAGTTTACAATCAGCTTTAAAATAGTAAACAAGTCAACCCAGTCCCCTACACACAAAAATCAACTCATCAAATTAGCGTAATAATTTTCTGCCAAACCAAATCATATAGGCACTAGGCAGTAAGCAGTGGTACCAAACCAATCGATTATAAGCAAAAATTGAATCCAAGCATGTATGCACACAGAGACAGAGCAAACTCATGAAATAATATATACATATATGCACATTAAGTCAATAATAATTGCATACCACTTTCAAGAGAAGGCGTCTGTATCCCAGTAAGCTGAAGCTTCTGTATCCCAGTAAGCTTCTGTGAAGCTATATCACTAATTGCTGATAACACTCCTGCAGTAATTGCCTATAAAAACAAAACATTCATAAAAAAACTACACGCACTCGGGGGGGAGGGAGAGAGAGAGAGAGAGAGAAGGAGAGGGAGAGAGAGATTAAGCAAGAGAGAGACTACCTTCGAAGCAATAGTCGGGTGTTGATGCCCAATTAATTCAGACCTCTCAATTTAATTCTAAGTAAACCCCCAATTTAATTTGAAGCAGTAATTCAGGAGAGGGTGGAGTTGTTGACGGTGTTGTTTCAGTGGTGGTGTTGTTGAAGCCAGCGGTGGTGTTGTTTCAATTAGCTCTGAGTTTAATTTGGGGAAACGTATATTAGAGAGTTTAATTTGAGTTTAATTTGGGGAGACTATCTTCTTTAATTTTTTATTTTAACATAAAGTCTTATATGTCGGGTATAATAGTAAGCAACGAAAATATCCAAACTTTATACGTCGGTTCAAAAGAGGCAACGTAAAATTAAATTTTATATGTCGGCAAACAAGAAACCGACATATATAAAGTGCATCATATACGTCGGCATTTTGTTAACCGACGTATAAGATGAACTTTATACGTCGCCTGCTATCAAACCGACGTAAAAAATGTATATCTTATATGTCGCCTAATAAAGCCGACGTAAAAAGTGAATCTTATACGTCGCCTTAAACTAAGCCGACGTATATAAGTATTTTATACGTCGCCTTTATGCGGAACCGACGTATAAGATATCCAGAAAAACAAATATACGTCGCCTTTTGGCGGAACCGACGTATAAAGGTAGAATATACGTCGCCTTTAGGCGGAACCGACGTATATTAGGCGACGTAAAAGACCAGTTTTCTACTAGTGTCACTTGAATTCATTGGCTCACCAAGAGAAAATAATTCTTGGTGATCAATGCCTTGTTCTTCAATTTCTTGAAGTACAGGCTCCAAACAAATTTGTGATGTAGATTCTGGAAGAGAAGTGTCTTGTAGAATGGATTTTAGCAACTCCCCTTGAGAAATAGAGGGAGTTTCAAATGTGATGTGCTCTCCACTCAGTGTTGTGCCAGCCTTATCACTCAATGTTCTGACTCTTTACAGATAGGTGCATTGGGGAGGATGCTTGATTCTATAGATGCACCCTGTTGAGAGGATACATCTAGTGAACTGTGTGCCCCTGATTTTACAACTTCAGCCATTTGTGTGACTGAAGAGGTGGCTTTAGCTTTCTTCTTCTTTGGTCTGATTAAGGGTGACTCAGGTTCCTCACTTTCTAAACCTAATTCAACAGCCAATGCTGCTTCTGATAATATGGTCAAAGGTGCAGAAGCAACCTATTTTCTCTTCTTCTCCTTTTTACTAACATCACCCTTTTGAGAGGATCACTACGCCATAAACGCGCTAATGCAACCCCCGAAAAGCGTTGCAAAAGACCTGAAAAGCGTTGCGTTAGGTCTTACGCAACGCTAGAGTGGCGTTGCCAATACTGGCGTTGCGTAAGACCCCTAATGCAACGCTTTGCCAAGCTATTGCAACACCACGAAAGCGTTACGTTAGAGGCCTTATGCAACGCTAAAAGCATGCAAACGCAACGCTACAAGGGGTTACATAAGATATTTCAGCCATGTCAGCATGCTGACATGTAAGCAATGTGCCACGTCATCATGCTGACGTGTCATTAGTGGGACCCACAAATGACACGTCACAAATTAGGGGGCATGCCATGTCAGCAGTGGGGCCCACCAAGATGCCACATCAGCAGTGAGGTCCACTATCTAACGCAACGCTAATTCAGTCTAATGCAACACTAAATTTTTTTTTTAAGCAACACCATTCTTTTCAAATGCAACATCACTCTTTTTTTTGCAACATTAAAACTATGATAGTGTAACATCAAATAAGTCAAATGCAACGGTTTTTTATAAAAAAAATGAAATGATTGCTTTGTTTATACATAAAAACATCCTATCCAAATCAAACCAACGACATTCATTTTGAGTGTAAACAACTAATACAAAGACAAAACTTGAAAGCAGCTGTGAGGTCTTTTCACTTCATTTTGCCGCATTTCAGCAACAGATTTGCAACGACATTCATTCCCAGGGCGAATCACATCACCATAAACAACCATCTCAATTACATCCAGCTCCCTATCTGCAATTTCAAGTTGAATGTACAGTTATGATCACTTAGAAAGAATAACTGTAACATAGAGCTGTTAGTTAATGTTTACATGTATTAGCAAGAATAACTGTCATTAGTTTACAAGAGATTAGTGTATACACTTAGCAAAAAAAAAGATGAATGTATACTGATGCAGTTTATAGTTCTTAAAAAATACCACAGGCTGTAAGAAATGCACCAGAATAATGTGGAGAATAAGGTGTATGCACAACTTATCTTAACTTCAAGTTGAACAGTCTACCTTCGAAAAAAATAAGTTTAAACTTATAGTACTACCCCGGATATAGAGACGGATTATAAAACAGGTTTACAAGGTTAACCACTTGGCTTGGCATATAGTTAAATGTCATACTAAATCTGCACATTTTACCCAATTAGATAGTTCATCACATGATAAACTAGCAAAGATTTTACACTGCAGAAAGTATGCGACGATCAGACAGTAATATATATTACAAACCAAACAGCAGAAATCTGGGTTTTCGAAATCTGGAGTCCGTGGACGTCTATTAGATGCTGGAATTATTAAAAGTTAATGCACCATACAACAAATGCAAGGCATACATCTTCTAGCATTTATTAAGATTAGACAGATCAAGTTACCAGTAGAATCAACAGCAACCATGAAGTTGAGGTTGAACCCGCTAGAGACCAGTGGACTCATATAGAGTATCATTTATATGGCATCCATACTTAACTTTTAATTTCAACATCTAGTTAACAGAATGAACTATATATAAAACTCCGACATTTTGTACCTAATATCATGTAGCAGAGTCTACTGCTATGTCATATCTTAGGTGTAAACCAAGCAAATCCAGTGTAGTTAGATATGATATCAATACAGTCGATGAGGACTGAAAACACAGCTCTATGCTGGTCTACAAAGCAACAATGTTCAACACTTCAACTTCAATTTCTTTCTAACATAAAACAGTAAAACACAAGAAAACAAACCGTTCCGTGATCCTTAATCCAAACCCCCAAAGGTCTCTCTGAATCTTCAGGTACGTAAGGATCTCCATGCGTGAAGTCTGGCACCACCACATAGAATCCAGCAGCATAAACTTTGTCAGCAAGAGTCCTTCATAGTTTAAAGGTTAATGACATTAGTTACCAGAAGTCCAAATGCATAACAAATAAAAGCACATTCAAAGTCTGCATAATCGCTAGAAAAAAGATACATAAATTTATAAAGTCCTCATACTGATAGTTGACTTGGTGTCTTTAATAAAATCTGGATGGCTACTTAGATTTTTGAAAAGATTGTTCTTAAGGTCCTAATCAGTGTCATTTTACTAAAAATTGTTATAATTTCCAGACACACGACCTGTTTATATAAAAACAACTTTTTGATAGAGCTTTGCAATTATACAGCATACTGACAAGCTTGCAGCCAGTCACGACAACCTTGTTGGGGGCCAAACCAGAAACAAAAACAGAATATGGAGTTCACTACCTATCCTTGTATTGTACATTCTAAAGCTAAGACTAGTAACTAAAATTCTCCAGTACATGCATTAAGCAAAATGCAGCAGAAATATATCCAATTTCCAGTCATATTGCTTTCCAGAAATATACACACAAAGTTCATTCTAGAAGTCAAGGTACTGTAGGCATATTATAGAGTATACCATATTAACCACAATATAAAAAGTTTACAAAAGTAGTGCCTAACCTGGATGAAGACCTCACTGATGTAAAGATATAGGACAGATCTGCAATGATTAAATAAAGGCATAAATGAAATTCATAGACTATGAGCCTTTTCTCTATAAAATTATGGGCGTTCTTATTAGTGGTTAACTTTAAAAACAATTTATAAGAATTCTACACCGAAACTCAAGTAACATGAATCTCACGCAATTTATCAGCACAGTTTCAAATCGTTGAATGACAACAGGTCAAACTGCACATTCTTGTCTTATAGCATCTTCTTCACACCAGAGATATAAAGTTTAAAAAAACTGTTTCTAGGATCTGTGTAAAGTATTAAAGGGAAGGTTTACCAAAAAACTAACCGGTCATAAAAGTCTTTTACTGACCAAATCAGATTGAGCATCACGGTGTCCCCCATAAAAGCATAAATGACTCCAAACCTCACAAACCAACGGCCTTCTAGGATGTACACTTTCATTTCTACAACAAGCATAGTGAGCATAGAACTCACATTATGACACAAAGTAATCAATTAAGCACAATCACATATACACATACAAATTGAAGAAGAAGACAATAATATACACACTAACTCGATGAAGGGTGCGCTGAAGATTACCAAGATTAACTCGATGAAGAAGAAAGATGGAGATTAGGGCTCATAACTCTGAACTAACAGCTTCTAATTAGGGCTTTTAAGATTAAATTTTCGTAACTCTGAGATTATACCTCAAAATCAAAGCCAAATACAGATACAAGAGAGTGAGTGGAGAAACCCAACGAGAGAGGAGAGACATGAGAGAGTGGGAAAGAATGACTGAGTGGGAGAGATTGAAGCCCCAATTTGTTTCCCCCAATTTGTTTTGAACCAATTTTTGGTTTGCCGCTCTCAATTATTTCAATTATTTCATTTGCCGCTATCAATAATTCAGTACTACAACTACGTGTCCCTCCCTTTATTTTTAATTATTTTTACTTTAAAAATTTTACAATTTTTTTTAATTTGTTGAGATTAAATTATTACCAAGACATTATTGTAATAATTAATCTGTAATAATCCAAAAAATGAATTTTTTACAAAAAACTTTTTAATCATTTAAATCAAAATAGAATTAACATTCGGGACAAGACAGGTTAAAAGGAATGTCTAATTCAACCGATTTGACTTTTATAAAATCAAACGAAATAAATCGAGAAATTTTTTAAGAAATTACCACATTACTAAATTCGTTAGCTGTTAACATCCGTACGGTTGGAACGTCGAAAAAATAATTTTAAAAATTATAATCATCATTCGGGACAAGACTAGTTAAATGGAAAGTCGACTTTGACCGGTTTGACCGTTATAAAACCAAACCAAATACATGTAGGAATTTTTTTTAAAAATTACCACATCACTAAAATCGTTATATCTTGATACTCGTACGATTGGAACGTCGAAAAATAATTTAAAAAAATAGATTCATCATTCGGGACAAGACTAGTTAAAAGGAATGTCAACTTTGACCGGTTTGATCGTTATAAAACCCAACCAAATAAATATAGGAATTTTTTAAAAAAATTACCACATCTCTAAAATCGTTATATCTTGACACTCGTGCGATTGGAACGTCGAAAAAATACTTAAAAAATAGATTCATCATTCGGGACAAGACTAGTTAAAAGGAAGGTCAACTTTGACCGGTTTGACCGTTATAAAACCCAACCAAATAAATATAGGAAATTTTTTTAAAAAAATCATCATATCTCGACACCCGTGCGATTGGAATGTCGAAAAAATAATTTAAAAAAATAGATTCATCATTCGGGATAAGACTAGTTAATAAAATAAAATAAATATCTAATACAACACTTCAAACAACAAATGCAACACTACTGTTACCTAACGCAACGCTTCTGCCACGTCAGCATAGGTGGGTCCCACTTCTGCCACGTTAGCAATTGTGGGTCCCACAATTGCCACATCAGCATGTTGGACCTCCTGCCACGTCACACTTGTGGGGTCCACACTGCCACGTCAGCAGTGGTGGGTCCCACAACTACCACGTCATATTTTTAAAAAATAAATATATATCTAATGCAACACTTCAAAGAACAAACGCAACACTATTGTTACCTAATGCAACGCTTCTACCACGTCAGCAAATGACACGTCAACATAGGTGGGTCCCACTTCTGCCACGTACGCAATTGTGGGTCACACTTCTGCCATGTCAGCATGATGGACCTTCTGCCACGTCATCCTTGTGGGGTCCACACTGCCACGTCAGCAGTGGTGGGTCCCACAACTTCCACGTCACATTTTTAAAAAAAATAAATATATCTAATGCAGCACTTCAAACAGCAAATGCAACACTACTGTTACCTAATGCAACACTTCTGCCACGTCAGCAAATGACACGTCACCATTTATTAAAATAAAAAAAATATCTAACGCAACACCAGCAGTTGGTGTTGCATGATTTGAAACACTGTGGGTAATACGCAACACTAAATTATATCTAACGCAACACCAGTTCAGCTCAGTTGCAAAAGACCCAAAATTTCTATCTAACGAAACGCTTTCTGTGTAACGCTTTGTAAAAAGGGTTGCGTATGCTCAGTTATGGCGTAGTGGATGATGTAGTTGGCTCAGTGTTTGGTAGAGTGTTTGGTTGAGAGGGTTGGTTAGCAGGCCCTGGGTTAGCATTGTGTTCTACTTGCTTGGTCTGTGCTAACTGTGACTTTGAATCAAATGTTGGCATGTTGTGGGGGTAAGTCGTAAACAAACCCTCCATATGGGGAGTTATGTTAAGTCTTACATCCACATCATTCCTAGTCTCCAAATTACCAAAAATGAGTTTGGTCATGGATTTAGGATAGCCTATTCTATTTCTATCTATCCCCAGGCAATTCAATCAATTTAGCATTTTTAAAATTAAGAACATATTGAATAAAGCGAGGGAAGAAAATGTCAGTACCTCTCTTGGTTGTGTTCTTACCAAGTCTCCCATACAACTCTTGGAGAATGATTTGTCCAACATCTATCTTCCTCCCATAGGCCAAGGCATAGCCAATCTGCTGCGCAGGTGCACTGATTTGATCAAAACTTGATTTCCTGGCAGTAAAGACTTGAAGGAGAGTTGCAAACACATAGCTCCACTCCTTTCTCAGATTCTTCCTGTTTAGCTTTCCAAGATTAATCCCATCTGAGTAGTTGATGAATTCAAAGAATTCTTCCAACTGTGCATTTGTGGCCAGTGTGTCATATGACTCTTGTTGTAAGCCCAGTGCTTGATTCATGTCTGCTGTGGTGATAGTGATTTCCTTATCCTGAATCTTGTAGTAGATGATATATGATGTTATTGCGCTTTCCAGGGCTACAACTTCCACAATAGCAGTGCCCCAAAACTATTCCAGATGTCTAGATACAGAGTCGGGTTGGCAAAGAGAGCATCCTTGATGTATGACTCAGACATCCACTTTACAAAGCACTTGAAGTTCGCATTGGGTGCTTCCACATCACTGGTTAGGGCGATAAAGTTGGTGTTGAATTTCAAGGTTGCCATTGATACAGAGAAACGAGAGAAGAATAAAGGTTGAAGAAGAAATTTAGCTTTTGGTAGTTAGGGTTTTAGAGGTTTTGGGAGTTTAGATGCTTGAGAAATCGAATGAAATGAACCGAATAGTTGTAGAATTGTATAAGTATGAAGTACTTGAATTGTCGATTAGATATATGTTTTGTATCGACAAGTCAGGCATTCGAGAAGTAGAAAATAACTATTCGATAAGTCAAGAAAGGCATATTCGATATCTCAAGCAGATGGTAACTCACAGCTGGTAGTTATCCAACTTAGAAATAATTCTAAATTAAATAAAATGTGTTTTTATGAGTGAATTAAAATTTCAGACAAAAATCCAAAATCGGTTGAGATTCAGCGAGAATTCAGCCTTTTCAAATGATTCGAGAACTCAAATATAGTATTCGAGAACTCAGTCATTAGAGAACTCAATTACCATATTTGAGAAGTCAAGAATACCTCTATTCGATATCTCTAAAAGACTCTATTTGAGAACTCAAGAGTACTCTAATGAGACTTATTACAGATGTCGAATAGTGAACCATTCGAGAAGTCTGACTTATCGAAATATGCTCATCACTCACAAAAATTAATTTTCACTATCTTTTAAAATTTACCAGTCATATTCAATGAAGAATATTCTAGCAAATTAAGCAGTGATTTTCTCGAAATTTCAGAGAAATTTCAAGTTAATAAAATATAATTTTTCAACATATGCAACAGATTTGAAATATTTATAAATCATATTTCAGCCAACACTTACTTCAAAAATATTGAGAATTTAGATAAAGTAAGTGTTTACTGCTGCAACAATCTAGATGATATATTCACTTAGCCAGAATCTGAAAGATTCAGCATTCCAATCTCACTAACCAACCTTGTGAAGGTGGCTTCATCTAATGGCTTAGTGAATATGTCAGCTAGTTGTTTATCTGTAGAGACATAATGCAACTCAATGGTACCATTAGTTGCATGTTCTCTAATGAAATGATATCTGATGTCAATGTGCTTTGTTCTAGAATGATTGACAGGATTGGCAACTATAGAGATTGCATTTGTGTTGTCACACATGATTGGAATTCTTTCCAACACAAGTCCATAATCTCTAAGTTGATTTCTAATCCAAAGCACTTGAGCACAGCAACTTCCATCAACTATGTATTCAGCCTCAGCTGTAGAAGTTGACACAGATTGTTGTTTCTTGCTATACCAAGAGACTAACCTTTGTCCAAGAAACTGGCAGCTACCTGAGGTGCTTTTCCTATCCACTCTGCATCCAGCATAATCAGCATCAGAATAACCAACCAGATTGAACCCTGTGTCCTTAGGATACCATAAACCCAAGTTTGGAGTGCCCTTCAGATATCTAAAGATCCTTTTTATAGGAATCAAATGTGATTCTTTTGGATTTGATTGAAACCTTGCACACAAACATGTAGCAAACATGATGTCTGGCCTACTTGCAGTGAGGTAGAGTAGAGAACCAACCATGCCTCTGTAGACTGAGATATCTACTTTCTTGCCTTTAGCATCTTCATCTAATTTAGTTGCAGTGGCCATGAGTGTCTTTGCAGGTGAGCAGTCTTCTAAGTCAAACTTCTTCAATAAATCCTTGATGTACTTGGTTTGACTGATAAAGATACCATCCTTCCTTTGACTGACTTGCAACCCAAGAAAGAATGTCAACTCTCCCATCATACTCATCTCATATCTGCTCTGCATGAGTTTAGAGAATTTCTCACACAGCTTCTCATTTGTAGACCCAAATATGATATCATCCACATAGATCTGAACTAGGATAATATCATCACCATGCTTCTTGTAAAATAGTGTTTTGTCCAATGTGCCTCTAGTGAATTGATTTTCAAGGAGAAATTGTGATAGAGTATCATACCATGCCCTTGGAGCCTGCTTAAGTCCATACAATGCCTTAAGCAATCTGTAGACAAATTCTGGGAAGTGTGGAACCTCAAAGCCAGGTGGTTGTTGCACATAAACTTCTTCTTCCAACTCTCCATTCAGAAATGCACTCTTGACATCCATTTGATAAACTTTAAAGTTTGAATGAGCAGCAAATGCCAAGAATATTCTGATGGCTTCCAATCTAGCAACAGGGGCATATGTCTCATCATAGTCAATGCCTTCCTGTTGAGAGTATCCTTTTGCAACCAACCTTGCTTTGTTTCTTACTATTACACCATCTTCATCCATCTTATTCTTCAGAACCCATTTTGTTCCAACAATGGTTCTATTCTTTGGTGCAGGCACAAGTTCCCATACTTTGTTTCTTTCAAATTGATTCAGTTCCTCTTGCATGGCAATAATCCAATCTGGATCCAACAGTGCATCATCAAGTTTCTTAGGCTCAACCTGAGATAGAAAACAACCATAGAGGCACTCATTCTGAGTTGCTCTCCTAGTCCTTACTCCTGCACTGGGATCTCCAATAATTTGCTCTGCAGTGTCTGATCTATCCCATTTCCTTGAATGCTCAGTCCGATTTCTCATTCTTAAAGTTGCTTCATCATCCAAGTCCTGATCATTCTCATTTCCTCCCCCTGTGATGTTGCCACTATTCACAGGTGTGTCTTGGATGCTTGTTTCTCCACTATTGATTGGCACAAATTCTTCTCTTGTATCATCATTCACTTGAGTTTGTTGAACTTGAGTTTCCACTCCAGTTTCAATCTCTTCATCAGAATCATCTAGATTATCAAACTTTAATGGATCTTTATCTTCATCATTGGCTTCTTCTAATCCAGGTAGTTTGCTATCATCAAATGTCACATCTGTGCTTTCCATAATTTTCTTTTTACTGATGACATAAACTTTGTATGCAATTCTTTCCATAGAGTAGCCAAGAAAAATTCCTTCAAATGCCTTTGCATCGAATTTTCCAACATATTCTGAATTATCCTTCAATACAAAGCATTTGCTTACAAAAGTATGAACATACTTTAGACTAGGCTTCTTTCCAGTCATCAAATTGTAAGGTGTCTTTCCAGTGTTTTTGTTGATGAGGGTTCTGTTCTGGATATAGCATGCAGTACTCACAGCCTCAGCCCAAAAACATGTAGGCATCTTTGCATCAAGCAACATTGTTCTAGCAGCCTTAATTAGAGTTCTATTCTTTCTCTCAACAACTCCATTTTGTTGTGGAGTCCTTGGAACAGAGAATTGCTGAGAAATTCCATTCTCTTTACAGAATGCTTCAAGTATGGCATTTCTGAACTCTGTTCCATTATCACTTCTTAATGCAATCACACTTGCATTGTTGGGCTTTGCTTCCTTATCAACTCTCTTTATGTGCTCAATGATTACTTGTGGAGCCTCATCTTTTGATGCTAGAAATTCCACCCATGTATACCATGTAAAGTCATCAACTATCACTAAGGCATACTTCTTTCTTCCTAGTGACATAATATTGACAGGCCCAAACAAGTCCATATGAATGAGTTGTAGGGGCTTGGTTATTGATGTCATTGTCTTTGACTTGTGGCTTGATCTTTTCATTTTTCCTCTTTGACAAGCCTCACACAGTCCTTCTTGACAGAATTCAAGTGTGGGCATGCCTATCACTAACTCTCTTTTGACTAGAGAATTAATGGCTTTGAAGTTCAGGTGTGATAATTTCTTGTGCCACAACCAACAATCTTCATTTGATGCTTTTGAGTAGAAGCAACAAATTTTGTCCTTGTTTGCAGAGTCCATATTGGCTACAAACAGGCTTCCTTTTCTTACTCTAGATAGAGCAAAATCACCAGTCTTCTTATGGGTGATCAACCATTCATCTTTGTCAAAATCCACCTTGAATCCCCTATCAGTAAACTGACCAACACTTAGCAGATTATGCTTGAGTCCCTTGACTAGTGCTACATCTTCAATGATGACATTTCCAACTTTCAACTTGCCATATCCCAATGTGTTACCCATGCTGTCATCTCTAAAAGCAACCATTGGGCCAGCCTTCTCTTCATACTGTGATAGCAGGACCATATCACCAGTCATATGATTTGAGCATCCACTGTCCACAATCCACATGACTTTCTTTTCACTTTCTTTGCCCTGCAAACATAAAGGTATTACTTCTCCTTTGGTACCCAAACAAGTTTGGGTCCATGTGACTTAGAAACAGTTTTATCATAAACAACATGCTTATCAACTTTCTTGGTGTTAGTCTTCTTGTCACTGTTAGAAGTCTTAGAACCTAAGGTTTCAGACTTAGGTGACAGAGGTACCTTCCTAGCTTTAGGAGGACTCGAAGACTTTGACCTTGTGTAGTGTGTGTGAGAATTGTGACTGATAGAACCATCAATGAATTGCCTTCTCAAATTGAAACAACTAGTCATAACATTCATATTGCATGGCATACAGTCAAATTTATCACAAAATGGTGCATCTCTATGTCTTAAAGGCACAGAACAATCATAGAAAGGTTTGGACACACTACCAACAGGTTTCTTGCATGCATGAGTTAGATGATTGGTACTGAAACAGTTCTGACAAGTTTTCCTAGGGGCATTAGGCATATAAGCAAAGTTATACAATTTTGGAACAACCCGCACATGAGCCGAACAAAGTAATAAAGGATGACTAAGGTGTAACAACCCGCACATTTTGGAACTAATAATGCAATTAACAAAAATATACAATTCAATTTTTAAAAATCATAAACAAACTAAAGATAGCTCTCTAAAACCTATAATCAACCTTGACCGTCCCCAATCACCGAAAAACATTACGAACAAAATTACAAATGCACAAGCACCGAAAAATCGAAAACTGAGAATAGTAAAGGGGGGAGGGGAAATTACAAGCAAGTGCTTTGACGAAATCATCCTCTACGGCTCTGAGTTGTGCTTTTAGCTCTCCAATTTTACCTGTAAAATACAAATTAATAAAACCTAACCCTAAAAATTAAGAAAAAGCTGAAATGTATAAATTAGTGAAATGTAATAAAAGTACCTTGATTTTGATAAGTGGATTAAGCAATTGGTAATTGAGACTGGGGAGATTTGCGAAACAAATCGAGAAAAGTGGATGATTTTTGTTGGTGAGATTGAATATCTTGCTCGCATTTTAGTCGAAGCTCCCCCATCATCGACCGTACGGACTTCTCCCCCATTTTCATAATCCGACTCGAATTCGATTACTTGTGGATCTATCTATTTACTAGTAATTATTAGGAGGAAGATAAGATAACTACTACAAGTTGAAAATTTGTATCATCCCGTCTTTTTTATGTATTTTGATTTTATTCAAAACAGCACAACAGATCCGACTGTGTACACCGGACTGTCAAGGCTTCTTGCTCCAACCCGTTACAGAGAACACCCGTCCCAATAAAAAGGGTTTTTTTCTAGTACAGTATGTCCCATTTGAAAAGGTTGTCTATACGAAGCCTTTGTAAATATCATACACTTTTTTTCTGTTGTCCACTAAGTTGGGATTTTCACGGAAACAGCCTCCTTACCGTAAAAGGTAGGGACATGGTCTGCATACAGCCCACTCTCCCCGTGCTCTGTGCGGGATATACTAGGTATGTTTGGTTTGGTTTAATTATATATATGTCCCATTTTATTAATATGTTCCATTTTCAAATATAATCATGATTAAATTATTAACTTATATCATTAAAATACATTTTTGTCCTCCTAATTATCATAATTCCTCAAAAATTAAAACCACTATTACGGCCCCAAAATTAATTTGCTGCAGCGACCTTGTAGTTGATATTAATTGGCCACGGTTATGTTTTTCAATTGTTCACCTACCAAAACAAAACATTAAGAAAAATTTAAAAACTTTGCTCTTCCTGCCATGTTTTGGTTTCCAGCAAATAAATTGCGCATGTTAGGTGAGTGGTTGTGCCACGCATGTGGCCCACGCGCCTGTGGTGCCATTGTCGTCAGAAGCTAGATCGCAGCGGAAGAAAAAATAAAATTAACTACAACAACCTCGCAGTGGATAAATATGGAGAAAATGCCTAGATTTCAAGTCCCATGGCCCGATATGCTGATGTGCGGAAGGACTGGTCCTAACACTGTGCTCTAGAGTGTTTTTGGGAGAGAAAAGAAGAGAAGAGATGGAAAGAGAAGTGAAGAGAAAAGAAATAACAGAAAAAATTGATTCTCTTGTGTGCTCCCGAGTTGGAGGGAAAGAGCATCTATTTTAATCTCTATTGTGCTCCCGAGTTGGAAAGAAAAGAATTTTTTTGTACATTTTTACTATAATACCCTCAAAATTGTTATGTTTTTTTTCACAGTCAAGGTGTCTCCGATCCCTCTTCAAAGTCCAGCCGGTAAATTACATACCTGAAGTTTATTAAATTGTTTGCTTATGCAATCGAGATTTAATTAGTAAAATAATTAGAACGGTGAGTGCAAATACTATATTCAGGTAAGTTCAAAGGTTGAATTTCAGTGAACAAGTTTAATACTGCATACTGAAATTGTTCATAGTGCTAAATTGCTCTGGTACCATTCCAGGAGGCAAATACTTGTTGACGTTTATTAAAAATAGATTAGTGACTTGCTATTGAAGGAAAAGACATAAACCGGCAGAACTATCAAGTACATATTTAGAACAAGAAAAGAAAATTTGGATTTTGATCAACTAGGACAGTGAGTTCTGGCTTATTTTTACACAACTAAGAGGATTGAGTTACGCATATCACTTTAACATGGAGCATTCTAAAAAAGCTGCTTTACAGATCGACCAACAGCTTTCATCACACAAAAGAACATCTACAGATAACAGAATTAGTTCATCTAGTCTAACAATGATGTGCATACCTTATTATAAAGAGGGAATAATAGTCCTATAACTCAATTAAACTACTTTACTTTGTACAATGCCATTCATAAGCTACTACAATACGATAGTGACTGGTTCATTTTTCTTTTGAAATTTAACATCTGGAAATTTTTGTACAACTAAGGCCAAATAGTCGAGTCAAGCTAGCGGCAGCTCATGGTTTCTGTACAAGAGATGATATCCCTCGACTATGGTTTCATGTAACGATCAAACAATTAGCATATTTAGTATTTACCATGAGAAACAGATAATATTTAGAAGCAGCTTCCTCACTTGTTACATTAATCCTCATATTAGACAACACAACATATAATTTCGTAGTGAACCAATATGAGGAATAGTAGATGGTGATAATCATGAGCGGAATGTGATATTAGTTCATAAGCAAACATTGTTGAGTATTGAATACAGCAAAAGAATACAGAGGGGGGGTGAATGAATTCTTGAACTTTTCTGGTTCTTGATTCTGTGTAGCAGATAAGTATCTGTGTGTGCAAATGTGCAGGTGCGGATAAGAAATGACACAAGACACAATATCACTTTAATCTAATATATTATTAGATAAAGGTTGCTACAATCTGTGAATACAAATGATAGTATTCTCAGCTTCGTTTTTCTCAGAGAGATATGACTTACAATGTATGAAAAACTTGACTTCTCTAAAGTTGACAACTAAGGAAGTGAGGCTGTATCCTTATAGAACATGGATACAACCTACTTACTACAAATAAGGTAGCTAAACAAATTACTTTCTAGTATGTCAATCCTTTTTGAGTAAGTGTCCAAACGGTTACAGATTTGACTTTGCAAAGCCTGTTCAGATCCACTTCTTTAGCCCTTTGTCTCTTCTATATCTCTCCAAGCTTCCTTGTAGGCTTTCCAGAGCACGTTACAGATTGTGGTCCATAAAGTGCATTGGCTTGTTGCAGGTTTCAGACTTGTACAATTTCTTCAGTATTTTGTCTCCAAGAATGTATTCGAGAAGTGACTAAGTGATTGATTCGAGAACTAGGATTAGATAACTTTGAGTTTTCGAATACTGTATGATTTACATATCGAATCACTTCTCGAATAGTACTTTTCTCCAGGGTTCCTTGAGTTGTCGAATAGAACACTTGACTTGTCGAATCCCTTAGATATTGAATAGTTCATTCAGAGTCCTTGAGATATCGAATGGAACTTTGACTTGTTGACTCTTTGAGAACTCGAATACCACTTTGACTTGTTGACTTCTTGAGTTCTCGAATAGAGCATTTAGACATGTCGAATCTCTGATATATCGAATGAGATATCGAATAGTGCATTCAGAGATATCGAACAGTGTCTTCTTAGATATCGAATCTTTGACTTCTCGAACGCTAGACTTCTCGAATAGACAAAAGTACTTCTCGAATTGGTACTTAGGCAAATTCTTCATTTCTTTAAATCCCAATTGTGATTATTTGACAGTTTTTATCTTCTTGCTTGAGGTATGAACCTTGGAACTTCTTTCAAGCATTATTCTTGACTGTATAAGTACAGTTACACAACTCGGATTTGATGCCTATATTGCAAGTACAAAACAAATAGAAACTCTACAACTAGATGTTCCCTCAGTTAAGAGGTCATGTAAGTACTGCAAAGCATTACAGACAATTAGGCTTGTTATTAGATGTAAACAGGCATGCCTCTGTGACTAACAAACATATATTGATCTGACATCTGGTCTGGGTGAGAGGAAGTCATGCATAGCGAGTTATAACTTTAAATTATCAACGAGAATGAAAATGGCCACTAAGATGACTCCAGTATAGTCATTAAGACCTTTTGCTAGACTCAGATCAAAAACCACTTTGTCAATGCATTTTGACTTCTCAAAAGCTTTGAACAAAATTACAAGACCTCCTCTGCAAATACAAAGAAACAAACTGCACTACAACCTCAGACAGTCAGACAAATGCAGAAACATAACTTATAAATCGAGGCTCAAACTACACAAATCTTCTAGCTGAGAAATCTAGAATTAGTGGACATGTCCATGAATAATAAAATTATCCAGGAGCCAGCAAACAAGTCTCTGAAAATGTATCATATAACCAGTATACTGAGACAAAATACCGCCCCTCCATGTTGAACTTAAATTTTTTAAAAATTATGATACTAGAATGAAACCAGAAAATAAAATTCCTCGCACCAAAATCTGGCCAGTACATCAAGCATAGTTCTTGGATCATTAAAAAGGAATCCAGCAAAATAACATGACCACTTTAAGTTCCCTAGACCAGAATAATTTCTTCATACCAATATCAAACAGTAAACCAACAAAAAATGAACAAAAGAAATAAGATTAAAAATTAAATTTAAAATGTAACTCAACATAAACCTAACATTTATTCGTTGCTAAAATAATTATCCTAACAGTAGTCTATTGCAAAAACCAAACATTAATTCTTGACAATCCTAAATTATCCTATCAGTAGTCTAATGGAATGACAAAATTTAGAAAAAGGGTTCCAAAACAGAAAAACACAATAAACTTATCCTAAACATTCATCATTTCCTCCAGGATTTTCTTTCGCATTGGAACTGGACATCCAAACATTGCCCTTGCATTTTCAGGATGCTTCACAAGAAAAAGATATGCTTCACAGATTTTAGTTTCATCAAAACCGATACTCTGCAACCCGTTATATATTTCTTCTTCCATATAAACACGTTGTCGAGACCTTTCCAGTATGGCGTTACTCTCTTTAAGTATAGCGTGTCCTTCCCTAATAGCACCTGCAACATTTTCCAAAGAACTCATAATCTTCTTATTTACGTCTTCTTCCTCCTCACACTTCTTTTTCTTGCCTTTATTTAAGTCCTCCTCATCCTCACACTTTCTTTTCTTATCCTTAGCTTCAGTTGCACTATTAGATGCTTCGTGCGGAGATGGCGTTGCAGCCACAAACTGAACATCATAATCATTGTTTAAACTTTCCAGATTCACATTGCCCCCGGTTATCAAATCATTAATTTCATCAAACATGTCCCCGGAACTTGTACTAGACCTTCGTTTATTTTTCTCCTTAGCTATTTCAGCTCTAGCACCTGTAGCTCTATCTTTTGCAAATAACTCTTCTAGTTCATTGTAGTGTAAGATTGGTTTAGTTTTCCACTTAACAGCATCAGGTTTCACCTACAAAAATAAATAAATAAATAAAATAGAACTATTACTAAAAATAGATCAATGATATTATGCAATCAGTAACACATATAATTACAGCTATTAGTTGATCCCAAACATCTTCTGTTGCCTCAAACAACTTAGTTTCCGAATTCCAAGAGAATCCGCTCAAGCCTACTCCACGAAATAAATCATAGCATTGTGCGAACTGTTCTTTGAGAGTTTTCAAGCGATTCTTTAAATGTGCTTTATTAAGTTCTATGTTCAGTTTTTGCCACATCTCAGCTACCATATTAACATAGGCTTGAGATGTGAAAGTTCCATCAATCCTGTGACCTTCGTATTGTTGATTAAGCATGGACTTGATAAATAAGTTGTCCATGACAGGGGTCCATGTCAACTGTTCTCTCTTCACTGCATCTCCTTCTTTCACCTTATGTCCCACCTAATATAAAATAAAAGCAAAGATTAGAGACTATTTAGTCAGGTTTCAGAGGTTGCAGATGACATTAATACACTGTTAAGTATAGGGTAAAAGATATCTGTTGGCTCCAAAACCATTAAGCAAAGCAAGACTTTACCAGGAACTACATAAACAATAATGCTACATCAGGAAACATAATTAAATTTAACAACTTATTTAATTAATAACAATTACATAACAAATCTTGAAATCAAATTTGATGAAGTTAAGAAAATCCAACTTTATTAATTATCCAAGACCCTACAACTCAAATTAATCTCAATAAAAAACTCAATCAACCTAACATCTACTCTTCCATATCAAATTCGTTGTCTTGTTGGTGTAGTGTATAATTGCTCCACATTGCATTTGCTATTCTGTTTCTTATTGCATCGGCAATAGCACCTTCTTCACCCCTGTCCATTGGTGTAGAAAATTCTACTTCAGGAACTTCCTTTTCTAACTATTTTATCACTTCTTCTTTAGCTACAAGATCACGATCTTCAACTTGTAAAAAGTTGTGCAAGATACAACATGCAAGAAATATGTCTGATTGTGTTTCACACGAATAAAATGGCTCGGTCGTACTTCTAATTATAGGTTTTTTTAGCACACCAAATGCCAGTTCAATAGTATTCCTCAACGATGCATGACGATGATTAAATAACTCTCTTGGATTTCGAGGCCCACGAGCTGAGTATTCTTTCAAATGGTAACGAACACCTCTAAATGGAGCAATCAGTCCTTTTCTATGAGGGATACCCGCATCAACTAAATAATATTTACCTATATGCAAAGAAGTAGAATTAATGTCTTAATTTTAATAAATGAAATAAAACTAAAACTTATTATTTTTAAAAATCAATACCATCGGGAATATATAATTTATCTTCTCTAGATAAGGCATCTTTAGTTATTCTTGAATCTGATGCGGTGCCTTCCCAACCACTCAGAATGTACGTAAACTTTAAATTAAAAGTACATGCAGCGAGCACATTGATTGTCGGGTATCCCTTACGACCACGATACCTGGGAACATCTTTACTAGGCACTCTAACACGAACATGTGTTCCATCAATAGCACCGACACAATCCTGAAAATATATAGTGTCATTTAATATTAATACATTTATTAAGAAATATATCTAATAATAAGTAATTTATGAGTTAAAATTACCTTGAAATAAGGAAAAAAAACTTTTTTTCCTTGTGAATTTCTTGCGGAATTGTTTGTCCATTAGGCTGTTGTAGAAAACGATCCTCTATTGCTAATATCGCTTTCAAAACTCTATGAAAAGTTCTATTTGTAGTTGAGGAAGATCGACGATACACCCAAGAAATAAAACGATTTCGCTGGTCACCTCCTATTATATGTAAAAATCTAGCAACTTGCTCTTCAATCGACATTCTTTAGGTTGATCGGAGGCCACCATCACTTACTAATATATTGCATAATTTTAAAAAAGCTTCTTTATTCATACGAATTGTATCACGACATTTAACACTATTAGAAAGGTCATCCATCACTTCTTCTCGCACTCTTTGTCTATGTAATCTCAGCTCCCTACTAGGCAGATTTACACACTTCACACGCTGATTTTTACGGTGTATAACAAATGCGATAACGAGACAAACCACCTGAATAGCAGCTAATTATTGCATATATACCCAATGACGAAGTTGATTTACCATTTCAAATAAAGTAATATCCATCCTTACATATTAAACAATTAAATCATATTAGTTAATTTACTAAATATATTCACAATTTCTTATTACATGTACACATCATACGTACATGTGTATTAATATATATGTATATTATAATAATAGTATAACAAAGATCGGATCAAACCTATATTTTGTACATATATACACACAAGGGAGATATGAAATATGAGATTTTGTAAACATTAATTTACCTAATTATTGGTGTTGAACGCAGTAGCAGGAAGAAGCTGGTAGCACTTGTTCGAGTAATTTGAAAAAGGAATGACTCTTTGTCAAAGTGCTTATAGAAGGATATTTTTGGAATGCCAAAAATTAGGATACGTGATCGGTTATCTTCTGCCCCAATCTTTCCAATTTTGGAGAGAAATTTTTGCTATCAAAATCTATCCTATATTATCTCCCCTTCTTTTCCCTTCTCCCCTCTAAAAAACTCTGGAGCACGGGTAGGGTGGAAAATTTTGAAATTTTCTTCACAAATCTCTTCTCTTCTCTCCCACTCCCAACTCGGGAGCACAGTGTAAATGCCCATGTATTACGCATTCCACAAATGCGTGTTCTGTGATGCGCATTTCTGAAATGCGTATCACAGAACACGCATTTGTGGAATGCGTAATGACATCATCTGACGTCATTTTTCCAATTACCACTATGGAGCTCAGATGACGAGAAATCGCCCTCAAAATTATCCTGCTTCGTTGTCCACATTTCAGGCCATCTCCAACACTTCTGAGGATATCACAATGTTGGCCAGACCTTCCTCTAAATTTTTACCCGTTAGTTTGTTGATTTCCGGCCCCACAGGGGCGTATATAATCAGATCGGAAATTGAAATCGGAAATGGAGTTGGAATTGGGCCTTTTCAATCCAGCAACACAAACAAAATTGGAATATTATAGAGTTGTAGAGGAGGATGAGGCGATTCGTTTTATATATAGTACGATAGTTGTAGATGCATGTACAGTACAAAACAACTTGTCGAAGTTTTGTCGATAACAGCGGTGCCGGCGAAGCTTTGGGACGATGAACAGTTGAGTCAGATACGCATGTTGTACATACGCATCTCGTGTCACGCATGCTCAACATGCATGTCTGAAGCAACTGTTCACGAGTTCGGATGCATTTCTGTGAAAGACACGCATGTGTCAAAGGAGTGTCCGGACACTCATTTCCCACATGCGTGTCCCGTCGATAAATAGGATCGTCCATCCCGAAAATTGGTATTTTGGACCAAATGTTTTGGGAGGTGGACATTTAGGGCCTTCACCCACGAATATGTACCTCCGATTTTGATTTTCAGCCACATAATTGTTACAAGATACCCGTCGGAGAAGAAGGGTGCCCCTGCGGGGCCAGAGCTCGAAGGGGGAGGTGGTGGTGGTGGCGGCGTCGGTAGATGAGGTGGTCTAGTGGGTGGGTGTTTCTGGTGAATGGTTGTGCCCCTGCGGGGCCAGGAGGAGGATATGAACCGGGTGGGAGAGGGGGCATTATATTCTTAATTAGTATATATATATATAATTATATGTATATGAGTTATATTTGAACCAGAGAACATATTTATAAATTATGAACAAAATGGAATATAAACATTAAAGCACCCCTTAATTTGGGACATATTTTATAAATTCCCCAATAAAAAAAGGGTGTTACTAAATGCAGTTCACGTTTACTCAATGCACACTAGTATATTACATTTATATCCTTCGTTGCATTAAACATATAAAATCCTAGTAAATGTTTTACTAACGGCTGTGCAGAGGTCTTTGGGTGTACACCAAGTTATACTTATCATTTCCATATTAAATACTTCAATATTACTGATTAAGTGATGTTTGACATATTATTTAAAATATTAATATATATTTATATGCTTCCATTAATATATATTTATATCATATAAAAATGTTTAATATGTATCAAATGTATAATAAAATATTACATTGTATTAAATATGAAAAATCATGTTATTAATTAGATTAATCTAGAAAATATAAATTAATGTATTGAAAAAATATAAATATAAAATATATTATTAAGTACATTGTATTGAATATGAAAAATCTAATTATAATTAATTAGATTAATATAGAAAGTATTAATTAATGTATTAAGAAAATATAAATATAAATATATTATTAAATACATTGTATTATATATGTAGATAGGATATAAATGATTACAAATAAATTAAGGGTCCTGTTAACAACAGCCCTTAGGGCTATGTTTAAGGATTAATTTTTTCCATGTGGTGGATTTTTATTGGATGATTTATGTGAATGCATGGGGGCACATACTTTTTTGCAAGTGGGGCACAACCTTGAGCCAATTAAAAATTACCACATAACACCTTAACCATAGCCCTAAGGGCTATGGTTAACATTTTCCATAAATTAAATGTATATGAGTAGGTGAAATTATTAAACGTGAATATATTAGTAAATGTTTACACAGAAAACTAGGGACTGCACCTAGAATTTACACAAAAGGGCAGAAAGGACAATAATATAGTATATTCAAACTGCATTGAGTAATCTTGAACTGCATTTAGTAGTCATGTAAAAATATAAGTTACTGTAAAATTTTAGCAATAAAACTTTTTTCTTTAATTAAATATTAAAGTTTTCTGAATATGGCATGTTGGGCAACTCCTTAAAATAAGTGATTATGGACTTATTTTTGGATAAAAATTTCATATTTTTATAATTTTTTCTATACAAGTATTTAATGTGTATGTTTGAGATTATATAAGTTGCAAAAAAGTTAATTTTTTCAAAAACAAATTAGGAATCTTTAATTTGTCTTAAAATAAATTGACTTTTTCTAAAAAAATAAGTTCCCCAAACACCTCATAGTAACACCTTCCTCCCGATTTTTTAATAGGAAAGAAAACAATTGAAAATGAATGCAAATTAACCCTCCTTTCATTCAAAAACTTTCATCCCAAAATTGGGATGAAAGTATTTTACTCTCACCCCCACGGGGTGTCTCAGATGATCGGGTAGTGACGCTTAAGTCTTGCTGCCTTGAGGTCACGAGTTCGATTCCCTGAGACGCTCCGGAATTAAGTGGGCTACCATGCTCGGGGTATAAGTGTGCTAGTATATCCTCCGAATTAGTCAAGGTGTGCGCAAGCTGGCCCGGACACCAGATTATCAAAAAAAAAGTATTTTACTCTCACATCACCTGCTTCCTTTCATTTAAAAAATTGAGGAGCATGATCTAGCATATATTATTGGTATCAAGAAAATTATCATTTTGTTACAAAAGGTTATCACATGAGAGAGAGAGAGGGGTTTTAATTTTTTTTATTTTTAAATAATTAGTAAATTGCACTTTGTTGGACTGTACTTTAATTATTTTGCACTTTAGTGACCAAGTTTTGAAAGTTAACATTTTGATGATTATAGTTTAATTTTTTTAGCCCTTTGGTGGCTAAATTTTGAAATTAAAAACTTTGGTGACTTACCTTTTTTTTAGCATTTTGGTTGCCAAAATAGTATTAAAATAAAAAAATTGGTCTCCAAAGTGCTAAACAAAAAAAGATAAGTCATCAAATTATTCAATTTTAAAACTTGGCCACTAAAGTGCTAAAAAAATTAAACTACAATTATCAAAGTGTTCATTTTCAAAAGTTGGTAATCTAACTGCAAACAAAAATAAAATACAAGCCACCAAATTGCAATTTACTCAATTTAGAAATTTTTTCTATTTAAATTTCCTTTTTTCCTAGAAATATCGTGGGTAACATTAATTTCTCATTTAAAAAAAACAACACGAGCAATTTTATTTATTAAAATAAGATAATTAAATTATAATTACTATAAACTATTCAATTACCTTTTTCACCTAAAACATGTCACCTTTTTAATTTTCATGTTACCTTTTCTGTTTTTTCTAACTAAAATCTCTCCTATTTTTTTTTACGAATCTCTCTTTTTCCAATTATATCACATGTGGTTTTATTTAATAAAGTAAAATAATATTATAATATTAATAATTAACCGATGACCTTTTTAAGCTAAAAAATATCATTTTTTCTATATTTTTTTTTAACTAAAATCCCTCTTTTTCTAGAAATATCACGGACAACATTAATTTCTCATTTTCTAAAAACATTATGAGTAATTTTATTTAATAAAATAACATAATTAAATTATAATTACTATAAACTAATTAATTATCCTTTTCACCTAAAACATGTTACTATTTTAATTTTCTCTAACTAAGATTTTTTTTTCCAATTAAATCACGGACATTATATTTAATAAAATAAAATAATAATTTTATAATTAATAATAATTAACGATTAATTTTTTCACGGATAACATGTATGTAATTATTATCAAATCATCTCATTTAAAAATTTAAACCTAAAAAATTCATGTTTTAAAAAATAATTCAAATTAATGAAAAAAATACATATAATATTTAAAAAAAATCCGTGCATCGCGCGGGTTTTAAGCTAGTATTTTTGAATTTCCTAACATTACTCTTTACTAAATAGTGAAGTTTTTTTTTTTTAGTAATGGAATTAATTCATTAATAGAAAGTCATACGACATCTACAAAAATAGTCGAGACGAACAAAAATAAAACGGAAACAATCACTGATTAATCCATTATTCATGAAGATACCATCTCGTGATTTGTTGAATATGGATATATTTACAAGTACCCTCTTCACCACATCCAATCGGAGTTAATCCAGTTTAATCTATCGACCATAATTGCAAAACCCTAAAAACTTTTATCACTCAAACAACGAGTCCAAATTCTCTATAACACTTTAGGTGTGCCATTTCATATTCCACTTTTTTGAATGGCTAATTAAGTAATTAATAATTAATAATGGTTATTATAAATATGATAATACAAATTAATGTTAGTGGAATCCAACTCAACTTAATTAGCCAATCAAAAAAGTGGAACATGGAATGACACAGCTAAAGTGGTGTAGAGGATTTGGACTCTCAAACAACACCCATACTCTCACAAACAAAGGAGAGAAAACCAAAACTCTCACCGAGGAGAGACCACAATAAAAATTAACAAGAAAACGAAAGAAAAAACTAAATATCCTTAGATCCTAAGGCACAAAACAAGAGGAACCTGCTAGCTATTGATTGATTCCAAAAGCCGCCTGCTTTAATTCGAAGGTGGGAGAGACATAGGCTCGATTTTATTGAAAAAACGATAGAAAACTACGATTTAGAGAAGAAGGAACGAGAGTGGATTTGTGAAGGGATTGAAGACTTAAATGATAAGAGACGGAGAAGATCTGAAGCAATAGAAGGGGGGCTGCTAGGGTTCTTAATAGACTCTCATCACAAGCGATAGTTTGAAGCTCATAAGTTAGTGCATGGTAGGAAGTTAGATTATTTTTTCCTAAGATGGAAATAAGTTCGAAAATTTCACCAAGAGCAAGGCAATTTTCTTTTATATAAGATGATTATAAAAAATTTCTAGATCCTCCAATTCATCTCAGCCGATGAGAATGAGATCGGTATTTTAAATTTTTAATACATTACACATGTGATATTATGGCTGAAGTCCGAATTGTAAACGGGGCTTGTATTTACACATGACTAAGAGTCTGTTTGGCTGATGCTCCTTAAAGGAGTTTTCAGCTTTAAGTCACTTTCGGTCTGTTTGTCTCCTCCGGCTTTAAGCCGATTTTAAGTTAAAAAACTGCTTTAAGTCATAAGTTCCATTTAGGTACTTTTGACTTATGACTTATGACTTATGGAATTTTTTTTTTTTATTTTTTTTCACAATTCTTGTAAAACTTAAATATCATGAATTTAAATTATTTTTAAGTCAAATTTCACTTTAAGTCAAAATTATTAAACCCCCATTTAACTTTAAGTAAAATTACCCAAACACTTTCATTCAACTTAAAGTAAACAACTTTACTTTCTCCTTTAAGTTAAAAATACATTCTTTAAGTCAAAAGTAACTTATTTTAAGCAATCCCAAACACTCTCTAAATGTTACAAATAGTACGGCTTGTCATCTGTAGGTTTTCACTATGACTCTATGAGACAACTACATATACACATAACTTAGTTAGGCAGGTTCTGTAGTAAGAGAGGTACAGAGATGCAGAAGTTGTTATCGTTGTAATCTTCTCTGGATCAAAGCACATGATTGCATCCATAGCTTTTGTGCTTCAGATTCATCGTTTGCCAATCCTGAGCAGTTAGTCTCGTTACAGTCTGTAAGGTATTTCCCACTCACCCCTTCCATTTGTGGACTCAGTGCAGCATAGCATGTGGTGGAGGCACCCTTCAATAAGCAATAGCAAAACACAATGAATTGTAAGAAATTTTTGTATGCTTTTGCAGGAAATTAGTTGGATTTATCAGACAGGCATGCATGCAATGATGCAGACTGTTTACCTGTGATGTCGACTTTAAGAACTTGGAGGCCATAAAAAACAGGGAATCTGAATATAGATAACAAGGTTGAGTCAATTCTCTTTTCTTTTTCCCTCTATTCCACAAAAACGAAATGTCATGATGTGATATGTACATATATGTATCAATACCTGTGAAACAGCCTTTGTGATCCCTGATGATTCCGGTCTTAACAATGCCTGGGTGCACGGAATTGGCAGTAACATTTGCTTTCCTTGCCTGTAAGATTCCAATAAAAACATTCTGATCAGGAGATCGAGTAACATTTTGCTTTTTGTCAGCACAAACTATTTATCATTCTCTTCTTGGATATCTATTGGTCCCGTAAACCGCACTGCTATAAGTTCGTTGTTCAAAATTTTGAAGATAAAGCCGCCAGCATCTTTAGAAAGTCGATACATGTATAAAGCTAAGTGCTGATTCCATTCTTACCATTAGCTGTCTTGACACTTCCTTTGCATGTAATATATTAGCCAATTTTGATTGGGCGTATGCACGCGTGCTATTATATCTGCGTTACGTTTAAACACAATCAGGTTGCCAGTTAAGATCTAACAAAAGTATTCTTGCTTATAATAAATGTTTACAATGAACGAACCCAATATGCCTTTTGAGCTTGTACTTCTGTTAAAATGCTTAACAAGTTATGCATGATATTACCTCCTGAGGTGTTTGACTAATTTAGTGACTTCAACTGAGCAGAAAATTTTAAATCTGATATTAAGATATAGGGGCAAATCCCCTAGTAATGCTAAGATACCTATTGCCATTGCTGTATTCTCATTAGAATTTGGATTTTGTTGTAAAATAAAAAACTTAGGCTTCTATGTTCGACTCTATTTAAAGCTGGTTTCTTTTTTGCTAAACTAGAACTTCGTTCGACTCCATTTCCGTCCTTGGCATGGATAACAACTATCCTTGGTTAACAGAATTGCAGTGGATTTATCAGTTCTAGATCTAGTTTCACATTTTAATTAAGTTATAGTACCGGTTTTAGCACTGCACAGGAATTGCTATTAGTGGAGGTAATAGTCTTACTTTTCTGGTTGCAGCATTTGCTTGAAGTGAAAGTGTTCTCTTTTCACCCAGCCATGAACTACAGAAGAAACATTGACTATTCTTCCTTGGATCCCCTCTTCTGCTGCTGTCTCCACCATTTTCTCCATTAGTAGTTCTGTAAGAAAAAAATGGCCTGCCCAAGAAGCATTAAACCACTAGTTTAGACAAGGTCGATTACAAAAATTCCTTCTTAAATAATACTAGTGAGTGCAATGGCAAGAATTTTCACTACATGGAGAAAGAAGTCATAAATAGATATAGTGATTAGTGAATGATCAGGAGGCATAGTTAGATACCCAAGTAATTTGTGGCGAAAGTCATTTCAATTTTATCTTCGGAAAACTCCAACTTATTTGAGAATTTCCCAGCATTGTTTCTGCATGAACAATGCATATATTAAGTTTGAGTGTTTGACACCAGACATCAGTTATTACAAAAATATAAACAAACAGAGTAAATTTAAGTAGCTAGGTTAAAGTTTAAAAAGATAAAGTTTATGACAGAAGAATACTCACATTAAGATATTAAGA